>OY747108.1:20225673-20939336 GCA_963556455.1 Epiblema foenella
TATTTTTGGCGATTCGCGCGGTAATGGCACGCCACTTATATGGCAGTCGCTTTCGTGAAAACTAGTGCCAACAAATCTTGGGACTAGCTAGCGGACCCCGGGCATCCTTCAGGATGCAACTGTACTATGATAAAGCTAGGAGGACCCTGCTGATGACGTTCGAAAAATTATATAATAATCCCGCGTGTCTGAGTCATTTACATACCTACATTCCAATTTTCTAGTTCCTGTTTTGTCCACTTTGTTTCAAAATCAAATCAAAAATCAAAATCAAACGTTTATTCTGCAAATAGGCCACAAGGGCACTTTTACATGTCAAAATATTAATTTATAATTTAAGAAAGTCTGACTATAATAAGTAATACATTTTTCATGTCAAAATATTAATTTACAGTTCAAGAAGGAATAATAATTTCGAGTTTACAATTATAACAAAATTAATGTCATACAGTGAAGATAAACTTGCAAAGTTATCTATTACAAATATTGCAACATCAGTAAAGTTAGAGATGTATAAGGTCTCAAGGTTAAACAAGGAGTATAATGAAATTTATATAATACCCCAGAGATGTACATGGTCTCGAAGCGTCAAAATTAAAATTAATTTAATATTGTTAGAGATGTATATGGTCTCTAAGTCACTGATAATAAAAACGAATCCACAACAGGATGATGTCTCTCGTCAATCCCCTATAAAAAAACACTAGTATTAACGTAGTCACTATGTCCTAGCAAGCATGAACAGACCATGAGTTTCATAAAATTAATTAAGCTTAAAGCTTAATAGCGATTGTCACCCCAAGGGTGAAATTAATTCAAAGTGCAGGTCAAGTGGGCACCCTATCTTATATCCTTACCGTCGGGTGACCCCACGACATTGAACCGTCGGACGGCATAGTGCCGTGCGTCACAACTAGTGTGTGCGTGCGGGACCGTCCGCAGAAACGGCGGAAATATAGTGACATTATTATTACAGTTGGGTCGGGCTTATATGTATGTATGTATGTATGTAAATACTTTATTGTACACAAGACAAGTACAGAAACAAAACAGATCAATCATGTACAAAGGCGAACTTATCCCTGTAAGGGATCTCTTCCAGTTGACCTTTGAGCAATTGAGTGAAGAATAGGAACTAAATTGTAGACAAACCAACACGTGTACAAAAATGTAGTTATATAAATATTCTAGATATACAACTACACATTAATAAACATATATAACTACTATACTACTATATTATATATATTGAAATAAAAAAGATAGTACGTTGATAGTAAACCGTCAAATGTGCATATTAAGGCCGGGTTTTATAAAGATCCGTCAGACCAAATGTCGGATCAAATTTCAGTAACTCAGTACATTTTTTGACATAACAAACCGACATAAGGTCTAACGGATCTTTATAAAACCGATCCTAAATCGTAACAAATACTTACCACAATTAATTTTGAAGGTTGTGAATAAAATATGCATAGTTCTATCATCCAACAGTATATAAACGAAATCAATACACTTTAGGTATGTATTCATGTGAAAAAAATAAATAAACTGTAAAACATTATACTCAGAATGAAATAAAATTGGTACCGAAATTCCATACATAGTGCAACCATTTTTTTTGCGTTTGAGTGCATGTATGTTTATGCAGTTTACCGGCAACCTATAGGGGGTTTAAAACAGCAACATTATTTCTCATACAAGCCTTGCTCTGAAAAAAAAACGAACACAACAAAAAAAGAATTAGCCAAATAGGTGCCGTTTTGGAGACTATAATTACCAGTGTAGATAAGTTTTCCTCAATGATTTGTCACTCCAAACTGTTTTCAACCATTGTATAATGATCACATTAGATTAGATTTATTTATTTCTTATTGAAAATTTACATGTCATTTCATAAAATTAAAATAGCTTGAATTCACAAAAAAATCGTCAGAGTGTATATGAATAACAAAACATTAATAAACGAATAAAAATCAATTCTTGTAAATTATGCACTTGTGGTTGTCTAAATCGTGATCTACAAAAGATATAGTACTATATCTCCTAGAGAGAAAGATCATATTTTTTTTCCTGATTACAAGGCTGGTAATAAGTCCATTTTGCAAAAAATGTCACTTATGGTTTTTCTACTTGAGACGGCAGAATAGCGATGCGGCATTTTTTGCGGCATATGTCGCATGTAAATTTGGATCAGGAAGTGAGGCATTATTATGTCAGCGAAGCCATTTCTGTGTCAGGTGTATAAGCCACACTTCGTCATGTTTTTTTTAATTCCAGTGCATTGGTCTCTACGCCACTCTGGTCTCGTTTCAGCATTTTGCATAGCCTTCAGGGTTGATGCCATATTAAAACGCATATATTCCGCTATTGTGATTTTTAGGGTTCCACACTCCAGGCACGTATCCACTTTTGGTACGGGGGGGGGGGGGGGGGGGCAAACATTGAAACAACCATGTGAACTGTGTACCTACTTTTTTTTTATTTAAAATGGGATCGCTCTTGGCCAGCTTCTAGCCAGGGGGCAAAAATGAGGCCGACGATGAAGCGAGTTCACCCAGAAGGTGCCTATTCACTCGTGCCTTCGTGCCTTAAAAAGGTCTAGGTTATATGAGCTCGGAAATACAAACGCCGGCAGAGAATTCCAAACCTTAGAAGTGCGCATTATAAAATACCTACTTATTGAAAGAACACGCAAGCGAATAAATAAACAGACGGCTAAAAACATTTTCGGGGGATAAGTCCCAACTATCCCCCCTCTGGATACGTGCCTGCCACACTCAAAGGATAAAACGGGACCCTATTACTAAAACTACGCTGTTTGTCCAACCACCAGGCTTCTCATGAAGCGTGACGGTTAGACAGTTGCAATTTTCACAGATGATGTATTTCTGTTGCCTCTGTAACAACAAATACTACAAAACAGAATAAAATAACTTCAAGGGGGCTCCCATGGGCTCATCCAACAAACGTGAACCGTGAACCGTGATAGTTAGACAATTTAAATTTTCATAGACGATGTATTTCTGTTTCCGCTATAACAACAAATAAAAAAAAAACAGAATTAAATAAATGTTTGAAAGGGCTCCCATACAACAAAAGTGATTTTTTGCCGTTTTTATATATAACTAGCGACCCGCCCCGGCTTCGCACGGGTGCACTATTTAATGGATGTTATTATACATATAAACCATCCCCTTCAATCACTCTATCTATTAAAAAAAACCGCATCAAAATCCGTTGCGTAGTTTTAAAGATTTAAGCATATATAGGGATATAGGGACAGAGAAAGCGACTTTGTTTTATACTTTGTAGTGATGGTACAAAACCCTTCGTGCGCGAGTCCTACTTGCACTTGGCCGATTTTTTTATAATTTTATGTAGTTAGGTTAGGTTAGGTTCACTTGTGTGTAATCTAATTTAATCGAATTATCAAAGTTAAGTAGATAGAGGGTAAATATTAAAATATATACATATAGCTCAAACACGTAACCCTCCTTTTGGGCTTCGCCGCAGTCGAGTAAAAATGCATTTAATTCTTTTCTTATTATTTATCTTTCTGCATTTGACGACCGCTTTAGCATAGTTGGTAGTGACCCTGCCTTCGAAGCTGGAGGTCCCGGGTTCGAATCCCGGTCAGGGCATTTATTTGTGTGACGAACACGAATATTTGTTCCTGAGTCTTGGATGTTTTCTATGTATATAAGTATCTATTTATCTATATAAGTTTGTATATCGTCACTTGGTACCCATAGTAGCTTTGCTTAGTTTGGGACTAGGTTGATTTGTGTAAGATTGTCCAAAAATATTTATTATTATTATTATTTATTCTCCTATTACTATCTAATTTCTCTGTGCACCGTACTTTCTCACTAGTGTGCGTGCTAGACGCCGCCTAGACGCCTGACCCACTAGCGGCGACCTTGCGTTTCTTATGTTTTCCCTCCGTCTCCCTCCCACCCGCAGCCACGCACAACCGTCCCGCTCATGTGTAGACTATTGATAGTTAAGACGCTCGGAACTATACGTCGGATATGCACGCGTAGTAGTATGGAGTAGTGACGTTTCGGAAGTGTCGGCCGGAACGGGTTTCCTGTTGGATTACAAAGGAAAAGGGATCGTCTAGTTTGATATGTGGGATTTTGTAGGGTCGAGGGAGTGATTTACTTGTACCCGTGTTATTACGATGTATTTACATTGTTAGTTTAGAAGTGTGTTTAAGGCCCGGTTTTATAAACATCCGTTAGACCTTAAGTCGGTTTGTTATGTCAAAAAATGTACTGAGTTACTAACATTTGATCCGACATTTCCCAACAAAGAACAAAGAGCATATTCCCTTCTGAAAGGCCGGCAACGCACTTACGACTCCTCTGGTGTTGCAGGTGTTTATGGGCGACGGTAATTGCTTACCATCAGGCGATCCGTCTGCTCGTTTGCCCCCTATAACATAAAAAAAAATTGGTGTAACGGATCTTTATAAAACCCGGCCTTAGAAATATGATATGCTAGTTAAGATTTCCAATACAGTCAAATTGAGGTAACTAGTTTTAAATTAAAGGGTAAACTTATACGGGCCTGATTCTGAGTTCTTACCTAAGTACTGCTCTACCGCATAGCACGTGGTCTTATTTATTTATCTACACCCATACAGTAAATCCTCTTTTATGTGCCCAAAAAGTGTAGGTAAGGACCAACTTTACAATATCGCGCCGGTCCGGGGCGGAGATGGCCATAACAGCATCAAAAACGGTATCGTTATGGCCATCTCCGCCCATTACGATACAGGCACGAGCCTGTGTTGAGCACGAGCTCAAAAACACTTCAACGAGCTCACGAACTCGAACTCCTGCACTTTCAACGCAATGGTGCCTCAACACATGAAAGAGGATTTAATGTATGGATGTAGATAAAGTAGTATATACAACTGTACATAAAGGCCTTAAACACTCGTGTGATCGTATTACGAAACTCGCTGACGCTCGTTTAAATAAATAAAACCAAACTCGTGTTTTAAGACCTCTCATTATGTATCAGTTGCATAAACTACTATTATCGTATGGCAGTTATTTCGAACCGTGAGATCTTCGAGAAGACAGTATGGTTGGCAGTTTTTTGCATCAGCAAGTGCTCTGTTGTCTAGTTAAGATTTTAGTCTTGGTTACGCGAATTTGTTTTTATATTTTATTTTATTTATTTATTAAGAAATAATAATACAACACAAACAAGTACATACACCCACAAAACCGTTTGCACAGTTTGACTGTGGGATCGATCAGTCTCATCTCTCTTCTAACAGTAAATTATTTTAGAGTTTAACAAGGCAACTTTAAATATTATGAATCTACATCTAGGTACAAGGTTTATTTTACGAGTTTAATAAGGTAACTATGTAGCTTTTTACTAAGTTTAGCTTTATTGGCTTCCTGCCTGATGTCAGAGGGCAGGCTGTTGAGTATGTAGGGAAGGCGTTTCTGAAGACACCTATCGCCGTAGTAATTAGTGACCCTCGGCACAACAAACTTGCCCGCTGACATCGACCTGGTTTCACAAACATCGTTTCGGTGTAATTGTAATCGTGTGTACTCTCGATTGCCACGATTATTTAATACTAATAAATATTTATACTTAAGGCTCACCGGTAGAATATTACAAATTTTGAACATATTTCTATAATGTTTTTTAATCTTATCTTTGAGATTAAAAAAGATTATAAAAATTTGTTCAAAATTATGTAGTCATGTAAGCAAAAACGAAACGATGCCGCTCACTATGGGAACTAAAATGTTTATTGAAATACCAGTCTGCTTTATGTCATGTAATTCTTTAAACCCTTAATTTAAAAAAAAAAACCAAATCGACCAACCGGATGTCAACAATAGTCAATTGACAACCCTAGATAAAACTAGTTCGTCCGTCTAGACGTCCCTTGACCTCCGGGGGTCAAACGGGGTCAGCGAGGGTAGTTTACAGCTTATCGCATAAGGGTGCGGTAAATACATCGAGGAGTTTGGGTCAAATGCTTGACTGAGCGAGCGAAGTGAATTTTCGTTTCAGTTTGGGCAACTAATGAAAAATGCTGACGACCGGTTTAGCCTAGTGGGTAGTGCACCTGCCTGTGAAGCTGACGGTCCTGGGTTCGAATCCCGGTCTGGGCAAATATTTGTGTGATGAGCATGAATATTTATTTCTGAGTCTTGGATGTTTTCTATGTATTTAAGTATTTATATCTATTAAATATATCGTCGTCTAGTACCCATAACACAAGCCTTCTTGAGCTTACTGTGGGGCTAGTTCGATGTGTGTAGGATTGTCCTCTAATATTTATTTTTTATTTGTTTATTTATATGTGCGGATGTTTGCGATTGTTCTCCTCTACAGATCGTAGTTCAATATTTTTTTCCGATTCAGCTTTTTTTTTAATGGTGGAGCCATGGGGGATGAAAACTTAAAAAATCACTCGTCGTAGAACAATTTAACCACTAGTTAAATTGTTCTAAATACAACAAAAGTAGTTTTCCTGTGGTCAAGCGTTAAAGGTTGATAGGCGTGCTAATAGTTATGTTTTTATTACATATACGTACTAGCGACCCGCCCCGGCTTCGCACGGGTGCACTATTTAATGGATGTTATTATACATATTAACCTTCCCCTTGAGTCACTCTATCTATTAAAAAACCGCATCAAAATCCGTTGCGTAGTTTTAAAGATTTAAGCACACATAGGGATATAGGGATATATAGGGACAGAGAAAGCGACTTTGTTTTAACTAGCGACCCGCCCAGGATTCGCACGGGTGCAATGCCGATGCATGTACTATACATACAAACCTTCCTCTTCAGTCACTCTATCTATTAAAAAAAACCGCATCAAAATCCGTTGCGTAGTTTTAAAGATATAAGCATACATAGGGATATAGGGACATAGGGACAGAGAAAGCGAGTTTGTTTTACACTATGTAGTGATTTACAGAAACGGAGACGTCGTTTATACGAATTATGAGCTCAATATGCTTTACAGCTATCAAGTCTCGTTTTCAAATAATAATGTGTGAAAAAATTGTAAGTTAAATCAATATACAGCTATTACAGCTATTAACTTTGGCGATTTCCACAGAAAAGAGACGATTCTGAATCGAAAGTGCATATTCCGGGAACTATATTTGAATAGAATTAATGTCATTTAATTTACAAGACTGTGCGAAATGAACAAGTATGTGTGTGGGAAGACGTTTGCAAGATAGGGGTTGCGATCCTAGATCCGGTGCGTACCTGGTTCAACGTATCTCTTTAGCAATCCAGCGCGGGAACGCGGCGAGTATATTTGGGACGTTTGAGCCGGGTACTTATCGGACAAGTCATTGTTAATGGAGTATGTAGCATAGGTGACGAAACGTGTTGTGGATGATTCTTTGTAGCATAAATTGACGAAACCTGTGGTGGATACTTTTTGTTTGTTATAATTAGTTTACATACTTATATTTCATTAATAAGTATGTGGCTGTTTTTAAACTAATCGTCCCAATGTCAAACATATTCATTCCAATAACTGTCAGTAATACCCAAAACAATTGAAACTAGTTCGATCGTGAAGACCTATGATCCCGGAGGTCAAACGGGGTCAGCAGTAAAAGTATCTGATACAATGATCTACGCATACAGTAGTATTATTAAACAGTAGTAGTAGTATTATTACAGTAGTATTATTAGTAGTATTATTTTTTTTATTATTGTAGTAGTATTTTTAAAAATAAAGGAATGTTTCCTTTCAGTAAAATGAGCTAACTAAAGGATTTAAAGCAGTTTCCCTCCAGGGCCCATAACTTTTTTCCACCCTGTATACTCGAACTTTACCCATATTTCTTTGCAGCAAAAATATACCAACCGTACTACTCTATTTTTAATTTTTAGCTTCTTTGTTTTTGTACTCCAGCCGTATGTAAGTAGTAAGTGGTTTTTGGATTATTTATATACTTACCTATTTTTTTTCTATTGCAGTTATTTTTTTTTTATTTTTTTTTTTGCAATTGTATGACGTTCCATGACACCAACGGTACTGGCTGAAAATCAGCGCTGCAGATGTCTGACACCTCATCATAATGCTGAGCCAGTGTCCATTTCACTGCCGCGGGGACACACGTTATGTGGTTTGTGTATAATATGTTTTTCTTCATTTATCGTTTTTGTCATATATGTGTGTGTGTGTCTTCTGTGTCTGTGAATAAATGACTCTTAAATAAATAAATAAAATAAATAAATAAAATAAATATTAGAGGACAATCTTACACAAATCGAACTAGCCCCACAGTAAGCTCAAGAAGGCTTGTGTTATGGGTACTAGACGACGATATATTTAATAGATATAAATACTTAAATACATGGAAAACATCCAAGACGCAGAAACAAATATTCATGCTCATCACACAAATATTTGCCCTGACCGGGATTCGAACCCAGGACCGTCAGCTTCACAGGCGCACTACCGGTGCACTACCCACTAGGCTAAACCGGTCGTCACTCTTTCTTTCTTTCTTTCCATATTTTGTGATTAAAATAAAAAATATGACATAAATGTACCGGCAACACATCCGGCAGCAAAAACGATGTTCCTGGAAATATCCCTCTCTGATAGCAGTGTTCCTGGAAATGCTAATAGGTAGTTGACAATGGCACATCTGTAGTTTCCCTTGGCACAGCGAAAAAGCAGAAAAAATTCCTAATCATAGTCACGGACTTTAATTGCTGAGCCATTTATTTAGAGCTCACTTTATGCTGGACACTTCATAGCTTTAACTATAACAAACTCGGCGATCACTGATTAGGGGCCGCACGGTCCGGCGTCCTAGGCACACACTTACGGACCCGGACGACGTAATCACAGCGTCTATCGAAAGATGGAACGCGGCGTCCAACTCTGACACGACGCGTACACTTAGGCATTCCCGCCGGCGGGGACGTCCACCGCGCGATCGCGACAACACTGACACATATAGTCCCTATTCGTCCCGGTACCGCCGCACACCGGGTAGAGTCAGTCCGACCCAGGTTGGCCTAGCTGAGTTTCTTGCTGGACTCTTCTCAGCTAGGCTAGGTTTAGTGAACCAGCAACAAAACTCCCAGTAGCTCGATTCCACTCACACCTCAGATTTGGTTGAAACCGCTCAACCAATCTCACTGGAGCGCAAACTCTTAGAGTATTCCAGTGTTCCAAACCACACGCGTGGTCGTGCCGGAGGTTTTCCCCTGGATTTTCCCCAGGCTATTCTCCAACCGCGCACTCCTATATTTGGCATATAAATGGCTCAGTAATTAAATTGAGTGTACTTCAAAGGTAAAGGTAAGGCGGACGGTGGTAGTGACGGTGACACTGTGCGAAAAAAGCGAACCAGGAAGAGGGTAGATCGCTATGGTGTGTGGGTAGACCACAACTAAAACTTGCAGCACGTCAGTTAATCCTTGATAATGGCGCTTGCAACAGTGCCGAAATATCGGGAACTCAAACATACAAATATACATGGTAAATATCCTGTTTCAAATCGTAATTCTAATGTAAATGACCATGTAAGCTTGAAATCTTATACTTCAAAGGTGATGTTTCCAGTTGCCAAACTACGCCTGTTTGTGAATACATAATACGATAGTGTTACTGAGTAGAACCCGATTCGCATAAACCTCAAACCGTCACAACCAACGTACACGCATAATTTATAAAATAATCTCCAGAATGCAATAAAAATACGACCAGCGCGCACACAAGCAAACACACATCCACACATGCGCGCGAGTTGATCTAAAACACTCGTCCGGCGATAATGGCCGCGAGGTCGATGGACGCGCGTTACATATTTAGAAAAAAATATTTGGCAAATGTTCAGTGGTGGTTATGCACTTGGGTGCATTTAATGGGTGCAGATAAAATTGATATTTGAGGGGTAGAAAAGACGTAGCTGGGCCATTCTACTTTTTCATGTACATAATTTTCAGATACTTATTTTTAAATGCAGATTTTGCAATACTTGGCCTTCACTTCACATTTTTGTATTGTTATTTAGAAAGAGGTTTAATTACAAAAATCATCAAATCAAATTTCAATCCCTCAAAGGTTAGCTGGAAGAGATCCCTCATAGGGATAAGTTCGCCTTTGTACTCTAATTTTATGTGACATGTATATTGTTTTAACCTGTTATTGTGTACAATAAAGTGCTTACATACATACATTACAGTATCACTTTCGATAATTTTGGTAATTAACGAACCACAGCTAATATCCATAAATCGAGTAACTCAGTGGTCCTTGGATGTCTCACCATTTGTATGTAAAAATTGTTTTTACCACTGTGCTACCCACCTTTTACAGCATATGTTAATATTTAAGTATGTTTACCTATAAATTCCTTTTATTAGGTTCAGGTACTATTTCGAAATCCTATTTTTGTACACTAATTCAATACATATAATGGATTTTTCTTTGTAATAGAAAACTGGTCATGAAAAAGTAGAATGGCCGAGCTGTATAATGTCGGTGACTAGTGTCTACGGCGGCGCGGGAGCCTAAATACTATTTCTGGGTATTAATTCAAAATGTACGTCACGTATTTCAATTTTAATTCGATGTGTTAGCGTGTCGATTGCACGCGTATCGAGGTGACGTCACAGAATAAGTAATAATTGGTAACGTATCAGAATGAGCACGCTAGACACAAACAAGTCGACTGAGGAGTTGTAATCGTAAGTTGGTGCATATTTACCAATCCGCCACCTTTGTCTTTACCATGAGTTTTCATGACCGTACTCGCTAGCGACTGGCCGATTCTCCGGGCATTTGAAACGCTCGTTTGTAAAGTCATTGTTGACTCACGGTTATCTATTTAAAGTTAAAATAAACCGGCGAAAATATAGGTCAAATAAGACTCAGACTCGATATTGGTTTACGCTTTTTACAAAAGTTTACTCTGATCATCGTCTCCTTTAACAATATTTAATGAAACGACAATGACGAAAAAAACCGCCGTTGAAACGCTGAATATCCGCCCGCCTGCGACAATTTAGTTTTATCGAAAGTTGCTCGTCAGTACCTACCTTGAAAGCAGTTCATAATTTATGAATGATTGTCGATTTCCGAGTCTTCATTCGTCTCTATGCATTTGTTTTCGCCGGTCGCCGCCGCTCTTCGCGCGAAGTCGTGGCCAGGCCCTGTGCTCCGAACTTCGTATCATGCCGTCCCGTTCACTCTTGTGTTATACACCCTATGAGTAAAAGGGATCGGACGACACGAAGTTCGGAGTAAGCCCTCAGGCCGTAACTACAGCGCCAAAATAAGAAAAGTAACGACGAGGTAGCGGACATTCTCATAAGTATAGTCCGCTATAGCATGAGTAACTTCCAAATAAAGGCAAAAAAAAATATGCCGACTCCAAACCTGCGACCAATCGATTTAGCCAACTGAGCTACGCAACAATCAAGCTCAATTAAGCAATTTATAGTTTTTGTTAGCCGACGTTACTGCTTAACACATGATCATGACTAGGATATTTGATCTGGAGAAGTAAGTAATGGTTGAGAAAGTAAAATGGTGGTAGAAGGCGGTTGGAATGGCAAGCCATGGCGTGGCGGGTCTTCTAGTCGATCAAGATATTAGGTTGTTGCCCTCTGACAGATTTAAATAGTCACAACTGTGAGAACAAAAGCCAAAAGACCTCAATTATTTATATATATTATTCTGTTATTATTCGCGTTCGGGAAGCTTCGCAGTATATTCTCGTCCAATTTACCGCAGTGCCTCAAGTCAAAAGTCTTTGACCAGTGTGTGTTGCCAGTGACAACATACGTGTGATGACATATGGATCCGAGACATGGGCGCTAACGATGGGCCTCATAAGAAAGCTCAAGGTCACCCAAAGAGCAATGGAAAGAGCTATGCTCGGGGTTTCTCTGCGTGATAGAATTCGGAATGAAGCTATCCGTAGCAGAACTGGGGTCACCGACATAGCCTTCAAAATTGCGAGACTTAAGTGGCAGTGGGCAGGGCACATTGCTCGCAGGACTGACGGTCGATGGGGCCAGAAACTGCTTGAGTGGCGTCCACGCACCGGAAGACGAGCTGTCGGTAGGCCTCCGACAAGGTGGAGTGATGACCTGGTGAAGGTCGCGGGAATCCGGTGGAAACGAACGGCAAAGGACCGGTCTGAATGGCGAGCCTTGGGGGAGGCCTATGTTCAGCAGTGGACGTCTTTCGGCTGAAATGATGATGATGATGATGATGATTCTGTTATTATTAGTTTTACTTGCTTCATTCCCGTTTCGTAACGTATCGTCACAATTTGTTAGCGCCAGTATTAAATACTACTAGCAGCTGCGCGCAACTGCGCTCCCTACAGGTGTCCACAGAAGACCAGCGTCGGGTACTCCTGCAGTACCTGGCATTATGCTGAGTGTTCACCTTTTTCAGTGTAATTTTCAGTGTACAATTTAAATAATAATCTTTTCCATTGTTTTCTTTCTTATATATTGTATTACTGTGTTTTTATACTGAAATAAATTATCTTCTATTCTATTCTTCTCAAGCAACTCGTAGATCTATCCCTCGTGATCAAAAAATGCCGTTTTCATATTGAGACACACTCTGCCTTTCTTGCAGCGTTTGTAGACACATTTCCTCGGCCAGCAGTGTACGTTTGCGGGCAAAGCTCCCGTAGAGATGAGGTACTCGCCCGGCGGTACATAGACGTACTTATTGCCATGTACTCGATGCATTGGGTTATGGCTTCGTTTACACTGTTCAGAGATAGCAAGCTCTTTGTGTGGGAAAATGGTGATTCAGGTTAGGTAAGAGGTTGTTAACTATAGAGCTAGGGCATGTTTGGGGTAGAACGACTGGGGAAGTTCAGATTCAGATTCAGATTCATTTAGTTCATAGATGTAAATTACAATATAAATATATATATATATTATTTAAATTTTTATTTATTTATTAATTTTTTTTAATTTTTTTTTTTTTTACCACGTTGTTGGTAAACAGTAAGGTCTGGTACTTAAACGGTCACTGTGCCAACTGCACGTGTGCATAGTGTAAAAGAAAATCAAACATTTATGCTGCAAATAGGCCACAAGGGCACTTTTACATGTCAAAATATTAATTTACAATCTAAGAAAGTCTGACTATAGTAATACATGTTTCATATCTATATATTTAGAGTTCAAGAAAGAATAATAATGTCGAGCTTACAAATATAACAACATTAATGTTATACAGCGAAGATAAACTTGCAAATTTATCTATTACAAATATTACAACATCAGTAAAGTTACAGATGTATAAGGGTCAAGTCTGATTAAACAAAGAGTATAATGAAATTATTATAATATCCCAGAGGTCATGGTCTCTGAGCGTCAAAATTAAGACTAATTTAATATTGTTAGAAAAGTATATGGTCTCGAAGTCACTGATAATAAAAAATAATCTACAGCAGGATGATATCTCTCGTCAATCCCCTATAAAAAGACACTAGTATTAACGTAGTCACTATGTCCTAGCAAGCATGAACAGACCGGACTCCACAAACAGCACCCGATCACGAGTATGACTCGTATCTCAGCCATCCATCTGAGCGTCAAAATTAAGACTAATTTAATATTGTTAGAGATGTATATGGTCTCTAAGTCACTGATAATAAAAACGAATCCACAACAGGATGATGTCTCTCGTCAATCCCCTTTAAAATGATACTAGTATTAACGTAGTCACTATGTCCTTGCAAGCATGAACAGACCGGACTCCACAAACAGCATCCGATCACGAGTATGACGCGTATCTCAGCCATCAATCTGAGCGTCAAAATTAAGACTAATTTAATATTGTTAGAGATGTATATGGTATCTAAGTCACTGATAATAAAAACTAATCCAAAACAGGATGATGTCTCTCGTCAATCCCCTATAAAAGACACTAGTATTAACGTAGTCACTATGTCCTTGCAAGCATGAACAGACCGGTAAATGCTCCTTTTTTAAAGCCCCATTCTGTAGTCCATCCGGAAAACCTTCACCAAAGACCACAGTCATAATAATTTCACTGTTTGCTGTGTAGATCATGGTGTTCCGTACCTCATATTCAGATTCAGATTATTTGTTGGTAAAAAAAATTTTTACAAGTCATAATTTACAGTAGAAAAAAATTAACGCTATACAAATAATTATCATAAAAATGTCAGAGTAATAAATTTCAATTCAATTCACACACATTAATTATATAAACAATTCTCAATTCTATAAATACAATAGTCAATTACGATGTCGAGCAACAAACACACTGATTATAAAATACATAAAAAAACAAAACAATTCTCAATTCTATAAATACAATAGTCAATTTCGATGTCAGTGAGGCCACCTGAGCTCCTGAGGATGCGCTGGGTTGAGATTGGACCTGCGTTCGCCTCCAGCTGCGACACAAAATATACTCGAATCAGAGGCTCGGCAATGCTCTTGTGACCCTTTATTGTTGCAAATGTTCAAAGACTGCACCTGCTCTCTATCGACAAAAAGATTTTCAAGTGGTTGCCTGGTAAATACTTTTATTTTGTTGTCGAATTTTTAAATAATAACTTTGATTGTAACATTTATTGATTTACAGGCGGTAATAATAGTTAAATAACAATAAGTTGAATAATATTACAACTAACCTAAATCTAAAACAGGCCTTGGGGCATTGTACCGAGGAAGCTGGCGGCATTTCCTCGCTGTATCGCAATGCTGATACGTTGTGCGAGGAAGTCGCCAGCTCTTCGGTCACCAGTTACGTCAACCAAACGCTTCGCGATTTCAGTAATGAACTTGTGCACGCTCAGACCCCATGGACCAAGACTTTATACCAATGACACAAATAATTAGTTTAGTTGGTTCGTACATATCAAAATTATTTAATTATTCTCTGATCAAAATAAAAAGTTCCTACTCGTAAGATGCCTAAGGTGATATTTGTAAACTTTAAAATATGATTTTACATAATGAGATAAGATAAGTATTTAAACTGAAAATCAAAAATTGCGAAATAAAAAATAATAGAAATTTAGAATCACGTCTGCACTGGATTATTTAAATAAAATTATAAAAACAAGGTTTAAAATGAAGAACTTAAGGAAATCTATTTTATTTATAGTAGGGTGACCACTACATACAGTACCAAAATATTAGATCTCCCGATTTTGATACCCCCACTTGTTCTAAACATTATCAGGAATACGTTGGGCTTTTGGGTTCCGAGGCACCTCATGTATGATAATCCACATCGAAAGGGACCTTATGGCGGCAGGTGCTTACGTTGCACCTATTCACTATTGTATTGGAACAGCGGCAATAAAGGCGTAAGTGCCGGCCGCCATAAGGTCCCTTTCAATATGGATTATCACAATAGTCGAGTTTATTAATATATAGGGTGTGACAAAACTAGTGAGGATCCGTTTAAGGGCATAGTCGGTATCGTGTTCTCATCAGGAAAAAGTAGAAGAAATTTTTTTTGACGCGAAAAAATTTTTTTTTCTATGGGGCAGGTCGTTTAAGTCAGCCAATTGTCCACACAAAGGCCAAATTTATTGCGTCAAAAAAAAATTCTTCTACTTTTCCCTAATCAGAACACGATACCATTTAAACGAATCCTCACTAAATAAATAAATATTAGAGGACAATATTACACAAATCGAACTAGCCCCACAATAAGCTCAAGAAGGCTTGTGTTATGGGTACTAGACGACGATATATTTAATAGATATAAATACTTAAATACATAGAAAACATCCAAGACTCCGAAACAAATATTCATGCTCGTCACACAAATATTTGCCCTGACCGGGATTCGAACCCAGGACCGTCAGCTTCACAGGCAGGTGCACTACCCACTAGGCTAAACCGGTCGTCAAATAATAATGTTCTTTATTTAGGTATACACCCATCGGTTTACAAATTTTAACAACTAAACAACTAATAATTTAAATACATTACAATAAGCAAGCCATCTTTGACGCCCCACTTATTAGGTAGCATGTCGTGTATACCACGTTGACAATGCTGTCCGTCGATTCACTCTCCCGACAAAAGAACCAGCGTCTCTTACGCATTATAGCGTAGAAGTCGTCCACTCCCGGTACCGCCGCACACCGGGTAGAGTCAGTCCGACCCAGGTCGGGCCTAGCTGAGTTTCTTGCTGGACTCTTCTCAGCTAGGCTAGGTTTAGTGAACCAGCGACAAAACTCCCAGTAGCTCGATTCCACTCACACCTCAGATTCGGTTGAAACCGCTCAACCAATCTCACTGGAGCGCAAACTCTTAGAGTATTCCAGTGTTCCAAACCACACGCGTGGTCGTGCCGGAGGTTTTCCCCTGAATTTTCCCCAGGCTACTCTCCAACCGCGCACTCCTATCGCTTTATTGGGCCCGGCCTATAAAGCCACAGTCAGGTTCAAAAAAAAAATCGTCCACTCTGTTTGCGGCGAACATACCAGACGCACTGCACCGCCACGGTAGCCTCAACATCGCACGAAACGCGTTGTTGTATTTCTTTGTGACAAGCCAAAATACCTTATTAGTGAACCTCACTGCTAATTTTTTACATAGTCTTTGATAGGCATTAAAAGGCACATAAACTAAGAAGCGGATGTACTGGACAGCCTCATTACTTATTAGTGCATTAGTTGCATGCGTTGACATTGCCGCGCCTTTGACGCTGCATTAGATATCGGGTTAATGCTTTGTGGTACCGTCGTGCGGAAAAGTGCACTTTGTTCTACAGTAAGTTATCAGCATAAAGTAGTAGATGTATATTTATTCGAAGAACCAACAGCTACTACCATTTACAAATCATAACATAATATAATATACAATATAATAAAAGGCCTACAAACTAAACTTAAAATAAAAACTTAAAAATAAATAATCTAAAATAAGGGGTCCCCCCCGCGGCATATTGCCAAAGATGCTGGCAGCATTTCCTCGCTGTATAGCAATGCTTATGCGTTGAGCGAGGAAGTAGTAGATTGTATCACAAGAGAGAAAAATGCAATATTTCATCGACGGCTAGCGTGTTGAATCTCAAAGGAAGCGAAGGATTACAGAATAGAATCCCGAGCGTAGTGAGGGATTCTAACATGAAATCCTGAGGGTAGTGAGGATACACTCTTATTTTCACTTCTCCTATGAGAACTATTCTTCCAAATAAGTAAGTAAAAGAAAATTTCAATGGGAGTGTTTGGCAGCACAACGCCCAGAATGGCGCAGGCTGGTTAAGGGTCCTTATCAGTAAAAAAACGCTCATCTATTTAGACGATTTTCTGATTGAATTGACACGTATCTTGACATTTTCTCAGTGTTGCTATCTATAACAGGGCTGTTGAAACCTAATGTCATAAATTTTAAATGTATTTTTTCGATTTTTCTTTCAGAAATATCGTTTCAAACATCACTCCAAATCGACCATTTTCAAGCTAAAAACTGTGATTTTTCGCTTAAATTCTAATACACACACACTATAAGATCAAAAAATGTCCATGTTACTATCTAAAACTTTAATAAAAAATATCGTATTCTTTAATGACTTTAATGGTATTATCAATACTTTTGTCATAATTTGAAATCAAAACATTTTAAAACTGATAAGGCCTCTTAACGGCAAAGTACGGGAGTTCGAGGATCAACGTAAAGTTGACCTTGATACCAAACGCGACCAGCTTAAGGCCCGCCCACCTGCTGCCATCTCCTACAAATATGTAGACGGCGTGCTTACGTGCCCTCAATGTGCGCGGAGTTTTATCGCAAAAATAGGCTCCATTAGCCATCTTCGGGCGCATGAGCGCCGGGGCACTGATTAGGAGTCGAAGTGGTCGCCATGGCCGAAACCGGACTCATCATCATCATCAAGTATAAGAAACAATACTTGATTAATCATCAATCCATTTATTTAAGAAAATGAAAAAAATAAGTAAAAAAATACGTTAAATATTTGGTCGATTAAGGTACCTATTTAGATTGTTGTAATGTTCAAAGATGAATACCTAAACCAGGGGCGGGGGGAGGCGCCAGCGCGGGGGCGTCCCCGCCCGCGCGCGCTGCCGCCTACGACCAGGCACAGGGAGCAAAAAAGTTTTAGCTCCCTCTAAGCGGGCTAGAAAAGCCTTTTTTTGGAATAAGAGAAGTGAAAATAAACTTTAATATTGCTGATTTCGTAATTATCAATGACAGTGATATGTTTTTTTTACAAAAATATGTTTTTTTTATTTCTATAATTCACCATTTATTCATCAACTGCAAGTAATTTTATAATAAAACGTAACTAAATTAGAACCCCCCGATCGGAACCCTGGGGGACGGTACCCAATTAATGTAATCTTGTTTCATAAGGTATATAATAAAAAGGAACAGAAGTCTAGCGCATTTTTTTTTATTTAACTTTCTTTCGACATGGATTGTGTCTTGGTCGCGGCATGACTGTCATCTCAGCAAATTATAAATAAATAAATATTTTGAACAATATTACACAAATCAACCTAGTCTCAAACTAAGCAAAGCTTGTACTATGGGTACCAAGTGACGATAACATACTTATATAGATAAATAGATACTTAAATACATAGAAAACATCCAAGACTCAGGAACAAATATTCGTGTTCATCACACAAATACATGCTCTGACCGGGATTCGAACCCGGAACCTCCAGCTTCGAAGGCAGGGTCACTACCAACTAGGCTAAAGCGGTCGTCAATGAATGCTACATGGCACTTTAGCACATGACTGTATTCCGTTTCCCGCTGCCCTTGACTCTACAGTTCGTTGGCAGAGACCCTCGTCTTGCTATTCGACTAACGTTTGCCTTGAATAGCATCAGGGTTAATGTCTTAAGGGTCCTTATCAGTTAAAAAACGCTCATCTATTTAAACAATTTCCTGATTGAATTAACACGTATCTTAACATTTTCTCAGTGTTAATGTGGAATTGACATGATGAGAGACTTCACTGTTCTCATTTGATTTTATCTTTTAGACTGACGCTCAGAGACCTTATACATCTCTGAGGATATTTATTTATTCGATTTTATTATTTTCATGTTGACGTGTTATAGATATAGCTCAAAATATTTTATTATGATTAGTGTACCTACCGTATTACCTTTTATCTTGACGCTTAGAGACCTTATACATCTCTAACAAATCTCGATTGTTATTAGTTTCTTAGTCTTATTTTTGACATGTAACACTACATTTAATTAATGACACTTTGATTATTGTATTATTTTTATTTGACGTACCTAGATAGATTTTGACTTGTAAAAGTGCCCTTGAGGCCTATTTGCAGAATAAATGTTTTGATTTTTTTTGTTACTATCTAGAAAAGGGCTATTGCGACCTAATGTTATAAATATTAAATGTATTTTATTGATTTTTCTTTAAGAAATATCATCTCAAACATCATTCCAAATCGACCATTTTTAAGCTAAAAACTGTGTTTTTCCGCTTAAATTCTAATACACACAATAAAATCAAAAGATGGCCATGTTACTATCTAGAACTTTAATAAAATTATCGTACTCTTTAATGGCTTTAATGGTATTATCAATACTTTTGTCATAATTTGAAATCAAAACATTTTAAAACTTATAAGGCCTCTTAACTTCGATGCTCGTATAAGGCAGACTCCTAATCTTTAAAACATCATATTATTAAATACGGTAGGACCACTTTTGTAATTTATTTATCTGACCTTAAGTAATAGTTTAATTAATATGCTACGCAATTATTATAAGATAAATTGTCCGCTCTCAACACAACCTAATGTAAAAAAGGTAGTAATCAATTTTAAAAAAATACATTTTTATGCTAACAAAAAACTAACCTTACGGTAAACTTGGAAACACACGTAGTGTTTTGACTGATGAAGTCTTTCCTATTTAATACTTTTTAATTTTATTTAACCTATCGTATACCGGACCCTGGGATGCCAGGGATCATAAAATAGAATGCTATTGTTTATTGTTTTCGCCGGGAGACGACGGTTTTTTATTTTTTATTTTTTTTATTTTTTATTTTTTTTTAAATTTATTTTTTACTTTTTTACACAAAAATAAAAACATAATGCAATAATAGAAAATTGAGCCGTCATCAGTCATGTTTCCATGCAAACTTCATCTCAACCTAGCATTTAGACGTTATACAAAACGACAGACGACGACGACAGACGTTTGCTGATGATTTGACTACTATAATATAAAGTATTGCAACCATTATCCCGCAAAATTCGCAATCATTTCCATACCAAAAATCTATTTTGCTAATTTCAACTTAGGCGATATAACATTCAATCAACAATCATTAAGTTAATTTAATCATTGTCACTAACACTAGTTTTATTCACATGTAATTACTAACCAATCAGAGTTACCTGAATAAGGAATATTTTATTTATTTACCCACACATAGACAATGTTCATGTACTTATAATTTTATTTACATATTTATTGCGGAGTACATCCATATATATGTTATAAAAAAAAAAAAAAATTAAAACATTTTTTTAAATTCAAGTGTGACAACATACCATTATGTTGTGACGTGCCGACAAATGAGCAATAGCTGGGGGTACTTCTAGATGTGTAGAGTAGGTAATATTCTGGAACTAGGCTCTCTTTGATTATTTTTAAGTGAACACGCAATAGCGAGAAGTAACATAACAAAAACACGACACAAAACAATTATTCAATTAATAATTCTTATAATCTAATGTTAGTAGTTATATTTAAACCGCAAATAACCGTCACTTTTGGCAACTTATTTGTGGTCTATGAGACTACGTCCTTTTTTTTGGAACCTGACTGTGGCTGTAGGCAGACAAGAAAAAAAAATGTATGTAAACTTCACATGTAATAAATAAATTTAAAAAAAAAATACAAGCTATTCTTAGTTTGAGACTAGGTCGATTTTTGTAAGATTGTCTCCAAAATATCTATCTAATTTTATAATAAATGTCGCTATAGCCCGCGACTTAATCCGCGTAAATTTCTTCTCCTGTTTCGTCCCTTCGAGGGATAAATAATATACCAAGTACTATTGTTTGTTGTGGGCTTTTTTTGCCGCCTCGACCAGTATTGATCTATTGTGGCAGCCCTTAATAATAGATTGTGTCTCAAGGGAGCAAAATGATATATTTACGGCGAGGGCGGTATATTGAATCCTGAGTGGAGCGAAAGATTCTACAATAGATTCCTGAGTGTAGCGAGGGATTCAAGTGTTTACGCCCAAGATGGAAATAATTTTGCTACCGTGTGACACATACTGCTTTTCCCACCGCCTATGAGGCCCGCTGCTAAAAACATGAAATGCCTTACAAATGATTTTACTACAGAGTGTCACATACTGCTTTTCACACCTTCTATGAGGAAAAGAGTCATTGTTGCCCTCAAATGAGGGAAGAAAAGTACATCTTTGATCCCTCATAACTCTTTTCCGAATAGCAGGTGTGAAAAGTTCTTTGCTTATACCCGTTGCTTCCAGGAATTTCCCGATTCTTTGGGTCGCAATTTGTATCTCCTCTGGAGGCATGATGTGCCTCCCTAGGTAGATACTTTTTTTGCGCATAAGTGGTCCACAGGAGCAGAGGATATGGATGGCAGTTAAATAAATAAATAAATAAATATTAGAGGACAATCTTACACAAATCGAACTAGCCCCACAGTAAGCTCAAAAAGGCTTGTGTTATGGGTACTAGACGACGATATATTTAATAAATATAAATACTTAAATACATAGAAAACATCCAAGACTCAGAAACAAATATTCATGCTCATCACACAAATATTTGCCCTGACCGGGATTCGAACCCAGGACCGTCAGCTTCACAGGCAGGTGCACTACCCACTAGGCTAAACCGGTCGTCAAAGTTTCCTCGCGATTGGCAGAACCTGCATGCTGCCACTATAATATACAATACATAACACACTATAATATATAATTCATCTTTGTACACGTGTTGGTTTGTCTACAGTTTAGTTCCTATTCTTCACTCAATTGCTCAAAGGTTAACTGGAAGAGATCCCTTACAGGGATAAGTTCGCCTTTGTACATGATTGATCTGTTTTTTTCTGTATAATTTATTTTACTTGTCTTGTGTACAATAAAGTATTTACATACATACATACATATACTAAACTAGTATACCAAACGTCAGGCCTAGCACAACGTCACACACGGTACAGGTCAGGATTGTCTATCGTTACATTGGCTGTTATTCTTCTCAGCGTCATTGTCTGAGCTGAGTCATGCTAGACTTACCTACCGCAACGTCCGGGCTAGTATACATGTACTAGGTTAGGGTTGTCACTTTTAAGCTGATTTGACGAAGTATGTTGCGGATTTCATTTTTGGATTAAAAGTACATTAGTTAGGTAGTTAATTTATGGAATAAATGATATTATTTTATGTCAGTGTGTAACTAAACTACGGACGGTACTTCTTTAAGCTATTAAAAATTATAGTACAGTGATTACAGCGATTTTACTTTTAAGCTGAGCCATGGAGCCGATATTTTCCATGACAGCCCAGGGAAGTTTAAAAGGAAAGTGTCAATTTATTTTGAGTCCCTGGGGGCAGCGCGATAATGTTTGCTGTGCCTGTAATACATATATATAGCTAATACATAACATCATCGGATAGCGTAGAGCCGATGATGTTATGTATTAGCTAATTTTAATTTTTTTTTTCAATGTTTCTTAATTTAAACTGCATGCTTTAGGTAAGAAGACACAAATGTGGTTGCCTATAATTGGATAAGCGTCTATCACGAACTGTAAAATAGAAAAAGAACATTGTATGATGTATTTATTATCTGTTGGCGATCCTTAATAAATAAATAAATAAAAATTAACACGGCTGAAATTATACAGGGTGCGTAATCATTGGTAATGTACCAATAATAGGTAATAGGGATGATGAAGCATGTTGCAATTTATAACATAGTGTGGCTATATGGAAAGAAAGGCATTAAATTATCACAATAAATAGTAAAGTAGACAAACTAGTAATAAATATGGGACTAAAAAGATTCTCAAAAACGTTTTTTTTTGTTTATTAACCAGCCAAATGTAAATTGAAAGTTACCACTAGCATTCTCATGATTCAATTGAAAAGAAATTGCCTGGCAACGATGTGCATGAACGCAATCTTTCACGACAAAAACTTTTTGGAAAAAGAGAAATGCTGTGTGAGCTAACGAGCCCTGAAAACTTCCATACTGATTGCAGGTTATGGAGCGTTTTCAGTGCTCGTTAGCTTATGCCTGCTGTACTTTGCCTACCATTTACGTCTTTTGTGTTGCCCTAGATAGTTGTAGTTAGTCCCATACAAACATTTGATCGTCTCTAAAAACTGGTTCCAATGGCATGCATTTTTTTATCGTCATGCCTATTATTATGATAGTCCTCTATTTTTAAGTTGAGGCGAATAACAATCCGCTGTGCTCAATCTATTTAAAACTTTAAAGATATTTTTGAGCTTTGAAGATAGAGCCACAAACTACTAGGATGAACCGGTCATGGAAGCAAGATTTTATTTATTTATTTATTTAAACTTTATTGCACAAAATACACAAATTGTACAAATGGCGGGCTTAATGCCAAATGGCATTCTCTACCAGCCAACCATTGGGCTAAACAGATATTTTATAAAAGGTGCAAAGAAAAGAAAAAAGAAAAAGAGTATGAAAATGTATATCATATAATCTAATAAAACATATAAACATAATATATATATTTATATATACAGGTATACAAGATACATATATACAGGATTAGATATACTACTACATATTCAATACATACTATAATTATGATGATGGATTTTATACGAATTCTTGTTTAAGCAGGTGTTTACGCAGCATCCGCTTGAAAGCAAACTTGCTTGGGGCTTGTCTGATGTTAAGAGGGAGTTTTTTTTTTTTTTTTTTTTTTTTTTTTACTTTGTTCTATTTGTTTAAATATTTTCATGTGGTGCTGTATGTTTGGTTTATCAATAAATGTTTTTCTATTCTATTCTATTCTATTCTATTCTATTTTATTTCTAAACTCGCCGTAATGTGACAACCCTATTAGTGGCAGTGACCTACCGACCTTGTGTCGCGGGCGTTGACTGCTGTCCGCTAGTTTAGGTTTAGATGTGACGTCATCGTGAGCGCATGCGATAAATCATTCTAGAATGTTTATGTGTAAATGTTAGTGTGATCGTTATTGGACCGCGCGAATTTAAAATAGACGGAAAACTTAGGTATATTGGAGGTGGCTTGTGTACACTGCTGGCCGTTTATAAGTAATCAGAGATCGGACTTTGCGTCATTGCTCGCAATAATATGGACATGACTCCAAAATTATTCAAAATGTTAATCAATTAATTATTTCTTGAAATAAAATTTGAATTTCCTTAGATAATCGTTATATGATTTCAAGCTTACATGGTCATTTACATTAGAATTACGATTTGAAACGGAATATTTACCATGTATATTTGTATTTTTGAGTTCCCGATATTTCGGCACTGTTGCAAGCGCCATTATCAAGGATTAACTGACGTGCTGACGTGATTCTTAGATAATCGTTTATACGTGCTTATAATTATTAGCAAAATGTTATTTAAAGTGGTTATCGTATTCGTAAATCACTAGGTACATAGTATAAAACAAAGTCGCTTTCTCTGTCCCTATATCCCTATGTATGCTTAAATCTTTAAAACTACGCAACGGATTTTGATGCGGTTGTTTTTAATAGATAGAGTGATTGAAGAGGAAGGTTTATATGTATAATAACATCCATTAAATAGTGCACCCGTGCGAAACCGGGTCGCTAGTATTTTTATATAATAAAGAAGTTACGATTACAACTGACACGATTATTTACACTAGAAATAATACCCAACTACTACTACATGGTAAATATCCTGCTATGATTATTATTACTGACGAAGAAGTTGTCTAGTGGATTGCGAGCGGAGTTTTTCAGCTCTTAAGTATATTTTTGATGTAAAAAAAATAGACTGACCGCCGAAAATTTGGAAATATACTGATTATTTTCTTTAGCAAATATATACTTTAACTAACTTTTGTATTTATGGACTAGGAATCAAATTATATGTCAAGTAAGAAATTAATTAATTGATTAACATTTTGATTAATTTTGAAGTTATGTCCACATTATTGCGAGCAATGACGCAGATTTGTCCGATCTCTGGTAATCAGTATTACGTACTTGTCACAGATTTAAACTGACTTAGGCCGGGTTTTATAAAGATCCGTTAGACCAAATGTCAGATCAAATTTCAGTAACTCAGTACATTTTTTGACATAACAAACCGACATAAGGTCTAACGGATTTTTATAAAACCGAGCCTTAGAAACGGGTTCTTTATATTTTTTTGTATTGTCTTTATGTCACTTGCTGAAAATATATCAACCATGAAACAACTCTAGCGTGTTTATTTGTCAGCCATCGTCTCTCTCTCTTTCTCTCTCTCTGCTATCGTCCTGTATAGCCATATTTAATAGATTCTTTTAATAAGGTAAACATAGGTGTTTATCAACAAACCTCGCAAGGGATGTAGCAAAACCGTAGCATTTGACAGTTTGATGTTAGGGTTGGCGATAACGATGAATAATTTACTTACTTTATTGCATGATTAATAAGTACAATTTAATGATAACCTTACTGACCCTCTTTAGATATAACCTTGTTTAATTTTCTATCAAAGAAAATGGATAGTAATATTCAGATGGATCACAGCTTGTATATAACTCACGATGGTGCCTTTCACTCATCACATTTATGGATAAGGACGCAATTATTCCTAGTATATAGTGACAACCCTGACGTACATTTGCTACAGATTTGCGGGTTCAATTACGAGGTTTGTTTATCAATAGTGCGTTCTTGAATTTATTTAGCTTTGAAAGAGGTTTATTTTTTAAACTAAAGTATAAAAGACAGAGCGAACCAATTACTCTTACATCTGGGGGCCGAATTTAGATTCTCGAACGCTCGACTTTTAACTCGAAATCTGTCAAAAACTATGATGATTTAACAGATGTCGAGTGAAAAGTCGAGCGTTAGACATTCAAAAATCACCCCCCTGGCGTGTATAAGTGTGCAATACATAGAAATAATCGTTTCGTAAATCGTTTACAATGTCTAAGTCACAATATTCTAAATTATGTAACCAAAATGGAGTTAAAATAAAATATGTTCCTGTTTTCGACGCTTCCAATGATTGTCACAGGCTGTTGTTATGATTTCCAGTTCCCACTTATCTCATTTATTTTAAAACGTACATGAGATGGATATTAAAACTGCGTCGAGGACCGGTTCAATTTAGTTTAGTTTTTTATTAGTCATAATGTTATGTTTTGTTTAACAACTTGTACGGAAAAATGAACCTCCAGGTCTTTGTGTCAATGTTTATATGTACACTACGTGTACAACATTTATAATTACAATATGCGACTGTTTGTGTTCTAAATAAATAAAAAAATATAATAATAATAATGTCTACTAGGAGAGGGGCATTTTACTAATGATTTTACAACTGCAAGCAACTATCACTTTCTGTCACTACTTGATAGAAAGTGACGGATGCTTATCTTGTCGTTTATGACGCAATATCTACAAACATAATACGTGGCCAGAGTGCCTAACGTACGTTAATGCAAGGCCATTCCAGTGCAAATGACGCTCTCTAACACGCGTGAGTTTGCAATTAACCATCCCGCTCTACGGAAGCTCTGCGCGTAATTTAGTAAATATAGTACATTTAGAATGAAGGAAAAATTGAAAAATTTAGGCACTGAGCAGGATTCGAACCTGCGACCTCGCGGCACTCGGGGCCAGTCGCTCTAGCCAACTGAGCTATAGGTGCAATTTGGGTATGGGATGGCGCATCGTAACTAACGATTCACAATATAATTTGAGACGTTAGTGCCGTTAATGAAGCATGAGTCTTCTGGTAGATGTCGCTGTACGCCTCCCTTAAGGCGTTTGTATAAAAATATAGTACATTTCAATTGATTTTCGGAACACTGGATCACTTATGAAAAATCTATCCGGTTATTGTGTTAGAACAATAAGAAAGCTGTAGTGTTGTGTTCCTGGAGGTGAGCAAGGTTGCCAGAGCTCCCGAGCATGCACTATGTTGAGAGCGAGGGACCTAAATGTGTTCCTTCTGCTGTCAAGTGTCTGTGAAGCTGACGGTCCTGGGTTCGAATCCCGGTCAGGGCAAATATTTGTGTGATGAGCATGAATATTTGTTTCTGAGTCTTGGATGTTTTCTATGTATTTAAGTATTTATATCTATTAAATATATCGTCGTCTAGTACCCATAACACAAGCCTTCTTGAGCTTACTGTGGGGCTAGTTCGATTTGTGTAAGATTGTCCTCTAATATTTATTTATTTATTTAATTGACATAATAATTAGAGGGGTAGGCAGAGCACATGAATTTTAATTCTAGTGCCACATTTAGCATTTGTAGGTTTAAAGA
This sequence comes from Epiblema foenella, assembly GCA_963556455.1. Classification (NCBI taxonomy): domain Eukaryota; kingdom Metazoa; phylum Arthropoda; class Insecta; order Lepidoptera; family Tortricidae; genus Epiblema; species Epiblema foenella. Next base: position 20,253,219 of record OY747108.1, read on the forward strand.
TGGAGAAAATGTGAAATCGCAGTGATAGGTTGTTAGCCCATGGCCCACAACACACTACAACCCGGTTCCCACAGTCGGCTCTGACGACATCCACGGAAAGGAAGACGGAAGTGCTATACTAATCCGACACCACACGGGGAACCTGACACCACACGTAGACCCGGCTACACGGTAAGTATAGGTACCTACATTTCACATTAGGGTGACCAGATGTCCCGTATTTAGATAGATAGATAGATAGATAAACTCTTTATTCATATCCACAACATACATGGCATAACACAGTACTACAATTAAATAAAATATTAACTCTGACAGTATATAAGTAATATCATGCAACTACTTAAGAACTAAGACTTAGAAACTAATCAGATAAGCCATGTGTCGTGGCAGAGAATAGGCGCTGGCTCAGCATAAATGCTGTGGCATGCCACAGCGCTGGTATTCTGCCCGAACCTTATAAAATAACGGCCAGTGCAACACTAAACATCCCTTAACAATACGTATTTTCACTGTCCCGTAATTTGGCAAAACCAATACGGGACAGTACGTTGTCGCGTAATTTTATAATTCAATAGCATTTAATGATATCAATTATATAATGATTCGAACAATATTTATTTCCACTGAAACAGCGGTGAACACTGCACGATCCGCGCGAACGCATATCGATCGAATTAAGTAATATAAAAAATACAGTGTTTTAATATTATTGTTTTTTAAAGTCTTTAATTAAGAAATTTAGCAATTGGATAGGTTATTTAAATGATTACAACAAACTTAATAGAATTTTGATTTTTAATAGAAAAACAGCCTGTCCCGTATTTTATATATGTATGTATGTTTTATATCTCTTGTCCTTTTTTATACCTTGTTGTACAGGTTGCTGAATTTGTTTACCTCCGTTCATTTCTTCTCTCATTTGCTCAAAGGTTAACTGGAAGAAAGAAAGACAAGTTTAATATAGTAAAGAGATCCCTTAAAGGGATAAGTTCGCCTTTGTACATGCCATTTCTTTTTTTATTTGTAATTTTTGTTATTGTGTACAATAAAGAGTTACTACTACTACTTTAACCTCGAATCCCGTTTTTTCAATGCAGTTGTCCCGTAAAACCTATAATCGGATCTGGTCACCCTATTTCACATTCATATGCCGTAATACATTCTTCAATATTAGTCACGCAATAGAATCAACAACATCCAAACACACACTTCCAAATCTTCCAATACTTCCACCACACTCACACACACAAGAGTCCAAATATATCTGACCTTGTCTAGCTCACGTCCTACCTCAACATTGGCCTAGACCAATTAGCAGGGGCCTGGCGGGTGGCGAGCGCGCACATTTCTATAAAACAGCAATAGTAAATACTTCTGTTGACATATTTCTTATAAACATGTTATTCGATTTTCAACCTTATTGTGTTGAAAGTAGAATAGCTTTTTGAACGAATTACTATTACGCAAGTCGGCTAACTTAAATGATTTCGAATTATAAAAGATTAAGAGAGTTAAAATGATTTAAGAGCGCTTTAATAAAATGTTACAGGTCCACTAGCGCCACTCGTAAATAATTGTAATTATTTAAATTTAACGATATATAACTAAAAAGGGGGCCGCTATGTACTGTAGTTGATATTTAAGAACTTTATGAATCCATCAAACTAATTTTTACGTTACTAGATTAGTCTCTCTATGAACTCAAAAATAAAACGGCCGTTTTAACTTTGGACGCATAGATTGACGAATCCAGCAACGTAATAACTAGTTTGATGGATTCAAAACGTACTTAAATACAAAATACAGTACGTAGCGGCCCCCTTTTTTAGATATCTATCGTTAAATTTAGACAATCACAATTATTTACGAGTGGCGCTAGTGGACCTGTTACATTTTATTAAAGCGCTCTTAAGATCAAATTATAACACAATAACTAATTACCTATTCCAATAAATACAATGTTTGAGAGATACGCTACTTGTCCTTAAAATTTAATATAGTAAATAAACCATTCATTGCTTTTTAGGGTTCCGTACCAATATGGTAAAAAAGGAACCCTTATTTTCACTTTGTCTGTATGTCTGTCACATCGCTAAATATCTCAAGAACTACTTATGCTATCGATTTGAAATTTGGAATAGATATAAAGAAGGCTTACCTACATACATAGAACATGACTTTTTTAATATATTTTTTTAATTTATGTGTAAAATGACAGGGTGGTTAAAAAATTTAAAGTCTAGTTAATATGTCGAGTGGGGTGTCATATGAAAGGGCTTGAATTACACATTCTGAAACATTTATTTTTTTATTTTTTAAGTTAAGTCATTTTTGTTTTATGAGGGAAAATGTTAAAAAAATACCGTATCTTATCTCCGAAGTTTACCAAGGAAAAAATATTAAATTATTACATAACATTGATATTAATGTATATTTTACAGGAAAAATATAAATGTAGCTCTATCTAGGTTTTTTTTTATTATTGCAGAATAATTGTTGATTTTGATTTTGATTTTTGATTTTGACAGTAACGTATTGTGGTGTCACTATACGGATTCAATTCAATTCAATTCAATTTATTTCCCATGTAGGTATACATTGATACACTTATGTCCGTTAATTATTGCACATTTTCAACTTAAAACTATTGATAATAGCTAATTAGTCAACTTAAAAATTACAATTATTCCATACATCTTTTCTGTTAGATATTCCGACACGTTATAATAAGATTTTTCAGTTAATTTCAGTTTTACAAGTTTTTTAAATGGATTGTGAAACCTTGTTTTCTTATGACTATGGTTGAACAGTTGTGACGTTTTAGAATTGGATATCTATATTACCTACATTATTTCGTTATTGTAACTATAGAAACTTTAGTGAGTTCTTTAATAGGTGTAGCGTAGTATGAGTGTGGCCATTGTATGTCTCAAACTCAAACTCAAACTCAAAATATTCTTTATTCAAATAGGCCTAGCAACAAGCACTTTTGAATCGTCAGTTATGTATTACATAAATTGAATCTAATTATTCAGAGCAATTTATTGATGCATATGAAATTATAAAAAAGACATGAATTACTATAATGTATGTCAAAAGAGAGTATAAATAAATTCACAAAAAGATCGTCAATATGTAAAATAAAAACATAAAAATTTTTATAATCTAGACAGTTTCTAGAATAAAATCTGAATGTCAAGAGGAAAATTTAACGTCAACATCTAATGTCATAGTTATGAAAATAGTCATTAAGATGTAATGTCATAATTATTAAAATATAATAAGTATTTCAACCACAATTATACCCACGGTGTTTTATCATTCATGTAGTCTTTTGTGCTATAATATGCTTTCGATATGAGTTTATGCTTTACATAAGTCTTGAATTTATTAATAGATAAATTAGTCACGTTTGTAGGTAGTTTATTATAAAACTTTACACAATTACACATGAATGATTTTCTTATTTTTTGGAGCCGAGTGGAGGGTACCGCAAGCTTATATTTGTTTCTAGTATTAATATTATGTATGTCACAGTTCTGTCTAAAATTTACAATATTTTTGTGTACATACACAATATTGTCATAGATGTATTGACAATGCATTGTCATTATATTAATGTCCTTGAACTTATCTCTAAGTGAGTCTCTATGTTTCATCTTATATATTGCTCGAATAGCCCTCTTCTGCAGAATAAAGACAGTATTTATCTCTGCAGCACTGCCCCAGAGTAAAATACCATACGACATAATACTATGAAAGTAACTAAAATATACTAATCGAGCTGTCTTCACGTCTGTTAATTGACGGATCTTGCTCACTGCAAATGCTGCAGAACTCAGTCTATTCGAGAGATTAGCAATATGGGGACCCCATTGGAGTTTTGAATCTAATGTCAAACCAAGAAAAACAGCACTATCAACTAGTTCCAATTCCTCATCTTTCACAGTGACACTAGTTTGCGTGTGATTTACGTTACTCGTGACGAACTTAATACATTTAGTCTTTTTCTCATTTAACAATAAATTGTTGACATTAAACCAATTAAATATTTTAGAAATGGCATTAGATACATAGTTACAAGCTTGTTGTTGCCGTGTGACTTTGAATATGAGTGAGGTATCGTCAGCAAACAATACTATATCATGGTGGGTCTTTACGAGGTATGGCAAGTCATTTATGTAGATAAGGAATAGGAAAGGTCCCAATATTGATCCCTGCGGTACACCCATAGAGACCAATGAACCCGGCGATCGCTGTCCATTCACGTCGACCCTTTGTATTCTATCACGTAAGTAAGACTTTAGCAAATTCAGTGCCGATCCTCGAACGCCATAGTAGTGTAGTTTCCTGATCAAAGTTTCATGACATACGCAGTCGAAGGCCTTGGACAAATCACAGAAGATACCTAAGGCATCATGTGACTCCTCCCAGGCATCGAATATATGTTTTGTTAGCTCGACAGCAGCGTCAGTTGTCGAGCGACCCCGCGTAAAACCAAACTGCTTATGATGCATTAAATTGTTAGCATTAAAATGTTTTATTAATTGGGACAAAACTAGTTTTTCAAAAATTTTGCTAAATGTAGGTAGCACAGATATTGGTCTAAAATTAGTGGGGTCAAAAGTGCTACCAGACTTGAATAAAGGAGTTATTTTACTGTGTTTCATTAGATCAGGAAACTCACCACAATCAACACTGTTATTAAATACAACCACTAAATCAGGCGCTATGACTTCTATTAGAAATTTGACAGAATGGACAGAGACTCCCCAGAGGTCACTAGTTTTTTTGACATTAATTGTTTTAAATGCCTTTACTACGTCTGAGGCATTAACATGTACAAAATGAAAATCTCTACTACATTCTGGGGCGTTGTCTTTTAATAACACAACGGCAGACGAAGGTGATGAATTTAAATACTGTGTTGTGGATACTGGTATCTCACTAAAAAAATTTTCGAATACTGTTGCTACTTCTAAACTTGAATCTATAATTTTGCCATTTATTTTTAATTTAGGGTCATTCATTGTGTGCTTTGATCTGCCAGTTTCCACATTAATGACTTTCCATGTTGTTTTGATAATATCAGAGCTATTTTTTATTTTCTGGCTTAAATAAGTACGCTTAGCTATTCGACAATCTATTTTAAATTTTTTCGAATATTGTTTAACATGTTCTTTAAATTCATCACTCGCATTAAACCGCCGTTCCTCATATAAAGCATACAGTGCTTGTCTACGTTTATGTAAGTCCACAGTAGCCCATTCACTAAAAACTGATACACCACCAACCACGACCGATTTAGGAGTGAAAATTGCATTATAATGTTTCATAAATGTGTGAAAAAATGAGTTGTACATGTCGTTAGGACTCATATCGGAAGATAAAAAGGGTAGCGCCTGGACTAAACTTTGCTTCATTCGTTCGACACGGTGCGTGGTTACTGGTACAAAAGTTATTTGTTTTCTCAAAGTACTCCTTCTTAATGTCTCAAATGTCATTAATTGGCCTAAGTGATCTGACTCTAATTTGCTGATTACACTTTGGGTAATAGGAATAATATCCGTAAAAATGTTATCTATACAGGTGGCGCTAGTAGCAGTTACTCTAGTAGGCTCCGAAAATATGTGGTTGAGGTTACATGATTTGAAAAGATTCAACAATCTAGTACTTATTGTTGAATTTTCCAAAATATTTACATTGAAGTCTCCGCATATAAGTAATTTTTTGCTAGAGAGCGATATGTATATTCTTAACGTCGTACCTAAAGCTAAAACGTGTGCTGTGTTAGGTTGAAAAAGATTTAATTTGCATTGTGGTTAAGGGTCCTTACCAGTTAAAACACGCTCATCTATTTACGCCATTTTCTGTTTGTATTGACACGTATCTTGACATTTTCTCAATGTTACTATCTAGAACAGAACTATTGCGACCTTATGTCATAAATTTTTTATGTATTTTTTGGAAGTTTCATTAAGAAATGTCGTTTCAAACATCACTCCAAATCGACCATTTTCAAGCTAAAAACTTGTTTTTTCCGCTTAAATTCTACTACATGGAATAAAACCAAAAAAGGGCTATGTTACTATCTAAAACTTTGATAAAATTATCATAGCCTTCACCAACTTTATTGGTATTATCAATACTTTTGTCATAATTTGAAATCAAAACATTTTAAAACTTATAAGGCCTCTTAAGGTCTATGAATAATAAAAAGTACCAGTTGGTTTAAAATTCGATGGATCATATTGTATTGATATGTTTAACAGTAGGTGATAGAAGATAGGCCTATTCATCATCATCATCATCATTTCAGCCGAAAGACGTCCACTGCTGAACATAGGCCTCCCCCAAGGCTCGCCATTTAGACCGGTCCTGTGCCGTTCGTTTCCACCGGATTCCCGCGACCTTCACCAGGTCCTCACTCCACCTCGTCGGAGGCCTACCGACAGCTCGTCTTCCGGTGCGTGGACGCCACTCAAGCAGTTTCTGGCCCCATCGACCGTCAGTCCTGCGAGCAATGTGCCCTGCCCACTGCCACTTAAGTCTCGTAATTTTGAAGGCTATGTCGGTGACCCCAGTTCTGCTACGGATAGCTTCATTCCTAATTCTATCACGCAGAGAAACCCCGAGCATAGCTCTTTCCATTGCTCTTTGGGTGACCTTGAGCTTTCTTATGAGGCCCATCGTTAGCGCCCATGTCTCGGATCCATATGTCATCACTGGCAACACACACCTAGGCCTATTACAAGGGGCGATTATTGAAGATGATGATGATGATATTGGTGAAGGATAACACCGCGAGGGAACCAGCCTATCCAGCAAGGTCAAGTTTTCCCTCTGGGTCCATCATGGGTCGATCCCGGCTCATTCGCTTGCGTAAAACTAATGCCTTTATCAATTTCTTTTAGGATATAACCAGGAAAACTAATTTATTTGCTCTAGATTTCTCTCTTTTCTCTCTCTCTCAATTTTAATTTTAGGGAGCCAAAATGGCGAAAACGGACCCCATATAGTATTCCATCCGTATGTCACAGCCGATTTAATCGGAGACTGCACTTCAATTATGAATTTTGGTAGGACGGTGTATTCTATAAATCGCTTTTTAAAAATAATGCAAAATTACGAAAATGTAACCGGGGGTTGTAAAAAAAAGTTCAATGCTCATAGGCGTGTGGGGTATCGATGGATAGGCTTTTAAAAATGATTTGGAGGTTTCTAAAAAACTTGTCCATTTAAGTCAACCGTTGGTGAGATATTAGCAAAGTCATAGAAAGTGTGTCCCCTCCTCTAATTTCCAAACTATAAAGTTTAAAATTCTGAAAAAAATTGAGGTGGTGTGCATTAATAAATACTTTCAATGATTTTTAGTTTGAACAAGATACGTTTTACGGTTTTTCATTTTTCGCTGTTAAACTGTCATGCCTAAACAAATAATAATAATAATAATGAGCGGCGAGTCACCGTCTACCCTGATAACCGAGATGAGACATTTTATATGGCAGGCGTCTCGTTGTCTCATCAATATCCCAGCAACCAGTCCCTCAAGTTCCTTCCCATAAAACCGGTGTAGTTTCCCATCTTTTCGCAATAGCCCTTGCACGTAGCGGGTGCTGTCTCTGGCTGTATCTCCTCAACAGTGCAGGCAGAGATAGTATCCGCTAGGTGTACCTACATATCCCATTACACATCATCCACATACACATTATCGTATCTCAAAGGGACCTCTTCCAAAAGGACCGGACATTGGGTCATGATATCCCAAGGGAGAGATACAAAATAATAATAATAATTTGTGGACAATCTTACACACCGACCGACCGACGACCGGTTTAGCCTAGTGGGTACTGCACCTGCCTGTGAAGCTGACGGTCCTGGGTTCGAATCCCGGTCAGGGCAAATATTTGTGTGATGAGCATGAATATTTGTTTCTGAGTCTTGGATGTTTTCTATGTATTTGAGTATGTATATCTATTAAATATATCGTCGTCTAGTACCCATAACACAAGCCTTTTTGAGCTTACTAATATCTAATATTTATTATTTATTTATTTTAAATTGGCCTACTCCAAAACTAAGCAAAGCTTGTACTATGGGGTACTAAGCGACGATATACATGCTTATATAGATAAATATATACTTAAATACATAGAAAACATCCAAGACTCAGGAACGAATATTCGTGTTCATCACACAAATAAATGCACTGACCGGGATTCGAACCCGGGACCTCCAGCTTCGTAGGCAGGGTCACTAGGTCGTCGGACAAAGGGTCGTATGTGCCGTGAGTTTCCTATGAAGATACGACTTCTTTAGATTCAGTGTATAGGATACTGGTTTTAAATGTGGACTAGTAAGTGTTGGCACGGAAACATTCATTGTGCGTGATCGGACACGCACTTGGCCTGTTTTATACATTACTTTCCTGATCACCAATACACAACGAATCATGTCAATAAAGTATCGACAACGCACTTACGTCCATAGTCTACGAGCTGCTTGTTTGCCACTGTAGTTGTATAAATATTTTGACGACCGGTTTAGCCTAGTGGGTAGTGCACCTGCCTGTGAAGCTGACGGTCCTGGGTTCGAATCCCGGTCAGGGCAAATATTTGTGTGATGAACATGAATATTCGTTCCTGAGTCTTGGAAGTTTTCTATGTATTTAAGTATATATTTACCTATATAAGCATGTATATCGTCGCTTAGTACCCCATAGTACAAGCTTTGCTTAGTTTTGGACTAGGCCAATTAAAAATAAATAAATAATAAATATTAGAGGACAATCTTACACAAATCGAACTAGCCCCACAGTAAGCTCAAGAAGGCTTGTGTTATGGGTACTAGACGACGATATATTTAATAGATATATTCGTACATACTTAAATACATAGAAAACATCCAAGACTCAGAAACAAATATTCATGCTCATCACACAAATATTTGCCCTGACCGGGATTCGAACCCAGGACCGTCAGCTTCACAGGCAGGTGCACTACCCACTAGCCTTCTTGAGCTTAAGAAATAAGAAATAAGAAATATTTATTCGAGACAAAGACAACAATTAATACAGCAAAAAATAGAATATAAAAATAAACAAAAAAGTTGTGTTATCTCGAAACGGTACCATCTCAGCATAATGCGGGCAATCGCCAGCGCTGGTCTTCCGATGGGACCGTCGAGTGATATCACGGTGTGTAACTGTACGAACATAAAATAATAATAATAATAAATAAAGAACGATTAACATGAAGAAGAAGAAGACGGATTTTAAAAACAAAGTTTGACATTTTTTTTTTTTTTTTAAACCGTGATATATGAACGCAGCAGCCTGTGCTATCTGTTCCAGCTAAACTAGCGCCAATGACAGTTGTAATGGCAGGCAGTAACTAAAGGAACTAAATGAATATTTGGAACATGGCGTCATATACTGATTATGTCTAATAATTAACAAACAAGTGAAACATTTATAATGCATTTGAAATAAAAATATCATAATTATAATGCTCACATACATGCAGAAGAAATTACGTACCGGATAACTTTGTAAATGGTGCTTCTATGCACAAATGACACAAATCGAGGTTACTATTTTACCCAACATAAAAACGATAAGGAAACCAACATAAAATAACTACTATACTTAGACAGAAGACAAAAACAGAACAATAACTTCATACCAAAGCCTATACGTATGAGACATACCCCAGTGGTGAGTACATATACACGAATAAAACTTTTTCCTACCTAAATACAACTTGTGTCCAATCGGCAAGTTTCCTGGCTTTGCTGATGCTCAAACAGGTACTTTTTAAGTTTGATTTTAAAGCTGTAAATACATTTCAGGTCTCTTATAGGCGGCGGGATCATGTTCCAACATTTAGACTACTTACTGTGGGGCTAGTTCGATTTGTGTAAGATTGTCCTCTAATATTTATTTATTTATTTATTTAAATATAAGTATAACAATACCGTTCATCATGATCACCTTTCCACCACCATCCCGTTTTTGGTAACGTTATAGTCAGTCTGCGTATTAGTTACGATTAACGTTGTTTTGATGCCATTAGATGACGCGTCGAGCTAACGACCTGACACAAGGCCACTACAGCTCTGTAGCAGACTGTAGTAACACGTTTTTTTTATTCGGTTGAAGCTACTCAACCAATCTGGAGCGCAAACTAAACAACAAACAACAAATAAATATTTGTGGACAATCTTACACAAATCAACTTAATCCCAAACTAAGCAAAGCTTGTACTATGGGTACTAAGTGACAATATACATACTTATATACATAAATATATACTTAAATACATAGAAAACATCCAAGACTCAGGAACAAATATAACTCTGAGTATTCCAGTATTTAAACCGCGCCTGGTCGTGTCGGAGGGTTCCACTGGATTTTCCCCAGGCTACTCCAATCGCTTTCTTGCGCCCGGCCTATAAAGCCACAGTCAGGTTACAAAAAAAAAGCAAGTTCTGGGGCCACAAAACTTTACAAGCACACATTTTGTCATTTTTGTCAACTTTTTGTATGGAAAATTGTACAATTTTGTCAAATTTTAGTAGTTAGTACCTCCGCCTTGCAGAAGACCACAGCCATAATAACATTATTTATTATAAAAGTACGTAGTGTTGTGTTCCTGGAGGTGAGCAAGGTTGCCAGAGCTCCCGAGGATGCACTGTGTTGAGAGCGAGGGACCTAAGTGCATCCTCAAATCTTTTAAAGGGTCGGCAAAGCGCACGTGACTCCTTTGGAGTTGCGGGCGTCTATAGGCTGCGGTGGCCACTTACCATCAGGTGGAGCATACGCTTGTTTGCCACCGGCGTAGTATAAAAAATATCATAGAATTTTTATTGTAATAGAAAACTGGTCAGTAAATAGTAGAATGGGTATGACCCATTTATGTTGGTCAGAAAACCTTCTGTATTAAAGTACTATTAATTTTGAGTGTTTTGGGCTCGTTCATTAATACTAGTGTCTTTATAGGGGATTGACGAGAGACATCATCCTGTTGTGGATTCGTTTTTATTATCAGTGACTGAGAGACCATATACATCTCTAACAATATTAAATTAATTTTAATTTTGACGCTCAGAGACCATGTATATCTGTGGGATATTATATTAATTTCATTATACTCCTTGTTTAATCTTGAGACCTTATACATCTCTAACTTTACAGATGTTGTAATATTTGTAATAGCAAACATTAATTTTGTTATAATTGTAAACTCAAAATTATTATTCCTTCTTGAACTGTAAATTAATATTTTGACATGAAAAATGTATTACTTATTATAGTCAGACTTTTTTAAATTGTAAATTAATATTTTGACATGTAAAAGTGCCGTTGTGGCCTATTTGCAGAATAAATGTTTGATTTTGATTTTGATTTTACCTCTCATTTTCGTCTTTTGTGTTGCTCTTATTGTAGTTGGTCCCATACAAACATTTGATCGTCTCTAAAAACTGGTTCGTATCATCATAAATTTAAGAGTTATACTCTTGCCGGTGTAGCTCTCTCCATCTGACTCTATCCAGGGCCGCCTCCTTGATCTCCTCATACGACACGACTTCTAGCATTCCTTTTGTTTGTTTCATGGGTCAATCAACTTTTTCTTGTTGTTATTCTATCCCGTCAGCGAGGAGACAACAGTAACCAAGTTTCTTAGGAAAATGTTTATAATATGGACTTCAAGCATGCTCAAGGGATGACCAATGTCAAAATGGATTGTTGCTCATCGCTAAAACTCATGTTTAATAGACTTAAACTTTATAAAATCACAGTTTTAAAGAGTGACTCAGGAGACGTAACGGTAACGGGCAACAAAGAATAGTTGATTGACCCTCATGTAGGTTATCCTCGGTCTTCCCCTTCCTCGCTTTCCTTCAATTTCACCATATGACACCATGAAAAACCGAAGTCGTCCAATGAATAGATACCTATACGAATGAGGCTCATACAGTGCTATTTATCCACTTGTGTGACGGCAATAGACGTCGTGCGGTAGTAACGACCGCGCACAAGGTTGATCTTAATGTTACTTATTGAAGTAGGTTGCTCACTAAATTCATCCATACTAATACTAGTGACTCTGTGAGCTGTAGACCTTGTGAGCGAGTTTTTTTTATCATTACCAAAATCTGACATTATAAAAAATATCAAAATCAAAATCAAACATTTATTCTGCAAATAGGCCACAAGGGCACTTTTACATGTCGAAATATTAATTTACAATTTAAGAAAGTCTGACTATAATAAGTAATACATTTTTCATGTCAAAATATTATTTAATTTACAGTTCAAGAAAAATAATAATTTCGAGTTTACAATTATAACAAAATTAATGTCTTACAGTGAAGATAAACTTGCAAAGTATCAATTATGGATATCGAACCTGCTAACAAAATTTCACGAAAAGCGGTTGAGAAATGCGACCTGTAGAGGACAACAAACCGAAATTCGGACCCAGAAACGTACAAAATCTTTGAAATAAAAATTGTTTTAGAAAATTTGCAAAACCTGACTCGACAAAAAAAATCTATATAATTACCGGACTTGCTCACAAAATTTCACGAGAATCGTTTGCGAAATGCGACCTGAAGAGGAGAACAAACCGTTGAACAAATATATATTTTTTTAATTTCCAAAAACTTATTCGACAAAAAAGTCTATATTTATCCAACCTGCTCACAAAATTTCACGAGAATCGGTTGAGAGATGCGACCTGTGTAGAGGAGAACAAATCGAAATTCGCCCGTAGAAACTTATAAAATCATTGTTTTTGGAAATTTTCAACAACCGTTTCGTCAAAAAAAATGTATATAACTATCATGGTCACGAAATTTCACGACAATCGGTTGAGAATTGCGACCTGTAGACGGGACCAAACGGAAATCCGGAAATCCGGAATCTGGACATACGAAACCATTTTTGTCGAAGCTGAAGCAGAGACCTTCGTTTCACTCGTTCTGTTATAAATGCGAAAGTGTAACATATTTTTACTCCTCTTATTTTATGGATTGATGTTTTTTTTTTAAGTTTCCGAAAGGAAGAAGATGTGGTATATATTCTAATATAGGGTAGTTATAAATTGCTATGTCTCTTCAGGAATATAATAAATCAGTGTTGAACTAGCAGCGTGTTTTACTACAATGTCTGTTTGTTACTTCTTCTCCCTTAAACCGCTGAACCGATTGATATGCAATTTTGTATGCAGATAGTTTGAGACCAAGAGGAGGGTATAGGATCGACAGTGCTATGAAATGGGTGGTGGAATTTTGTATGGAAGCACGAGATAAACGAAAATTTGCGGGAATAATCTTTTTTTTTATATACAACGCCGGTGGCAAACAAGCTTACGGTCCACCTGATGGCAAGCGGCCGCCGCAGACTATAGACGCCCGCAACTCCAAAGCAATCACGTACGCGTTGCCAACCTTTTATAAGATTTGAGGATGCACTGTGTTGACAGCAGAAGGAACACATTTAGGGCCCTCGCTCTCAACACAGTGCATCCTCGGGAGCTCTGGCAACCTTGCTCACTTCCAGGAACACAACACTAAATACTTGTATAGTAGATAATGTTATTATGGCTGTGGTCTTCTGCAAGGCGGAGGTACATCCCCAGTTGGGCTGCTCCAAATTCGAGCGAGATGACATTTTGCTTTCTCTTCTTTCTTAATAAGTATAAAAACCTATGAAAGAATACAATAACAATGAGGTCACATTACATTATCCATTTATGTTACGAAATTTTCAACTGTGTACATATACTTGTTTAAAAATGCCATAGTTGCAATAAATTTTGCTTTAACTCAATGACAGCTAAAGTCAAATGGTCAACTAATTTTAAATTGTATTTATTCGTTAATAACATACATCGTATGTAAGATGTAATATTAAAAAAAAAAAACATTATTAGGCCAGTGCCTTGGTGGCCCTGGCCTACGTTACAAAAAAAATTAACGACTTAAATCATCGAACCTTATCGATATAGATCCTTACCAGTTAAAAATCGCTCATATATTTGACGATTTTCTGTTTGAATTGACACGGATCTTGACATTTTCTCAATGTTAATATCTAGAACAGGACTATTGCGACCTTATGTCACAAACTTTAAATGTATATTTTGGATGTTTCATTAAGAAATATCGTTACAAAGATCACTCCAAATCGACCATTTCCAAGCTAAAAACTTGTTTTTTCCGCTTAAATTCTACTACACACAATAAATTTAAAAAATGGCTATGTTACTATCTAAAATTTTGATAAAATTATCGTATACTTTAATAACTTTATTGGTATTATCAATACTTTTGTCATAATTTGAAATCAAAACGTTTTAAAACTTATAAATTAAATAAATTCGCGCAGCGTTATAACAAAATATAACATTCGCAGTTTGGCGCAACTATTTTAAAATGGCGCCACCGCGTTGCGAACTATGTGTATTAATTTAGTTCGTTTTACATCCACCGGCCTGTATAAATTGGCAGAAGTCAACGGCCAATAATTGCGTTCCTAATTTAAAATGACGTATTTGGATAGAAAAACTTGGCAGTTACGACATTTGGGCGCGAAAGGTTGGACCAAGGTCAAGCCAGAGTTTGACTAGATTCATTGTATTTTTTGTTTGGCTAGCCCGAACTATAGTGAGGTAGGTCCATTGTTTTGTAAATATTTAGACTGGTTTCTTGTGGATGGTCAGTATTTGGCGCGCTGGGTGATGTCATGTTTTCAAGTAGTTATTGGTAGTGTAATACAAGTTGCTCAAATCTAGTTTTAATAAGATTTGACGTATTTATTAGTCACATGAGAGATTCCTCGAGAAGGAGGATAATATTGAGGAGTATTATGTTGTTTCTGTTTATGTGTTCCCCGCTGTGTATGCATATTGGCCCCGAAGGAAGACCAGCGTCAACCAGTTAGGTTGGCACCATGGTGAGTAGGGACCATTTCGTGGCATTTTTGATTTTTTTCTGTTTAATTTTACACCTTTCTACTGTTTTTATTAGTTTTCCAACCTTAAACCTTATTATGTGTATTATTCCGATTTCCGCTTGTTGAATTCTTGTTCTACGAAGTCTTTTCTTTCTTTCTATTGTGACTTCCAAAATCGTTATAAAAGTTTTTTTAACTATTATTGATGTACATATTCATTACCTCTTTTTTTTCATCGTCCTATCCGCTTGTGGCGAATGGCTGAGATACGCGTCATACTCGTGATCGGGTGCTGTTTGTGGAGTCCGGTCTGTTCATGCTTGCTAGGACATAGTTACTACGTTATACTAGTGTTTCTTATAGGGGATTGACGAGAGACATCATCCTGTTGTGGATTCGTTTCTATTATCAGTGACGTAGAGACCATATACATCTCTAACAATATTAAATTAATTTTAATTTTGACGCTCCGAGACCACGTACATCTCTGGGATATTATATTAATTTCATTATACTCCTTGTTTAATCTTGAGACCTTATACATCTCTAACTTTACTGATGTTGTAATATTTGTAATAGATAACTTTGCAAGTTTATCTTCACTGTATGACATTAATTTTGTTATAATTGTAAACTCGAAATTATTATTCCTTCTTAAATTGTAAATTAATATTTTGACATGTAAAAGTGCCCTTGTGGCCTATTTGCAGAATAAATGTTTGATTTTGATTTGACACCTAATTCCAAGATTTGGCGTAGGAACTAGTTTTGCGAAAGAAAACCATAGGGAAAACTAGACCTTTTTGGGATTAGACAAGTTTCGTCACGATGTTGATTTTAGTATATCTTTTTAGGGTTCCGTATCCAAAGGGTAAAACGGGGCCCTATTACTAAGACTTAGCTGTCCGTGAGTTCGTCTGTCACCAGGCTTTATCTCATGAACCGTGATAGTTAGACAGTTGAAATTTTCACAGATGATGTATTTCTGTTTCCGCTATAACAACAAAAACTAAAAAGTAAAATAAATATTTAAGGGGACTCCCATACAACAAACGTGATTTTTTTGCGGTTTTTATAGATAAATGTACGGAACCCTTCGTGCGCAATTCCGATTCGCACTTGGCCGGTTTTCTTTTAATGCACCAAATTTCATATCGAGTACTTATGTGTTTATTCCGCGTGCATTAGACTTGTAATTTATAGTTTTGGTTTGGTTTTAATTTTATTGAGCAAAAACATTTATTGACCAGAAAGTATATACTTACAAGAATAAAGTTTTAATAATCAACTACAATAACTTAAATAATGTTAAAACTAAATTAAATATAAAACAGGCCCTTAGCCCTTGGGGCATTGTACCGAGGATGCTGGCATTTCCTCGCTGTACCGCAATGCTGATACGATGTGCGAGGAAAACTGAAATACTAGTTGACGTAACTGGTTTAGTTTTTGGTAATTTTTCAAAACAATAAAACATCACTGGCGCGTCACTTCACCACACAGCCAATATCTATACTAATATTATAAATGCAAAACTGTGTCTGTCTTTCTGTCTATGGTGTATCACCTCACCACACAGCCAATATCTATACTAATATTATAAATGCAAAACTGTGTCTGTCTTTCTGTCTATGGTGTATCACCTCACCACACAGCCAATATCTATACTAATATTAAAAATGCAAAACTGTGTCTGTCTTTCTGTCTATGGTGTATCACCTCACCACACAGCCAATATCTATACTAATATTATAAATGCAAAATTGTGTCTGTCTTTCTGTCTATGGTGTATCACCTCACCACACAGCCAATATCTATACTAATATTATAAATGCAAAACTGTGTCTGTCTTTCTGTCTATGGTGTATCACCTCACCACACAGCCAATATCTATACTAATATTATAAATGCAAAACTGTGTCTGTCTTTCTGTCTATGGTGTATCACCTCACCACACAGCCAATATATATACTAATATTATAAATGCAAAACTGTGTCTGTCTTTCTGTCTATGGTGTATCACCTCACCACACAGCCAATATCTATACTAATATTATAAATGCAAAACTGTGTCTGTCTTTCTGTCTATGGTGTATCACCTCACCACACAGCCAATATATATACTAATATTATAAATGCAAAACTGTGTCTGTCTTTCTGTCTATGGTTTATCACCTCACCACACAGCCAATATCTATACTAATATTATAAATGCAAAACTGTGTCTGTCTTTCTGTCTATGGTGTATCACCTCACCACACAACCAATATCTATACTAATATTATAAATGCAAAACTGTGTCTGTCTTTCTATCTATGGTGTATCACCTCACCACACAGCCAATATATATACTAATATTATAAATGCAAAACTGTGTCTGTCTTTCTGTCTATGGTGTATCACCTCACCACACAGCCAATATCTATACTAATATTATAAATGCAAAACTGTGTCTGTCTTTCTGTCTATGGTGTATCACCTCACCACACAGCCAATATCTATACTAATATTAAAAATGCAAAACTGTGTCTGTCTTTCTGTCTATGGTGTATCACCTCACCACACAGCCAATATCTATACTAATATTATAAATGCAAAATTGTGTCTGTCTTTCTGTCTATGGTGTATCACCTCACCACACAGCCAATATCTATACTAATATTATAAATGCAAAACTGTGTCTGTCTTTCTGTCTATGGTGTATCACCTCACCACACAGCCAATATCTATACTAATATTATAAATGCAAAACTGTGTCTGTCTTTCTGTCTATGGTGTATCACCTCACCACACAGCCAATATATATACTAATATTATAAATGCAAAACTGTGTCTGTCTTTCTGTCTATGGTGTATCACCTCACCACACAGCCAATATCTATACTAATATTATAAATGCAAAACTGTGTCTGTCTTTCTGTCTATGGTGTATCACCTCACCACACAGCCAATATATATACTAATATTATAAATGCAAAACTGTGTCTGTCTTTCTGTCTATGGTGTATCACCTCACCACACAGCCAATATCTATACTAATATTATAAATGCAAAACTGTGTCTGTCTTTCTGTCTATGGTGTATCACCTCACCACACAACCAATATCTATACTAATATTATAAATGCAAAACTGTGTCTGTCTTTCTGTCTATGGTGTATCACCTCACCACACAGCCAATATATATACTAATATTATAAATGCAAAACTGTGTCTGTCTTTCTGTCTATGGTGTATCACCTCACCACACAGCCAATATCTATACTAATATTATAAATGCAAAACTGTGTCTGTCTTTCTGTCTATGGTGTATCACCTCACCACACAGCCAATATCTATACTAATATTATAAATGCAAAACTGTGTCTGTCTTTCTCTCTGTTACCTCTTCAGGCTTAAACCGCTGAACAGATTTAGATGAAAATTGGTTATGGGGATGGTTTGAGTCCCAGGAAAGGCTACTTTTTATCCAGGACATCATACCTTAAGAGGGTGGAAGTCTCTATGGAAGAGCGATGACTAGGTATCTTATCTAGATCAGAGCCCTTGGAGGCACTCAAAATCAATCAAAATCAAAATCAAAACATTTATTCTGCAAATAGGCCTCAAGGGCACTTTTACAAGTCAAAATGTATCTAAGTACATCAAATAAAAATAATACAATAGTCAAAGTATCATTAATTAAATGTATTGTTACCTGTAAAAAAGAAACTAATAACAATCGAGATTTGTTAGAGATGTATAAGGTCACTTCGACCCAATTTATTTATTTATTTATTCAGTCAATACATTATAAGTTTACAGTGCATGACACCAAAGCACTTACATGTTAGGCAAAAGTCAATAATATCAAGAAACGATCATAACTTATTCATCAGATAACACCAACCAATTGAATTAAAAATTAATATAAATAAAAAAAAAATTAAAAATAAATCTATGTCAAACATATAGTCAAGTTACAGATGTCAAGTATAAATTATAAATATAGTATTGTTAGCAAAAATTAAAATCTATGTCAAACACGTCAAATGAAATTAGAAAAGTCAAGTTTAAGCTACAATAATAAATTAAAGCCAATTAACAAATAAAAACATGATAAAAGCCATTATTATTTAATAGATACTATTGAGAAACAGTCTAGCTGTACTATATAAGTTAGTCAAACTATCAGCAAACAAGTCAGAGTGATCGTGCTGAGTGAGCATAGAGTGCAACAGTATAAGAGCTCGCACAGTGGGCGCGTGCCTCGCGTAGCGCGTCCTCGTGACTGGCCGCCCCAGCAGGCACGGCCGCCGGCGCGGCGCCACCGCCCCCGCCACGTCCCTGGGTACCCTCGTCGGCACCACCAACCCGAACCTCTCTAACACTTCGGGGCTGTCCACGCGGTGGTGTACGACTGACAAATAGTGGACCAGCAGCAAAAGCTTCCTTCTGAGACCAAGTGTGTCAAGTTCGACCATCCCGGAGACAAATATGGAGGGATAGAGGTATGGGTAGTATCCATAGGTTTTTTTATACAGCCAGCGAGCGAATTTACGCTGTATTTTCTCAACCATTAGAGAGTATTTGTGCAATTACCAATGGGATCTTTTGTGCAATTACCCCCTCCTTTATGCCTACTCCAAGCTGTTCTCTACCATTTTCATAATCCAGATGATAGAGCTCAGCGGGAGTACTCTGAATTCATTTGGCTCCGGGTAGCGATGACTAGGTAAGTGCCTGATATATAAAAAAAACAATAAATTTCTATCGCGATAAACGAGATCTACGCAGACGAAGTCGCGGGCAAAAGCTAGTTTAGTTCTTAATCGGTAAGAATAAGAATACATTCTAGCAGGCGAATCACGTAACTTTATGTACTAAGATAGATAGATTTTACTGTCAATTTTGAAGTATAAAGGCAATTTTACACAGGTCAGTAACTGACGTCAGTCGACTGCCGAGTCAGTGCTGACCTGGCACTGCCATCGTATAAATTGATTTCAATCATCATCCTCGACTACTGACGAAATACTGTCTCCGTCTAAATAGCACGAGTCGGTTACTAACTCAATGTAAAATAGCCTTAAAGGCAATTTTACACAGGGTCAGTAACTGACGTCAGTCGACTGCCGAGTCAGTGCTGATCTGACACTGCCATCGTGTAAATTGATTTCAATCATCCTCGACTGCTGACGAAATACTGACTCCGTCTAAATAGCACGAGTCAGTTACTGACTCAATGTAAAATAGCCTTAAAGGCAATTTTACACAGGGTCAGTAACTGACGTCAGTCGACTGCCGAGTCAGTGCTGACCTGGCACTGCCATCGTATAAATTGACTCCTCGACTACTGACGAAATACTGACTGCGTCTAAATAGCACGAGTCAGTTTTCGGCGTCAACACTGACGTCAGTTACTGACTCAATGTAAAATAGCCTTGAAGCTCGGTTTTATAAAGGTCCGTTAGACCTTATGTCGGTTTGTTATGTCTAAAAATGTACTGAGCTACTGAAATTTGATCTGACATTTGGTCTAACGTCTTTATAAAACCCGGCCTAAATGAGCTGACAATTGAAATATGACATTAAAATTTACCTAACTGTAGTACAAAAGTTACATGATTACCTACCTCGGAGTTCTTAGAATACATTAAGGGTCCTTATCAGTTAAAAAACGCTCATCTATTTACGCCATTTTCTGTTTAAACTGACACGTATCGTATATTTTCTCAATGTTACTATCTAGAACAGGACTATTGCGACCTTATGTCATAAACTTAAAATGCATTCTTTGGATTTTTCATTAAGAAATATCGTTTCAAACATCACTCCAAATCGACTATTTTCAATCTAAAAACTTGTTTTTTCCGCTTAAATTTTACTACACACAATAAAATCAAAAAATGACTATGTTACTATCTAAAACTTTAATAAAATCAAAGTAGCCTTTAATAACTTTATTGGTATTATCAATATTTTTATCATAATTTGAAATCATAACATTTTAAAACTTATAAAGCCTCTTAACAGAATAAGCATACACTAGAAATACCTAACACACACACTTACCTAAGACAATGCGTCCGCCATATAATCTAGCCAGTAGGTAAGTGAACCGACCGCTCAAGGCTACTAGTGTGGTAGGTTATGGCTAGTCTAAACATACTGGACTATCGCTTTCGGTATAGCACGACCCAAGTAATAAGGCATGTGGATTAAGCAATAATAGTCTCTCAATCAACTACTTAGGAGCTTCGACGCGCGCCATATTAATTGTGTTCTCCTGTAACGGATGTTTTAAGGCCGTGCAATGAGAAATATCACGTTCTTTGAAACGATGGTCAGCCCATGAGGAAACAATAAGGATTGATTTTCAGGTATATGATTTTTGACTATATGACTGTGTTCCTGACAATAGCCGAAACATGATTGCTTAAAATTTTATATATTATAGAAAAAAAAAACCAAAGTTGAGTATTTATTTTCCATTTTTACTCAACCTATATAACAACCAATTGACGATCTTTTTGTGAATTTATTATACTCTCTTTTGACATACATTACAGTAATTCATGTCTTTTTTTAAATTTCATATGCATCAATTGCTCTGAATAATTAGATTCAATTTATGTAATATACAACTGACGATTCAAAAGTGCTTGTTGCTAGGCCGATTTGAATAAAGAATATTTTGAGTTTGAGTTGAACCAAGTGAGAGAGGAAGTTGCCGAGCCGTACAAACGTGCAAGTGTGACAGAGAGGGAAAACTTCGTTTGCGGTTCGAGGTAGGCGTTCAGTTGCCCTCTCATACAGAAAGTAAGAAATATGAGACTGGTAAGAAATGCTCACCTCGAAATTTTACCTAACTTGCTTCATTTTATTTATACTCGTACCACGTCTGATTAGTTAAATGCTTTGGAAGGCATGCTAAACCGCTGATCATAGACAACAACCGTTTAGCCAAGTTAGGGGCGTTCGGGAAGCTTCAAAACATCTACCGGTAAATATGCCCATTCTCTTGACAAGCCTAATCCCAATAAAGTCTAGTTTCCCCTTGAGCTGGAAGGTCAGATGGGAGACGCTTCCGTTAAAACTAATGCATTACACTTGGTATTCCCGCGATCGCGATAACACTGACACAAATAGTATATATTCGTCCCAGTACCGCCGCATATCGGGTAGAGTCAGTCCGACCCAGGTCGGGCCTATCTGAGTTTCTTGCTGGACTCTTCTCTGCTAGGCTAGGTTTAGTGAACCAGTAGCTCGATTCCACTCACACCTCAGATTCGGTTGGAACCGCTCAACCAATCTCACTGGAGCGCAAACTCTTAGAGTATTCCAGTGTTCTTAAACGCGTGGGCGTGTCGGAGGTTTTCCCCAGGAATTTCTCCAACCGCACACTCCTATCGCTTTATTGGGCCCGGCCTATAAAGCCACAGTCTTCTTCAATCTTGATATTAGGTAGCTGATCGTGGGCACCCCTCAGGATGCATCTGCACTGGGATAACGCTATGAGAATTATGTCTGTTCAGTTAATATTTATTAATATGTCTGGTAGTTTTTTGACATTCATAGGTGCATGTAATATGCCTAAATTGAAGAATAAATAATTTCATTTCATTTCAATATGCGATAGAGGATATGACAGAGGGAGGAATATTTAGTTTTCCAATTTGTTAGTAAACAACGTATTTTCGCTGTAGTAATAATTATGCATTGTGACATAACTTGACGACATTGAACATATCATTGTACGACATTGACTTTGTATCGCTATATGTATGTATATCTATTATTATATAAAATAATACTTTGGTAATGGCAAAAGTGACATCCCAACGATATAATGTAGATACGTATCTATAACTGCAATTTTAGTCTGGACTTTTACTGTTGTAAAATCATTTCATGTACTTTTGAGTTTTGTTTCTCATTGTATTCGATATTTTATTATTAACTACTACTTTTATTATAAATGTCCTGCAGCTTGAATACGTGATGCTCGCCTAAAGGTATTTGCTTACGGTGGCGTCGTTGATCGGGTCGCAACCTTCCCTAACATATGGTCGAGGGAGGCGAGGGCTGAGATACGCGTCATACTCGTGAACGGGTGCTGTTAGTGGGGTCCGGTCTGTTCATGTTTGCAAGGACTAGTAACTTCGTACTAGTGTTCAGTGGAATTGACATGATGAGAGACTTCACTGTTCTCATTTGATTTTATTTTTAGACTGACGCTCAGAGACCTTATACATCTCTGAGGATATTTATTTATTAAATTTTGTTATTTTCATGTTGACGCTTAGAGATTATATCTCACAACATTTTGTTATGATTAGTGTACCTACATTTTATCTTGACGCTTAGAGACCTTATACATCTCTAACAAATCTCGATTGTTATTAGTTTCTTAGTCTTAGTTTTGACATGTAACACTACATTTAATTAATGATACTTTGATTATTGTACTATTTTTATATGATATACATAGATTTTGACTTGTAAAAGTGCCCTTGAGGCCTATTTGCAGAATAAATGTTTTGATTTTGAGTACTTTGTTAATGACAAAAAGGACATCCCAACGATTACTGAATGCATTTTAATTATTATTATGAACCTCCTAAAATCCCATTGCAAAATGAAGTTAAATATGTTTTAAATAAAATTCATATTCTATTGGCTGGAGCTTGTGGCTGGAGGGCAAATTGATTGCGGTCAGTCATTTGGTTGTTTGGATTTGACCACTTGGTAGCCAGATGCCTGAAATATCTATTATTAGTTTCGGTTGAACAATATTGATTGTTTTTCTCATTTAAATATAAGTGTTTTATGGACTATCGAACAAGTGCTTAGTTTAAGGCCTAGTCCTAAACTCCAAGTTGGAGAGTGGCCTGGGGGAAAATCCAGGGGAAACCTCCCACACGACCACTCGGGCGGTTTAAACACTGGAATACTCTAAGAGTTTGCGCTCCAGTGAGATTGGTTGAGCGGCTTCAACCAAATCTGAGGTGTGAGTGGAATCTCGCTACTTGGAGTATTTTCGCTGGTTCCGTAAACCTAGCCTAGCTGAGAAGACCAGCAAGAAACTCAGCTAGGCCCGACCTGGGTCGAACTGTCTCTACCTGATATGCGGCGGTAGATAGATAAACACTTTATTCATTTCCACAATTTACATGGCATACATAAAAAAAGAAACATGCACCTTAAGGACTAACATGATTATTAATCACAGAAAAAAATAGAAAGTAAACAAACTAAAAGTGATACAATATGAGCCATGTGTTGTGGCAGAGAATGGACGCTGGCTCAGCATAATGAAGCGGCAGGTAGCCACATCCACACACTTACGGACCCGGACGACGTAATCTATCGAAAGATGGAACGTTGCGCTTGCGGCGTCCAACTCTGACACGACGCGTACACTTAGGCATTCCCGTCGGCGGGGACGTCCACCGCGCGATCGCGACAACAGTGACACATATAGTCCCTATTCGTCCCGGTACCGCCGCACACCGGGTAGAGTCAGTCCGACCCAGGTCGGGCCTAGCTGAGTTTCTTGCTGTACTCTTCTCAGCTAGGCTAGGTTTAGTGAACCAGCGAAAATACTCCAAGTAGCGAGATTCCACTCACACCTCAGATTTGGTTGAAGCCGCTCAACCAATCTCACTGGAGCGCAAACTCTTAGAGTATTCCAGTGTTCCAAACCACACGCGTGGTCGTGCCGGAGGTTTTCCCCTGGATTTTCCCCAGGCTACTCTCCAACCGCGCACTCCTATCGCTTTATTGGGTCCGGCCTATAAAGCCACAGTCAGGTTCAAAAGAAAAGGTAGCCACATCGCTGATATTCTGCGAGGACTCTAATAGAGTAGCGAGACGAATAGGGACTATATGGGTCTGTGTTGCCGCGATCGCGCGATGGACGTCCCCGCAGTCTGAGCTATAGAAGTATACTATAGAATTATACTATTGGGCTTATGTACCACGCGGTTGCCTAAATTCGTAGTACGCGTTAGACTTCGTTCTTTATTGCGTATTCGTTCACACTGACACACCGATGTTCAACATAAATGTGCTGCAAAATGTTCAATCAGTAGAATAGTAAAATTAAGAGTAAAATCAGTTTTAAAGTAACATGTACTAGTGAAAATTGTTTTCGTGTGTGTATTGCATATATTTATATGCTTATGGTGGTTAAACATTAGGTATCTACACTATTATTGTCTGTGTTGCTATTTCATACGATTCGTACGCGTTAAGACGGAATTCCAGAAATCGTAAGCTATTTTCGTTCATATTTTTATACAAGAATATATGAAGACTGAATATCTTAGTTTATTCTTGAAAAATTGGTGATTATGTGCGTCTCCTGTTTCTAGGTAAGTTATCGTTTCTATTCTCAACTTTGGGTGGATCAACTATTCTTTGTTGCTCGTTACCATGGTTACGTCTCCTGAGTCACTCTTTAAAAATGTGATTTTATAGGGCTTAAATCCAACAAACATGAATTTTAGCGATAAGTATAAATCCATTTGGACATGGGTCATCTCCTGAGCATGCTTGAAGTCCACATTATAAACATTTTTCGAAGAAACATGGTTACTGTTGTCTCCTCGCTGATGGGACAGAATAACAACAAGAAAAAGTTGATTGACGCTTATAACTCGATATTGTGTTATAGTGTGATATTGTGTTGTGTTGTTATTGTGTTGAGAGCGAGGGAACTAAATGTGTTCCTTCTGCTGTCAACACAGTGCATTCTCAAGTCTTATAAAGGGTCGGCGACGCGCACGTGACTTCTTTGGAGTTGCGGGTGTCTATAGGCTGCGGTGGCCCCTTACCATCAGGTGGACCGTACGCTTGTTTGCCACCGGCGTTGCATAAAAAAATTGTTTATCTATACTAATATTATAAATGCGAAAGTGTGTCTGTCTGTCTGTTACCTCTTCACGCTGAAACCGCTGAACCGATTAAGATGATTGTTATGGAGGTAGTTTAAGCCCCGGGGAAGGACATAGGATACTTTTTATCCCGGAAATTATCCCTTAAGGGGATGGCAGATTGTATGGAAGAGATATAAACATAGAAAAAGATAGTAAATATTATAAGATATTTTCATATTTAACAGTGTCTTTTCGGTGAAGGAAAATATCGTGAGGAAACCGGTCTAATTGCAACAAGGTCTAGTTTGCCATCTGGGTTGGAAGGCCAGATGGCAGTCAATTAGTAAAACATGTTCCTACGCCAAATGTTGGGATTAGATCAAAGCGAACCTCCTATTGGTACAACTAGGAAAAACCGGCCAAGTGCGAGTCGGACTCACACACGAAGGGTTCCGTACCATTATCTATAAAAATGGCAAAACAATCACGTTTGTCGTATGGGAGCCCCCTTAAATATTTATTTTATTCTACTATTTTATAACTAGGCGACGATATACATACTTACATAATTAAATACCTAAATAGCGTAAAGAGTCTAATATTTTCATTGTATCTAGTTGACATATTTCTTGCAGGAAAGCATATCAAACGATTCGACATGTTTTGTTTTCTTGTGTAACTACACATTGTAAATACCTATTGTTATTTTTTCCTCGTTTTTCTTTCAATTTTCTTTTGTTGTTTACCACTTACATTTACTTAAGTAGGTTAAGTAGTATCATTGTAATAAGCATATTTTGGAGAAAATGACTGACTGTCGAGTTTCTTTCGGCGTTTCTTCTCGGCAGTGGTCTCATAAGAAACGCTAGTAGTTTTTGACTTGTAAAAGTGCCTTTGCGGCCTACTTGCAGAATAAAGTTCATTTATCACTTCCATAGATAAATATATAATTAAATACATAGAATACATCCAAGACTCAGGAATAAATAATCGTGTTCATCACACAAATAAATGCTCTGACCGGGATTCGAACTCGGGACCTCCAGCTTCGAAGGCACGGTCACTACCAACTAGGCTAAAGCGGTCGAACCGGACTTCTCCCTTTCTTCCCGTGGTTGTCGTAAGTTTCAACTATGGGACAAGGACCGGATACCGGTATTTTCTCCATAAAAAAATACCGGTATTATTACGGTCACCGGTTCATTATTTCGTTTTTAATGGGACAATCTAATAATACGACGTTGTTACCTAAATACATGATTCAGCCCTACGTAAAGAGCAAAAAATAATCCAAAATATTGGGCTAATTCAGGGTTTTTTAAAAATACCGGTATCGGTCCCTGGTCACTACCAACTAGGCTAAAGCGGTCAAACCGGACTTCTCCCTTTCTTCCCGTGGTTGTCGTAAGTTTCGACTATGGGAACAGAGGCACTTGCTAATACGTGCGACAAAGAGGGATATATTCAAACTTCGTTCGTTTTCGGGTCGCGGTAGCCCCTCAGAGTCGTAGTGTTTTGGGCGATTGGGTAGCAATCTATCATAACATATCATATCATATCTTTATTGACCATATAACATACATCATATTTAGCACGTCATACAATTACATCATTCAATTATATTTCAATAATTATTCTGTCCTTAAAATGCTATGTTTTACATTATTTATTTTTTCATTATACTATAAAATTCTTCTAAAGAGTACAGCGGATTAATTTCCAAAATACATTTAATTTTGTGTTTAAAGTCCTTCAGTGGTAAACAAGTTATTTCATTTGGAAGTAAGTATCATATCTATGTATTTTCTTATTTTTGATAACAATATGTAATGTAAGCATGAAATAAGTACGTAAGTTTATTTGACACTTACCGCAGAAAGTCGCAGAAAAAAACCTCGTAAGTCGTTCTCTGTCATTCTTTCTAATGCTAAGTTTCTGTTTCAGTACTTTAATTGCTTAAAACATGGTACGAATAGGTGGGTTTATAACTAAGTACATAGATCTACATGTTTCGTCATACAGACATGCAAATATAGTTGAGTCATGTGTATCGCATGCACAATTTGTTACTTATATAATACTTTTAATAAATCAATAATGTCAATGTCAATAAATACAACAATTAATAATCGATTTTTGTTAACAACACAATAATATAAAGCATTATAAATAAAAAAATTGCCCCAAGTCTTCGCTGCTCGGTAGGGTTCCCAGAAGGCTGGCCGCATTGCCACGCTGGATAGCTATGCTAATCCGCTGGGCGAAATAGTGGCCAGCCCTCTGGTCACCGGAAGCCTCTATAAGGCGCCTGGCAATGTCCTTATAGAGGCGACGAGCACTTGGACCCCATGGCCCCAGGGTCTCAACCCCAAACGCCGCAAACATGTAACTACTGCCGAGAGTGGCATATTTGCGGCGCTTGAGGTTTTCAGCTGAGGATGCAGCTGCACCAGCATCAACTTTGGTGCCTGGAATATGGGACGGCGCCAGGGTATCTACACAAGTATTTTGTTAATGTTCAATATCAGTTAAATATTCATGTATTGTGTAATAAGCCTTAGATGCTAAGAACGTGTACATTTTTTTCTTAAACTCTATTAATTCATCTAACTTTATAATTGCCATTGGTAATTTATTAAATATTCGGGGTGCCATTCCAAAAACACTTTTTGACATAAAAGCTGTTCTGGATGGCCTAAAATTAATTTTCCCTTGTTGACGCACACTGTTATTTAGCGAATTGATCTTTATTACATTTTACATAAGACAGATTTCATAGACATAGAGACTAAAAGACAAGATATCGGGAGAGAAACAAAACTCATGTCAAATCTGTCACTATTCTTCGAAACCTCGTATCTCAGTACTGAAACGATGCTGATATACGAGCTTTATTTTAAGTAGGTATTTGTTGCTTGTAACCTGACGAATTATAGAAGTGTGACGATTCCTCGTGGAACGAACGATGAACGATCTACAAACTTAGTTGATTTAAACGTCTTTAAATAAAAACTCAGTCACACATACGCGATAAGACAAGTGTATGAGTTGCATGTTGCATGGTCACATGTATGATTTGTATGTATGGGTGCGGTCATCACACTTCGGGGGTCGAAAACCCTGATAGACTCTAAATAAAAGATTGGATGGATGTGTATGAGTGTGTGTATGAGGCGTGGCTCTGTGTGCGTGTGCGCCCGCGCAGTGCCCTAAATCACGTCACGAGTTTAATTAGACCCTCTTTTCAATAGGATTGAAGGAAATATTTTATAGAAACTTTAAAAAATCAATCACGAAGGTGATATACGTTTATTGGTGCCATTTAAAAAAAATGTTTCTTAATGAAAGTATATACACGTGTATGTACATATGGAAAAAATCGGCAAAGTAGTTAGGACTAAATATTTTTTTTTTAGATACGTTTTAAATTCGGCGCCAAAACGAATATTCACTGTGGCCGCCATATTATGACGTCAGTAAGTTGTATCCAAAAACATAACCGCCATAAACGTGATTAATACTCTTTTGCGATAGCGACAATCAATGACTGACATTTGGAAATACAACTAGATGACGTCACATCACAGTCAACTTCGTCACACGCTGCATATTTTTGTATAAAGCCACGTGACAAAAAGAGTAAAAAATGTGTTTTAATATTGCGAAAATAAAATATTTTAGGACGTATTAACAAAAAATGGAGTATTCAAAAATAATCAGCTAATAATAAACTTTAATTTGGTCCATGTTTTATATTTTATCTTGATCACTGGAAAATATCCTATTGGTACATAAGACAATATTATATTGGTCGCTCATGATTGGAGCAGCTCAACTGTGGAAGTACCAGAAACACTGCCTGAAACACTACCAGAAACACTGGGAAACTCGAAATAACTTTTTACAGACTAGTAAAGCCGAAAAAGTCGTTCTTGGGAAATTGTATAAAATTCTACAATAAAATTCCAAGACACATTATTGAACTTACGGATTCTAAATTTAAATCTGTCTTTAAACAAACACTTATTTCAAAAGCATTATTATAAGACTAACGATTACATCATGGATAGGGATGTTTGGCAGTGATAGCGTCCTGCTCAAGTAATCGAACACAGAAATATTTTATCATAAATATAAAAAATAAATGTTTTATATTGTAGCATTTTAATTCTGTGGTATTATGATACTTTTATTTTACATACATTGTATATTGTGTTGAAAAAATGACACCTCGCCGAGTTTCTTACGCCGGTTCTTCTCGAGGCAGAGGTTTATTTTATGAACCGGTGGCAGTTTTTTGACATTCATAAGTGCATGTAATATGCCTAAATTGAAAAATAAATGATTTCATTTCATTTCATACCTCCACCTTACAGAAGACCACGGCCATAATATTATGTTCTGTAGTCGCAATAATCCATTAGGCTATGGTGTCTGCTTACAATCAGGCAGAACCTGTGCTGGACTGCCACCGTCGCAGTAAAAAAAAACGATCTTTCGCTTATAAGCTATCTCTTACAAATATGTGCCCAATCACTCTCCTGCGCAGAACTCGATGCTGGCCAGAAGCAATTAAACCATTAAATTTTTTATTAATCCATTACCGCATATGAAGCCACACATGGCAGATATCGTTGTAGACCTTACTACATCGTATCACGGTTCAAATTTAAACGAATTTTTTTTTAAGTCATGCGACAAAGCCCTCAAAGCATGACCCTTCGCTAGTCGCGTAGCCGAAGGTGAGCGCTGTGTCCCCGCAAGGGCATAGGGGCAATAGCCGCTATCTAAGCCCACGCGCAGGCGACGCTGTTTAGACTCGATGCGATTCCATTTTTGAATTTCAAACGTTGACGAATTTCAAGCGAATTTGAGACTTCTACACATTTCTTTTAGTTTAGAGTTAATATTTAATTGCAGCAATGGTCGCGAGCAGCTGCGAGCGAGGGGCGCTTTCATTTTAATCTGGATTGTAACTACTATGTAGAAATAAGTAAGAGTTTGCGCTCCAGCGAGATTAGTTGAGCGGCTTCAACCAAATCTGAGGTGTGAGTGGAATCGAGCTAAGTTAAGTAAGCTAGTCTGAAAAGAGTCCAGCAAGAAACTCGGCTAGTATGATACTTTACACTTTTTTTTAATCACTTTTTTTTTGACGACCGGTTTGGCCTAATGGGTAGTGCACCTGCCTGTGAAGCTGACGGTCCTGGGTTCGAATCCCGGTCAGGGCAAATACTTGTGTGATGAGCATGAATATTTGTTTCTGAGTCTTGGATGTTTTCTATGTATTTAAGTATTTATATCTATTAAATATATCCTCGTCTAGTACCCATAACACAAGCCTTCTTGAGCTTAACTGTGGGGCTAGTTCGATTTGTGTAAGATTGTCCTCTAATATTTGTTTGTTTTTAATACAACGCCGGTGGCAAACAAGCATACGGTCCACCTGATGATAAGCGGCCACCGCAGCCTATAGACGCCCGCAACTCCAAAGGAGTCACGTGCACGTTGCCGACCCTTTATAAGATTTGAGGAGCGTGTTGACAGCAGAAGGAACACATTTGCAACCTTGCTCACCTCCAGGAACATAACACTAAATACTTGTATAGTAAATAATGTTATTCTGGCTGTGGTCTTCTGCAAGGCAGTTACTTCCCCAGTTGGGCTGCTCCAAATTCGAGCAAGATGACATTTTGCTGTGCCCTACCTCTCTTAAAAACACTTTCAAACATTTAATAAGAGAACAACGGTTGGAACTCACTTGGAAAGTCACTATGCGACATGTTTCGGACTATAATTGGAGTCCTTCATCAGTAAGTCATTAAGGCCGGGTTTTATAAAGATCCGTTAGACCAAATGTCAGATCAAATTTCAGTAACTCAGTACATTTTTTGATATATCAAACCGACTTAAGGTCTAACGGACCTTTATAAAACCGAGCCTTAGTGTAAATATGTCTCACGTTAGTGTAAATTTATGTACTTTCAAACATGACGTTAAAGCGACAAAGTACAAAGGTGTTAAGCATCTTCTGAGTTCGACTCTACTTAGATTAAGTTTTCATGCTACCACCTAACCTAACCTGTAATTTTTATTATATTGTGTTATGGCAATAAATGGTTCTGTATTTGAATTTAGGTTAAAGGTATTCGTCAATATACTCATACTAAACTTTTTACAATTACGACAAAGTCGATTTACAAAAAGTATTTTTTCTGCAAGTACCGTAAACCGGGGTTAGTTTTAAATTCAGGGGCTACTTTTAAAATAAAGTTTTTAAGCTTTATTTCTAGTTTTTATTTGGTTAACCTGGATCGGTGTTATACCTTAGTATATTTCTTAACTATTTACGGAACTGAATAAAATTAGAAATACTTAGTGACGATTACATTAGTTTTCTTAATCTATAAAAGTGGCCCCGTTTTGGCCTAAAGTCACCCCAGTTTACGGTATTTGTAATTAAAAAAAGTAAATTGCTTTTAAATATGAGTATATTGCTCATTTGTAAACAAGAACCCTAAAAAAGAACAGAAATCGAGCCATTGTAATTTAATGCTTATCTCGTTGACCCTATTCAACACCAACTTATGTTAATTTCGAGACTAAAATGAATACAAATTAAAAATAACATGTACACTAGAGATCAAAAATTTCTGGTCACCCTAAATTAAATAACAGCAATAGGTTTTTCTAAATATTTTACACTAGTTTTATTTAAATGATAAATATGTATGTATTAGCAATACCCGGGATCCTACTCATAAAAATATCCATCTCAAAAACTCACTACTCACTTGCGACTCCTCTGGTGTTGCAGGTGTTTATGGGCGACGGTAATTGCTTACCATCAGGCGATTCGTCTGCTCGTTTGCCCCCTATAACATAAAAAAACTGATGATTTTTGCGATGACTCGCTCCGTTGACATTATATTTTTATGGGTTTTTAGGAGTCCGATTTAAATAAATAAATAAAATAAAAATAATAAATAAAATAAAAAGAGATTTATTGTAGCCAGAAAGAAGTTACACAAAATAAAAGCAACAAATAACAGAAACAGAAATTAATAATAGAGGTAGGTACATTAAAATAAATGAAAAGTAATTGCGACAATAGGCTCGGGCTCAGCATATGCTGCGAGCCTGGACGGCTGGACAGCGCTGTTTTTCAGCCCGCACCTACTTCACAGCTCAAGAATATATGTGTAATAGCTAGTTATGGGAAACATTCGCTTGAGTATTCTACTGAGATAAGCTAATCTATTGTACTTAAAACATTTAATAAATCTGGAAATACTAATTTTTTAACTATTATTTTTGCAGGTTAGACGTAAAATTAAATAAAGATCATGACAAGATTTAAAAAACTGTACAAGTTTTCACTATTTTAGGAAATATGACGGTATTTTACTGACCCGTATTCTTTGTCCCCGAGTGTATGTGCAATAAGTATATATAGATGCAAGTTTTTATGCCAATAAAAACCTCCTGATCACAGACTTGTCTAAAACAATTTTAAGTCCTAAACCAGGTTTTCGCTATTCGACTTTCAACTTTATAAACCTACCTGAAGTTTCAAATTTCACATTAATACCTAATCGACACTAGTTCTTTATTTAAATTAGGCTTCCATGCCTCTGTCACTAACAATTTTCAACCTCTGGACCATTGTAAAAAGGTTCAAAATCAACTTGGCATAACTCCTAAACTCTGTTATAATACAGGCACACATACGTATCGTGCAGGCGCGGGCGATAGTCTTTTGTTTGTAACGATGTTCTTTTTTTTTAAATGATAATGTGTTAATTTTGGCGGAACAGGGCTTTTTGGGATTTGAATTATCAATGAGACATTTTTAAATTATTGATATGGAATATTTATGGACACTATATATCGGCCCGTAGGCCTAAGTAGGTAAGTGAATATGTCAGAGCCTGAAATTTTCAATACTAGGACAAATTTCATATACCACGAACGGTGGCAAACAACACCGTAAGTTGCCGACTGTAAATAATACTAATATAGATAAAGAGATAAATGGAGGTATTTGAACACCTCAGATTCGATTGAAACCACTCAATCAATCTCACTGGAGTGCAAACTCTTAGAGTATTCCAAACCAAACGCGTGGTCGCGTCGGAGGTTTTCCCATGGATTTTCCCAACGCTACTCTCCAACTGCCCACTCATATCGCTTTATTATAAGCCTCAGTCAGGTTAAAAAAGGAGATATTAGAAATCCAAATAAAATATATATATTGGTCAAAATTACATGCACAATTAAAGTAAAAATTATCAGATTCTAACCTACCAGCACAAACCTACCTCCTACCTGTCTTTCACATCAACTTACTAGTAACCGATACTGACCAATCAGCGTTACAATACAATACAAATATTCTTTATTGTTCACCAGAAAATACATTGAAACACGATAAAATTTTTAAACATGTTCATGGTAGACAACAGGCGGTCTTATCGCTACAAAGCGATCTCTTCCAGACAACCTTTGGGTGGTGGAGACATAAGAGAAAAATTTGACATGAGTAGGTGAAACAGATATATTAAGGCTCGGTTTTATAAAGGTCCGTTAGACCTTATCTCGGTTTGTTATGTCAAAAAATGTACTGAGTTACTGAAATTTGATCTGACATTTGGTCTAACGGATCTTTATAAAACCCGGCCTAAGTATTATAAACAACCGTATGATTATAAGAAAGATCATACACTGCATACATACATACATACATACATACATATATATATATATATAAACCTAATTGACCGAGTGAAACGAAGGTCTCTGCTTCAGCTTCGACAAAAATGGTTTCGTATGTACAGGTTGCAATTCTCAACCGATTCTCGTGAAATTTCGTGAGCAGGTTCGATAGTTAAATAGATTTTTTGTCGAGAAGGTTTTTGGAAATTTCCAAACACAATTTTTTTATCAATGATTTTGTAAGTTTCTGCGGGCGAATTTCGGTTTGTTCTCCTCTATAGGTCACATTTCTCAACCGATTCTCTTGAAATTTTGTGAGCAGCTTGGATAAATATACAGTTTTTTCAATTTTTTGTCGAACAAGTTTTTTTAATTAAAAAAATATATTTGTTTAACGGTTTGTTCTCCTCTACAGGTCGCATTTCGCAAACGATTCTCGTGAAATTATGTGAGCAGGTCCGGTAATTATATAAATTTTTTTGTCGAGTCAGTTTTTGTAAATTTACAAAAACATTTTTTATTTCAAAGATTTTGTAAGTTTCTGCGTCAGAATTTCGGTTTGTTGTCCTCTAGGTCGCATTTCTCAACCGATTCTCGTGAAATTTTGTTAGCAGGTTCGATATTCATAATTGATCATTTTTATAATGTCAGATTTTGGAAATGATAAAAAAACTCACTCACGAGGTCTACAGCTCACAGAGCCAGTACATAAACATACAAATACAACATCGAGACGATGTAATATGTCATAACAGACTAGCAAACGACAAGAGATACATCAGCGATAGAGATATATATTTTTTATAAATGTAATCAATTAAATAAATTGAAGGTTAGATTTTAAATATAATAACTTTGGTTGACTGGTAGAGAATGCCATACGGCATTAAGTCCGCCTTTTGTACGATAAGGTTTCTTTTGTGCAATAAAGATTAAATAAATAAATAAATAAATAAATAAACTTATAACTAACTACTAACCACAATTCTCTCAAATATTTCTACGCCGATGTTGGCAGAATATGCAGAACTAACGCATTTACTAACCAATACTTTACCATATTCTAAGAAATAAATAAATACATCTTTGCATGTCTTTGTGATCAAACATGTAGGTAGTTCTATTATATTGTTAGAAAATGACTTATTTTTTATTTATTTATTTTTTATATACAAACGCCTTAGCAGCGGTAAGCAGTACTGCTTAATACGAAGGAACGGTTGATGAATTTGGAACTGGGTAGCGATTGCATCTATAGTTGGCTAGAGCAGTTGGCTAGAGCGACTGGCCGCGAGTGCCGGGAGGTCGCAGGTTCGAGTCCTGCTCGGTGCCTAAATTTTTCAATTTTTCCTTCATTCTAAAAAATGACTAATTTGTTTCAGTAATTGAATTACAAAGGCCTGATAACTCGTAATGAAATCCTAAGTCCAGCCTAAACCATGGTGCATGTTGCGAACGCAACTCTTATTTAATTTTATACATATATAATAACTTAGTTTGCAGTAGCAAAACGCGCCCGTCGGGCACGGTTAGTATAAGAGCGGCTTTTTTAAAGCCACCAATAGCAACGCTTCACATACGCTTTATCCCTACCATTGTAACATACGATAACTCAAATTATCAAATCTTGCTGGTCATTACCTATTCTTTGTTTCTCACATACAACCACTTCTACACATACCTCTTTTGGCCAAGCTATTTTGTAAATCAGCACCTATTGAAATTATACAGTCAACTTTACATCGAAGTTTTATTTGAGTCGTCGAGTTCCATCATCACCGGCACCGGCGTCTACAGTGCACATAGCCTGCTCTATGGGACACGCGGCACCTGTGTCCTACGCGCGTCCCCGCGACCTTCGCCCGTCCGACAGCGTAGGGCTTTGTAGGGCTCCGCATGTGGGCACTATTCTTTAGTTTGAAGGTGAATTTAGGAGTTATCGCAATTTGCTACTTGTTTGCTATATTACTTTTTTTTTATGCTAAATAGGTTTGCGCTTGACCACAAATCACCTGATGGTAAGCAATATTGTGGTCTAGGATGGAACGCGCTTACCTAGTAAAAACCGATTCACTCTCGCTTTGAAGACCGAAAGTACAACCTTTACCACGAAATAAATGATTGATAAATTGAACATAATTTTGCAATGTATTCGCCCATGGACAATTTCATGATAATCATTAAATCATTATCATTTTCTATCTCATTATGTGGTACAAAGTATGCCCAAAATGATTTCTTTAGGCGCACTTACGAGGGCCGTTTGATAAGTTTTTTTAAAAAGTCAAAACACACCAGTTTTTTTATACAAAATACATTTATTTCTCAACATAATCTCCTTTAAGGGCCAAACAC
Source organism: Epiblema foenella (assembly GCA_963556455.1). Taxonomy (NCBI): domain Eukaryota; kingdom Metazoa; phylum Arthropoda; class Insecta; order Lepidoptera; family Tortricidae; genus Epiblema; species Epiblema foenella. Next base: position 20,290,109 of record OY747108.1, read on the forward strand.
TTATTCCAGCGAGTTTCTAGTTTTTTTTATCCCCTCCAAAAAATAGGATTCGTCGAGGTCTGCAAAATAGCCATTCACACCTGCTATACAGTCTTCATTTGTCAAAAAATTTTGTCCTCCGAGCCATCTTTTCAAATTTGGGAATAGGTAATAATCACACGGAGCTAAGTCCGGTGAATATGGGGCATGAGGAACTAGCTCGAAGCCTAATTCATGGATTTTTGCCATTGCAATAGTTGAGGTGTGCACTGGGGCGTTGTCTTGGTGAAAGAGGACTTTTGTCGGAGATAATCTTGGTCGTTTTTGCAACAATTCGGCTTTGAAACGGTCTAACAAATCTGCGTAATAACGGCCGGTGATAGTTTTCCCCTTAGCTAAGTAGTCGATCATGATGATTCCTTCGCTATCCCAGAAAACTGTCGCCATCACCTTCCCAGCCGACAAAACAGTCTTTACCTTCTTTGGGGCACGTTCACCAGCAGCCATCCATTGTTTGGACTGTTGTTTTGACTCGGGCGTGTAAGGGTGGACCCAAGTTTCGTCCACAGTGACAAATCGCTTCAAAAAGTTTCGAGGATTACGCTTCATCATATCCAAACACAGTTTTGAAACTCGCTTTCGTTCGCGTTTTTGTTCGATCGTCAACAAACGTGGCACCCATCGTGCAGACAGCTTAGTCATGGCCGAATCTTCGTGTAGGATTTTATGTACACGCTCAGTAGAGATGCCTACCTTTTCAGCTATTTCACGCACCTTCACTCGGCGGTCGTCGAATACGATATTATGGACTTCTTCAACAACGTCTTCAGTAGTGACTTCGATTGGGCGAGCAGAGCGTGGAGCATCAGATGTGCTTGACCGACCACGTTTAAATTCATTTAACCAGTTGTAAATGGTTTGCAACGTCGGTGCATTAGTGCCATGAACAGAATCAAGTTCATTTTTTATAGTGGCAGCAGTGCAACCCTTCATAAAAAAGTGTTTAATAACGGCACGAAATTCAGATTATTCCATAGTTGACAAAAATGCGTAGTTGATCACAGTTAAGCAACGATAAAAGTGACAGATCTTTGTTTTTTTTTCTTAATTTTTCGTCAGTTTTCAGTTGAAGAATCGTGCCAGCTAGTGTTAATGCCATTTACCAAAAAAGGTTTCATAAATAGTTTTTTAAAAAGACTTATCAAACGGCCCTCGTATAATATCTATAACGAAATGCTTAATGACAATTATAAGATAAACAATTACGTCATGGATAGGAATATTTGGCAGTGATAGCGAGCACAAGTAATCTAACACAGAAATATTTTGTCCAAAATATTAAAAAAATATATGATACGGTTTTGTATACATTGTATATTGTTTTGATAAAATGACACCTCGCCGAGTTTCTTACGCCGGTTTCTCGAGGCAGAGGTTTATTTTATGAACCGGTGGTAGTTTTTTGACATTCATAAGTGCATGTAATATATTTAAACTGAAGAATAAATAATTTTATTCCATTTCTTATTGGCGAAAAGGTACTCTTTAGCTTTGACTTGTGAATGACCTATAGATATAGCTAGGTATATGTAAATAGTCGCGGGCGCAGGTCTAGACGACAAACCTATCTATGGTAATGAGGATGAGCAATGCTACTCGTATTGTGTCTGGATAAACTAGCTCATATTTAGAAGGTCGTAAGAGACGTTGTGTGTCCTACAAATCAGGTCTTGTTTATGGTATAAATATAATTTATTCGGCCTTTATTAGTAACGTGTAAATCACCACATTATATAATAATAATAATCTTTATTAAACCACTAATACAGCGGGGTAATCACGTACCTTTTTTACTGCCGTTAGGTAGATTTTAATGTCAAATTTTAATTGTCACCTCATACATTTATACTTCAAAATTGACAGTTATATCTGTCTACCGTCAGTACATAAAGTTACGTGATTCGCCTGCGGAGTATACATTATTAAGATTTGGTAAGATTAAGGGTGGGTTGCACCAAACCGTCTGTAATCCTAAGCTGTGTTCGTTAAAACCTGATTGCATGGAAAGTTTGACAAGTTTCTATGGGATGACAGCTGCCGGCGCCATATTTGACGATGGCCGGCCTGTGATCATATGTTGGTGCAACCGACCCTCATAATGGTATCAACGGCCGGTCTTAGTTTTGCTTTCAATTGGTTCACGTTTAACTTTTTTTTAATAATACAAGGGTGGCACGAGCATACGGCCAATCATCCCGGGTCCCTACCATCAGGCAAGCTGACGACATAGCCTATGGTCGCTTGTGACTGTCGAGGTGTCACATCGACCCTTTCTTTTTTTTATTTTTTTATTCTGCAAGTAGGCCGCAAAGGCACTTTTACAAGTCAAAAACTACTAGCGTTTCTCATGAGACCACTGCCGAGAAGAAACGCCGAAAGAAACTCGACAGTCAGTCATTTTCTCCAAAATATGCTTATTACAATGATACTACTTAATCTACTTAAGTAAATGTAAGTGGTAAACAACAAAAGAAAATTGAAAGAAAAACGAGGAAAAAATAACAATAGGTATTTACAATGTGTAGTTACACAAGAAAACAAAACATGTCGAATCGTTTGATATGCTTTCCTGCAAGACATGTGTCAACTAGATCAATGAAAATATTAGACTCTTTACGCTATTTAGGTATTTGGTTTGGGCCATGCATTTCTGTCTGTTAGATAGTCCTCAGCCCTATAATAAGCCTATCATCCCGAGTGCCTTACCATCAGGCAAGCTGACGACATAGCCTATGGTCGCTTGTGACTGTCGAGGTGTCACATCGACCCTTCATAATGTATAGTTACTCTCCTCTTTTCCGAAAGGCCTATTCTGTAGTCCCTCGGGAAACATGGGCAGGGAGCTCATTGCAACCGGAGAACCGGAGCGATCCAGGGAGGGAATTATTAACAAGAACTGAATGGCAGCGCGTGTTCCGCCTGCAAAAGCGCGCTGTGCGCATGCGCATACTAGCCCGCGCCAAGCACGACGAGAGCGCCAAACCCCATCACATAGCACTCGGCATCCTCACACTACCGTCATTACTAATATACCACAGCCGTCTACGCTAGGGAAAACCTGCCGCTGTACGCGAGACGAGGTGATGGGTGTGCCTGGGTCACTCGAAACTCGAATAAGCTTTGCATGATACCCCACAAGATAAGTAAAACTGCGAAAACAGTCCATGTTGCGGGTCCTGTAGTGTATAATAAATAACCCCGATTTATAAGTACAGCTGTTAGCCTTCCAGCATTTAGATCCGAATTAAAAAAATGGCTCGCTGAACAATGTTTCTATAGCTTTAAGGAATTCATGGAATATAAAGATTAAACAATGCTAATAATATGCAATTCGAGTGTAACCGACGACAGATTATTATTACTTTTGACTTGTAATGTGTTATTACCAATAAATAATGTCTATGTCTATGTCTATATCAAGGAAATCCTTCTAAACTTGTGAAACTGTATCGTATTTATCGACCATTTACGTTCTAATATCTTTAAAATTGCAGTAAACTGAAACAAGAGACGCAATCCCGGGTGAAATTGACATCGCTAAGTTTCCTTCGACTGTTTACGATTTTTAATGGTAAAATGCGACAGATACTAATCTATCCACTCGCTTTTGGGAAACTTTTGCGTAACCGGCATCACCCTTATTACAAACGAATAGAGTTCAACTCATAATTCGAAAAAGCTAGTTGCTATTGAACACATCCTCATGAATCTTACCGTCCTACTCACCACCTGTGGTCGATTGCATAATGAATTGTAACTAATGTTAGCGGAAGTCTCTTTCCAACCCCTTTATTCGAAAGAGAATTCTGCATGTAATTTATTTAAAAGTCATTATACTATTGTATAAAGGTATCAATCACTACATTATAGTCTTTAGAACGGGTTGCACCAATTTAGTATTACTAATCGATCATCGTTAAATATGGCGCCAGCAGCTGGCATCCCATAGAAACTTGTCAAACTTTCCATACAATCACATTTTAACGAACACCGGTTACGATTACAGACGGTTTTGTGCAACCCGCCCTTAATGGAAAAATAAAAAAACTGTGAAGAAATTGTTCAACAGAGACTGAATACCCTTTTATTAGAAAAGTCACTTTACTAAGTAAAGAAATATTATTGACAAAATTAAGACGTCTTCGTATAACTGGACTATAATTTGCTTATTTTATTTTTATTTGATAGGTTCTCACTCTCTCACCTATAGGAACATATTTTTTTGTTAATATTAAGATCTTGACATAGTTATTAATTCATTAATTAATATGTATTTTTTTTGTACTACTTTTACATTGTTAATTTCATATTATTATTATTTAATTGACATTGACATAATTTCGTTGTATTTAAAATCGATAATATTATCTTATTATTAAATGTAACTTTATTTTTTGTATATACGCACCAAATTTGATTTGACGACCGGTGCCTTTACCGTGAGTTTACATGACCGTACTCGCTAGCGACTGCGTAAAAATTTGTATGCGCAAAAGTACAGCGCCTCAGGCGGTTACGCAATAGAACTAAGAATCGGCATACTAAATCGTTTACGCAGTCGCTAGCGAGTACGGTCATGCAAACTCATGGTAAAGGCACGGTTTAGCCTAGTGGGTAGTGCACCTGCCTGTGAATCTGACGGTCCTGGGTTCGAATCCCGGTCAGGGCAAATAATTGTGTGATGAGCATGAATATTTCTGAACATTGTTTCTGAGTCTTGGATGTTTTCTATGTATTTAAGTATTTATATCTATTAAATATATCGTCGTCTAGTACCCATAACACAAGCCTTCTTGAGCTTACTGTGGGGCTAGTTCGATTTGTGTAAGATTGTCCTCTAATATTTATTTATTTATTTTTATTTATTTTAAATTGTAAAATTATTTTGCAAAAAGCTCACTATACGACCAGTATAGTATTTATAAACAACACGCCTGCGTCTCCGCCTGAGTGGTCTCGTACTACAGTTGTATGGAAAAAGGGAAACTTGCCGTTTGTGTCGTGAAATATTGCATTTATGTACATAGTTGCCATACAATTTCTTTTTTATTGAAACATGAGAATTCTATTGGTACCTTCCAATTTACATTTGGCCAATAAACAGAAAACAGCGTTTTTAGATTTTTTATAGTCCAATATCTTTATATGATTTTTATTAATTTGTATAATTTACTATTTATTGTGATAATTTTCTATATAGCCACATTATGTTATGAATTACGATTTGAAACGGGATACTTACCATGTATATTTGTATTTTTGAGTTCCCGATATTTCGGCACTGTTGCAAGCGCCATTATCAAGGATTAACTGACGTGCTGCGAGTTAGTTGTGGTCTACCCACACACCATAGCGATCTACCCTCTTCCTGGTCCGCTTTTTTCGCACAGTGTCACCGTCACTACCACCGTACGCCTTGTCACTTGAAATTAAATTACGGTCGGTCGTTTCAAATCGTAATTCTAATGTAAATGACCATGTATGCTTGAAATCTTATACTATGTTATGAATTGTAAGAAGAGTCATCATCCCTATTATGGAAAGGCAGTCTCACAGGGTCATATAGTTCTGTCAAACTTTCAGTGTGATCAAATTTAGGTAAGTATAGTAATGTGACAAGTATAGTACAATAATAAACTGCGGGAAATTTAAAACTAATCAAAAATATCTTCCGTGTTTTACATCATTTGACGACCGCTTTAGCCTAGTTGGTAGTGACCCTGCCTTCGAAGCTGGAGGTCCCGGGTTCGAATCCCGGTCAGGGCATTTATTTGTGTGAACACGAATATTTGTTCCTGAGTCTTGGATATTTTCTATGTATTTAAGTATATATTTATCTATATAAGTATGTATATCGTCACTTAGTACCTATAGTACAAGCTTTGCTTAGTTTGGGACTAAGTTGATTTGTGTAAGATTGTCCACAAATATTTATTTATTTTATTTATTTACCAGAATGATAGCATTGGCGGCATAGGCCGCGATAGCGGAAAAGCGTTTTCACAGTTTCACCAAGATGACACTCCAGTGCCTTTACCATGAGTTTGCATGACCGTACTCGCTAGCGACTGCGTAAATGATTTATTATGCCGATTCTTAGTTCTATTGCGTAACCGCCAGAGGCGCTGTACTTTTGCCCGTACAAATTTTTACGCAGTCGCTAGCGAGTACGGTCATGTAAACTCATAGGTAAAGGCACAGTAAATGATGGAACACGGAAAATATTTCGATCTTTTCCGCATTTTAAATGGTATCGCTACACATTACTCGTTTTGTAGATATGTCTCGTAATGTATCAATGTTACCTTATGTCGGTTTGTTATGTCCAAAAATGTACTGGGTTACTGAAATTTGATCTGACATTTGGTCTAACGGATCTTTATAAAACCAGGCCTAATTTAACCAAAAAAACCGCTTGGTTAGAATATTTAATTAAAATACTCATTCTTTTATACAACGCCGGTGGCAAACAAGCGTACGGTCCATCTGATGGTAAGCCACCGCAGCCTATAGACGCCCGCAACTCCAAAGGAGTCACGTGCGCATTGCCGACCCTTTATAAGATTTGAGGATGCACTGTGTCAGCAGAAGGAACACATTTAGGTCCCTCGCCCTCAACACAGTGCATCCTCGGGAGCTCTCGCAACCTTGCTCACCTCCAGGAACACAACGCTATGCAATTTTTCTGCTCCGCCTTAAGATGTTGGTAGAGAACGCGATACAGCATTAATTCCGAATTTTAAATATAAAATAAATAAATAAATATTAGAGGACAATTTTACACAAACCGAACTAGCCCCACAGTAAGCTCAAGAAGGCTTGTGTTATGGGTACTAGACGACGATATATTTAATAGATATAAATACTTTAATACATAGAAAACATCCAAGACTCAGAAACAAATATTCATGCTCATCACACAAATATTCGCCCTGACCGGGATTCGAACCCAGGACCGTCAGCTTCACAGGCAGGTGCACTACCCACTAGGCTAAACCGGTCGTCAATTTTGTAGTAAGATTTGTTTTGTGAAACTAATCCTAATAATTATAATTATTTTATCTAATCAAAAAGACCGCTCTCGCCGTTTCCGGTGCAAAGGTGCCCATAACACTGGCGATGTTTCCTTGCTGAATAGCCAGGGACAGCCTTTGCACCAAAAACGACTCGGCGCGGGAGTGTTCCCCCTTTTGTCGAAGTCCACGCCTATATTATATGAAATAAATCACTACATAATATACAATGCCAATATAGAACAATAATAAAACAAGATCTTACACTAGCTTTAATAAAACTAACTTAAAAATAAATATAATAAAGAGACAAAAATTATAATTATAAAAAGAAAACAGCGTCCAGCTCTCCCTCCTGCGGCATGGACCCCAGGACGCTAGCTGCATTACCCCTTCGGATCGCAATGGCGATCCGTTGGCAAAGGTACCTGCCAGCCCTGGGATCTCCCGATACGTGGATCAACCGAGACGACAATGCCTTTATAAAACTTTTCATGTCGGCTGACCAGGGACCCATGGTTTCTACCGCAAGCGCCGCAAACATAGTATAAAACAAAGTCGCTTTCTCTGTCCCTATATCCTTATGTATGCTTAAATCTTTACAACTACGCAACGGATTTTGATGCGGTTTTTTTTAATAGATAGTGATTGAAGAGGACGGTTTATATGTATAATAACATCCATTAAATAGTACACCCGTGTGAAGCCGGGGCGGGTCGCTAGAATAGAATAGAATAGAATAGAATAGAATAGAATAATGTTTATTGTTGAACTGTGTACAAAGGTGTTAATAAGACATTACATTTAGACTCAACAGTTTGTCCGTCACGGACATACAATATTAAGACAAAATGAACTGTATGACATGCACTTATAAATATAAACTTATTACTAGTATTTAATAAATAAATAAATGCAAGAAAAACTCTAACGAATTTGCGTGAATTTCTGCGTTAGCAAATCTAATCAAAGCATCCTAGCAGTACAATGCACATAGGTGATGTTACTTCATAGTTTCCTTGAAAACAGTCATAATACTAAATATCTTAGTTGTTGAAGGTGGTAATATGAAAATAAGGGTAGCGGGATAAAATGTAGATTTTGTTAAAAATTACGTTTTGATTATTTATGTGTGGGAGCATTGATGTTTAAGTTACAAATGATAGCTGCATTTGTAAGATAATTTTCAGAAAAGGTTTTTTCATGGCTCACTTAAGCGATATTAGTTTTTTTTCACGAACGTCCATTCTCTTAGTATTTTTTCTTGTAGCCATTCGGGATTTTTATTTTTTTGTATTTATAATACCTACGAGTCGAAAAAATAAAAAAAAGTAGAAAACCCTAGTATATGTTATGTTTTGGTGTACAGGTATTGGCAAATGTTATTGAATTCGGTCCTGGTAACGCGCAGTATAACTATGTAGATATTGTTAATTGTAAGACACTAAAGTATAGGTATATATGTTAGTTTGACTGTGAAGAACCTAGCAAGCAATGGCAAGCTAATTGCCAGATATTCTTATGGAAACGATACATGTACGAGTAGTATAGCGTAACGTCAAAGATTCACCGAATAAACTAACATGTTGTACTGAAGTATAAAAACTAGTCATTTATAGCTACTAAACAGCTCATTGTCCTACCAGTAACCTACAACTAACATATAAAGGTGATTCATACGATCGGTTAAAAAAAAAACAATGTGTCTATTCGAAAATGCAGCGCAGTTCGCGATAGCGGCTGCGCAAGAGCAGATCTGCCCGAGACGTCAAAACAGATCCTTTAAACGAAATTAGTCAGTTCCCGAAAAACTCGGCCGTTGAACCTACCACCCAACACCTAAATATTAAAAAAAAAACTCCTGTTTACATAACACAACGATTTTTTAAATAACCCGAAAGGGCTACAAGCACGCACACTCGTGAAATTTTCGTCGGTCCTGCCTGTGTGAGTGACACACGCACACAACATAAGAATTCTCAATACGTACATGTCGCACCACTACAATGAAGGGAACGTAGCATACAAGTGCATAATTCGGCCGAGATGCAAAAAAAATATTTGGCAATGCGGCCCCTACGCGCCCGCCAGTCGCCCGCCCGCCAGGGTTAGGATAGGTTAGATTTTTTGGCTCAAAACGCTCGTTCCCGACTTACTAAAAAATAATTTTGTCTACATCACTAGGAAGTGATATCCTTCCTGCCTCGTTGGCGCGTCGGTTCAACATATTTTTTTGAATAAAGAACTCGAAGCGTCGCGCGCTAACAGGATTCTAATTTGAATTTGGATTGCGCGTTCGATTTTTGAAAAGATTTCGATTTTTTAACTCTCTTTTGTCCAACGGGCGTTTTGATCAAAATATCGGAGGCAGGCGGCCAGTGTCTAATTTTTGTGATTTTACCATTCCAGGAATTTCAATAATGACATAATAAAAACAAGATTTTTCCGAAAAGACTCTAGTGCCTTGTGTCGTGTTGTGATTTATTTATTTAATTTTCAATTATTTTTGAACTTTGTTTGGACTTTTCCCCTGTTTGTTCTGTTGGTTTTATCTGGTAAGTGATTTTTTATTATTTATTTTAATTTAATCCCACCCTTTTTACGCTTTTATTTACCTTTTTTTCTTTGTTTTGTGCCACAAATCATTATCCTCCGGCCACTGTAAATTAAATTAAAAAGAAACGTAATTAAATAACAATATTAAACATAAATTTAAATAATAATCACAGTGTTTAATTGAATATCACAAGCGACTTACGATCGAAAGCGAAAACCACGCTCACCACACCCATTCTTCTAGCCCCTTACAAAGCTGAACACAAAACGATGAAATGTTGATAAAAGAAACAAGGATAAAGCTAGGAATAGTCGCAAGGACACGTCGTCCTGTGACGTCAGGATAGGCACTGCCGAGAAAGTCCGCCATCTTGATTTGTTCTTTTTTGAAGCCTGCGAAGTGCGCTTGCGTCGCCATTTTTGTTGGCGGAGAAATTGGGCCTATTGAGTCTTAGCGGTACACCCCGAAATTTAGTAAAATGCTGCAAATACTGTTAAAATCATGAAAGTCAGGACGATTATTCTTTAGGCCATATGAATCAATTTGACCGGTTGGTCCAAAAATTTAACAAAAAAGGAGAGGAGATATGTCGTCTTTTTTATAGAAAAAAAAATATTCTAAAACCTATCGTGTCTGATATCAAATTAAAGCGCTTTCTGAGTCGGTTCTAAAAATATATCACATCATTACATTTCAGTCATCTTTTTTAAATTAATATAAAAAAATATGTTCAAAACATACTAAGTTTTGGCTCTTCCAAATACGATACCGCTGAATCATTTGTTGAAAAATATATCTCTTATGATACTTAATAACCTCATATGTAATCCTAAGAAAGCGATTTTGAAAATATATAAATACTAGCGACCCGCCCCGGCTTCGCACGGGTGCAATGCTGATGCATGTATTATACATATAAACCTTCCCCTTGAGTCACTTTATCTATTAAAAAAAACTGCATCAAAACCCGTTGCGTAGTTTTAAAGATTTAAGCATACATAGGGATATAGGGACATAGGGACAGAGAAAGCGACTTTGTTTTATACTATGTAGTGATATTATTATTTTATTTAGTATTTTTTTCCAGTTTTTCATTATTACAAAGTCTATCTTTCAAATATATAAAAAGAAATGTCAGGATATATACGAGTAAGTCCTAGTAAAAATTGTCCTTTATTTTAAAAGGCTTAAGAAAGTTATTTGTAGAAGTGGGGATACAAGTACCTACGCAGTATCGCAATTTACACAAATCTCTCTTTTACTGCCTTATCTTAGCTGCAAAACTCTCTTTCCCCTGCCTTTTACTATATATTTTTATTAATTCTCGTTTTATTAATAATTAAACATCTAGTAATAGTATTTTAGAAGTAACTATTATCAATTAACTGTATTAGGACTCTCATATTTGTAATAAAATAGGTCTTTAATACATACTTAAATACCATAATCACTACATAGTATAAAACAAAGTCGCTTTCTCTGTCCCTATATCCCTATGTATGCTTAAATCTTTAAAACTGCGTAACGGATTTTGATGCGGTTTTTTTTAATACATAGAGGGATTGAAAAGGAAGGTTTATATGTATAATAATATCCATTAAATAGTGCACCAGTGAGAAGCCGGGGCGGGTCGCTAATATAATTATATGATGCTATTCTCTTGTCCGAGCGAAAAGTTTTCTGATTTATAGGAAATCCTTCCATTGACTGATCAACATGTATGAATTAGCTATTTTTTGGCATGAGTAAATATGGTTCTATAGTATATTATTTTTCGTAATAATGGATAGATTTATATTTTTTTTATTCTCCTAGCGTGACCCCAGTACAGTTGCATCATTAACGATGCCCGGGGTCCGCTGCTCAATCCTAAGATATGGAATAGGCACTAGTTTTAGACTAGTTACAGGTTTATATATTACTAGCAGCACCCTGCGGTGTTACCCGCGGATAAACGGTAGCCTATGTCCTATTCTGATGTCTAAGCTACAATACTGGAAAGTTTCATAGAGATCCGTTCACTAGTTTTTGAGATTAAGCGGACCGTACATCCATCCGCACAAACTTTCACGTTTATAATATTATTAGGATTATTTTGAATTACGACTTATGAGTACGTATGTTACACCTAGTATTGTATTTTTTGTTAGTAGTAGGTAGTTAGTTATAAACTACCATTTGTATGATTGGTTATAAATATAACATAAATATATGCAAATGCTTTGTTAAAGGAGACATTTTGTTGGGAAACTAAGGAGGAGAGTAAAAGATAAATTTTGTCATAAGTTGCGCTAACGTGGTATTTGTACTGCCGTTTCTACATGAGATTTTCTTAAAATAATTTTTAATACATAATCAAACGTATATCCTACATTCACATTATTTTTATATTTTTATACGAATTTATACACTCGATGTAAACGAATATAAATCACTTTCATCGTTTTTGAAAACATTGTCGTTAATGTAAAAAGTTTTTTCCACAAAAAAACTTCCTACAAATCTTTTACGGAGTACAGAGGGGTCATTCTACTTTTTCATGACCAGTTTTCTATCACAAAAAAAAACTATGATATGTATTGAATTAGTGTACAAAAACAGGATTCCGAAATAGTACCTGAACCTAATAAAAGGAATTAATAGGTAAAAATACTTAAATATTAACATATTGCTGTAAAAGGTGGGTAACACAGTGGTAAAAACCATTTTTTCATAAAAATGATGAGACATCCAAGGACCACTGAGTTACTCGATTTATGGATATTAGTTGTGGTTCGTTAATTACCAGAACTATCGAAAGTGATACTGCAATTAAACTTCTTTCTAAATAACAATACAAAAATATGAAGTGAAAGGCCAAGTATTCCAAAATCTTCATTTAAAAAAAAGTGTCTGAAAATTATGTACATGAAAAAGTAGAATGGCCCAGAGCACAAGTCAAATATCACAAAACTTTTAACAAAGCACTGAACGATAAACAGCACTCTATAAAGAGGAACGCAAAATATAGAACTTGAGAGAGCAAATACTCAAATTAAGATTGTCGATGCAAACATACCATCTCGTTCACACGGTTTTTAGGGTTCCGTAGTAAACAAGGAACCCTTATAGTTGCGCCATGTCCGTCCGTCCCCCGCTTTTCTCAGTAACCGTTAGTACTAGAAAGGTATAATTTGGCATGAGTATACATACCCATGATGCCGACAAAATGGTAGAATAAATCATTAAAAAAATTTTTTTTAGGGTATCTCCCCTACATGTAAAGTGTGCAATTTTTTTTTCTTCCAAATCGTTAGATAGCTCTTAAAATATTATAAGGTTTCTAAAAGCATTTCTTGATTCAAGAATCGGTTGGCGTGATATTAAGCTTTGAAGTGATAATTTTTGCTATGGTCAAGTGTCCCCCCCCCCTGCCAGCTAAACGGTGGCTACTAGGCATGTGAAAAAAATCATGGTAGTAGTATATACGATGAATTTAAAAGGAAAACTATCACAGCTAAGTAGACAGGCAAAATATGTATACAACACAACATCTAAAAAAAGTACATCATCAGTACTAAGATCAGTAGAAACCCTTCTACGGGTCGTAATTCCACATATGACCGGTGACGTGATGGACGGGCAACTAGGGAACCCTACACTGTGTGTGGCCCGACACGCACTTGGCCGGTTTTTTTAAACATAGAAGTGCAATTCAAGATGCCTTATTATTTTATTCTGAAATTCTACTAAGTATTTTCTCAATAATCAATGTTCTAAAAGGACTCAACAATTTCATATTATTCATGATCTTGCACCATATTTAACACGTAACCTTATACACATAATTACTATATTCGATCGAGTTCGTCTTTCTACAACTAGATTTTTTCGTATTAATAATGACAAATCTGATTTGTCCTTATACATTTCCCTGGGTATATCCGGAGAAATCCGGGGTCTTTAGCACCTAATTCCAAAATGCAAGTAGGAACTTGTGTGTGGGAAACAAGACCTTGCTGGAATTAAATAGGTTTTTCTTATAAAGTTTTTCCTCACAGAAAAACTGACGTTAAATATAATAATGATTTTAGTACATCGTACACAAGCGATTCTCAATTTATCAACCCTTCAACCCTATATGAGTCATTATCAGTTGTAAAAAAAAAGTTGTCCACCCTGTGGTCAATAGTTAAAGGCTTATGTACATATAGGTTACTACCAGCGCCCTGCGGTATTACCCGCGGATAAAATGTAGCCTATGTCCTATTCTGATGTCTAAGCTACAATACTGGAAAGTTTCATAGAGATCCGTTCAGTAGTTTTTGAGATTAAGCGGAACGTACATCCATCCGCACAAACTTTCACGTTTATAATATTACTAGCGACCCGCCCCGGCTTCGTACGGGTGCAATGCTGATGCATTTATTATACATATAAACCATCCCCTTGAGTCACTCTATATATAAAAAAAAAAACACATCAAAATCCGTTGCGTAGTTTTAAAAATTTAAGCATACATAGGGATATAGGGACATAGGGACAGAGAAAGCGACTTTGTTTTATACTATGTAGTGAAGGATTAGGATATTTTTATTACATGGATTTATAGTTACGAGAACACCGTTTATGCGGGTTAATAGACCAATCCAAAATTAAGCTTCGTGGCCCTTAACTTTTGATATGTCCACCGAAAAGACGCGAACCTAAATCTGACAATGACCCAAACCGGACTTCAGATTCGGTTGAAACCGCTCAACCAATCTCAAGAGAGCGCAAACTCTTAGAATATTCCAGTGTTTAAAAGCAGCCACATGGTCGTATCGGAGGTTTCCCATAGATTTTCCCCAGGCTACTCTCCAACCGCGCACTCCTGTCGCTTTATTGGGCAAAATTAGGCAGGTCCAAAAAAAAATAATCCTATGCCATTAAAATTCCTAATAAGTTAACACCTCTTTATTTTGAGACAATCAGACTAAATATCAGCCAGTCTACACTTTCATTGGCAATATCTCACCTAGACTAGACCAAAGTCATATCCATTCATTCAATTTGAGAGCTATTATCAAGAACTACCTACTAAATTAGAAGATGCATGATAAAATGAAAGGTTAATATTCGACAACACGTATTGGGTTGCAATTGATATTGTATTGGTCGCTAGCTCGCTTACACATGCGCCAAATCAGACACAGAATAATTGACAGAGTGAAACGAAGGTCTCTTCTTCAGCTTCCACTAAAATTATTTCATGTCCGAATTCCGGATTTCCGGGTTTCCAGATTTCCGGTTGTTCTCCTCTACAGGTCGCATTTCTCAACCGATTCTCGTGAAATTTTGTGAGCAGGTTCGATAATTATATAAATTTTTTCGTCGAGTCAAAAACTAAATATTTCGCGAGGTCTACTAGCTCACAGAGCCACTAGTTACTAGTACCACCCTAATGAAAGTACTATATTAAACAAAAAGGGTGTTTGACAACTAAAACACACCGAATCATAGTATCCTGCTCTACCGTATAGTACGCGCTTTGTCTCTGTAAGGGCATTCTCATTTACTTGTCAAAGCCGAAACCTAGTAAGTGTTTTCACAATCTAGCTGAACGATGCTGTCACTGTCCACGCTTGGCTGAATTAACACACCAGGGGTGTGCGAGAGCCGGCTTTAGTCGAAGTATCAAGCCCTGGGCTGGCCTTGATATCAAACTGAGCTAAACCAGTTCGATTTTTTCCCTGTTCCTTATGGAACATATTCTTAAACATTCCTCCTTGTCAGTTCTTGGATGGGTGACCGCTTTGAGTGAAGCCGTTGATCCCGGCTGCTGTCTATGACAGCAGTCGTTAAGCCAATTTAGAGGCCTTCGGGCGGCTTGAGCCCTTCTAACAGTCAAGTTGCCCACTCACTTGACAAGCCCAATTCCAATAAGGTCTGGTTTCCCCTCGGGTTGGAAGGTCAGATGGTACTCGCTTCCGTAAAAACTAGTGCATACGCCAAATCTTGGGATTATGTAGCGGACCCCGGGCATCCTTCAGGATGCAACTGTACCGGGATAACGCTAGGATGATGATGATATCTTCTATGTGTGGTTTTGATACGGACCGGCGATTTTATGCGAATAGGTTTTGTCCTGGCCAGCATCTATTCCCAAGGGTAAAGACGCCGAAGATGGAGTGTGAGCCCATTACCGAATAGATCCTCAGGTTTACGAATAAAATGTATTCTTTTTAAAGTTGTGATTGGTTGGTAATCTGAAGTTCATTGCACACGTGCGGTAAACGAATTCTAATGTATGCCGGGTTGATCGTTCGGGCTCGAAGGCCAGTGCGATCGGGAAAGGTTATTTTCCATTACGGAACGGTATTCCTGAAGAAGTTTAATGAACTTTTGCATAAATACGTCACGTCTGCTGCCAAGTAAGGTAAGTGATGTGAACTAAAACCATTTTAGAAAGAGAGAAAGAAAGAAACAAACATTTATTCGCGACAAACACAAGACATTTACAAAGATGACAGAACAGAATAACATATTACCACGAAATGGTCACAACCCACAACTTTTACTAAAAGCATCTACAAGAGCGGTTCCCCGATTACCCAAAACCCTGTCTTATTTGGGTGCGCTCGTTCCATCATTATCATCCTCTTAGCGCTATCCCAGTACAGTTGCATTCTGAAGGATGCCCGGGCTCCGCTACCTAATCCCAAGATTTAGCATAGGTACCAGTTTTTATCTGACCTTCCAACCCGAGGGGAAAACATACCTTATTGGAATTAGGCTTGTCAAGTGAGTGGGCAACTTGACTGTTAGAAGTTCTCAAGCCGCTCGAAGGCTTCTAACACATGTGTCTCATAGACAGCAGTCGGGATCAAAATCCAAAGCACGGGAGCGGTCAGTTAGTAGAAACGAGCGAAGTTTCACCTCTTGTCCGTTCTTCAAATTGAATAGTTTGGCTTGATGAGGTCAAGCGCATAGCTAAACCATTTGAGTTGAGAAAATACGACCTTTGAAGAAAATACAGAGGGGTGGTAGTAGTAACACCACAGAATGCAAGGAAAAGATTCTCTGTGGTGACGTAGTGGTTGTCACGTAGTGACATTTCGATGTTCCAATCGACAATAAGAATTGAATTTTATGAAATAATACAATCATTCATGGGAAAACACCACAGTTTTAATAATGTCTCAAATAGCTTTAGCGCTTGAATAAAGTTTGTCGGTTTCTGTGGTCGGGGTTGTCAAAAAAGGGAAATCCCATATTTAGATAAAAAAATTCAGTTTGGCAAAAACTCAAATGTTGTTCACCAAAAATATTTTATATTGGGGTTATTTAACTTTCAATTAGAAATGTAGGAAATAATGTCTAATTCTAAATAAAAAATATTTTATAAAGAGTATTGTATAAATTGTCACTAATGAGAAAAATTAAAAGATAGAATTCCGGGGTTTAGTAATTTATTAGTGTGCCTTCCCACAGACTGAGACACAGGGCTAAGAGGTCATGATTAGGCATTTTTGTTTCTCAAGCGGCCAGAGAGAGAGCATTTAAGGCCGCCTTCGATAACGGAGATTCCGCCCAAGGGTTCATCCCTTCCGACCCTCGGAGGTCGAACATTTCGGGAGCTGGTCAGCATTGGTTCTTGGAATAAAATAAGAACCATGGTCTGGATAGAAGAGGTAAAAGCGCTGGTCAGGCAAACCAGAGGCGCGGGTTCGATTCCCGTCTTATATAAGTTGCGTGCGAGATAACGGATCATTTTTCGTTGTATCAAATAATTAGATAACTTGGCTTTATCAGTACAATAGCCTTTTCTACATTCCAAGTTAGTAAGGGTTAGAAGCTAATAGTAGCCGCGTACTACAACGAAAAGAGACAGTTAATCTTTTCAACTTTGCCTGTATGCTGCCTCATAACCACTAGTTGTTCGGCATCGTAAACTTAGTCCTAACATCAGAAGCAATCAGTCGTGTATTAAACAATATCCTCCCAGCACATACGCCCTTTGGATCTAAGATCGAGAAGAAAAGAAGCTATCTATCCATCTAAGTAAACATTATTGTGAAGGTTTGTTCACCTAGCCTTGAGCGTATCTGATGTCTATGTTCTGGGGTCGAGAGACGTTGTGAAAAGAGTCGGTATGATACATAATGTCATCCGCTTGCCCTCTTCAGCGTCAGGTTCAGCGCAGCGCGTCTCTTTCTTCCATAAACCTCTCTCGCGTCATGTCATCATTCGCTGTCTTTCTCACAATATATCCTCATCTTTTTTGGCCTCGCATCCCACCAATTTCATATCTAATACTCTTTTTCATTGGTTCTTGAGTGGAGACCGCGTGTCGGCAAACGTAGTGTAGGACGCCCTGTAACTAGGTGGGGCGATGATATTCGAAAGGCAGTGGGCAGGGATTGGAGGAGAAGAGCTGAAGACCGAGCTCAGTGGCGTGCCATGGGAGAGGCCTACGTCCAGCAGTGGACTGACACAGGCTGATGATGACTCTTTTTCATATGGCTTTCATCCCTCCTTGTTATATGCCCGTACGCAGTCAGCAAATTCGCTTTTAGCTTTTAACCCAAAGTGGATCAGAAAGTCGGACAATAGAACAGTACGCAGAACGGGCCGCAGCGACTTGCAAGGCTAGCACGACTACCGCTGCGAGTAGAGAAAATCTGGCCAGATGGGTATCGGACTTCGTACATTTAGGGTTCCTAACCAACCGCAAAATTAAGTTGCTTTTCATAGGAAATCATCGTAACTCCTAGCTAAGTTTCTGCCCGACTAAACTACAAACCTATTGCAGAAAACCGTTTCTAAATCGGTCAAGCCGTTTCGAAGATATTGATGTGCACACACAAACAAACAAACAACCTATTACCCTAAACGCATATACCTTCTCCGTTCCGTCGTGGGTAAAAATAAGAAAATTTCAAATGAAGAAAATCAAATTTGTCTATATATTATCAGGCCCAAATACTCAAGCGCCGCAAATACTCCTCTCTAGTAGAGAGCTACGAGTTGGCGGCGCTTGCAGTGGAAACCATGGGACCCTGGTCAGCCGACATGACAACCTTCATGAAGGCCTTGTCGTCACGGCTGGTCCACGCCTCAGGGGACCCCAGAACTGGCGCGTACCTCTCCCAACGGATTGCTTTTGCGGTTGAGAGGGGTAACGCCGCCAGCGTTTTGGGGTCCATGCCGCAGGCAGAGCTTTTAGATAGAGTTTTTTGTAATTGATTTTATTTGTTTCTTTGTTGTAGTTGCAAGTATGTTTCTTGTATACCTATATCAAAGTAAAATAAAAATTTGGATTAAATGAATTCTTGTATTAAGCAGTACCGCTGCTATCGAGAATAAAGGAAAAATTTAAAAATTTAGGCACCGAGCAGGATTCGAACCTGCGACCTCTCGGCACTCGCGGCCAGTCGCTCTGGCCAACTGAGCTATAGGTGAAATCGCCACCCAGCCCCAAATTCATCAACCGTTCCTTCATTTATACAAACGCCTTAATCCTGCTCGGTGCCTAAATTTTTAAATTTTTCCTTTATTCTAAATTTGGATTAAATGGTTGTCGTTTGTGAGGAAAAAATATATATATCAGAACATGCTAATAAAATATTCGTATTAGTAAATATTATTACCTTTCAAGTTCATAGGTCAATGGGAAGTTTCAAAATTCTTCGGAACATACTTTTTTGACAGACGACTGAAGTGTCCTTCAATATCAGCAATAGGGTTCCGTTTCGACTCTTTCCAATTCGCATAGTTGAAGTGAGACAGGAATCGCTGAGCAGCGAAATAATACTTGGTAGGATGTTGTTCTAGTCTACCTGAATCGATTCCCGTTTACTATCGACCCTCTAGCGCCCCCCTATACGTCACCTTTTTTTTTTGAACCTGACTGTGACTTTATAGGCCGGGCCCAATAAAGCGATAGGAGTGCGCGGTTGGAGAGTAGCCTGGGGAAAATCCAGGGGAAAACCTCCGGCACGACCACGCGTGTGGTTTGGAACACTGGAATACTCTAAGAGTTTGCGCTCCAGTGAGATTGGTTGAGCGGTTTCAACCGAATCTGAGGTGTGAGTGGAATCGAGCTACTGGGAGTTTTGTCGCTGGTTCACTAAACCTAGCCTAGCTGAGAAGAGTCCAGCAAGAAACTCAGCTAGGCCCGACCTGGGTCGGACTGACTCTACCCGGTGTGCGGCGGTACCGGGATACGTCACCATCTAAGTTAAACGGTATCACTACTCACTACAAATTACACTCGCGCTTAGTTACCTTCTCAACCGTGGCTGTAGAAACTTTTCTTGACAAGCATTGCATTCAAATGATTAACCTTGTTCCCACTGCAC
Source organism: Epiblema foenella (assembly GCA_963556455.1). NCBI lineage: Eukaryota > Metazoa > Arthropoda > Insecta > Lepidoptera > Tortricidae > Epiblema > Epiblema foenella. Next base: position 20,310,040 of record OY747108.1, read on the forward strand.
AAGATTTGACCTAAAGAAACGAGGCGAGTAATAAAAGCTTAAAAATAGACATAAACCTGCTGTAATAAAGGTAATACATCGAGCATTCGGCCAAGAGAGTGGTCTACCACTTTTCGACTCTATTACTAGCGTGTTAAGGTTCAACGGTAGATAATTTCATGGCTGACTATTATTCAGCAGCTGAGAAGTGGTCGTATCTCTATGTTACCCAACTAAGTTAAAGAGTAACGTGTTCTGTAAGCCTCGGTATTATGACTTAGCAAGACAACATATGAGTTTTGTAGTGACTTACAGCTTTTTGACTTGGGAGACGGTGTCAGAGTAAAATGAGTAGTTTCTTAACAAAACTAGCGGAAGACCAGCGCTGTGGTATATGTATGCCACAGCATATGCTGAGTGGTGTCCTTTAGTAGCCACCATAACAGCACCAAATAGGTATAAGTTCTTTTTTTCTATTTTATAATTCAAAATGTGTTACTTTTTTTACTTTGTTCTATTTGTTTAAATATTTTCATGCGGTGCTGTATGTTTGGTTTATCAATAAATGTTTTTCTAATCTATTCTATTCTAAAACTATGTAGAAAATTGGTCTTTCTTTATATCGGATACACCCAAATTTCAAAGCTACTAACTGACCGGTAAGACCTTTCAACATACAAAGCGAGCACAATTGCAGCTGCGACGCGACTCGAATATACTAATAATAATCTACTCTGCTCTTTCTAATTTGGACAGTTCGAAGGAGACAGAAATCGCTGTCGCGCGAGATACGACTTCTCAGCAAGTTGTGCTAGCCTTTTTTGTCGCAGAGGAAATACACGTATCCCCCGGGCCCGGGGAGACCATGGTGGGGGGTATGTGGGACTCGCCCTTCCATAGGGGAAGGGAATAGAAAGAAAGAAAGAAAGAAACATTTATGCACAGACACAGAAGATACAAAAAAAACAACAGAAGAAAAACAAACCACGCGTGTCCCCGCGGCAGTGAAACGGACACTGGCTCAGCATTATGCTGAGGTGTCAGACACCCACTTGTTGTCCTGAAAATCAGCGTCACGGCACATCAGTCGTAGCATATGCTGAGTGACCATTATGGGGGCACCATGACATCAAATTGTGCTAGCCTACCTAGAGTGGTATGGAACCTCGGTTCGTATGTACCATCGAGTATCAAGATCCAGTATCCACTGTGGGCTGGAAGTTCAAGTGGCAGTCGATTTTATAAAACTAGCACCTACGCCAAATCTTGGGATTAGGTAAAGATACAACTGGGAAAAGCTAGAAGGGTGATGACTCAGTATTGTGGTAGCAGCTGAGCCCAATTCCTAATTTGTCGGTCCAGAGACTGAAAACTGTCAGCTGTCAGTGTGAATTCTTAGTCGAGTCAGTATTTCTTGCGGTATGTGCTAAAGCGGGGAGATAGGAATGCAGTGAGTAGTTCGCGAAGTTTTCCCTTGCAAGTCTTTAAGTATGTGCGACAGAGAGGGAAAACTTTTTACGGTTCGCGGAAAGCCCTTAGTACTGCCCTGACTGCTCTGCGAAATCAGTAAGCTCACGTCAAAGAAAAAATATTTCATATTAATCCCATCCCGCCACATCCAGAAATCGCCTAAGAGTAACTCATGAAAAAGAGTAACACTACTTCTTTGCGTTATACTGTGGCGAATTCCAGTTTAATAAAAACCTGCACCCAGGCTGGATCTAAGAAAGGGCTGCAGTGCGCTTCCGTAATCAAATAGCGGCTTGAAGGCCGCCCGGTCAGCCCTGCTGCTGTTAGTGGTCATGGCTGAGACTGATTACCGATTGAAGGATTCCGCATACATTTTATGCCAGCAGGCGAATCACGTAACTTTATGTGAAGCTGACAGTCCTGGGTTCGAATCCCGGTCAGGGCGAATATTTGTGTGATGAGCATGAATATTTGTTTCTGAGTCTTGGATGTTTTCGATGTATTTATATCTATTAAATATATCGTCGTCTAGTACCCATAACACAAGCCTTCTTGAGCTTACTGTGGGGCTAGTTCGATTTGTGTAAGATTGTCCTCTATTATTTATTTATTTATTTATTTTTATCGGTAGATAGATTTTACCGTCCATTTTGAAGTATTAATGTATGAGCTGACAAATAAAATCTGACATTAAATTCTACCTAACGGTAGTATAAAAGTTACATGATTGCCCCGCAGGAACCCGACTATAGCTGGCGCTCGCATTACCTAGCCGCGATTAGAATAAAATTAGAGGTGAAAGTGTTCCATATAGTGTGTAACACGAGAGGGAAAGGGATGGCACGATACGAAGTTCGGGGTACAGGCCCTGGAGTCGGCGATACCACACGTACAATGTGCGAAAGAGACGTAAGCATGGACAATAACAAACGTGAGAACGAGATACAATGTGTCATCTCCTGTCTCTTATCGCGTATTATTTATCACCAGCCCATGTCACCGAAACGTTATCTACGAATAGGCCAAAGGCCACGAATAGTTTAATTAAAATTTCGCGCCAATATGTATACAGCACGATTAATTTTGAGATGTCAGAATCGTGTTAATGGATGTACCCGTATATTATGTTACATCTCAATTTAGTCAGCTTATATGTCCGTCCTTTTTGGGCATTCGCTAATCCTCCTTCTATAGGATCCTCTTTCTACAGAATCGACTGATAGTGACACTGACAGCAAACCGAATACTGATATCGTACCGCTTCCGCATTAACAAGTAAGGACGTTACGCCCTATTTAGAAGTTCTATATTTACATAAGGACCCCTAAAAACGTCACGTCGATTAAACGCATACGAAGTTACGCCTTCTTAGAATTACAGAGAAATAATGTACTTTTTTATGACTCTATTTGTGCTATTTATAACTTGTAACATATGGCATTCAGCGACAATTTATAAATCGATTTCAGTTCTTGTATTTAGGTAGTATACATACCCAGTTTAAGAAAATACATTATAACTGAATGGTTCTAAAAAAATGATTGTAGTATTTTCTGCCGTTCTGCTTAATTGTATTGATATAATCACAACACTCACTGAACCAACGATAATTAATAAGTCGGCAGATATATTTGTATACAAATATAATGAAAACATCCACGGATATAAAATAATTGGATAATTCCCTTAACGGTGATAAAATCCTTTGTTTGCCGTGTATTACGGGGAGAGTCAGATTGCCTTGAACTAGTGGGGCAATTTGTGAGGTTGCACGTTCCAGGAGTCCCACGAATGGATCTTAGACCTCGTACGCGCCCGCTTTTAGCAGTGCCTCCGGCTCGCACTGTGTCGCACAGGAACTCACCGCATCTCCGCGCCCTGACGCTGCTGAATGCCCTGTTGGTGTCAGCACCCGAGTGTGATCTGCTCGCGTGGCGATGGACGGCTGTGTGTAGGGAGTGTCTGAAGTTCTGTGAGATGAAGGATGATAGGCTTTCTAGTGTACCTACGTAGATAATTAGTATCATTGTTTTGTTCCTTTAAGTTGATGTTTCGTTTCACAGTGTATTAGACTAAATCTGTAATGCTGTGTAAATATATTTAAATAAATAAATAAATAAAAAACCCCGGACCGTTAGATTTGCAGGCATAGTCAACCAGTCGTCAATTTCTTGGTCCTAATTTAGTTTCATTTCGGATTTTTCGTGGTACTCCATACTATGCTACAAATGCGAAAGTAGCTCTATCCTTTTCATAATATTCATCGCTGAACGGATTTAGATTAAATTTGGGATAGGCATATATTAATTTATTTATATCTATTACATTTGCAACGATTTAGTTTGAGGCATCGAAAAGGACATAAGATAGCTTTTATCCTCGATAAGTGTTAAATTGGATTACATATCCAATGGAATAGTAACTTATGTCAGTGTTATACTTAAAGTAAGTTACCTATGCATTACTGAACTTACGGATTCTAAATTTAAATCTGTTGTGAAACAGACACTTATTTCAAAAGCATATTATAAGATAAACGATTACATCATGGATAGGGATGTTTGGCAGTGATAGCGCCCCGCACAAGTAATCTAACACAGAAATATTTTGTCCTTAGTATTAAAAAATATGTATGTATGTTTATACTGTAGCATTTGAATTTTGTACTATTTTTACTGTTATTTTATATACATAGTATATTGTTTTGAAAAAATGACACCTCGCCGAGTTTCTTACGCCGGTTCTTCTCGAGGCAGAGGTTGATTTTATGAACCGGTGGTAGTTTTTTGACATTCATAAGTGCATGTAACATGCCTAAATTGAAGAATAAATGATTTCATTTCATTTCATGGACAAACTCACGGGCTTAAGCTTGTCTTATAATTTCAATACGTCAAAAACTCGGAGTTGTGCCCTAACTGCATAAGGAAAAGGTACCGAGACAACCTTGAAGCTTTGCAAACGGCCTATACTTACGCCCATAGACAATAAGCCTTAAAACATACGACTTTGTACCGCACATAGGACGTTCGGCGCATGAGGTGCGCGCACGCATCGCCGTCTTGTTTTATTGCAGTCTGCAAGTTAGTCATTGAGAGTGCAATTTGGATGGCTATTATTATGGAATTTTATGCGTAGTTAAAGGTTATAGGTGAAGAATTAACGTAGCTGGTTAATAAAATGGGAAATGATTAATGATTGAAGGTTAGCTGGAAGAGATCCCTCATAGGGATAAGTTCGCCTTTGTACTCTAGTCTTATGTGACATGTATATTGTTTTAACCTGTTATTGTGTACAATAAAGTGCTTACATACATACATACATACATGATTTGAATAGAGGTAAGGCACAGCGGAACGTCGTCTCGCTCATATTTGGAGCAGCCTAACTGGGGAAGTACCTCCACTTTACAGAAGAGGGCAGCTGTACCACTACTTTCTCTTTAAGAATGTGTTGTGTTTCTGGTCGTGAGTAAGGTTGACAGAGCTCCCGAGAATGGCTTGTGATTGACGAGGTATTACAAATGTGTCTTGCTGTCAAACACAACTGATTTTCAAATCAATAATATGAAAAAAAGGACGCAGTTTGACCGTTTTACCATAGAAAACTGTTACGTAATTAATCATATTTCGGTACAAATTTCATACCAACCGAAATCTTTTGACATTGCATAAAGAGTTACTAATTTTACTATCATTAGATACGTTATTGTAATAGCGCTATTGGGAAATCCGCCCGACCGATTCAGCGCCATCTATCGAAGAATGCGAACACTAGCGATGTCCTTGCAATGCTTGCAGTACACGGACAAGCGGGCGTATATTTACGACTATAAATAACAAAGCGCAGGCGCAAGGACAATTAGGGAAGGGGCGCTAGGGCTGTCGCACATTTTTAAGTTGTAGGCTAATCGGGTTTAAATAACTATTCCTTACTAGACTTACTGATATTGTATACCCATGACACGATATTCGAGTTGATTATTGCAAACCCATTGGAAATAAAATACAAATTTAGAATAAAGGAAAAATTTAAAAATTTAGACACCGAGCAGGATTCGAACCTGCGACCTCCCGGCACTCGCGGCCAGTCGCTCTAGCCAACTGAGCTATAGGTGCAATCGCCACCCAGCCCCAAATTCATCAACCGTTCCTTCATTTATAAAAACGCCTTAAGGGAGGCAAACAGCGACATCTACCGGAAGACTCATGCTTCATTAACGGCATTAACGTCTCAAATCATGTTGAGAATCGTCAGTTGCGATGCGCCATCGCATACCAAATTAATAAAATAGGCAATGGATTTGCTTTGAAAATCTATTTATAGCCGTCTTACTTTGTTTTGTGTACATGTGCAATAAAATATTTGAGTATAAATATTATTGTTCAAATAGAAATCCTATCAATTTGCTGTGCCCTTGCAGGTCGTCACATGTGTCTAGACTTATATTGTAATTCCAACTGATATATAAATGTGATGTTCAGTAAACGTTTGATATTTAGAATAGAAATAAGAAATAGAAACCAAATTATGTCATGAAAAGGTATTTGATATTTGGGCCATTCTACATTTTCATGTACATAATTTTCAGACACTTTTTTTTTAATGCAGATTTTGGAATACTTGGCCCTCACTTCATATTTTTGTATTGTTATTTAGAAAGAGGTTTAATTGCAGTATCACTTCCGATGGTTTTGGTAATTAACGAACCACAGCTAATATCCATAAATCGAGTAACTCAGTGGTCCTTGGATGTCTCACTATTTGTATGAAAAAATGGTTTTTACCACTGTGTTACCTACCTTTTACAGCAATATGTTAATATTTAAGTATTTTTATCTACAAAATCCTTTTATTAGGTTCAGGCACTATTTCGAAATCCTATTTTTGTACACAAATTCAATACATATCATAGATTTTTTTTTGTAATAGAAAACTGGTCATGAAAAAGTAGAATGACCCATTTGCTCTTAGCCAGCATCGAGCCCAGTAAAAGAACTTGGATATACAGCTGTCAGCAGGAAATTCCAAACCTTGGCTGAAAGCGCTTGGTTCGAAATGATTTCAACCGTAAAGGTGGTAGCCAGCCGAACGACTGTGCCTTTAACATGATTACATGACCGTACTCGCTAGCGACTGTGTAAAAATTTATATGGGCAAAAGTACAGCGCTTCTGGCGGTTACACAATAGAACTAAGAATAGGTATACGCAGTCGCTAGCGAGTACGGTCATGAAAACTCATGGTAAAGGCACTGGACGTCCGATGGAAGAAAGAGGAAAGCGGTGATGAGCTCGTGCATCTATTGAGCACACTCTCAGACTATGAACTTAATCTGAATAATATTTTTCGACTTTGACTTTAACTGCTTTACTCATAGGGTTCTTGCGCGGCGTGCGACAGAAGACGGCTGAGATCAAAATGTAGCGGACGGGGAAAGGGCGTTTAAAAAAAAATTAAACTGTTTATTTCATTGAATTCATAATAAAGTTACATTTTTTTGAGAACTGCTATCTGCTTTTAATTACAGTTTTTTATGTTGCGTAATAATTATGATTTAATTTCTTTCGGTTAAAAGTACATTTTTGGCCATAACATAGCGGTTTATCTGACTGTACGCATTAGATTAAAATCGCATTTATCATACGCCTAAGCCTACATGATTGCAACTAATGAACATTTCATTACATCCACGGTTCAGTTATTTTTGTTTCTTTTTATGACACAAATAGCGTGTTTATACTTGCGGGCTGGGACTTGTTTAAAAAACAAAAATATGATGCCTAGAAAAAATTAAAAAAAAACAATAAAGTGTTTTACCTACTTATGCATTTAACTTATGCTTGCATTAGATTATTTAGCTGAAAATAAGCAAAGCCAGAAGTGCTTTAAAAAATTCTAGCGCAATAAAATCTGCTCCCTTATAGGTACCTTCTTTGAAATGAAGAAAAAAAATTTAAATCTGTTCACGTGATAAAGAATTATCCTTGAAAAACCACCATATGTACTAAGTTATTCGGGTCATACATGGGTGTAGTTCGCGTCTTTTCTGTGGACATACCAAAAGTTAAGAGCCACAAAGCCTTAATTTTGGATTGGACATGTAACTCGCATAAACAGTGTCTCCGTTCCTATAAATCCCTCTAATAAAAACAGCTGACCACAGGAGGGACGACTTTTGTTTTTTCAACTAAGCCATTCAGTAGCTCAAATTTGTAACAAAATTCACCGATAGATGGCGCTGTACCCATGGCGTTCAATTTCTACACCATGTTGTTGAGATTGTTTTGAATTAATAGGGTTGCAATCGGTAACGATCTGTGTACGGAACCCTCGGTGCCCTAGTCGGACTCGCATTTGACTTTTTTTTTATATAATTATTTATTGAAGTAGGGTTGACACGCCGCCTGCAATTGAAATATGTGCCGAATTAAATGAATTATCATTACGTCTAATCAACACGACATTTTGGCAATTGACATTTTTGTGTGAATAAAAAGTGTTTTGCCAGTGAATTAAGATAATTATGACCCCTATTACAAAGCTGATCTAGATATAATTATAACGATTAAATTCTTTTAACGTGAATGTGTCACCGTAGAACATAACAATAAAATAATAAGAACAAAAGACGCAAGTTTATTTTTTTTATTTTTTATTGGGGAAAAAACAGATACAGGACGATGTAATAAATAGGATAAATCAGTATAAATGAAGTATTTACAGTCTGTATCCTAAGACAATTCCCACTAGGATTACACATTACTACTCTTTCCATAAAATCAAATCCTATTTATGTCATACATTTTTAAACTCATATCCATTGATATATTATTTGTAAATAAAAGCATGAAACAGTCTACTTTATTAATCACTACAAAAAAACTAGAAAGAACTGCGATAATCAAACCATTTGACTCAGTCTTCAAAAAGTCATTACGTGCAAATCACGAAGGCAATTCCTTCATCATCGTAATTTTGACAGGGGTTGGGAAGAAGAAAAAGAGAAGAATAAGAATATGTGTATCTAGACATCATACAAAAACTGACTTTTACAAAAAAATATAACAGCTGAACTTTAAAAAAGTAAAAACCGGCAAAGTGCGTGTCGGGCCACGCACAATGTATGGTTCTGTAGTTGCCCGTCCATCACGTCACCGGTCATATGCGGAATTACGGACCCGTAGAAGGGTTTTTACTGATCTTAGTACTTATTATGTACTTTTTTGAGATGTTGTGTTGTATACATATTTTTGCCCTTTACGGTAATGTCTACTTAGCTGTGATAGTTTTCCTTTTAAATTCATCGTATATACTACTACCATGATTTTTTTCACATGCCTAGTAGCCACCGTTTAGCTGGCAGGGAGGGGGGAACATTTGACCATAGCAAAAATTATCACTTCAATGCTTAATATCACGCCAACCGATTCTTGAAAATTCTTTTAGAAACCTTATAATATTTTTGAAAGAGCTATCCAACGATACCCACACGATAGGGTTTGGAAGAAAAAAAAATTGCACCACCACTTTACATGTAGGGCAGGTACCCTAAAAAAAAATACTGAGAAAAGCGGGGGACGGACGGACGGACATGGCGAAACTATAAGGGTTCCTTGTTTACTACGGAACCCTAAAAAAGTAACAAAGTATTACCAATTTAGGCGCCAGTCAGTGCTGATCTTTGAAGACTTAAGAGCTCTAGGACTAGCAAAGTTTGATTAATTACCCCGTTTTTTTTCCCTTGGTGTTGCATGTGTGTTTATGGGCGACGGGAATTTCTTACCATCAGGCGATCCGTCTGCTCGTTTGCCCCCTATAACATAAAAAAGATTTAATTTAAAAGGTATTCTGTACTAGTTAATCCGGATGCAACCAGACAGCATACAATGAGGGCTACAACGTACGAATTCGCCGCTAGAGGCGCTAGTGTGCTGTAAGGTATCCGAAACGTCAAAATTCATAGTTTGTAAGTAGGTTTTGCGGGTTTATTTCTAACTAGAATAATATGAAGAATATTTTACAATATCCGAGATTGATTACGGCAAATATGAGATAGGGGTTAACGAATTTCAGTGCTTTGAGACAATTTTATAGTTAGAATTACGATTTGAAACGGGATATTACCATGTATATTTGTACTTTTGAGTTCCCGATATTTAAAAAGCGAACCAGGAAGAGGGTAGATCGCTATGATGTGTGGGTAGACCACAACTAAAACTAGCAGCACATCAGTTAATCCTTGATAATGGCGCTTGCAACAGTGCCGAAATATCGGGGACTCAAAAATACAAATATACATGGTAAATATCCCGTTTCAAATCGTAATTCTAATGTAAATGACCATGTAAGCTTGAAATCTTAATTTTATAGTTCGTAAACTTATGTTTTAGTTTTTTCCGAACAAAACGGGACTGCGCTACAATACGGGATGTTCGATATTTTTTATTTTTTTTTTATTTATTTTTTTTAATTTAGATTGATTATATTTTCGAATTGTTTTTTATGTATTTTTATCCAATATTTTGTACGCCTATTGGCAAGACATAGAAGATCACTAAATGTATTTTTAACAACTCTGTATTCATCAGCCTACCTATGTCTACCATAAACATTTTTCTGATTCTAATTCTGATTCTGACATTACGTTTTTAACGTATTAAGTACGATTTCGACGTCATCTTTGTCTTCACACCTATAATAACCCATAACAAACTTTGACAGTGACAGAAACTGGCGCAGTGGCGCCAACTGTAGCCCTCATTAGGAAGCTAGGAGGATGATGAAATTGATGAATGCATCAAGTGACAACCCTGCCGTTTGGAAAGTCGCCGCCTTGACCTGCATCTGCGCACTGGTTTTCCTGCGGTGCGCTTTCTTCACAACACACCAACCGTGGCTCTTAGCATTCATCATCCTCCGTTTTCCCGGTTGTGGCCTAGGATCAGAATCTGCTTTGACACTGAAAAATTGCCGATTTGGAGTAATGTTTTCAAACGATATTATTTTATTATAAATCCATGAAATACATGAAATGAAATGAAATCATTTATTATTCAATTTAGGCATGTTATATGCACTTATGAATGTCATAAAACTACCACCGGTTCATAAAATAAACCTCTGCCTCGAGAAGAACCGGCGTAAGAAACTCGGCGAGGTGTCATCTTTTCAAAACAATATACAATGTATATAAAATAACAGTAAAAATAGTACAAAATTCAAATGCTACAGTATAAACATACATACATTTTTTTTTAATATTAAGGACAAAATATTTCTGTGTTAGATAACATTTAAAGTCTGTAATATTAGGCCGTTATAGTTCTGTACTTTTTGAATTATTGAATGATTTTTTTATTATTTATAAAAAAGTCCATAATATTTCCAACATTTTAATTACTCCCCAACCTGCGATAATAGTTTGTTAACGACATCACGTTCATTTAACTAACGTTAGGTATGTACTATGCTATTATTAGGGTGGATCAACTATTCTTTGTTGCTCAGGAGACGTAATTATGGCAACGAGCGTCACTCTTTAAAACTGTGATTTTATACGGTTTAAATCAACTAAACATGACTTTTAGCAATGAGCATAAATCAATTTGGACATGGGGCATCTCTTGAGCATGCTTGAAGTCCATATTATAATCATTTTTCTAAGACACTCGGTTACTGTTGTGTCCTCGCTGACGGGACAGGATAACAACAAGAAAAAGTTGATCGACCCATTAACTAAACTTAAACACACAACATGACAATGTCTATAGATTTAAGTGCATTTTTTAAAAAGTTTTCATAACAAATAAAATTTAATTATCACACTGGCATACGCTCTTATTCCATTTCATATTCTACTTTAATACTTACTTTTACTTTACTTTTTTTTATTCTACTTTTATTTTACTTTTTTTTAATGTTTCTGATCCAAATGTATAAAATAAGATATTATGACTTATGACATAGTATTTCAGAACTAAATGATTAATTTTAAATTATATACATAATTTTAATTCACATACATTTTTTGACATGTAAAATGACATTTTACCAATAAAATTTCTGATTCTGATTCTGAATGTCAATGTGAATAGAGTTTATATTACAAACTGTCTAAAAATTGTATATTTGTAATAGGACCTCTGTTACATTATTGTTAAAGTAGAAAATCCAATGCCCTTAATGGTCATATTTTTCTGGTCGCACTTTACGTAGTGTCTGCAATCAACAAGCTGCAAGTATAAATAGTGAATGCATGTGTATAGTGACGTCACGCGCCGTAGGGGACCAATGACCACGTAACTGTGGACTTGGGATATTATTTGTTTATTTTTTTATTTACTTTTTAAAGGAACCCTTATGCTATTATGCTATCGATTTGAAATAGTTATAAAGAAAGGTGCATAGAATATTTTTTTTAATTTACTGTGATAAATGACAAATAAATAGGCGGTTCGTAATTTGAAAGTCTAGTGAATATGTCAAGTGGGGTGTCATATGAAAGGGCTTGAGTTGTACATACTGAATCAATTTTTTTTACCTTGAGTCTTTTTCGATCGTAGAAAAAAAAATACCCCTCCCCCGCCCCCCGTCCTTATCTCCGAAGTTTAACAAGGAAAAAATATAAAATTATTACATAACATTTACTTTTTTATTGTAAATGGGATTGTTCTTCGCCAGCATCTAGCCGGGGTAATAAGGCCGATGGTGAAGCGAGCTCACCCAGGAGATGCCTATTTAATACGAATATTTAATATTTAATACGAAGGAACGGTTGATGAATTTGGGGCTGGGTGGCGATTGCACCTATAGCTCAGTTGGCTAGAGCGGCTGGCCGCGAGTGCCGAGAGGTCGCAGGTTCGAATCCTGCTCGGTGCCTAAGTTTTTAAATTTTTCCTTTATTCTATAAATGCCTATTTAATATTTATTGGGTAAAACATAATGTAGTACAAAAGCCGGATTTAATGACACAAAGTATTCTCTACCACTCCAGTTCAAGGCAAAGCAGAGAAATTATACATTTTTTTTTATACAGGCTGTAACAAAACTAGTGAGGATCCGTTTAAGGGCATATTCGGTATCGTGTTTTGATTAGGAAAAACGAGAAGAAATTTTTTTTTGACGCGAAAATAATTTTTTTTTGTCTATGGGGCAGGTTGTCCAAGTCAGCCAGCTGTCCATACATTATTCTTTTACTTTTTCCTAAATATGCTTTATATCTCAACAAAGAAGAGAAAAATGAAAACGAAATAACAGAAATTGTATGATTACTTGTAAACCACAGGAAGGAGAAAGTATGTAACTTTCACACAAGACTCGTAAACACATTATTGCCTCACGTAATGTTGCGTTAGAAAATTCTCAGAATTTGACACATTACACCTTGTTTTTATAGCAATAGAAAGAATGACAGAGAACGATATACAAGGTTTTTTATCTGCCACATTCTGCGGTAAGTGTCAAATAATCCCAATCAATGTTTAAACTGTTTTTTTGTCGGTGGTAAACAAGCGTACGGCCCACCTGATGGTAAGCGGCTACCGCAGCCTATAGACGCCCGCAACTCCAAAGGAGCCGACCCTTTATAAGATTTGAGGATGCACTGTGTTGACAGCAGAAGGAACACATTTAGGTCCCTCGCTCTCAACACAGTGCATCCTCGGGAGCTCTGGCAACCTTGCTCACCTCCAGGAACACAACACTACATACTTGTATAGTAGTACTAGTGTTGTTGTTTCATAATTACATTACTTATTTTTATTCAAAAATAATAAAATATACAAATTTATTTATTTATTTACACATTTATAAAATTAGCACTTACAGTTTAACCTTACGCGCTCATTTGTACAATTTCATTTAGGAACATTTTAATAATCGCAAATTATATGAAATAGTTGGATACAAAAATAATAGACAGATCTTGAAAATAATAAAAATAAAGTAAAATTTAGAACAAATATGAGTACTCATACTCATTTATTCGAAAATCCAATTTACATGTCAAAAGAATCTTAAGCAATATCAATATTTCATTATAACATCAAAATGAAATTATTATGTCACATAATTAAAAATACGATATATAAAAAATGATAATTAACATAGCTCAGTAAAAAGATCATTATATATACGTGGTCAAATTCCAATAAAATGTATCTTAATTTATGGCACTGGTCCCACCGCCGGCGAGCAGTGAGTACTCTCATAGTAATTCTACTCGTTTTCTCGCCCAAGCGAGTGGAAGAAGTTTTTGTATGATGTCTCTCTTTTTCTTCTTCGGGTTTGGGTCAACCCCTATCAAAATTACGATGATGAAGGATTTGCCTTCGTGATTTGCACGTAATTTTTTTTTTGTGGACAATCTTACACAAATCAACCAGCAGGCGAATCACGTAACTTTATGTACTACCGTTAGATAGATTTTAATGTCAATTTTGAGGTATAAATGTATGAGCTGACAATTAAAATTTGACATTAAAATCTGCCTAACGGTAGTAAATAAGTTACGTGATTACCCCGCTGGTCCCAAACTAAACAAAGCTTGCACTATGGATACTAGGCGACGATATACATACTTATATAGATAAATATATACTTAAATACATAGAAAACATCCAAGACTCAGGAACAAATATTCGTGTTCATCACACAAATAAATGCCCTGACCGGGATTCGAACCCGGGACCTCCAGCTTCGAAAGGCAGGGTCACTACCAACTAGGCTAAAGCGGTCGTTTACTATGAGATTACTATGAGATTACTCGCTACTCGCCGGCGGTGGGACCAGTGCCTATATCTTACTTGTATATATTTTTTAATGATAACTCATCAATTTAAGGAGGTGCTTTATATTATTGAATGTTAAAAAGCATATTATTATATCATCATCATCAAGCAAGTATGTATGTATGTATGTAAGCACTTTATTGTACACAATAACAGGTTAAAACATAATACATGTCACATAAGATTAGAGTACAAAGGCGAACTTATCCCTATGAGGATCTCTTCCAGCTAACCTTAATAGTAAATAATATTCTAAGGATTCAGTAATAAAAACATGCAGCAACCACCAGCTGCCTTATAAAAAGTTACTTTCCACCCTAGGGTCGAAAAAGCGACTTTCAACCCTGCTATCTACTCATGGAAATCGAACTTTCCGAATAGGAGAGATGAAAAATATTGTTCTCAGCACGCTACGCTTTACTTGGCCTACGGCGTAGCATAGGCCTACGCTACGAGTATTCGTAGCATACACTAGGTCTATGCTACGTCCGTAGCGAGTCCATTCATAAACCGCCCACCACAATTCTATTTCTAAATTAAGTATTCTATTTCTAAATTGAATTAACGTACGTTTACGTCAATTCTATTTTTAACGGTCACTGGATTGTGAGTTTTTTTTTAATCATTTGTATCATTTATATGCGGATGTTATATTTAGTTACTAAGTTTATTTTCATATAGTTTATTCTTGTTTAAAGCGAATGTTAAATTTAAAAGAATGTGAATGTTTATGTAATGTGGATAGTCTTTGATGAGAAATAGATAGAGAGAAAAAATATACACATTTCAAAAGTGAAAGTTTGCAGGGAAATATGACTGATGTCACGATTTTCTATGGTCAAACTGCAATGTTGTCCCTCAACGCGTGAGTGACAACCCTATTGTTGTCCCTCCTCTAACACATGGGTTAAGGGTCCTTACCAGTTAAAAAACGCTCATCTAGTTACGCCATTTTCTGTTTGAATTGACACGTATCTTGACATTTTCTCAATGTTACTATCTAGAACAGGACTATTGCGACCTCATGTCATAAACTTTAAATGTATTTTTTGGAAGTTTAATTAAGAAATATCGTTTCAAACATCCCGGTCAGGGCAAATGTTTGTGTGATGAGCATGAATATTTGTTTCTAAGTCTTGGATGTTTTCTATGTATTTAAGTATTTATATCTATTAAATATATCAAACTCAAACTCAAACTCAAAATATTCTTTATTCAAATAGGCCTAGCAACAAGCACTTTTGAATCGTCAGTTATATATTACATAAATTGAATCTAATTATTCAGAGCAATTTATTGATGCATATGAAATTTTAAAAAAGACATGAATTACTATAATGTATGTCAAAAGAGAGTATAATAAATTCACAAAAAGATCGTCAATATGTAAAATAAAAACATAAAAAATTGTATAATCTAGACAGTTTCTAGAATAAAATCTGAATGTCAAGAGGAAAATTTAACGTCAACATCTAATGTCATAGTTATGAAAATAGTCATTAAGATGTAATGTCATAATTATTAAAATATAATTAGTATTTCAACCACAATTATACCCACGGTGTTTTATCATTCATGTAGTCTTTTGTGCTATAATATGCTTTCGATATGAGTTTATGCTTTACATAAGTCTTGAATTTATTAATAGATAAATTAGTCACGTTTGTAGGTAGTTTATTATAAAACTTTACACAATTACACATGAATGATTTTCTTATTTTTTGGAGCCGAGTGGAGGGTACCGCAAGCTTATATTTGTTTCTAGTATTAATATTATGTATGTCACAGTTCTGTCTAAAATTTACAATATTTTTGTGTACATACACAATATTGTCATAGATGTATTGACAATGCATTGTCATTATATTAATGTCCTTGAACTTATCTCTAAGTGAGTCTCTATGTTTCATCTTATATATTGCTCGAATAGCCCTCTTCTGCAGAATAAAGACAGTATTTATCTCTGCAGCACTGCCCCAGAGTAAAATACCATACGACATAATACTATGAAAGTAACTAAAATATACTAATCGAGCTGTCTTCACGTCTGTTAATTGACGGATCTTGCTCACTGCAAATGCTGCAGAACTCAGTCTATTCGAGAGATTAGCAATATGGGGACCCCATTGGAGTTTTGAATCTAATGTCAAACCAAGAAAAACAGCACTATCAACTAGTTCCAATTCCTCATCTTTCACAGTGACACTAGTTTGCGTGTGATTTACGTTACTCGTGACGAACTTAATACATTTAGTCTTTTTCTCATTTAACAATAAATTGTTGACATTAAACCAATTAACTATTTTAGAAATGGCATTAGATACATAATTACAAGCTTGTTGTTGCCGTGTGACTTTGAATATGAGTGAGGTATCGTCAGCAAACAATACTATATCATGGTGGGTCTTTACAAGGTATGGCAAGTCATTTATGTAGATAAGGAATAGGAAAGGTCCCAATATTGATCCCTGCGGTACACCCATAGAGACCAATGAACCCGGCGATCGCTGTCCATTCACGTCGACCCTTTGTATTCTATCATGTAAGTAAGAGTTTAGCAAATTCAGTGCCGATCCTCGAACTCCATAGTAGTGTAGTTTCCTGATCAAAGTTTCATGACATACGCAGTCGAAGGCCTTGGACAAATCACAGAAGATACCTAAGGCATCATGTGACTCCTCCCAGGCATCGAATATATGTTTTGTTAGCTCGACAGCAGCGTCAGTTGTCGAGCGACCCCGCGTAAAACCAAACTGCTTATGATGCATTAAATTGTTAGCATTAAAATGTTTTATTAATTGGGACAAAACTAGTTTTTCAAAAATTTTGCTAAATGTAGGTAGCACAGATATTGGTCTAAAATTAGTGGGGTCAAAAGTGCTACCAGACTTGAATAAAGGAGTTATTTTACTGTGTTTCATTAGATCAGGGGTATCGTCGTCTAGTACCCATAACACAAGCCTTCTTGAGCTTACTGTGGGGCTAGTTCGATTTGTGTAAGATTGTCCTCTAATATTTATTTATTATTTATTTAAAAATCACTCCAAATCGACCATTTTCAAGCTAAAAACTTGTTTTGTACGCTTAGATTCTACTACACCAAATAAAATCAAAAAATGGATATATTACTATCTAAAACTTTGATAAAATTATTGTAGACTTCAATAACTTTATTGGTATTAGGGTGGATCAACTATTCTTTGTTGCTCGTTGCCATGGTTACGACTCCTGAGTCACTCTTTAAAACTGTGAATTATAGGGTTTAAATCAACGAAACATGAGTTTTAGCGATGAACATAAATCCATTTGGACATGGGTCATCTCTTGAGCATGCTTGAAGTCCATATCATTATTATTTTCCTAAGAAACTCGGTTACTGTTGTCTCCTCGCTGACGGGACAATAACAACAAGAAAAAGTTGATTGACCCATTATCAATACTTGTGTCATAATTTAAAATCAAAACATTTTAAAACTTATAAGGCCTCTTAACAGCCAAACGGTTGGAGCTACACCCAAGTAACGCAGCATGCTGAATACAGTTTGAGTAATAGCAATTCGCAATTTTTAGGGTTCCGTAGCCAAAATGGCAAAAACGGAACCCTTATAGATTCGTCATGTCTGTCCGTCCGTATGTCACAGCCGATTTACTCGGAGACTATAAGCACTACAATTTTGAAATTTGGTAAAAAGGTGTATTTTATGAACCGCTACTTAAAAGTGATGTGAAATTACAAAAGAATATTAAATTAGGGGGGGCATTTCATACATGTAACCGGTGGATGAAAAAAATTTCAACGCACATAGTCGTGTGGGGTATCGATGGATAGGCCTTTAAGAATGATATGGAGGTTTCTAAAAAAACTTGTCCATTTAAGTCAACCGTTGGTGATATATTAGCTGTCAAAGTCATAGAAAGTGTGTTCCCCCCCTCTAATTTCCAAACTAGAAAGTTTAAAATTTTGAAAAAAATTGAGATGGTGTGCATTAGTAAATACTTTCAACGATTTTTGATTTGAACAATATAAGTTATACGGTTTTTGAGTTTTCGCTTAAAAACTGTCTTGCCCAAGCAAAAGGTAAGTGCCGTGAGTTCTCTATGAAGATACGACTTATTTAGATTCAATATATTGGATAGTGATTTTAAATGTGGACTAGTAGGTGTTGGCACGGAACCCTTCATTGTGCATGGTCCGACACGCACTTGGCCGGTTTTTTAATCCTCTTGTCAGCAATAATCTCTATAGTGTATGAGTAAAGGCTATTAACATAGCCAAATTATGAATAATATTTTCTTTAGACCACTAATACCTCTTTAAGCTTAGTAAAAGATGTATTAAGGTGCGTATCATACCATAGTATTACTAAGCTATTATCCAGAATTTACATTGGTGTTATACAAGCTAAAGCATTGAAAAATGTGCCCAAATTGCTTGAATAACAGCTGAATAGACATTGACTCAAACTTTATTCAACACTAGCGACCCGCCCCGGCTTCGCACGGGTGCAATACTGATGCATGTACTATACATATAAACCTTCCCCTTGAGTCACTTTATCTATTAAAAAACCGCATCAAAATCCGTTGCGTAGTTTTAAAGATTTAAGCATACATAGGGATATAGGGACATAGGGACAGAGAAAGCGACTTTGTTTTATAGTGATAGTGATGACTGTGTTACTTGGGCAGTCTTCAAATTTGGTGATAATGTTTATTATTATGTAAATTTTACCGACAAATAGTAAAGTATTTATACATCACATTTTTTCATTGATATTTCCTTATTTCTCCTATTAAAACAATCTTAATATTGCGGTTGCTTCGGAACACTAAGTGTGCGAAATCCTACACGCACTTGGCCGGTTTTTCTTTAAGGCCTATTTACATTAGCAAGTTATTGGGAGGAATTTTCATTGCAACTTTTTTTTTGCGCGAGTGCCGGGAGGTCGGAGCTTCGAATCCTGCTCGGTGCCTAAATTTTTAAATTTTTCCTTCATTCTAAATTTCATTGCATTGTTTGGTCGTAACCCCGCTATTGAAACTCCGAGTCCGACAGGCACTTGGCCGGTTTATCCATCTTTATGTAATGTATTTAAAACAGAAAATTATATAAGTACATTACTACAGAAGCCGGGAAGTAAGGGATGCCGGCCGAGTGCACATAGACGGCCGAGCGTAGCGAAGCCGGATAGTTACGAGGTTGGCAACCCGTTTTCGCGCCGAATTATGTATAGTGATTTTCTCAAACATGCAATGAAATAAATTAAAAAACTCCAAGAAATCTAACTTTAATTTCTAAAGAAACTAAAAGTAAATTAGACAAAAAATATAATTAACACATATTACTATTTATTTCGTTCAATTTCCAACTCGAATTGAATATAAAACACTACTACTACAAAAATATACTAAAATGTACGAAAGCTAGTTTCTGAACAAAATGTTAGGATCGATCTATCCTATGGAACGACACTGACAGCTTGTCATTCTTGTTAATTGTCAAAAATTATAACCTCTTCTAATTTTTTAATGATTGCTTATCTCTAGATGAGTAGATAAACGTAACTTATTTAAACACTTTTTTTTAATAATTAGTGGCAGAATGTCATGACGAACAAAAAGCAAATAATTGCTTATGGCTGAATGCCGTGATGCTGTGTCACAAATAAATGTGGAATGGAAATTAAAAAAGAGTTTCTTGCAGGCCTCCAATTTTATATAAATAAATAAATATTGGAGGACAATCTTACATAAATCGAACTAGCCCCACAGTAAGCTCAAGAAGGCTTGTGTTATGGGTACTAGACGACGATATATTTAATAGATATAAATACTTAAATACATAGAAAACATCCAAGACTCAGAAACAAATATTCATGCTCATCACACAAATATTTGCCCTGACCGGGATTCGAACCCAGGACCGTCAGCTTCACAGGCAGGTGCACTACCCACTAGGCTAAACCGGTCGTCAAATTCCTTCTAATGAAATTCCTTTAAAGGCCTCTCGTCTAGCCGCACCCGAAACATGACACTTCGCAGCCTATTATAAGGAACATAACGTCAATATTTCATTGCATATTTGAGAAAAACATATTCCCGGTTCAGAGTAATTGTAAAATTGTACCTTGGATAAACCCCACAGTTAACCCATTAAATTAAGCGTAGTACACACAAGGGCACGCAATCTCCTAAACAATCGCTGCATTAAAATGGTAATCACTCGAAACCCAGGCGATGCATGTCCGTCTGTCTGAGGTAACTGTATCCTAAACGAATTGAAACTCATTTACAATGTTAATGCTTTTTGGGGTTCCTTACGATCTTAAAGTAGGTACCAACCGAGTCACAAATGTAAAAATATCAATCTCATGGATAGGGATGTTTGGCAGTGATAGCGTCCCGCACAAGTAATCTAACACAGAAATATTTTGTCCTTAATATTAAAAAATATGTATCTATGTTTATATTGTAGCATTTGAATTCTGTAATATTATGATACTGTTATTTTATATACATTGTATATTGTTTTGAAAAAATTACACCTCGCCGAGTTTCTTACGCCGGTTCTTCTCGAGGAAGAGGTTTATTTTATGAACCGGTGGTAGTTTTTTGACATTCATAAGTGTATGTAACATGCCTAAATTGAAGAATAAATGATTTCATTTCATTTCATTTCAAAACGTGGCCGGGCTAGGGTAGAGCGAGTAGAGTGACACTGCTCTAAGCACCAGGTACTTATCAGTGCCTAGAAATGCCAGAAAAAACAGTTTTTAGCCCGAAATTTGTCAATTTAGAGTGACTTTAGAAACGATATTTTATAAAAAAAAATACTTTTTTAATTTTAGGGCCTTATTCATAAACGGTCATCAAACTAAATCATCAAGCTATAATGCCATTAGAAATCGTTTGTCTTTATCTGTCACTTTGACATTTGTGTTTGTGAAAAAGTGACAAAATATATTTTAGTTAAATAGTATCTCGCACATGGAAACAACGGGAGAGGGGCAATTATTATAAAAACTGACTATATACTCTAATTCCAAGTCGAGAAGCAGAAGAAAAAACGTTATATAAAATATGTAGTTATGACTTAGGCGGCCATTGAACGCTCAAGCACTCAAGGACAATACAAATCCTTTGTTTAACCGCGAAAAGTCCAGAAAAAAAACTTTATTACGCCACTATTTCGCTGCGCGCAACCCATCATTATAATAGACAAAGAAATCTCGAATAAAACCCCCACTGTCAAACCGAAATTTTATTATTTTATAAACAAACCTAACGAACGGACAGAATCTCGTTACCGCTCCCTAATTATGCCGAAAATAATACACGTCGAGGCCTTTGTTTTAAAAAAAAAATTAAAACACAACGCGATAAAAATGTTCCCGCCAAAACGAACCAAGATGGCGGGCCTATTTAGATTCTGCCGTCTATTGGCGCGCTAGCTTCAAATTTAAAAATGGAATGCACTGTCCTTGGCGGGCAAGGTTCGTTGAACTCCCAATGCATTTTGGCTGTTTACCACTAGACGCAAACGGCCGTTTGTGCTACACCCATCCACGTTCGAATTTAGAATTCAAACCCCTAGATTTAAAGCAGCTATTCGTTTAAATTGCTTTGATTGGACTTGAGACCACCGCAAAAACTCGCAACCAAATAATTTTGATCTTTAACTCGCTGAGTTAAGACTTTATACTCAATGGGTTATAGTGTTGTATTAAATCCATCAAGATATTTTGAGCTTCATAATATTTGGGACACGGTTCAAAATGGCATGTGGGTGTAATAATGCAACGAACTCTTTTTATTCTTCTGAAGGTGAGCTAGACAGTGCATTAGTATTTTTTTAAATTTAGGTTTTACTGGTTTTGCTTTTAATTGTTGGAGGTATCAAGATAAGACTGTCTGGTACGTTACAGAGGGTGATATAAGCTTGGTCGCTTTTTAGTAACGAGGTCTCAAGGCTAAACGAGTTAGGTTAGAGAGCTATTGAACCGTTGAGCGAATAAAAGACTTAAATCAGTTACATGATTTTTATTGATTTATGTATTCATTATATGTTACAACAATAGATTGTCTTTTTTTAGTAAGTAGAGAATATAATTATTTTTATATTATTCTCTTTATTTATATTTCGCCTTAGGCTAGGTTTTTACAATATCTTTATAAAAAGTAAAATATAAAAATACACTTACAAAACATAAAATCATTATAAAAACCTAACCTAGTGTGCCGCCGGCAGCGAGGCGGGGCCTAAGCTACCGGTGGTGTCGGGCGACAGAGAGAGGAACCTCCTGACTATCCGCGCCGTGTCCAGGAGTACCGCCGCGCTGTATCTGACCCTTGACCCAGCCATCTAGCGAGAGTCTCTTGAGGTGTTGGTCGAGACTCTTCGCTATTAGACCGTTCGCAGAGACGACTATTATTATAAAGAGCCTCAAGTGTCCCACTGCTGGGCAAAGACCTCCCTCCCTGCCTTTCACGCGTCCCTGTCCTGTGCAGTCTCCCACCACTTCTGATCCGTTTATCTGATCATTTATTTAAAAATATATAAATAAATATTTGTGGACAATCTTACACAAATCGAACTAGTCCCAAACTAAGCAAAGCTGGTACTATGGGTACTAAGCGACGATTTATACACTTATTTAGATAAATATATACTTACATACATAGAAAACATCCAAGACTCCGAAACAAATATTAGTGTTCATCACACATGGCCATGCATTTTTGTCTGTTAGATAGTCCTCAACCCTATAATAAGCCTTTGACATCAATGTTTTTTTAAAGCAATTTTTAAGAGATGGAAAGGGTAAATTAAATATTATACTGCGCCAGGTATGGCAAACCTGTACATCGGTTAGTAGTGTGGGTAACCTACGTCACCAGACTCACCAGCCAGCATCAGCCTATTGATAATATGCGGACGTGAGTGTGTGACGTCGACAGTGACGTCACTGTTCTCACGTGGATTGTCAGACCTTGTTTCCTTAGACCGTGTCTAATGCCGGGTTTTATAAAGATCCGTTAGACCAAATGTCAGATTTTTTTTTTATACAAACGCCTTAAGGGAGGCGTTAATGAAGCATGAGTCTTCTGGTAGATGTCGCTGTACGCCTCCCTTAAGATGTTTGTATAAAAAATAGTTTGCGTTAGCAGCGGTACTGCTTAATACGAAGGAACGGTTGATGAATTTGGAACTGGGTAGCGATTGCACCTATAGCTCAGTTGGCTAGAGCGACTGGCCGCGAATGCCGGGAGGTCGCAGGTTCGAATCCTGCTCGGTGCCTAAATTTTTCAATTTTTCCTTCATTCTAAATTCAAATGTCAGATCTAATTTCAGTAAATCATTACATTTTTTGACATAACAAACAGACATAAGGTCTAACGGATCTTTATAAAACCGAGCCTTAGTGACTTTTGCTTGTAACCCGACGATATACACTTGAAATTTGACAGTTAAATACGTACCGTTATTATAAAGTTACTTGATCATGCTGGACTCATAAACTGATTGAAATACGCATTACGAAATGCCAGAAAAAAAAATCAGTTTTATCTCGAAATTTGTCAATTTAGAGTGACTTTACTTACTTACTTTATAGCCTATTGGCTGTCCCACTGCTGGGCAAAGGCCTCTCCCCATGTTTTCCAGGTCTCCCTATTGAGCGCTTCTTCCTCCCAATTCTCGGCAAATGCATCCAGATCATCCCGCCATCTCCGTCTGGGCCTGCCCCGTCCGCGTCGTCCATCATGTGGCACCCACTTGGTGGCTATATTAGCCCACCTATCTGGATGCATGCGACAGACGTGGCCGGCCCAGTCCCACTTGAGCCTGGCAGTTTTTTTACCTACGTCAGCAATGCGTGTTTTAGAGCGCAGTGTAGTGTTTCGGACACGATCCGTCCTTTTGACACCCAAAATGCTGCGCTCCAGTCTGCGCTGGAGTGACTTTAAAAACGATATTTTGTAAAAAAAAAAATACATTATTAACTTTAGGGCCTTATTCATAAACGGTCATCAAACTAAATCATCAACCTATAATGCCATTAAAAATCGTTTGTCTTTCTCTGTCACTTTGACATTTGTGTTTGTGAAAAAAGGGACAAAATATATTTTAGTTAAGTAGTAGCTCGCACATGGAAACAACGGGAGAGTGGCACTCATTATAAAAACTGACTATATGTGATAATCCATATTGAAAGGGACCTTATGGCTGCCGGCACTTACGCCTTTATTGCCGCTGTTCCAATACAATAGTGAATAGGTGCAACGTAAGCGCCTGCCGCCATAAGGTCCCTTTCGATGTGGATTATCACATATACTCTTCAAAACCTCGTATCTCAGTACTAAAACGATGATGATGATAGGTATTTGTTACTAAGTGACTTTTGCTTGTGACCCGACGATATACATACTTCAAATTTGACAGTTAAATATACGTACCGTTATACTTACTTGATCATGCTGGGCATAAACTGATTGAAATACGCGTTACACTCAGTGAATGCGCGGCCTTGATTCTAGCTGATGACGCGTATTCTAGGAAAAATACATGACCTAGCCAATGTGAACATCGCTGCGCAGTTTCGTAGGAAAACAATATTTTTCTCTTTATATATTTTTTTGCGCATTTAAATAAAAGCTTATTTGTAAAAAATATTTTTTACTTATTCTGCGTGAGTGAAGTGTGCCATAAAGTAATTGAATAAATATTAACAACAATCTATGGATCGTGTAGGTCTGAAATAAAGATATTTTTTTGAATTATTAACTTAGTAACTATATTAACAGTATTGTAGACCAAAACATACATTTATTTACTAAAAAATCAAATATAAATCCAAGGTCACATGTCAATGAAATCTAAATACTAAAAACTTAAATTTAATTTAAACTTAAATTTAATTTTTTACTTATAATTTAATATAATATTAATAGGATTAATACCTATAGTAGGATTAGTACCGATGTAGGAATAAAATCATCATGCCGACAAAAATTAAGTCAGATCTCTAATTACCGTAAACTGGAGGTTACTTTAAGAAAAAACGGGGCTACTTTGATACATATATGTATTCATCACTAAGTATTTCTAGTTTGATTCAGTTTATTAAATAGTTAGGAAATTAACTAAGGTATAAGTTGACTCAAGGTTAACTAAAAAAAGGAAAACTCGGCATAAAAATTGAATTTTCACCTCACTAGCTCGGAAAGCCCTTTTTTATTATTTAAAAATAGGTAGCAAAACTGCGTTTTATCCACAAGAGTGCAAAGAATATTTGAAATCCGAACGTGCTATTTGTAACTTTTTTAAACATAATAACATGTAAAGGCCAGTCCAGACAGTCCAGCAACAACAATTATATTGTGCTGTTGTGTTAAAAAAACTAGTATCTACGCCAAATCTCAGCATTTATCTACATTTAGGATGCAAATGTACCGAAAAAATAATTCCTCGCTCTAGTGTGGTGAAAAGATTTGTGTTATACACGGCTGCAAAGTTATTTTACGTCTCGTGTGTTGCAACACTCGCTACGCGCAGGATTTTATTTTTGAACCACTCGCTTCGCTCAGGATTCTATGACTGAACTACTCGCTTCGCTCGCGATTCAATCATAGAATCCATTCGCTAGCTCGTAGTTCAACCATAGAATCCATTCGCTAGCTCGTGGTTCAATCCTAGAATCCATTCGCTAGCTTGTGTTTCAATTCCACACTCGCGGTTAAAATACAACTTTGCACCCTTGTACAACAAATAACTAAGTATTATACTGTTCTCAACTACTGTACAGAGCAGGCAGAGCTTGTTAGACGTATTTTGAACTGATTGAATGACCGCCCTTGACTCGAGCCAACCACGCGCGTATTCTAGGAAACATTCGTGACCTAGCCAATATGAATGTCATTCTACTGTTCTATGAGTGGACGTTTCACTTTTTTCAAACATCAAACATTTATTCTGTAAGTAGGCCTCACTCAAGGACTCTTTTACAAGCCAAAAACATAGTTAGTACCTATAGTGAAAGCACACAGCAATAAGTGAACAATACATCAGACGAATAACCTGGGCACGCGTTTGCAGAGAGATGTATAGAGTCTCAGGACCTATAATAACTTTTTATTTTATAGTATAAACTTAACCTATAACTAAGAGATGTATAGAGTCTCGAGTGTCAAATTAAAATATGTTTACAAAATTCGTCATTATAGATAAGCATACTTCGTAAATAAAGGCTGCATGTGCATTAACATATTACTGGATTATAAACACTAGAGCCTTTATCAAAGGTTTAAATTGCTTTAAATGTCAATTTTAAATTTGAACTCATATATATATACTTCGTGGCGTGAGGTTAAGCAACGTCGGGCCAGGTCAATTCTTGGATGGGTGACCGCTTTGAGTGGTTATTAACTGACTGCTGTTCTATGAGTGGACGTTTCACATTTTTTGATCAGACTAGGGATTGGTTTGAGTGGCTTAATAGAAGAGAGGACTAAACTCATCAGTGGGTGATTACAGGCTTAAAATCAATCAATCAATCAATTTATTTGCAAAAATACTGTACATAGCTCATTGTCAGATTTAGGTTCGCGTCTTTTCGGTGGACATATGAAAAGTTAAGGGCCACAAAGCTTAATTTTGGATTGGTCTAGTAACCCGCATATACGGTGTTTCCGTAACTATAAACAGTCGCAACAGCCTCCTGGCCGTTATAGCTGACAGGCTGGACAGTCAGCTCCTCACATGTTGGACGAAAGCACATTCAAATGTGACCACATACACGTACTAAGTGTGTGTGGTCATACTTTTGAATGTGACTAGATAAAGTTTGAATGTGGCTAAATTAAAAAAATTAACACAGTACTTTTAAGATACGATATTGTTATTGTTACTAACCCATTATGGATCATAAGGTCTGAAATAAAAGTATTTTTTTTTTTATAAATCCATGTAGTATAAACATAACTTATATGTACATAAGCCGTTAACTATTGACCACCGGGTGGACAACTTTTGTTTTTACAACTGACAATGACCCACATAATAGATGTCATAAATAAATTTCAGAATCATGTATTTTGCTTGCAAGCAAGCGTGCAAATATTCTAGAGTTAATATAGTATATCATAATAATCATCATATTAGTTTGAAAGTAAATATTTAAAATGTCAAAAAAATCATTAATAATAATAATCGTTCATTTACATAGCATTAAATTCATTTACATTAAATTCTAAAATATGATCGAGCTACAGAAGACTTAAGAGCCTCATTTACACCATTAGTAATTTCATGTGATGGAGCTTTAGGAACTGAATATAGGTATGATTTTTTTAAAAAAAACAGCATCCAAATTATCATCCAAATGGGAAAAACCATACTCACGAATAATTTTCTGGCTAAAAGTTAAAGTACAAATATCAGTCATACGAGCTGTCTCCATGAGGGTGAGAGGCACCAGAAGACACGTCAAGGCCTTCGATTGCGAAGACGGAGCAGGAATTCTACACTAAGCAAGATTTTCTAACCAACCTCCCCCTCCGCCCCACAGTTTTTGTTTTTGTCCCTCATTGCCGTCGTCTGTATTCTATATTTTTGTTAAATTCTAAATATTTTTTGACGCTATAAAAACACTTATCAAGAAGCCATCTCGTTAAATTACGCGTGAACTCGTTTCCTTCTAGTATTTGTAAGTTCGAAGGTAAATGATTATAAATTTTAATGCACATGTTGTAAACATTTTTGACGTACATAGTTTTTTAAAATGATGTTGTTGATGACGTTTTTTATACGACGTTAGCCCGCCCGATAAGAAATAATAAATATTTATTAGAGGCAAAAACAACAATTAACACAGCAAAAAAAAAAAGACTGACGAATATAGACGCGTTTAGTTATGACTAGTGGGTATCGAAAACAAAATATCTGCCTCTTTATCGCACTTGCGTATTCGAGCGATAGAGCGGGAAATAGTTCGTGTGCCTTTACCATGAGACGAAGGCTTTCTAGTGTTGTTCCTTTATTATGTAAGGAAGCAGTATTATCAATAAATATATATTCACAGTTCTATAGTTTACTTCTGCATGTCACTGAGTGTTGGCTTCCATGAACCCCTCTAGGGTGTAGTCCACACTCCCTCAACCAACATCCCTAAATAATCATTTCATTTTCAGACAAACCATCCATAGCATTGTTAGCAACATTTATATATCTTCTTTAAATCACAATAACAATTTATTATCGTACAATAATTTTCCTGAAATCAAACGTATGTTCAACAATAAAAGGAAAATGCTTGTATGAGTGCTAACCGTTTCCGCGTGTCCAAGGTCTTACGAAAATGGCCGCCATTTAAGAGCGCTTTTATAAAATGTAACAGGTCCACTAGCGCCACTCGTAAATAATTGTGATTGTTTAAATTTAACGATTGATATCTAAAAAAGGAGGCCGCTACGTACTGTATTTTGGATTTAAGTACGTTTTGAATCCATCAAACTAGTTATTACGTTGCTGGATTCGTCAATCTATGCGTCCAAAGTTAAAACGGCCGTTTTATTTTTGAGCTCATAGAGAGACTAATCTAGCAACGTAAAAAATAGTTTGATGGATTCAAAAAGTACTTAAATACAAACTACAGTACGTAGCGGCCCCCTTTTTTAGTTATATATCATTAAATTTAAATAATTACAATTATTTACGAGTGGCGCTAGTGGACCTGTTACATTTTATTAAAGCGCTCTTAAAGACACAAGGCTGGTTGTAATGTTTGACATCACTACATAGTATAAAACAAAGTCGCTTTCTCTGTCCCTATATCCCTATGTATGCTTAAATCTTTAAAACTACGCAACGAATTTTGATGCGGTTTTTTTTAATAGATAAGAGTGATTGAAGAGGAAGGTTTATATGTATAATAACATCCATACATATTTGTATATGTTTATGTACGTATATTTTTATACTATATTTATGTATGTTTATTTATCCTTAATTAAATGTTATTGTTAACTCTCATATGTATTACTGTCATATGTATTAACTCTGCACCACCTGCTATGAATCGTTCTGATTAGATTTCCGCTACCCTAAGGTTGTCTGGAAGAAATCGCTCTTTAGCGATAAGACCGCCTGCTGTTTGCCTCTTCTCATTGTGTTTTTGTACTGTACTGTATCCTTTGATTGAGGTGTGCAATAAAGAGTATTTGTATTGTATTGTATTGAACATCCATTAAATAGTGCACCCGTGCGAAGCCGGGGCGGGTCGCTAGTAAGTTATATTTGTGTAGTGTGTGATTTACACAGGAATATTGAATAAATGTTTAATAGGATATTACTGTAGAAGCCGCAAAATAGGGGATTACCGGCCGAGTAGTTATACATTTCCGAGTGTT
The DNA here is from genome assembly GCA_963556455.1 of Epiblema foenella. Classification (NCBI taxonomy): domain Eukaryota; kingdom Metazoa; phylum Arthropoda; class Insecta; order Lepidoptera; family Tortricidae; genus Epiblema; species Epiblema foenella. The sequence continues at coordinate 20,339,684 of OY747108.1, forward strand.
CTATAACGGCTCGGCCGACAATCTTTGTTCCCGCCGAAGCTTGTATAGTTCTTTTACCAAAATATGAAATGAAAGAAAATTATAAGAAAACTCGAAATGAAATTCTCAGGATTCAGTAAAAACACGCGCTGCAGCAGCCGGCAGCCATCGTCGTCTTTTGTTTCGGTGCGCCCCGGAAACAAAAGTTGACCATTGTCGGCCTAGGCCAGAAATGTTGCATGAAATTCCATTATAGGCCGCTCGTTGCGCCGCACCCGAAACGTGATACTTCCCAGTTATAAACATAACGTCAATATTTCATCGCATGTTTGAGAAAACATATTTGTGCAGATACGCTTCGACGCCGGATTATTCTAACAGACTTCGAGAACTTCGCTCCATTCTCTCGTTCGTTCAATTGAAAATGTAGCGGTCGTGGCCCAGCGGCGCCCGCGTGCCGCGTGCGGTATGCAAGGTTAAGCGACATGGGCCGGGGTCAGTTCTCGGATGGGTCACCGCTTTGAGTGGTTGCTATAGCACTCCCGTGCTTTGGAAGGCACGTTTAGCTAGTATCCCTTTTTTTTGAACCTGACTGTGGCTTTATAGGCCGGGCCCAATAAAGCAATAGGAGTGCGCGGTTGGAGAGTAGCCTGGGGAAAATCCAGGGGAAAACCTCCGGCACGACCACGCGTGTGGTTTGGAACACTGGAATACTCTAAGAGTTTGCGCTCCAGTGAGATTGGTTGAGCGGTTTCAACCGAATCTGAGGTGTGAGTGGAATCGAGCTACTGGGAATTTTGTCGGTTCACTAAACCTAGCCTAGCTGAGAAGAGTCCAGCAAGAAACTCAGCTAGGCCCGACCTGGGTCGGATTGACTCTAGCCGGTGTGGACGAATAGGGACTATATGTGTCAGTGTTGTCGCGATCGCGCGGTGGACGTCCCCGCCGGCGGGAATGCCTAAGTGTACGCGTCGTGTCAGAGTTGGACGCCGTAAACGCAGCGTTCCATCTTTCGATAGACGCTGTAATTACGTCGTCCGGGTTCTCTCGTTCGTTCAATTGAACATGTAGCGCTCGTGGCCCAGCCGCGTGCCACGTGCGGTATGCAAGGTTAAGCGACATGGGTCGGGGTCAGTTCTCGGATGGGTCACCGCTTTGAGTGGTTACTATAGCATTCCCGTGCTTTGGAAGGCTGCGGTCTATGATAGCAGTCGTTAAGCCAAGTTAGAGGCCTTGTGAACTTCTAACAGTCAAGTTGCCCACTCAGTTGACAAGGGGGGTCGAAGTTGCACCACGTCCGTAGGGAGTACCCGCCGTTACCCTACAAGTGACCCCTGGAAAATTGAAGATACAATATAAGATTTCAAGCTTACATGGTCATTTACATTAGAATTACGATTTGAAACGGGATATTTACCTTGTATATTTGTATTTGTGAGTTCCCGATATTTCGGCACTGTTGCAAGCGCCATTATCAAGGATTAACAAAAATACAAATAAACATGGTAAATATCCCGTTTCAAATCGTAATTCTAAGTGAAGATACAATTAGTGAATTTCAATTTTTGTTATAAGATTTTTTTTTTTTTCAGAAAAATTATTTTGATTAATTTTGCTCAGCGCCATATATATTGATGATTGTCATGTGACAATATGTATTCTATGTAGAACAAAATAGTCCCCATTTTTTTATTTAACTATGCTACTTTTTTGGCTATGTTTAATACATCAAAAATGTATTAAAAATTGCGTACATTTATTTTCTATACGATTATCAATAGTAAACACGACTGAGCTAGTTAAAAAGATGAGAGACTTCGCTCTGTTCTCATTTGATTTTATTTTTAGACTGACGCTCGGAGACCTTATACATCTCTGAGGATATTTATTTATTAAATTTTATTATTTTCATGTTGACACTTAGAGATATATCTCACAATATTTTATTATGATTAGTGTACATACCGTATTACTTTTTATCTTGACGCTTAGACAACTTATACATCTCTAACAAATCTCGATTGTTATTAGTTTCTTAGTCTTATTTTTGACATATAACACTACATTAAATTAATGATAATTTGATTATTGTATTATTTTTATTTGACATAGATAGATTTTGACTTGTAAAAGAGCCTTTGAGGCCTATTGGCAGAATAAATGTTTTTGATTTTGAAAGCAACAATTTAAAAATACAGAAAAAATATCCTACGTTACGTGTAAATAAATTCAAATAATTAAATAATATGTGTACCTAAATCATGCAAATTATAGCCTAAGATTTAATTTAAATAACCGAAGCATACAGACAAAGACGTAGGAAACAAGTGAATGACGATACATGACGTTTACATCCACTCAAGTCAAACCAATCACTATCAATCACAAATAAAACTGTGTATGTGAAGCATATATGTATGTGTGCGTATACTCAGCATCATAAATATGTCCACAATCTAGAACTTTATTGTATAGAAATTAAGGTCGAAAACTATATATATATTTATGATGTTGACAGTAATAGCGCTCCACCAGCCTAACATTACGAAAATAAACCACGAAGCGCTCAAAGCAAACAAGTAGTGAAACTGAAATTAGTCACTCCCTAGTGCAACGACTCGATAGAGATGTGCCGTCGGTCGATAATCTTTTCGATTAGACAAAAACTTGTACAAAACATAATCTGTAATGAAGTCGATAAGAAGGCGATTTTTCATATGAAAAATATAATTCTATAGAAGAATTTACGAATAAATAGATGGGTGATTCTCATTCCAAAATTTAACATTTTCTTAATTTGTCCCTACCGGGTCCGGATTGTAAACGACTCGTGAGTGATTATTTCTGACATTAACTATTTTATCAGTTAGGGATCCAGGTATAGAGTAAACTGGAGTCAACAATAAGTTTAAATTGAACTCTGATTTACTTAACTTTCACTTAACGTTCGGACCGGTAAGGACATCAATTAACTCTAACGATGAGAATCACCCAGATAAATTTTATAATTATGCATAAAACAGCACATATCCTTTTTGGTAATTATCTGCAAATATTTAAAAATTACAACATTTAAGTAGCAGTAAAATGTGTGTTAAATATTGTAAGCACAAGCATTTGGACAGTTTAAGCAATGTAACGATCTCATTACTAAGTAACAGTATTTAGCTGTGTCCCAATCTGTCCTCATGTTTACGCAAGAATGCACCAGTGAAATGCTAAAACGATGGTAATTTAAGTTTGGTAATGCACTAGCGTTGGTATGTACAGACTTTATATGCGAAACGCGGTGTAGTCAAATGTGATGCTTAGAATAACAAAATAGCCATAAAACGTACACATTATTGATTGTGGTATCTAAAATGTTAATTTAAATTGAATGGTTTAGGTATGTCTAACTTCCACATCCTGCGTATATAAATTCTTATAAAGATTCATTAACTAACGGTCATCAAGAATCGCGTGATGGAATGTTAGTTAGTTAAACTTGCGTTCTATTTTTGCACGTATATAAATAGAGCATTATTTCATAAGCATGACATTGGATTTAACAAGAATGAACATAAAAATATGAAAGATTCGATATGTTTCAAATCTATAGCTATATTTCGTTAATAATAATATTTTTAAGTGGTTTCCATAAATAATTAAACTCAAAATTGGCAATTACATGGTTAAAAATCGAACAGCATTTTCTTAAACTCAACAAAACCATTGCTGGAATTTAAATGTAAAACGTAGTTTGGCAGGAAACGTACTTCAACTGTATTTCTAGAAAAAACACGTCTTAACTTTGGTTTATGTTTTGAATCTTAATTTATATCTGACAAGGTTACTTTTTCAATAACCAAGTAACAGGGTTCTCAGTAGTAATTTTTCATGCTAAGTCATGTTGGCGATTTGCATTGGACGGTGAATGATCGCTAATTCAACCGGATTAAACGGACATTGCATATTCAAAGTAAACAAATTTCGGTTCTTTTGCATTGTCGGAGGTCGTTGAACTATCGAATGACTCTGGAAGTAGTGCGCCTTAATTGTCATTAACCTTTGTGAGTGAACAATGGTAATTGCAGTCTAAATTGTTATTGTGAGAACAATAGGTCTAAATAACGCTTAGTTTTACAGCACAATTGTTTTATGTACCGAGTTATTTTCTTCAAGCATATATATTTCAAATCAGTTCATATTTAATATAAATCACTTACAATATTATTTTAATACACCTTGTGCGCGCGCAGTAGGTGCCCAATGCTTATTAATATTTTACTAAACATATTCCGTTTTTAGTTTAGTTTTAAAAGTATTCAATTACTATGTGTCAAATGACATAAAAAAGTTTATTGTTTCTTTTTCCTAAATTCTGAAAAAAGGGTGAAATTAACCTTATTCTTTTCAAATTATTCATTGTCGTTAGTACTCGACTAATTGAAGTAAAGTCTCGTGTTAATTGAGTTGTGAAACTTTATCAACATTTCCTTTCCGACAATCGAACTATCGACACATGCAATCGGCGATCAACTTGCCCCAACACTAGTATTTCTAATTTCACGGCCGGCCATCTATGTGGGCGTGCTTCGCTAGTGTGCGTGACCTTGTGCGCGCTGCGTTTCGGCGGTCGTTCACCCCGATGCATTCCTTCAACCCTTGAATTTGGCAGATCCTAGCATAGCTACCGTTGCAGTTCGGAAAGTAATTGAGAAGTTGGAAAACAAGGGCGCCGCGCCGTTCTTTTTTCAAATTTGAAAGAACCAGCCAGTTTTATTCTTATAATTTTGAGAAATAAACCGGTCAGCTATTTTTTATTCATTATGGTCTTACCCGCCAGTATTTTTGGTGTGGGTTTATTTGCGGCCAGTGCTGAAAAATATAAAAGTTAACTCGTTGCCAACGCAGAAAAAGTTCCTCATAGCACGTGATGTCACTTTTTCTCTTATCAAATCAGAAAGTGATAGCAAGGGTACTAATGAGAGTTTTGTGGTGGTGGGTCACTAAGCTACAATCATGACGATGATAAATATGACCAATAAGGGATGTACAAAGATTAAATACGTATTGAAATGTTATGGACAGAATGCTATCTACAGTCTCTTTTCTCTCATTATCTGGGAATCGAACCGTTACACGTAATAAATTGATAAATTTTGTATTAAAAATGTTGAAATTCATGGTCTTCCTTTTATTTCTGACACTATGTTACTTAGCAAAAAATAATCCTTATGATGAAGCCTTTCGATCAGTATGATAAAGCTACAGGGTAATTATTTTACTCGTGTATCGGGTTCGATTCCCGGTTCAACCATAAAAATATTTATATATCTGGCAATGCAGTTTAAATTGTTTTTTTAAATTCAAATAATGTCTCCTTTCATTAAAATGTTCCATCTATAATATTCAAAGTACTTTCCCTCCATGTGGCATAGCCGTGGGACGCCCTGTATATTTCATTTATTTCTAATGTCTCAGTAATAAATTATATAAGACATAAGGTTTTAGCTGCCCAAGTAGCATTGCCTTTTCTAAACAAGGTATTCGAGCTATCTTGGAATCAAATTCGTTAATTCAGGGCCGTTGTCTTGAAAAAAACGTTTAGGCCTTCAAGATAGCCCTCAAGATATCCGTCAAGACAGAGGTAATCTCAAGTGGGCACAGTATTTAGGAGAACGTGAAGACAAAGTTCATACTACTTTCAAGATAAGTTAAGTTTTACTTAAGAGTGAAGCTTTAAGGATTCCTCAAACTAACTTCAAGATATCTTTAAGGCTTTGTTAACACTAATTTATTCGTTTTCAAGATATCTCGAATACCAAGTTAAGGCTTAATAAATGGTAAGTTCATACTACTTCTGAAATAAACTGAAGTCTTACTTGAAAGTAAAGTTTTAAGGGCCCTTAAAATTATCTTTAGGATACCTTGAAGATGTCTGCTATACAAAGTTAAGACTTATTTAATAGCGAGTTCATACAACTTTTCAGGTAAACCTAAGTCTTACTTGAGAGTGAAGTTTTAAGCGTCCTTAAAAATATCTTCAAGATAGTTTGTTTACTAGTGCGTGCTAATTCTAATCTTATTTAAAATAATATAAATTAAGACTTCATTTCCTTTACGTAACCTCTTTTTAGAGAAAATAAATGGAATGGCGTGTCTTAGACACAAAAGTTTATAAATAAAATGGCGAACACTTACAGTAATGACTTAAAATAGCTTTCCTAGTCGGCACGCATGTTGGCTGATCGAGTGAAATGGGTTTAAATTACTATAAAACTAGCGGGCCACCTGAAATACCGAGTAAAGTGTTTTAAATTTGGGTATTTTAAATAGTGAAAATATTAAATGCTGAGAAAAATGATAAAATAATTTATCTCCGCGTAACTTAGATAAATAGTGTTGTGAATAAACAGTTTTAACATCACTTTGACTGTTTTTACTGACTAAATTGAGGCGGCAGAGTCAGCTTTTTTTTATTATTTTCCTTTCAGATGGTATAAAATGGCGCTAATACCTATTTTATTTAAAGAAATACCACTTAAGATAAAAATGATAAAAAAAGATTAGTTAAGAAAAAGTTAAGACAAAATTGTCTCCACTTAAGCGGTAATAGCCTTAACTAGATCTGAAAAACGAATTGATGCAGTACAACTTAAGACCATTTCGTATGTACATATTCTTAACATTGATTAACTTTATGCATTACTTCATATACCTAATGCCCTTTACTCCGCGAGCGCTAGTATTTATTTAATATTTGCAGTAAATAGTGTATGCAACAAGGAACTAGTAAAGTTTTTGTGAAAATTAACTCAAAAGTTAGTATAAATGGACGTAGTTATGCAAAAACGATCTTAACCCACATGCCACTCAAAACTTAATTAAAACTCAATAGGTACCCATATATGTCATAAAGTTCGTCGATTTTAGATTTCATAAAAATTGTTTTTCTTTTGTGTCTTGCTAACATGTTTTTCTTTTGTATCTTGTTTTTTTGTCTGTAATATGTACCACGTTGAATTAGTCTGTAAGTGATATGTATATTTAAATAGAATAAATAATAATAATAATGACCAGAAATCGACGAAATTTAATAGTGAAAAAAACTTTTTTTTGGAGATGTCAATCGATCAGTCTTCTGTATGGGATTTTATACATTTAGAGTGATTGTGAATTTGACATTCCTTTGAGCTACGATCATTTTACGGTTTTTTTTTATCCAAAAGCAAAATATATGAAATTGTTTCCAACATCGTCATAATTCAACTTAAACGCCGCCAATTATCATGGTCAAAATGGCAAAAGTTATTTTTCCATACACCACGCTTAGACATTTGTAGGTATGGGGCGTTTTCAGCTTTAACAGCAATTTCTAACTCTTAGAAGTCTTAGAGCACTCTAAATGTATGTACTCTCATACAGACATTTGTTGCCAATAAAAAATAGGATCGATTGACGTCTCTTTTTTCTCCTCCAATTTTGACCGGGTTTGATTCCCGGTTATGTGTGAGATATACGAAAATACGAAAAAAAAATTGAATCCATTTTTTAATACATAAATCTAAAATCGACGCCAAGGTTACAAGAACAAATCCTAAATCTTATAGTGTCTGACTTCTCCCTACTGACCGATTTAGATTGATCAGCCTGTATACTAGCTGTGCCCTGCGGTGTTAAAAGTCGCGTCACGTAAAAAGAACACTGGCTGCCATATAAAATGTATGGCAGCCAGCGTTCTTTTTACATGACGCGAACCGTACCGGCGGTTTAATAGGAGTACTGCTCCGTACCAAATTTTATGAAAAATTGGTTCAGGCGTTTGAGCGTTAAGAAGTAACAAACATTCAACAGAGACACATTCACAAACATTCGCCTTTATAATATTAGTGTGATTTATTAAGTTTATATACCTACTACATAAATATTTACAGATATATTTAAATGTACAATAAATTTGTTAGTTATTACAAGTAGGGTGTGTATGGATACATACTTTTTATGAAAGCCCGCGCAGGTGAATCACATATAAAACATCTCAGATTCACTTTTATGATGTGATTGTTAATTTCGATGCCATTTTGCAAAATCTCTTTCAACTCGGTCACGAATGTCTCCAAAAAGGCCTTAGGATCTGGCTTACCCTTACCACAATAAATTCCGATAACCATGACCGGCACAGTGGGCATATCATGAATATTGCACAGTATTGGCCAAAATTCCACTTTCGAAGATTTGTATGTGGGTAAACCGTCTATGTTCACATTCAAATTTATGGTAATGTTTTCTTCAATATTTTCTAAATATTGCAAAATATTTCTTTTGAGGCCATTATGCCAGTATTCTCCACTGCCACATGCCTTTATTTCGACTGATTTTGCTGTCTCGAGGAGTGTTCTGGCATCCTTCGGCACTAGATGTGGCTCACGTTTATTATTGATTTGCAACAAAGAATTTATTGAGGTATGCGGTATATTATGTCTAACGGACCACTGTCTCAGTTCCTCTCTAAAATTGAAATCATTAATATAGCGATCAGCTGCCGATTTTATTTCTAAATCGGATTCGGAGTCAGTATCTTCTGTTTCTATAATTTGATCTACGTTTGTTCTGGTATTCAAAGTAGCATCAGTCAAAACCGGGGTCTGGTGTGAAGATGACGGCATTTGAACATCTTGATTAATCTCATTTTCAGCAGACTGGCTCATTTGGGTGGAGTCTGGTTTGTTGATGGAGACAATATTTTTTTTATATTTTTCCACTCGTCTTCTAAATCCACCGGATCTCTTTATTTTAATAACTTTATCCATTGTGATAACTTTTAGCGTAACACCATCCCTTTAAGTCTTTTTTAGCTTAAAACTGACGTCTTGAAGCACTAAAATGATTAATTTTACTTCCGAAAGATAATCTACAGCACAAAGTATTACGATTTACTAAAGTTTATCTATAAACGATTCACTTTTTTTTGTGACTTAACTAATACTGAATAGGCTCTAGTTACTTCAAACGAGTCTTATGTATGATTTAAATTATACTCACTTTAGTAAAATAGGATTTTTATGTATTTCTTCTAGGTACACTTCAGACAAAATTCTCTTGGAAATAATTAACTTGGATTCGTTAATACGAAACTTACTGAAGAGGCGGTTTTTGAAAACTGTTTTGATTTTCAGTTAAAGTTGATTTATAAAACCCTAATTCTAGTTCCATAAAGTAAACTTAAGATAAAATACAGAAGCATAAGATTTGCTTAAGTAGTACTGAACATGCTTAAATTAAGTAAAAGAGTTCTAAATACGATTTCAAATAAACTAATTTAAGTGAAATAGGATTTTTACGTATTTGTGGTAGACTTACTTGAGGGAAAGTCATCTTGGGAATACTTTATTTGGATTTGTGGATACAAATGCTACTCTAGAAGGAATTTGTTAAAACTGATTTGATTTTAAGTTAAAGTTTGTACAAAACTTTTCCCTAGTAAGAGCAAACTTAAGACAAAATACAGAAACATAAGATTTGCTTAAGTGGTACTGAATATGCCTAAATTAAATAAAAGAGTTTTAAGTACGAATTCAAATATACTAATTTAAGTGAAATTGGATTTTGAATTTGGATGTGTGGTAGACTTACTTTGGAAAAGTTATCTTGTGCTTCGATTTGTGAATACGAAACTTGCTTATAGAAGCGGTTTTTAATAACTAATTTGATTTTAAGTTAAAGTTGATTTTACTGAATCCTTATCCTACTTAAAGCAAACTTAAGACACATTTCAGATATACTCAAGTAGTACTTAAGGTAATTAAAATGAGTTTTGAGTGCGACTTCAAATAAACTTATTGTAGTAACATTTGATTTTTGACGTTTATATGGTAGACATATTTTAGGCAAAATTATCTTGGGAATACTTTACTTTGATTTGTGAATACGGAACTTACTCTAGAAACAGTTTTTTAAAACAATTTTGATTTTAAGTCAAAATTGATTTTACTTAATCCATATCCTAATTAAAGCAAACTTAAGACACATTTCAGATATACTCAAGTGGTACTTAAGGTAATTAAAATGAGTTTTAAGTGCGACTTCAAATAAACTTATTGTAGTAACATTTGATTTTTTACGTTTATATGGTAGACATATTTTAGGCAAAATTATCTTGGGAATACTTTACTTTGATTTGTGAATACGGAACTTACTCTAGAAACGGTTTTTTAAAACTCTTTTGATTTTAAGTCAAAATTGATTTTACTTAATCCATATCCTAATTAAAGCAAACTTAAGACACATTTCAGATATACTCAAGTGGTACTTAAGGTAATTAAAATGAGTTTTAAGTGCGACTTCAAATAAACTTATTGTAGTAACATTTGATTTTTTACGTTTATATGGAAGACATATTTTAGGCTAAATTATCTTGGGAATACTTTACTTTGATTTGTGAATACGGAACTTACTCTAGAAACGGTTTTTTAAAACTATTATGATTTTAAGTCAAAATTGATTTTACTTAATCCATATCCTAATTAAAGCAAACTTAAGACACATTACAGATAATTAAGATATGCTTAAGTAGTACTGAACTCGTTTCAGTTACTTCATATGCGTTTTAAGTGTGATTTAAAATAAACTAAGTTTAGTAAAATAAGAGTTCTTACGCATGTGGGGTTGACATACTTAAGGCAAAATCATCTTGGGAATACTGTAGTAGGTTTTGGGAATACGAATCTTACTGTTAAAGCATTTTTTAAAACCTAATTGATTTTAAGTTACTATCGATTTTACAAAATCCTTCTTATCTCAGCTAAAGAAAACTTCGGACTGATTACAGTCACTCATCCTAAGTAAGTCAAACTTAAAACACTTTAGAGATACTAAAGATTTAGAGATAATTCACAATTGCTACTTGGGTGTTTTAAAGTACTTACCTTTTAATGCTTACATTTTTTTAATGGAAACTCTATTGTGTCTGAATAATACAGTCTATTTTTGCATAAATTCAGTTTCGTCCAAACAGCTGCGTTATTTACTTATAACCCTAAAAAGTCAATCATATTTGCATACAATAGTCCTTACGAAATAACAAAGCATTAACAATTAAACTAAATGTATTCAAACCTCATTCATGCCCATTTATCCCTATTTCATTTGTAATCATTAACCAAATTAAGTTGCACACACGTATCTAAAACTATGGGAACGGTGCCAAATACATCCCTATTACAAGCATTTATATTCCAAATTTCCATCAAACCCTATTCAAGATACGATCTTCTGGAAACAATATGTAACCATTTAATTTACACGTAACTGCTGTTAGAACTGGCTGAATAGAATCCACACACCCCCAATTAAAACTATACCCAAATCCGAACTTAGAACAAACCACAACGTTCGGAATTCAAACACAAAACCACGAGAATACGTAACCGTCTACCGCTCGTCTAGTCACTATCTCGCGTCCAGTATAACCTGAACTGGGTATCATCATTGAAACGCACCGCTTGATTCCTATTTAGGCTAGGGAAGGGAGGTATGGGAGCTCAAGGTAAAACGGGCGCTCCGTATAGTGTGTAGTGGTCCTGACCTAGAGCGATAGTCGTCTGTAGGTCAAGGAAGGATAGACGCACACATCGACACGTGCACACATGCATTGTTCTAATCCGCACTAGTTACACACACGGAATAGTTCGATGTTTGTGGAGACGCGTAAGTGGAAATCGGGCAGAGTTTCAGTGAAATGTTTGAATATTTTATGAAAGGTTCTAACAATGGTTCATCCCATGTTATGTATAAATATACATAAATAATAAACCGTGTTACTAATACAATCTTTAACTTGGATTAGTCAAAAGGGTTTAAGTACTAAGCTACTGACGGTGGTTTAAAATGTAGATAATAAGTATATGTTACTATTTATGCCTGCTCGAAAAGTTTTCAGCAAGCTTACAGTGTATGTATTTCGAACGAACTTATATTTTATATAATAGTAGATACAAGGGTCTATAATGAGCCATATTACCAAGAAATAGTTTTTTTCCGGAACGAAGTGAGGGAAAATAGTTCGAGGGTAACTATAGCTTTTAGACCAGAGTTTATACACTATTTTCACTTCAATTGCGAGAAAATAAATAAACAAAGGTTAATCATTCCCTTCTGAAAGGCCGGCAACGCACTTGCGACTCCTCTGGTGTTGCAGGTGTTTATGGGCGACGGTAATTGCTTACCATCAGGCGATCCGTCTGCTTGTTTGCCTCCTATAACATAAAAAAAACATCTAAAATTAACAATAAATTCCAAGGCGAACTTACATGTAATTTGGCAGGATGGTTTTTTTTCTAAACTGCTTTGAATTTTTCATTAGCTTTGACACACAAAACATAGACACCGCGGTTCGCGCGCAACATTCACGCGCAAAAAAAGCTAACTCACCTTCCATTGAGCGCTTCAAAGCGTTGCTCGAACGAATTAATCACTTTTTTAATTATTGTGAAATAGGGACAAAGTTAATTTTTAGACTCTTCAGAGAAATGAATTCTGTTTCCTGATTGGTCGATTTTAGTAAAGCTGTATTCTGATTGGTTAATACCCAATACCAAAGAATTTATAAGAGTTAAATTAGTGTTTTGTGATTGGTGGATTTAATAGGTGAAGTATTTTGATTGGTCTAAATTGAATGTTTTGTAAATCATAAATATGTATTCATATTTTCCCTAGGGGCTAAATGTACTACTTTAGCCCCGTTTGACAAGTCTAATATGACCCACTTTTCGAGCATGAGAAGTGAAAAGATAATTTTGTGTGTTCTTAAAAATATTACCTTCGATAATAGGGCGTAATATTTTTTCACAGCTGCTATTCAGAAAAGAGTCATTGTCGGTCTCAAATCAGGGATCAAAGATGTACTTTTCTTCCCTAATTTGAGGGCAACAATGACATTTCTGAACAGCAGGTGTGAAAATCATTTTTAATGTTTTCTCGAGCGCCAAGCAATGTCATATAACTCGTACCATTTATTTGACACTACTTTGAAACTATTAAGTGCCAGTTATATGAGTACTTATTACAGATACTTCGCGTGCTGAATTAAAATAAAAAAAGATTTTTTTTAAAATAAAAGATACAAAAATATTTATGAAGGCTCCTACTTTTAGCTCTTAAAATATATGTAGATATACTCAATTCCTGTACGGATTTTAACGAACGAACGTAATCTAACGACGGAAGTAAAGTGAGCTACGCTTTAATTATTATCCATTTTATTTGACCAGACTATCTTTAAATACATACAATAAAATAAAAAATTATAACAATACCTAACTTAAAGTAGAACTAATAAATAATAAAAACTAATAAAAATCTAAAAAAGGTCCCCGCGGCATGGTCCCTAGAATGCTGGCAGCATTTCCTCGCTGTATGGCGATAGCAAGGCGTGCGAGGAAACTGCCAGCTCTCTTGTCCCCTGTGACGTCGACCAGTCTCTTCGCCAGTTGTTGGAAGAGCTCTGTTGCCCCAGGGCCCCACGGACCGAGGGTCTCGACTCTATGATTTTCACATTGTATATTATCATCCTACTAATACTATAAATGCGAAATTTCCGATGTTTGGATGTTTGTTAGTCAATCACGCAAAAACGGCTGAACGGATTATGATGAAACTTAGTATACGAGTTTATAGACTGGCCCCTATTTCACCAAGTTGACATATGTATGTATTTCAAGATCACTATTTGTCTCTCTCATGACACACTTAAGGACTTAGCTCCTTTAGACTATGTGGCTGACTATATATTTGTATATGTTTATGTACGTATATTTTTATACTATATTTATGTATGTTTATTTATCCTTAATTAAATGTTATTGTTGTAATTATTAGTAGGCTTCATATGTATTAACTCTGCACCACCTGCTATGAATCGTTCTGTTTAGATTTCCGCTACCCTAAGGTTGTCTGGAAGAAATCGCTCTTTAGCGATAAGACCGCCTGTTGTTTGCCTCTTCTCATTGTGTTTTTTGTACTGTACTGTATCCTTTGATTGAGGTGTGCAATAAAGAGTATTTGTATTGTATTGTATTGTATTGTATTTGACATATGTAGGCTAACAAATCGACAATTTTCATGTGAAAACTGTTTCACCAACTACAATTGTAATGTTTTTTGACAATTGTCGCGCCTGTCAGCGTTGGTGAAATAGGGGCCTGGATTAACATATAGGATACTTATTTCCAAAGTCATCCCTCAGGGAGTGCAAGCATAGGCGGACGAAGTCGCAGGCAAAAGCTGGTATACAATAAATGCATACGAAAAAAATCAAGATCATACTGGTAAAATAAGAGGTAATCTTAATACTACTGTGACTACGCTAATACTAGTGTATTTTTATAGGGGATTGACGAGAGACATCATGCTGTTATGGATTCGTTTTTATTATGACGTTTTTAGTATGAGTGACTCTTAGAGACCATATACATGTCTAACAACATTAAATTAGTCTTAATCTTGACGCTCTGAGACCATGTACATCTCTAAGAACGTTAGAACTATTAATTGTATTTGGACGCTCAGAGACCATGTACATCTTTATACTCTTTGTTTAATCAGACTGAGACCTTATACATCTCTAACTTTACTGATGTTGTAATATTCGTAATAGATAACTTTGCAAGTTTATTTTCACTGTCGGTATGACATTAATTTTGTTATATTTTTAATCTCGAAATTATTATTCTTTTTTGAACTGTAAATTAATATTGTGACATGAAAAATGTATTCTTATAGTCTTAAATTGTAAATTAATATTTTGACATGTAAAAGTGCCCTTGTGGCCTATTTGCAGAATAAATGTTTGAGTTTGACTAAATATAGAATACAAATGTAGGTATATTACGAAACAAGAAAATGGTTGAGCAATTATTTCGTCAGTTAAATATGAAACGTCGTTTGTAAACAAACTGAAACACCCCACACTATCACTATCCGAAAACCGGACAGACATACAATCCAGTTTAACGTCCCTCTGCCCTTCGGACCTAGCTAAAGAGCCCTTGTCTTTGTGAAACTACCGGCCATACACTGAGACCTTTCGCCCTTCAATAACATAAACAAAAAGGGCCTAAGCACCAAACCAATGTGTGAAAGTCACCTCGTTTTGCGTAGAAACCGATAGATGTCTACAACATCGTCTTATAAGGGAAAGCGGGAGAGGGTCCGCAATAATCTGGCCTCTTGAAATGAAAAGGACGGGGATTTCGCGTTTGAGCGACTTGAAAAAACCCACTTATAGTTTGAAGTTTTGGCCATTGTTTGATGACCGCTTTAGCCTAGTTGTTAGTGATCCTGCCTTCGAAGCTGGAGGTCCCGGGTTCGAATCCGGGTCAGGGCATGTGTTTGTATGATGAACACGAATATTTGTTCCTGAGTCTTGGATGTTTTCTATGTATTTAAGTATCTATTTATCTATATAAGTATGTATATCGTCACTTGGTACCCATAGTACAAGCTTTGCTTAGTTTGGGACTGGGTTGATTTGTGTAAGATTGTCCAAAAAATATTTATTTATTTATTTATATTTATTTGTTCTGTTTTTGTGACGGTATCAAAAAAAATTGTTATACTTGCTTGCGACGTGTTATTTAATGTAAATTTTATTGAAGGTAGATTGGGTTTTCTTGGCACAGCCAGAAAGTCCAGAATCCTACGAAGGCAGCTCGTGAAAACGGGTCTGTACCCCAGTAGCTCGATTCCACTCACACTTCAGATTCAGTTGAAACCGCTCAACCAATCTCACTGGAGAGCGAACTATTAGAGTATTCCAGTGTTCCAAACCACACGCGTGGTCGTGCCGGAGGTTTTCCCCTGGATTTTCCCCAGGCTACTCTCCAACCGCGCACTCCTATCGCTTTATTGGGCCCGGCCTATAAAGCCACAGTCAGGTTCAAAAAAAGGGTCTGTCCGTAAATCTCTTTGAAAATAGAGCTCTTAATGTATAACAGCATCATCGCTTCAGTCAGTATCTTCTTATTTTGAATTCATTGAAAACTAAAATACAGTTAAATAGGGTAAATAGGTTGTGAAAGGTTTACTTCAGAAAAGTGTTCACAAGGAACTAGTTGTGTAAGCGTCTGTAGGAATTACGTCACAAATGAGTTTTTTTTTAACCTGACTGTGGCTTTATAGGCCGGGCCCAATAAAGCGATAGGAGTGCGCAGTTGGAGAGTAGCTTGGGGAAAATCTAGGGGAAAACCTCCGGCACGACCACGCGTGTGGTTTGGAACACTGGAATACTCTAAGAGTTTGCGCTCCAGTGACATTGGTTGAGCGGTTTCAACCGAATCTGAGGTGTGAGTGGAATCGAGCTACTGAGAGTTTTTTCGCTGGTAGCGAACCAAGCCTAGCTGAGAAGAGTCCAGCAAGAAACTCAGTTAGGCCCGACCTGAATAAAATTAGAGATCGAGGTTTACCTACAGACTGATGACATGAAAAGGCATTTTCTGATGAAAACACATGTAAGTAATCCATGATTGTCCTATGAACCTTATTTAATACAATACTGGGAGCAATCTGAAATCCTTCTGACAATATTCCTGAATAAACTCACGCCTGTATTCCCAAAAGAGGTAGGTAGAACACATGAAATTCAATGGGGGTTATCGTTTTTGTGTTCACCAGTTGGCGCCACTGTCGAGTAAAGTCCAGCTGTCAAAAATTGTTTTTGATTATTATGGACATGAGAACGAAGTTTACAATTAAATCATATTCAATACCTTAAAACCTTACCGTAAAATTATCGAACATACCGCATTGTAGCGCTGTCCCGTTTTGTTCGGAAAAAAGGGGGTAATAAGTTTCCGAAAGACAAAACTGTCTCAAAGCCCTGACAGTCATTGAGCCTTAACTCATATTTGCCATAAGCAAGCTCAGGTATTGCAAAATAGTCACCATATTGTCCTAATTAGATATTAACCCGCGTAGCGCAACCACAAACAGTGACATTTGACATTTCGGAGACCCCACACTACACTAGCGCCTCTAGCGGCGAATTCATACGCGATAGCCCTCATTCCAGTCACAAAATTAGCAATTGTAGGTTTAAATATGGAGAAATGCGATATGGCATTGATAGGTTGCTAGCCCATCGCCCACACACTAGAAACCCGGTTCCCATAGTCGGCTCTTACGGTACCCACGGAAATGCTATTCTAATCCGGCACCACACGGGCGATATGCGTAAATATATCGTATAAATATACCTCTGTGTATTTACAGCAAGAAAATGTAAGCCCTACTTATTCGATGGCACGCTGGACACCACTCTTCAGAGAGCACGTACCCAACAGACAAAACGAATAAATCCATAGAGCAAACACAACATTTTCACAATGCATTCATTAACAATCCAATTTAAAATTTTAAAACTCCATTTCAAAATTCGAATTCCGTTTTAAAAAACATTCACTAATTATCGACGTCGGGCAATTTATGTGCTGCCAGTTACATAATGTGGAGAGGCTGTATGTGTTATGTGAAAAAAGGGTGTTTTTCGTCTATGTACCCAAATAAAAATGAGGGGGGTAATGTCCGGCTGTATGGGCCGTTTATCGCAAATTGGCGGCTGCTAGGTACAACGGGGTAACTCAAAAATTAACATTTTGTTAGATTCAAAAGAACATGGTTCATTTCAGTATTTTTTATATATCAAACAAGCATACGGCCTATTGGAATTTTCTATAAAATTTGCATAACAGAATAAACAAAGCAAATGTATAAAATTGTATCCTCAAATGTATAAAAATTTAGTAAAGAATCGTTTTAAAAAAAAATCTATTCATTTTAGGCAAAAACGAATTTCCTTAAGAATCTCTTTTGTGTTAAAATATTTATAAACGCACTTTGCCTTACACTCTGTTTACTCCTTAAACTCCTTAAAGCATTAAACATCTAGTCACTGGGGGAGACTTTTCGGATTTCCTGTTACATATCTTTCAATTCGTTAATTAAGCCTCTTTTAAATTTAATAAAATGATCTTAATAATAGCCAATCATATTGTAATTTAATGTTTAAATACGGATTAAATAAATAAGAGCATCAGGGCGTTTTCACTTAAAATTATACCTTTTACTTCTTTCAGAACCGATTTTTTTTGAGTTTTTCCTTCTGCATATCAAAATCAGGAGCAATTATGAATCGTTGACAAAAACCTTTTGTTGAGATTCAACTGACCGGTAATCGTCATTTAGCTAATCGAAAATAAAAATAATGGCAAAAAAAATCGCTTATGCGGCCACACACTCGAGACATTACCCACATAAACGCACAAAGCGTTAATATAAAAAAAAATACAAATTTCCTAAGCGGTTAAGTAACTTAAAATTCTTACTTACGTGCTTTTCGCAAGCGGCCGATTGTCATTCGAAATTTAAATGAAGTAGCTATCGCAATTAGTGTGCGTGGGCCGTAGTGTGCACTACACGCACACATGGATGCACAAATAAAAATGGAGATCAAAAAATGTGTGTGACGCGCACACATGCAGCCACAATTCAATATCGCCCGTCATTGGACGTAGAGTTTGCAGAAAAATATAATGTTAAACTAATTAGTTTCAGAATGACTTGAGACAAGTTAATGTCAAGTGCAAAAATATCTGACTACCTAACCTTCTGCCCTTAACAATGAAGTCGTATTTACATATTTATGATCATTTTGTCGATGCTCTTATTTTATACTCGACTGTATTACTACTGATAAGAGTTGATAAAAGACTGAGGGAACTAGGGATTATATTTAAATTTATTCAATTCAATTATTCAATACATTGTGTTTGAATATTACATTGGACTTTATTACGCTAGACCTAATTTTTTTTCACAATATATAATATCACTTAATACACTTATATAACATTCAAAAAATCTTAAATTAAGATTAGTAGTTAAGTATAGAAAAAAATTTAACTTTATTATGAATTCAATGAAATAAACAGTTTAAATTTTTATTATATTTTTTTTACTTAAATAACACATAGTCCATTTTGAGGAATTTATATAGCGAGCGTCAGTTTTAAAACAGTTACAAATAAGACAGATAAACTTACAATAAAAAAATATTTGCCAATATAATATGTCAATGGCATACAAAATTAAGATTTGTCAATAATTTTAAGTATATCCTTACGGGTCGTCAATAACCTAAAAAACCGGTCAAGTGCTACTTCAACTCATGCACCGAGGGTTCCGTAGACATATATATTAGAAATTGAATCGTATGGTAACTTTATTAGTCAAAAGGCGTGTTTTGACGACCGGTTTACCCTAGTGGGTAATGCACCTGCCTGTGAAGCTGACGGTCCTGGGTTCGAATCCCGGTCAGGGCAAATATTTGTGTGATGAATATGAATATTTGTTTCTGAGTCTTGGATGTTTTCTATGTATTTAAGTATTTATATCTATTAAATATATCGTCGTCTAGTACCCATAACACAAGCCTTCTTGAGCTTACTGTGGGGCTAGTTCGATTTGTGTAAGATTGTCCTCTAATATTTATTTATTTATTTATTTATTAAAGACGCATTCTACATTATGCACCAATCATTTAATATGTATTCTATTCTCTAAGTCGGGTTAAAAGCAAATGTCACTACACAAATACAAATACCTGTATAAAATAAAACTCGTATATCAGCATCCTTTCAGTATTGAGATACGAGGTTTCGAAGAGTACTAACAGATTTGATAGTGATTTTGCTTCACCCGACGATGAGCGAGTGATAAACTGGATGATTTATCTTAGAATGCGGTCAGATCTAGGAGCTCATACCGTCTTTGCCCTTCTTCCATCAGATATACAGACGTGCGGCTACCATCCTTAGGGGGTGTCCATAAATTACGTGAGGTGTTTTTTAAAATTTTCTGTAACCCCCACCCCCCAGGTGAGTTGTCGTGAGATTTTATTCAACCCTCCCTCATCACCCAATCTCACGTGAGATTTTTTAAAATGTGGGTTTCTTACGTAAACGCGTTGGATTGTTATTGTAAAAAGAAAAAAAAAATGCTTCGTGCTTTTATTTACGACTAGTTAAGACTAGTAATCAATATTGCTGAGAGTTAACGTCGAAGTATGAATGAAATTATTCTCTTTCGAACGAATTAGTGAATAATCTTAATCGTATTACGATTACGCTTAAGATTAAATCTTATAAGCGTGTACAATCTGGATTAAATGGACCAAAATAGTATAATTTTATTTTGTTTCAATCAGAAAAAAAATTGCGTGATATTTGCCGAGAACCCCCCTCTCTCCAACGTAAGATTAGATGAGATTTGACTCGACCCCCTCCCCCCCTTAAACATCTCACGTAATTTATGGACGCCCCCTTACCTGGTCGGATTTTTTCCTTATTCGAACCAAGCGCTTTTCATCATAAGATTTGAAATCCCTTGCCAGCTTCTGTATTTCCGAGTTCATAACCTAGAACTTTTTAAGGCACGAATAAGCATCTTCTGAGTGAGCTCGCTTCACCGTCGGCCTCATCTTGGCCCTGGCTAGACACTGGACAACAGCTATCCCATCATCATCATCATCATCATCATTTCAGCCGAAAGACGTCCACTGCTGAACATAGGCCTCCCCCAAGGTTCGCCATTTAGACCGGTCCTGTGCCGTTCGTTTCCACCGGATTCCCGCGACCTTCACCAGGTCATCCGACAAGATGGAGTGATGCTATCCCATATTTAATTATTATTTTTTATTTTGTTTTTATTTTATTTGTATTAAGGATAACAACAGCTTTATTATATTACATATTTTTACATAAGTTAGTTAACTGAAGGCCAATAACGGTTATCCGTTATTTACATAACATTTATATTTATATGCATACGAACATGTGCAAGCGGAAAAAATCGCTTGGAGCAAAGAAAGATAACAATGACATGTAACAATTTGTAATTACTAATTAGGTGCTAGGTACTATATATTAAAAGCAACGTGTCAGTAACAATCGTTATAACGGACAGTTTTCTTATGAGAATAACAGAGATGAGGTGGTAGGTATAGATAACTGAATGACATCATCAAGTTAATAAATATATACGTTAATTTAAAAAAGATATCAGAATGCAATATTAAGTATGTTTCTTGAATGTAGTCTTATTGACGTGTCAAGTTAATGCACTGAACAAATTTAACCTAGAAGGAACCGCTCTGCAGCAATATACCACCTGTCTATATTGACTGTTCATATTTTCTTATTGACCGAGTGAAACGAAGGTCTCTGCTTCAGCTTCGACAAAAATGCTTTCGTATGTCCAGATTTCCGGATTTCCGTTTGTTCTCGTCTACATGTCGCAATTCTCAACCGATGATCGTGAAATTTTGTGAGCAGGTTGGATAAATATACAGATTTTTTTGTCGAATAAGTTCTTGGAAATTAAAAAGATGTATTTGTTCAATGGTTTGTCGCATTTCGCAAACGATTGTCGTGAAATTTTGTAAGCAGGTCCGGTAATAATAATATATTTTTTTTGTCGAGTCAGGTTTTGGGAATTTTCAAAAACAAATTTTATTTCAAAGATTTTGTAAGTTTCTGCGTCCGAATTTCTGTTTGTTCTCCTCTACAGGTCGCATTTTTCAACCGCTTCTCGTGAAATTTTGTTAGCAGATTCGATATTCATAATTGATCTTTGTTGTAATTTCATATTTTGGAAATGATAAAAGAATTCACTCACGAGGTCTACAGCTCACAGAGCCACTAGTGATATGAGGTTGGAAAAATGTATTATACCGTAGTACTCTTTTACTTCATGTATTCTTAGAAATCTCACAAAAGATTTCTTAAATTCTTCACTAGGTTCTAAAGAAGTCTATAATTAATCCTTATAATCAAACAATATCATAATGAGAGTATTATTGCATCCTTTTGTTTCCCAACCCTACAATCAAAATAATACAACCTGTGCACACACTCACAGCTCACGCACACAATGAAACTACTCGTACATCAATATGGCGGCGTGCGTTAACTCAGCGCGACCATGTGGCGTATTTAGGTCAATTGCTCAAATAACCACGCATCGTCGGGTGATCGTCTTGACTTTTTTTTAAGTCCAAGGAGAGCCATGTACGCCTTTATTTTTAACTTAGCGCTGATTGGTTTAAGAACATGTTATGTTGCACACATTCTGAAGGGAATGTTTAAAACACTTTGCAAAAATTTTAGAGTAAAAAATACTGATACAATACAGTTTTACTTTTAAAAGTACAAAAGATACAGACAATAACACATTCGACTTGAATAGCAAAAGAGACGTTTTGGTCATAAACGAAATGAACCATTCACACTAAAAATGCCAGGGTTCAGGATAATTGCAGTAATTTTTAAAAGTAATGTCCTGAGTCACTGAACGTTCAAACCCACAAAATTATCTGGCGGATAATCATCAAAGCGAATTAAATTAACCGTCATCGAGCTGTTAAAATCATTTATGGCATGGGCTTACGAAATCCAGGTCTGAAGTTCATCGCATGTGCGTTAATATTTTTTAAATCATAATACTGTTACAATCATTTCTTTCTAAATTTAATAAAGAAATGGATATTGAATAAAAAACTGAACCAATCGCTTACCTCAAAAAGGTTTTTCTATATCAATTAAGAGGCCTTATAAGTTTTAAAATGCTTTGATTTCAAATTATAACACAAGTGTTGATAATACCAATAAAGTGATTGAAGTAAAGTTTTAAATAGTAACAAAGCCATTTTTTGATTTTATTTTGTGTAGAAGAATTTAAGCGGAAAAAAACAGTTTCTAGCTTGAAAATGGTCTATTTGTAGTTATGTTTGAAACGATATTTCTTAATGAAAAATCCAAAAAACACATTTTAAGTTTATGACATTAGATCGCAATAGTCCTGTTCTAGATAGTAACATTGAGAAATTGTAAGATACGTGTCATTTCTAACAGAAAATGACCTAAATAGATGAGGGTTTTTTAACTGATAAAGACTCTTAAGTTGAATTCTAGTTTAAATTACATTCCGCCTGTATGACAAGGAGAATATAGGCCGTAGTCAGATTTTCACAGTAATTACTGGCTTTTTTTTAACATTTGCAGTTACTGTATATTTAATGACATTGCCGATGTCGGATCATAACCAAAACTTGATGTAACGATGGCAATTTATTTAAAAACCTCAACTACCAATTACTTCATAAACGACAAAGTCTCACTTAACACTTTAAGGAAACATTTAAATACAGGAGATGAAATATCATAATATAAAATGTACGTTAAACGTAATTTTTCTTCATTTATTACACAAAGAAACGATATATAATACACAAAATTTAAAATACATACTTTAAAATATTCTTGTAACTACTCACCTACAGTATTCAAAACATGTTTCGGTTCCATATTAATCATAAAAAAAGAATAAAAGATGTATACTTGCTTCAGAGCCATGTGAATATGACCTCTCATTTCGACAACAGAAAACCAATACGTCGTAAACACGAGCTGACTCAAATCAAACAAAATATAGTCAAAGTCTGATGTGTTAAGGTCCAGATTGGAATAAACGAAAAATTGTGTTTTAGCCTTTAGTTTTAAGAAGTTTATATGTTGACATGCCGCGCCGGCGCACAAAGGCGAACAGGTCCGCTGCAATCGCTGGTTTTATGTAATCAATATCGATTCATTACTTGTCTCGTGACGATTTTCGTTTAAATGGCATTATTAAGGTCTTGTTGACTTTTTATTTCAAGTGTTGGTACAACAACGAATTCTTTAAGTATTGGTTGTTTTGCGTAAATAGCCACATAACCACTTGTATTTATTTATTGATGTCTACTTTAAGAAAAGTAATGTGTAATTGTATAAACCAAAGACATACGGAAATAGAGAAAATACTTCTCCATTATTATTTGTTAACATTGAGTATACAAATAGTTGTAAAAAATACAAACATTTTTGTGCCTTTCATATACTTATAAAAATAATAAAACAGAAAATAATAATTAATAAAAACGCATTAATATTACATTATTAATGGCTTTCATATAATAATTAACAATATAAAATATATGTATTATTAAATAAAACAATGTTAATATTTAAAGAAAAAATACATTATCTAGAAGCCCTGCTTACTAGACGGACGCCGCGATTGTCAATTTTTAATGTGTTGTTGCGACAAGGCCTGCATTTTTGGGCAATAGAGCACACGCACAGGGGCCGATGGCTATTCCTGCTAATTAACTAAATTAAATAGCTTTTTAGATTTGAATTAAAGATTAAACGGCCATCAGTCGGCCGTACAATTAGCATTGAATGGAATACATTCAATATTTTTTTTACTGTTGCTATTGGTGATGCGTTTGAGAATAAAAAAATATTCATATATTGATATACACTAATATGAATGAGATAATTTATCGAATAAATAAACAGGTCTTAATTTATTTTAAACAGTGTAAGTAGTCTAACTATAAACTAAAATAAAATAAACATAATGATTTATTATATTACAGATACAGAATACATATTTTACCGCCCAAAATAAAAAAATAAACATGTTAATCTGTTTTGTAATGATTTAGGAAGGTTTTTGCTAGATGATTGTTCTTTATAATTTACAGGAAGATCAAAAATATTAAAAATAAATAATATATTGTATAAAAGTTAACTATGTTAAATATATTTGCAGTTCCCTTGCAGGGTTTATGTTGAAAGTATGTGATATAGTTTTAAGACCTTATTATACAACATAATGCAATAAATTTATATGACTATGGCTACCTTTTTACCTGCATTTCTCTTTGTCAGTGCAACGAATCCTCAATTCCATAGAAAGTCTTGTGACTCCTCAGGTGTTGCAAGCGTTCATAGGCTACACTGAGACTATCAACAAGACGCATGCGCAGAAGTATGATGCTATAAAGTCTCTCAATGCATGTTGAGAAAGAATAAATTATGTTATGCATATTAACAGTTACTCGAATGTATGTCAATACATACAGAAACATCCAACAAAAACATGACAAATCATTCAGCTTTTTATGCGGAACCCAGATTTTATCACGGAACTTTACATACAGTTTACACATCCATTTTCAACTCTATTACAACCCAATAAGGTGAAAAATGGATATGTTTGTCGAATAACCGAACACCTAACGTCGGCAAACAATAACACTTTAAAGGCTGACCCAAATTTCACCGCAACCGGCGCAGCATTAAACAAGATGAATGCGCGAGATGACTAACAGCCGTCAGCGATTTATTTGACACATTTCGCAAATTGGTTGAGTACGGAGAATTGAGTGATGTGCAGCACACGTTGCATATTATTTTAATGTATATTTGAATGAACGTATTGTCCTTGGAAAGATCGTGATAGAATCAGGAATTGTAAAACCGGTTTTATGGGTGGATCAACTATTCTTTGTTGCTCGTTACCATGGCTACGTCTCCTGAGTCACTCTTTAAAACTGTGATTTTATAGGGTTTAAATCTATCAAACATGAGTTTTAGCGATGAGCTTAAATCCATTTGGACATGGATCATCTCTTGAGCATGCTTGAAGTCCATATGATAAACATTTTTCTAAGAAACTCGGATACTGATGTCTCCTCGCTGACGGGACAAAATAACAACAAGAAAAAGTTGATTGACCCTTATTTAAAAAATACCTTATTTAACAAACTATTACCGCTAATAAACGAATACCTATATTCTAATTAGAGGTATTGTTATCATTCCGCTTTTATCTATACCTCTATGTATAGACTATTTACGTTATGAAATACCTGTATTCAATACCGCTATTCATTGCACTTGAAAGGTAAGATATCAATTAAACATTACTATTAAAACGCATCAAATACGTGTAATAGTGTAACGCCCAATCAGCAAGTTGGTAAGTAGTACATAGTAAATTAATAATTCTGTACTTTTAGTAAATTATTTAAGTAAGTATTGAGTCCCTTTCCATTTATTACGATGAACTCAAAAATCAGAAAAATACGAATTCTGAAATATTCATACCTACTTTTTTACAATACGCCAGTTGGCAGAAACAAATAATCGAGTATACTGACAGCGATCACCGGTAATGGTTTTTATGGCTAGTGTCAAATAGAGGTATTGTTGTCAATTGGCGAAACCGTTAATATATTTGAATACGGGTTTTGATTATACCGCTAATCAGAGCTTTAGCGATATAAATAGCGTAATGCAATTTTAATCGGTTATACCTTATTTAATAGAATACCGGTAATTAATAACCAGTGTTAGTTTGCTTTATATTTTTTCGATTGAACTAAGTTTGTTACAAAAACGTAGTCGAGTTCATAAGTATGTGTACGTACGTTTCTAACGATTAAATAATATCTCTCCGTATTGCCTTTAACAATAATGTTACACATATTTAAATCACTTTGTCCCTGCATGTATTTTCGAACTCGAGTGTAAACTGAAAATACAGGGAAAGAATTGTCTGTTAGTATTAAAGTATTGGTTGAAAAAACGCAACGGTTATCTAGGTACTCATTCACCATCATCATGATCAGCGTGTAATCGCCCACTGCTGAGCATAGGCCTCTCCTCTAGGACGCCACTCATCCCGGTCCCTTACTAGTCTCATCCAGGAGTAACCCGTGGTCTATTTAATATCAACCCATCGTATTTAGTCATTACTGATTGTGAACCAATACAAGGAATTTGGGCCTAGAATTTACGTCCCGCGCATTTCCGAGCCCGCAAAACACATTGATATTAAGAGCTCCTTTTATGCTCAGTTGGAATTTATATACTAAACTAAATTGAAAAACAAATTAAATAGATAAGGTACACAGGCATCTTTTTAATTTGAAGCTGTCACCTACTACCTATATAATATATCTACTAATTTAAAATTATTTAAATATGTATAAACTCATTACATAAACATTAAGGGTGGGCTGCACAAATCGTCTGTAATCGTAAGCGATGTTCGATAAAATCTGATTGTGTGGAAAGTCTGACAAGTTTCTATGGGGTGATAGCTGCCGGCGCCACATTGCCTATAATATAATAAATAAATAAATAATTCAAATAAGTTGATATGTCTATAACGCTTTGAAAATCTACTTATCGCCATCTTTCATGTGTTGTATTAATGTGATATAAAATTTATATGTGTAAGTAAACATTATGTTCAAATAGTAGCCCCCTCAAATTGCTGTGCCCGCGCAGGGCGTCACATGTGTCTATACTTATATTGTAATTCCACCTGCTCATGTATACATGTGATATGCAATAAACGTTTGATATTTGATATTTATTTGACGATGACCGGCCTGTGATCGTATGTTGGTGCAACTGACCCTTAAAATAACATTTAATTATTATTTGGCATGGTTTACTACAAACTGTATTCACCCGGATTACGCATAACATCATTACTGCATGCAATCAAATGTCAATTGTGGCCTAACGCGTCACCGCGTTACAAAATCGACTTTCCAATTTCTCGAAAACGATAATTTTGTTTTTTCTCCTGGTTGCGTCATTGCCTCGTCTCGCTGTGCAGTGCAATGTGACCTCGATACGCACACACGCAAACCCCACACACACGCACAGCAGTGTGCTTACGCACAAATACAAGTGCTTTTTTCCGCGTACACAGGATGTCCCGATTTTTATTGCTTTAATATAATTACGATTTTATTGATAATGTTATTTTGTAGTTGCCATTGTTTATGATACTGTGAATTCATCCGGTTAACTAAGTTTTTGTTTGAAAATGTAGAAATAATTATATGAATGGCTTTGTTACAATTGGTACCATTTCAAACATTGTACAATTTCGTTTTCATGAATTAAATATGTTGTAAATTTTTGTAATAAGATCAATTTGTGCCTCTCTTAGTTATGTCTATAACGTATGACAACAACCAAACTGCCAACCCACCTAATATTAAGTCGTTACCGTCGCCTAAGGACACTTGGAACACCAGACATAGCTGATAAGAATTGACACATTTATGTTAAAAAAAAAACTAATTAATCAAAAGACAACATCCTGTACATACCGATACACACACTCCAATCGGTTGATAATAAAATGTGGCTTTTTTATCACTATTTACTTTTTTCTATGTACAGACGTTAATCCATGTATGCGTGGTACATAGGCTCATTTGCCACGTAATCATAATAGCGCCGCCATTTTAAAATGGAGGCTGCATTTTACTTTAAAGTATATTTATTAAATTTGGCGTAACGTATTTTATGTAAATTTAAAGACTGCGATATTTAACTATAACGAGGTTCTATATTCGAAGAAGTGAGTAAATATCGTTTTTAACTTCTTTAGCAGCGGTTTTAGTCCCGCAGACACCATCAATAATAATATCAGTATTTTGTATGTGTCTTTAAGGAGCGCTCACACCGCTGCTTAATGGTGCATTACAAATAACAAGAGAGGGATAGACTTATGAGTTAAAAACGTCAGACTAGTATAGCAGTCGTTAAGCCACAGTTGGGTCATACTTAGTTGAAAAAACAAGTCGTCCCTCCTGTGGTCAATAGTTAACGGCTTATGTGCAATAGCTATGTGTTCATTACAGGGAT
Source organism: Epiblema foenella (assembly GCA_963556455.1). NCBI lineage: Eukaryota > Metazoa > Arthropoda > Insecta > Lepidoptera > Tortricidae > Epiblema > Epiblema foenella. The sequence continues at coordinate 20,368,261 of OY747108.1, forward strand.
TTATAGAAACGGAGACACTGTTTATGCGGGTTACTGGTCCAATCCAAAATTAACCTTTGTAGCCCTTAACTTTTGGTATGTCCACAGAAAAGACGCGAACCTAAATCCGCGTATGACCAAGGCTTTCGGGCGACTTGAGAACTTCTAAAACTCAAGTTTCCCACTCACTTGACAAGCCTAATTCCAATGTCTGGTTTCTCCTCGTGTTAAAGGTCAGATGGCACATTCTTCCGCAAGAACTAGTGCCTACGCCAATTTGGATTAGGTAGCGGACCCCGGGCATCCTTCAGGATTCAACAGTACTGGGATAACGCTAGGAGAATGATGGTGATGGAAGATCTACTGAAGGCTAGAGAGACAGAGGTAGCAAAGTACTGGCAGAGGACAATCTAGTTTAATAATTAACACGAGTAAGAAGAAGAACAAGCATCGAATATGTTTGTCGATCGACTTTCAACACTAAGACTTACATTGTTAACATACAAAGTCAAAAAAAAGCTTTTTTTAATGACCGTCCACTACGCAATCATTGCTTTAATAATCCAAAATGGCTGCCACTAAAAATGGCCACCACTACCCCTGCCCCGTCAGCGATTTGCACTGACGATTCTTATTTATTTTTTGATAACACCGAATTAAACAAATTCAAACTTAATAACGTTACACTAGAGTCGAGAGTATAATGAGCAGTGTTATTTTAATTTCACTTGTCAAAATAATAGCGACGCCATAGGATGGGCTTAATGAATGATTTAATGTGTTTTTTGTTGATGAAGGTATTTTTGTTGCAGAGATAATATGTACAATGATTCAATGATAGCAGTTACGAATATCATATTATTTTAATTGACTACAGTTTAAACTAAACTTGTTTAAATATGTTATTTATATCGTATTTTAATCCAGATACACCTTAATGAACCAATTTAACAATTGATTATAAAAAGGAAAAAAGGTAAGGTTGTCCTAAGGTTGTCTGGAAGAAATCGCTCTTTAGCGATAAGACCGTTGTTGTTTGCCTCTACTCATTATGTTTTTGTACTGTACTATGTCCTTTAATTGAGATGTGCAATAAAGAGTACCGAAAAAAATAAAACCGGCCAAGTGCGTATCGGACTCCGCATATTTAGGGTTTCGAACCAACCGCAAAAATAATTTTGTTATAATAGGAAAAATAGGGAAATTTCAATGAAAAATCTGATTTAGCAATATATTAGTATATTTTGGTAAAATATACTTAATAATGAACATTATCACTAAATTTCAAATTTCTAGATCAACGGGAAGTTAAAAAATTCAAGGGAAAAAAATTGTAAAAAAAAAAGGTGACTTCTCCTATTCATTGCCTTTCCAATATTGTTTAAAACAAAAAGTACAGTATTTATCTACTCAATCAGCTCTAAACAACGATACCCCATTCGATGGGGTAGGGTAGGTCTTCCCTTTAACTGTATGGGATCGTCCCTTAAAAACGTTTAATAATAAGTTTTGACAATTTGTATGGCTTTGAGTCAACAAAATGCTTATACTATGAAAATTTGAAGACTGCCTCCAGCAGTTTCGCTGTAACACCTGTGTGACAGACGACAGATCGATGGACACGTGAGTGACAGCAATAGGGTTCCGTTTAGACCCTATGGGTACGGAACCCTAAATAACGATAAAAATATGCAATAGACTCATAGGGATAAGTTCACATTTGTACTTTAATCTTATGTGTTTTGTACTGTTGTTTTAACCTGTTATTGTGTACAATAAAGTGCTTACATACATGAATTCAAGGAAAAGTACAATTTTATAACTACATATTAACAAATTTGACATGAAATATTGTATTAATTTTTAATCATAATTCCAAATGTATTAATAGAATTTTAATTTTTGACATAGTTTTACCCTTAAATTTGTCCGTATAAATATTTTTATGACGAACTGTACCTACCTATATCTACTATAAGTAGTGGTACAATTTTTAGGAAATTTATATAATGTATGACTAACAACGATTTGGTGATATCATGTATTACTGTCATGTTGTAAGTATATTGAATAAATGAATGAATACATACATACATACATAGAATTATTGGGCCTGACCTGACAATTATACAAAAAAAAAGTTATTTATTGTACGGCATCTCTTATTAGATTAGGGGTATAGTTAAATAATCATTTTGGATATAATTAAAATTGAAACGTATAAAACCATGATACGAGACGGTTATACATTCAAAAATAAAGGAACGCATTGTTCCATTTCGCGAACGCATCCGTAAGTAGCGCGTGAAAGTTGGAAATATTCAAAAATAGATCGGCAAATCGGCCAATGAATGGGAGCGGACAAAAAGAAAAGGTCTTTACTCCGCCGTCGGAACAGCGACCGGCTGAGAGACGACTCAAAATATTAAAAAAATATATACTCGTATATTTTTGTTAGAAAATGAAAAGGAATAAAGTAAATTCATTCATTAAATTAAATTAAATTAATTTTAATTTTGACGCTCAAAGACCATGTACATCTCTGGGATATTATACTAATTTCATTATACTCCTTGTTTAATCTTGAGACTTTACTGATGTAATATTTGTAATAGATAACTTTTCATTAAATTAAATTAAATTAATTTTAATTTTGACGCTCAGAGACCATGTACATCTCTGGGATATTATATTAATTTCATTATACTCCTTGTTTAATCTTGAGACTTGACTGATGTAATATTTGTAATAGATAACTTTGCAAGTTTATCTTCACTGTATGACATTAATTTTGTTATAATTGTAAACTCGAAATTATTATTCCTTCTTGAACTGTAAATTAATATTTTGACATGACAAATGTAATACTTATTATAGTCAGACTTTCTTAAATTGTAAATTAATATTTTGACATGTAAAAGTGCCCTTGCGGCCTATTTGCAGAATAAATGTTAGATTTTGATTTTGATTTTCATGGATATATAGATATAATCAATTAATGGTAGGAGTCTCATTAAGCCAACTTATATTTTAAATTTTAGATGGTTTTATGTTTAGATGTTTACTCAATCACGCAAAAACTGCTGAACGAATTATGAAACTTAATATACTTACAAAGATTTTATAGCCTGGCCCCGTATTATCACGGTCACGTTTATGGAAGACAAACGACAAGATAAAGCATCTGTCACTTTCTTTTCTATCGAGTGGTATAAGAAAGTGACAGAGACGAAGGGAGTGGATATTTACGCGAACAAAATCGCGGGCCAACGCTAGTATCAAATAATTATTAGGTACTTTTATTATGATATAATTCGAGAATGGAAAAATTGATTCAATGATTGTAATTTAGTTTTCTTTTTAAGTCCAAGTACAACTATTCCATTCATTTCCCTTTACATAACTTGGTATAAATAATTTAATGGAACATTTACTTTTATTCTCTCAGTTCTATTGCATCATCGATAGCGCGTAGGTATGCCAATCAGGTGGACTGAAAGGAAATCAAAAAATGTGATATATCAGTTATAGTCCACAACACACTTCAACCCGGTTCCTATAGGTACTCGTCTTTTTCAACACCTAAGGGAAGGGAGTGGCGATATTTACGATATACATATTTTATGCACAGTTTTAGTATTTTAAATCATATTAATTACTTACTGTTAACAAATTGACGCTCTTAGAAGTCTCTGTTCTTCAAATAAGAGTTTATAAAACCTTTTGTTTTCGTTCATAACCTAAATTGCATTTTCAATTTAGCTTTACATCATATTTTACTACGACGTCACAAATATTATTAATTCTCACCATCACAACGAATTTCCATAAAAAAATGTTTAGTAGTGTCACTAAAAATATCAGTAAGCTTGTTCTAGTTTTAAAATATCTCTCTGCCTCTGTTTCAGATGAACACACAGCGGCACAGGTAAGTGAATGAATGAAAACTAATAACTCTTTTGTTTCGGCATTTTCCCACCTGCAACACATGTCCGAAAAATCCAGTAAAAAAATAAAAAACGACGACGGCGCGAGCAATTTGAAAATAGAACTCTCGCTCTCGTCGGTCGTTCGCCATTTTTTCTTTTTTCCGCCGCACGATAGGAATAGTGACGTATTTTTTCAGCCACTCTCGTTTTCACTAGTTGCTCGTAAAAGCAAATAAAGATCGGTAAAAATACGCCGGATTTTTTCGCGTACCGGTTTGTGGGTTATGCTTTTTTTTTTTAATTTTTCATCGCCGCATTCAGGTCGTTTAAACCGGGTTTTTCGCGAGTCCATCAAATAAGTAGGGGTCTTTCACTCAATTCAGAAGCATGTGTTAACCCATTTTACGTCATATTTTTCTAACAAGTGTAACTGTCATTTTGTCCGTATTACATTTGTATTTATTACAATATTTAATAAGAGAACAACGGTTGGAACTCACTTGGAAGCTTGGACTCGGTTGGAACTTGTCCTCTTATTAAGTGTAAATATGTCTCACGTTAGTGTACATTTATGTATTACAATATTGTTAATAATTTGAATATTTATCGAATAATGTTTCATATTATTAATCCTATCTATATTAGTTATAATGATGTTACATTCATTTCGTTTGTAGCTGTAATTTTGACGTACGAGAGAAATTAGCCGTTTGTGTCGTGAAATATTGAGTTTATAGTTGCCATACAATAATTTCTTTTTTATTAAAACATGATAACTCTATTGGTAACTTTCAATTTACATTTGGTAAATAAACAAAAGACAACGTTTTTGCAAATCTAGTCCTATATTAAAAATAATTATTATTTGTGTAATTTATTACTTATTGTCATAATTAATTGATGTTTTTCTATCCATATAGCCATACTATGTTATAAATTGTAACATGAATCATTATCACTATTATAATTAGGATAGGATAATCTTATAGCCATATACTTATATTCATACCATTTATTTTGTGATATATATGTAGTTACTGCTCCTAACTGTCCTTCGCTAAGTATTTCTTTGAGCTATACATTCAATTGATAATTATAACTTTCAAATCCATTTAATTTCATTACAATAAACATATACATATATACACAACATTACACACAAATAATAAATAAGATTAATCTGTAATTGTAAAAGGAAAAAAAACTGCTAATTGTTTAATATTTTATTTACCCTGTTACAATTTTCAGACTATAAGGTAAGTGTTAGCAATTAAAGCTGGTCTGTAAGTCTACATATGTGTGAACAGAAAGATTAAAACCTTTCCCCAGGCTACTCTCCAACCGCGCACTCCTATCGCTTTATTGGGCCCGGCTTATAAAGTCACAGTCAAGTTCAAAAAAAAAGAAAGATTAAAACATTTAAAGTCAATATGATGGTAGGCGGTTGGGTGACCGCTTTAAGTGGTTATTAACTGAGCGCTCCCGTGCTTTGAAAGGCACGTTAAGCCGTTGATCCCGGCTGCTATCTATGATAGCAGTCGTTAAGCCAAGTTAGAGGCCTTCATGCGGCTCGAGAACTTCTAACAGTCAAGTTGCCCACTCACTTGACAAGCCTAATTCCAATAAGGTCTGGTTTCCCCTCGGGTTGGAAGGTCAGATGGCAGTCGCTTCCGCAAAAACTAGTGCCTACGCCAACTCTTGGGATTAGGTAGCGGACCCCGGGCATCGTTTAGGATGCAACTGTACATATCTTCACTGTATGACATTAATTTTGTTATAATTGTAAACTCGAAATTATTATTCCTTCTTGAACTGTAAATTAATATTTTGACATGAAAAATGTATTACTTATTATAGTCAGACTTTCTTAAATTGTAAATTAATATTTTGACATGTAAAAGTGCCCTTGTGGCCTATTTGCAGAATAAATGTTTGATTTTGATTTTTTGATTTTGTACCGGGATAACGCTAGGATGATGATGATGATGATGATGATGATGATGGTAGGCGGCACCAAGATTTTCATGTTATTAAAACTTAAATTGCATTAAACTAAACACAGAACATAAATATGGATAATTAGTAATCAGATACAATTAACAGGTTTGACTTATTTATTTATTTATTTATTTTAAGGAGTACCAACAGCTACTAGATTATGATAAGAGACTTAGATAATAATACAAAGCCAATTAAAGGAACTCACAGATAGAAACAAAACAAGGAATTCAACCAACTTTGCGTACACATTCACACTTTGCTATTCAGAATTAACTAAATAATAACGGGAAAAAGAAGATTGTATACACCCCAAAAATTTGCTGGGTTATGGAATTATGATCTAGTGATAATTAAGCTTCTTTATATACGAACTAAAGCACTCGGTGAAATCGCAGCCTGCTAGATAGAGTAAAAAGTATATTTAAAACAGTCTGCTCTGATAAAATAGAATTGGAGTCAAAGTCGATTAAAAAATAAGTTCGCTAATTTTCGCCTCACTGACGGAATCGAGCCTTATATTTAACAATAATTATCATTAAGTATAATGATTACAATTAACACGTTAAGGAGATTATAGATAACAGTTTAACTCAAATACGATATTTCTTATTTTACTTCTGAAAGTGGTTAGTACTGTATCGATATCAAATCATACGAAAAGCGCGCGTCAAAACGCGGCAGCAATTACAAGAATCTAAATTCCTCCACAGTCCTGCAGCAGATCAATACTCATCCTGCACTAAAACCGATGCCACTAAACTCCCGGCCCTTACGAGCCGAATAAAAAAAACACCCGCTTTCATAAAACCCACATCTGCATAGTGCCATCGAGTAATCTCACTCACACGAACCAAAACACAAACACACTAACACAAATAATAAAGTACAGCAGTAATATAAAACTAAGAAACATCAACATCTTGCCCCCTACCACCTTCCCCCCGAGGGGGTAATTCCCCCCTGAACTTACTAAAATACTAAAAACGGAGATACAGTGGGGTGTGCGCCCCTCGTCGTTTTCTTATGCAAGATCCTTATATTTTAACCTAAAATGTTCCCGCTAGAGATTCTGTGGAGCACACACTTTTAAATTATGTAATTCGGTTATGTATTTCTGTTTCTTTGATTTCCTGCTTCTTGGTAGATTTGCGGAAACGTTCTGTTTTATAATTAGTCTTTCTTAAGGTTTTGTTCTCTTTAGAATTGCATTAAGATTATACAACGCCGGTGGCAAACAAGCGTACGGTCCACCTGATGGTGCCCGCAACTCCAAAGGAGTGACGTGCGCGTTGCCGACCCTTTATAAGATTTGAGGATGAGGATTATTTCCATGTTGACGTGTTATACATATAGCTCAAAATATTTTATTATGATTAGTGTACCTACTTTATTACCTTTTATCTTGACGCTTAGAGACCTTATACATCTCTAACAAATCTCGATTGTTATTAGTTTCTTGGTCTTATTTTTGACATGACACTACATTTAATTAATGATACTTTGATTATTGTATTATTTTTATTTGATGTACTTAGATAGATTTTGACTTGTAAAAGTGCCCTTGAGACCTATTTGCAGAATAAATGTTTTGATTTTGATTTTTTTTGATGCACTGTATTGACAGCAGAAGGAACACATTTAGGTGGCTCGCTCTCAACACAGTGCATCCTCGGCTCTGGCAACGTTGTCTGAAGATTTCATACAATTGCGTTTAATTCGTTTGGCGGCACGCGACGCTTACTCATCAATACAAAACATACATACATAGCTGTATAGTCACATTAAATGTAACCACTATGTAAATAAATAAATAAATATTAGAGGACAATCTTACACAAATCGAACTTACCCCACAGTAAGCTCAAAAAGGCTTGTGTTATGGGTACTAGACGACGATATATTTAATAGATATAAATACTTAAATACATGGAAAACATCCAAGACTCAGAAACAAATATTCATGCTCATCACACAAATATTTGCCCTGACCGGGATTCGAACCCAGGACCGTCAGCTTCACAGGCAGGTGCACTACCCACTAGGCTAAACTATGTACCTATGTATAACATCTTCATCTTCCTAGTTTTCCCGTTTGACGCCTAAGAAGCCCGGAGTCCGCTTAGACATCTATTCCGAAGTGTTAGCGTAGGAACTGGTTTTACGAAAGATACTGCCATCTAACCTTCCAGCTCACATGGAAAACTAGACCATATGTACCATATCTTCAGCATGTTTTTTTTTTCAGTAAAATTTGTAACGTTTTCGGCGTAAGAAACTCGGCGAGGTGTCACTTTTTCAAAACAATATACAATGTAGGTATGTAAAATAGCAGTTGAAGCTTCAATCGAATCCTATAATATTATAAACGTGAAAGTTTGTGCGGATGGATGTACGTTCCGCTTAATCTCAAAAACTACTGAACGGATCTCTATGAAACTTTCCAGTATTGTAGCTTACTTATACATCAGAATAGGACATAGGTTACCTTTTATATGCGGGTAACATCGCAGGGCGCTGCTAGTATTTAATATATATGTCATGTGATATGTTTACGAACTACCTACGTGTAGACTAGAAGAAAATGAAATTATTTATTCGTGACAAAAAACAATTCATAATTCATTTATTGTAAACCATGGTATTTGTACAGTTGTTACAAAATATTATTTTTGACACACATGGCACCTTGTTATGGTATGGCATAACATGATACTTAAAACTAGTTAAATGTTATATTCTTTGTTACATGTAGTTGTTTAAGGCCTTAAATTTTAATCTGTAGTGTGTGGTGTGGCGTGATTTATGTAGAATTAAATATATAAAAAGACCACAACGAAACGGTTGCATCTCGGTTTTATCATGTCCAAACATAACCCGTCACGTTAACCCGTCCGATGTCTACGTCATGAAATCGAACCTGTCAAGACCTGCCCGCCGATATATCGGCCACGCATTGCCCACTGACCTAAATCTGCGTGGGAACGGACATGGCCCCTTCGGCTTCGTGCGTGGACCGAGACGTCGGGGCCCTTTGGGACATGTGACGAGTAAGCAAGAAGGGCTTACGTTTATACCTATCCATAATTTCATTTGCCATAATACTAGTGTTTGACAGTTTAGTTTTAGTTTTTAGTTTTATTTATCACACAATACAATCTCGTGTAAGAAATAGATACATTTTTGCTTATACTACTATTGCATACTGATCAGGCGCTCTAATTGCGTAACAAAAAATGAAAATAAATAAGAATATACGGTTCAGTATATTCTTACAAGCACATAATTAATGTCAAATACAAAAAATTACAACATTAAATTGAATATAAATAAAACCACATTCAAAATAATCCAAAAAATATCAATAATAATAATGAACTTCGTTCCAATAAGTCACAATGTAACAAAAAAAAATGTACTAATTAGTACTGGTATAATGTTAATTAAAATAGGGAAAATGTCAAATATAAGAGATAATTTACAATTTAAAAATAAATATGTCAAAATATGTTAATTTAATTCTATTTGGACATAATCGTGATTTGTCATAAAAGTGATTAAGTATAATTTATTTAAGTTATTGTTATTTAGGTGGATCAACTATTCTTTGTTGCTAGTTACCATGGTTACGTCTCCTCATTCACCCTTTAAAACCGTGATTTTATGGGGTTTAAATTTACCAAACATGAGTTTTAGCGATGAACATAAATCCATTTGGACATGGGTCATCTCTTGAGCATGCTTGAAGTCCATATTATAAACATTTTTCTAAGAAACTCAGTTATTGTTGTCTCCTCGCTGACGGGACAGAATAACAAGAAGAAAAAGTTGATTGACCCTTAACAATTATTACCGCCTGTAAATTAGTTATTAATATTACTATAAACAAAAAGAAACTGAGACTACAGCTAAACTTCAGTCCTATTCCAAAATAAATGTATCTTGAACCTTTTCAATGTTACGGTACTTCATAAATACCGTTTAAATAATCCTATAGCATTAAATCCTCTCTCCTTTAAATTTTCTTATAACCTAAAAACATTACTCAAAACGCCACCCCGAACAATTCTAACGCGTAGAAATCCCTCTTAACTCGACTTTGTGTGTGTGAGGAAATTAATACATGAATATTAGAGGAGGCTGGATTAGTTCCGCGACTTGAAGGAAAAGCTTTAAACAGGTTAAATGAACTGGAAACACATGTGTTACATATTTAAATAATTATATGTCACGTTTATAATGTTCATGTGCCACAAAAATTGGGTTATCCGCGTTATCCCTGAAAGTGACATATAAAGTGAATAAAATTAACAATATTTAAGGGTCTCGTCGTCACTTTAAATAAAAAAAAATCAAACATTTATTCTGCAAATAGGCCACAAGGGCATTTCTACATGTCAAAATATTAATTTACAATTTACTAGCGACCCGCCCCGGCTTCGCACGGGTGCACAATTTAACGGATGTAATTATACATATAAACCTTCCTCTTCAATCACTCCATCTATTAAAAAAAACCGCATCAAAATCCGTTGCGTAGTTTTAAATATTTAAGCATATATAGGGATATAGGGACAGAGAAAGCGACTTTGTTTTATACGAGTACTACGTAGTGAAGAAAGCCTGACTATAAGAATACATTTTTCATGTCAGAATATTAATTTACAGTTCAAGAAAGAATAATAATTTCGAGATTATTAACAAAATTAATGTCATACCAACAGTGAAAAATAACTTGCAAAGTTATCTATTACGAATATTACAACATCAGTACCTAAAGTTAGAGATATATAAGGTCTCAGTCTGATTAAAAAAACAAATAATGAATTCATATATTATCCCAGAGATGTACATGGTCTCTGAGCGTCCAAATACAATTAATAGTTATTATTGTAACGTCCTTACAGACTAGAGAGTGTGATCTATAAATCTATACCTTGAAATTTTTATCATTGTTTCTGACGAGTAATGTATATGATCCATTGCATCCAAATAAAAGAGTATAAGTATGAGTATGAGTATCATTTAAATATATAAAAGAAAGCGTAAATATATATCTCGGAATCTATAAGTCCTAGTTAAAATTGTCTTTCTGAGAAAAACTCGTGATTTACTCGACTATTGGCTGACAACGTAGCAAGCTATACATATGATTTTAACAGCTACAAATCCTGTCTCCTCAGTTTCATGCCCAATGTGACGCCGTACGCGCATCGTTTAGATAAACGAGGACTGCGAGTCCGGAATGTAAATGCTGTATAAAAGGAGCGTCACGGAATTGGTATTGACGTCACTTCTCTGATTAGGTGAGCCGTTATTTCAGGAAGGATTTATAAATACGTCCATGTTAGTAGTAATAAACTAGACAGTATTGTTTGTATTGTATTTTTTATTCAGAACATATTGTGTATTATGTTATAATTTGTCTGGAAGAGATCGCTCTTTAGCGATAAGACCGCCTGCTGTTCACCTCTACTTTAAGTCTAATCTATACTGTACTATGCTGTTTTATTTGAGGTGTGCAATAAAGAATATTTGCGATAAGACCGCCTGTTGTTTGCATTATTGTCAGTGTTAAAGTTTGTTTTTAACATTTCCATTTTGTATAGTGCACAATAAAGTATATTATTATTATTATTATATTTGTATTGTATTGTGTCTAGGAGGGGAGGAGAGGGGAAGGCGTGCGACTTTCAATCTAAGTAGGTTGCGGATTCGAATCCAGACTTGTACACAGACATGGACGTAGAAAAACTTTATTTAACACCACTACATTGTACAACTGGATTATTAAAAAAAAATATGTACGAAATATCATTTGATATTTAACAGCTGTTTTTGGTGAAGGAAAACATCGTGAGGAAATCGGTCTCATACGAACAAGGTCTAGTTTCACCTCTGGGTTGGAAGGTCAGATGGCATTTGCTTTCATAAAACTAGTGCCTACGCCAAATCTTGGGATTAGGTGTCAATGCTGACCCTGGGTTCCATAGGGCACAACCGGGAAAAACGTTAGGATGATGATAGGATGGGAGTTGACGTGAGACAGCTATATTTAGTAGGTCTTTTTTTTAACCTGACTTTGGCTTTATAGGCCGGGTCCAGTAAAGCGGTAGGAGTGCGCGGTTGGAGAGTAGCCTGGGGAAAAACCAGAGGAAATCCCACACGAACACGTTGTCGACTTAAAAACTGGAATACTCAGAGTTTGCGCTCCAGTGAGATTGGTTGAGCGGCTTCAACCAAATCTGAGGTGTGGAATCGAGCTACTGGGAATTTTATCGCTGTTACGCTAAACCTAGCCTAGCTGAGAAGAGTCCAGCAAGAAACTCAGCTAGGCCCGACCTGGGTCGGTCTAAACGGTATGCGACGGTACCGGGACGAATAGGGACTATATTTGTTTGTGCTGTCGTGATCGTGAGGTGGATGTCCCCGCTCGCGGGAAGTTATTAGATCGCTTGAAGAAGTATTTGACTTGTATCGAAGGAAGGAGAGGTTCTCAGTTCGTCGCTTCGTTGTTTTGTGAAATATATAATTACCACAACAGTGTCTTGAAAAAAATATGAACGCTGTATTGACATTTACTATGACTGGAGAAAGAAAGATATTTGATTTTTTAGTAAACACAAACATTTAAACAGGTACCTTGTTTTGGCGTTTTGTACCAAGGGATGAGACGTAATCATCGTGGTTTTCACCCATTCAAGTAAGTATCATATTCAAGTAAGTATCATATTCAAGTAAGTATCATATTCAAGTAAGTATCATATTCAAGTAAGTATCTATTCAAGTAAGTATCATATTCAAGTAAGTATCATATTCAAGTAAGTATCATATTCAAGTAAGTATCATATTCAAGTAAGTATCATATTCAAGTAAGTATCATTTTCATCTTTTAATGTAAAAACAAAACTAAGCCGCTATACGTGTAATACTCACTTGACAGAGGAAAAGCCAGATTGCTAAAGAAGTAAAAAATAGCTGCCAACAATGAAATGACCAAAGATTAGATTTAGATTTTAGATTTCATTTATTACACAATACAAGACTTCATTATAAATTACATTTAAGTCAATTTAAAAGAATCCCTATTGTGGTCGTCAATACATTGAATAGAATAATAACACATAATAAAACAATTAAAACAAAAGAAAAACAAACATAAATTAAATAAAAATAACATTTCAAGTTTCACCCACGAGGATCGTCATACTATTACTAATGTAGGTATTGATAACAATATAATAATGGTTAAAATACGAATATAACCTATGTTGCAAAAAGAGAACATTTCGGCCCCGAACTAGCGCATACCCGACAATAATCACAACATTACAGCACATAAACCCAAATACATAAGAGCACATTAACATACACATACGAGACAAACTGGAAACATCACACGGCGGGTGGGACATCAAAAACTCTAATCAAACCCCCCCCCCCTCCCCCAGCCGCTATTAAGCCGGAAAACTTTCAAGCACGCCCCATCAATATTCTTACCAGAATATAATCAATTCTTAGAGAAAGAAACAGTCTCAGTGTGTATTGATAAATGAGAGCTCCCTTCATATTTCCTCGCCCCCGCGGGGTGGTAGGGTGGTGGGGGGCGTCTTAGGAACGTGCAAGATAGGCAGGGTTGCCAGGCTAATGAACCTTTAAGTTTTTAGGGTGATATTTAAGGGATTCATAGTAGTTGGGGATAAGATGCTGTTTGAAAAATCAATACTGACGAGTGACTTTTCTGTTTGTGTTTAAACTAGTAAAGATTTTGTTTTGGTTGTAGTTTTTGCTGGTTCATGAAATCGTTTATCATTAAATATTGTTTGGGACAAACTTATATTTATATAAAACATTCATGGCATTTTCATTGTTCGTTAAATTCTCTGTTTAATATAATTCAATTTACTGTGTACCAAAAGTACCAGCTGAACAAAGTATTCTACAATTGCAGAGCTGTATAGAGAACTAGCTTAATTCATAACATCATGTAGAAACCAGGGATCGGATACCGGTATTTTATCCATAGAAAAATACCGGTATTATTACGGTTACCGGTTCATTATTTCGTTTTTAATGGGACAATCTAATAATACGACGTTGTTACCTAAATACATGATTGAGCCCTACGTAAAGAGCAAAAAATAATCCAAAATATTGGGCTAATTCAGGGTTTTTTAAAAATACCGGTATCGGTCCCTGGTAGAAACAATACAAAATTCGTTAAATGCTACCACCAAACTACTATGCCATCATAGTCAGCATCGTCACCTAACCTAACCTAACCTAACCTTACAATTTTGCGACTTATAGCGAATTTTCATAGCCCTACACTACCTAACTACAGAATTCTACCAAAACCTCCCAAAATCTCCCAAACCGTGACGTAATACATTTGCATGGCCCTACTCGGGCCTACGCCGGGGCCCGTAGCGCGGCGTAGGCGCTAGTGCCCCCCCGTACAACTTTTTACTAAGAACCACGCGAAATGAGTGGATAAAACATAGGTAGCTTCACTCCCGCCAAATTAATTTAGTTAATTTATTTGGGTGTTGTGTGTGTACTATGTATTCACGGACCGAAAGGCGCAGCGTGAGTAGACCCAAAGTCAGAAGCGTATTTTTTAAATTTGGCGCCCCGGGCCAATAAGGTTCGCCGCCCCATAAACCAAGAAAAATAAGATAATTTTTTTTTAATAGTCTATGATAGTACATTACTGAAGAGGCCGCGAAATAGGGGATTACCGGCCGAGTAGTTATAGATGGCCGAGTATTAACGAGGCCATCTAGAGATACGAGGCTGACAACCCCGGTACCGCAGAGGCTTTTATAGTGTTTTTTTTCAAGAAATGCAATAAAGTTTGAAAATTAAAAGAAAACCTGAAATGAAATTCTAAGGATTCTGTATTAAAAACACACGTTGCAGCTGCCGGTCGGGGGCGGCTAGGCGGTTACGCCGCCCTGGCGGATTGATGCCCCGGGCCATGGCCCTAATGGCCCTAGGGTAAATACGCCCCTGCCCAAGGTGGACTGATGACCTGGTAAAGGTCGCGGGAGTCCGCTGGATGCGGGTGGCGCAGAACCGATCATTATGGCACTCTTTGGGGGAGACCTATGTCCAGCAGTGGACGTCTTTCGGCTGATATAATGATGATGATGATGACTAAGTATTCCCGGTTGTAGCCTAAGGAGTGCGGGGTCCACTTTGACTTTGTGTGTATGTATGAAAGATTTATACGAGGTGACACTTAAATCATGATACAAATTAAAACAAATGAGTTTCTATCCATAATACGTAATTTACACAATATATACATAATTCGTTTTATGTGAGTTTCGCACGTACTAATTATTCTAGACATACATTTTCCAAACGACTACTAAAAAACTACAATGAGTATTTCTGTGACATCGATCCATTTATGCACTCCCTTGATGTTCTAAAGAACGTACGAGATACATTTCAATTAGTCGATTGAACACCATTTCCTATGAAACAGCAATTTTCGCTCACACAAGGTTTGTCTCATAGTAAAAATGAGTCAGAATCATGGATAGAATCATATTTTATATTTTATACAAGCGCCTTAAGGGACGCCTCCCTTACAGCGACATCTACCAGAAGACTCATGCTTCATTAACGGCACTAACGTCTCAAATTATATTGAGAATCGTCAGTTGCGATGCGCCATCCCATACCTAAATTTAGAATAAAGGAAAAATTGAAAAATTTAGGCACCGGGCAGGATTCGAACCTGCGACCCGGCACTCGCGGCCAGTCGCTCTAGCCAACTGAGCTATAGGTGCAATCACTACCCAGTTCTAAATTCATCGACCGCTTTGAGTAGTTATTAACTTAGCGCTCCCGTGCTTTGGAAGGCACGTTACGCCGTTGATCCCGGCTGCTGTCTATGATAGCAGTCGTTAAGGTAAGTAAGAGGCCTCCGGGCGGCTTGGGAACTTCTAACAGTCAAGTTGCCCACTCACTTGATAAACCTAATTCCAATGAGGTCTGGTTTCCCCTCCGGTTGGAAGGACAGATGGCAGCCGTAATAACTAGTGCCTACGCCAAATTTTGGGTTAGGTAGCGGACCCGGGCATCCTTCAGGCTGCAACTATACTGGGACAACGCCGAGAGGATGATACAAAAACAAATACAATACAAATACTGTTTATTGTACACCTCAGTAAAATTACAAAGCAGGTCAGAAACATAACATAAGAGAGGTAACAGGCGGTCTTATCGCTAAAGATGATGATGTTGTTTTTTGTAAATTTTTTTCATCCACCGGTTGTAATTTCCATCACTTTTATATAGCTGTTCATATAATACACCTTCCTACCAAATTTCATAATTGTAGTGCTTATAGTCTCCAAGTAAATCGGCAGTCAAACGAACATACGGACGGACAGACATGACGAAACTATAAGGGTTCCGTTTTTGCCATTTCGGCTACGGAACCCAAATAAAGGATCGGCAAAGCGCTTTGTGACTCTTCTCACCGGCGTCCATGTGGCTGCGGTGTCTGCTTACCATCAAACAGGCCATAAGTTTACTTGCCATCTTCGTTGTATAAAAAATCTTCGTTGTATACAGACGGACGGACGGACAGACATGACGAAACTATAACCGACCGACGACCGGTTTAGCCTAGTGGGTAGTGCACCGGCCTGTGAAGCTGACGGTCCTGGGTTCGAATCCCGGTCAGGGCAAATATTTGTGTGATGAGCATGAATATTTGTTTCTGAGTCTTGGATGTTTTCTATGTATTTAAGTATTTATATCTATTAAATATATCGTCGTCTAGTACCCATAACACAAGCCTTCTTGAGCTTACTGTGGGGCTAGTTCGATTTGTGTAAGATTGTCCTCTAATATTTATTTATTATTATTTATAAGGGTTCCGTTTTTGCCATTTCGGCTACGGAACCCTAATAAAGGATCGGCAAAGCGCTTTGTGATTCTTCTCACCAGCGTCCATGTGGCTGCAGTGTCGGTTCACCATCAAACAGGCCATAAGTTAACTTGCCACCTTCGTTGAAAAGAAAGAAAGAAAACATGTTTATTTAGCATATACAATATTAAAGTAATAATAAAACAAAAGAAAATTAAAATACAACTAATATATGAAAAAATCCTAAAATTTCTCCCGGAATCGAACCCAGTCGCACCGACCTCGCACCCGCTGCGCCGTCGCCCCGCGCCCGCTCTTATTTTAAACAACTACCGCCTTTTATAATACATCCCGTTTCGCGACTAAATATCAGCGAATGTAGCGGGCTACCGCGACCAAGTACAGTTGATACTTGCAGTTTGTTTACAAAGAGACACGTGTAAATGTAGAGATATTTAACTCAATACAAGTCGTTGATCAATACATTTGGATTAGAGTCCCATTTACACAAGCGCATGGCATCAACTATAAAAGATATATGTAATAGTTTAACTTAATGATTATGTAAGAAGGCTCCTTAACTCTAAAAATTTTTTATAAATAAGATTAGTAGTAGTTAAGTATAAAAAAAAAATGTAACTTTATTATGAATTCAATGAAATAAACAGTTTAAATTTTAATTTTTTTTTATGGCATGGGACTGCATGCAAGTTTCAATACACACCACTTAAAAGCCAGAATTATGCTGAGTTAGGTCCATTTCGTGACATTTGTTTTATATTTTATCTATGCCTTTATTATAATGTTATATGTGTCACGACTAAACGTATTGAATTTAATACATTGCCCGTAAAGTTACAAATGTGTATAATGAGTTCAGTCGATTTCTTAAAACCCGAAATGTAGTTAAACTTGCAATTTGCATGCGATTCTTTTACGTGTGTCATTGTGGTAAGTACAATAATAAAAGGAAGTGCGTATTTTTAGGATGGCCACGGTAGTTTGAAGGCGTGAATGCGGGGAAAAGTCGTCAATTGGCATCATATTAGGAAGAATTTCTCAAAATGAACCTAAAATTTATTTTTTATTTTAATTACTTAAAACTTTATTGCACAAAATATAAAAATTGTACAAATGGCGGGCTTAATGCCAAATGCCATTATCTATCAGCCATTAAAAATAAACTGTGCTACATAAAGTGAGCTAAGTCGTTTGGCATCAATAATCGCAGGCGATTTTTATTCCAAGAAACCAGGTTGGGAAATAATATTCGTGAATCATTTTTGGAGACGAGTACTTAGGTTATATAAACCTTAACTTGGACGATGTCTACAGGAAAGAAAAATTAAGTGTCCTTAGGTTTGCCCGACTTAAAACTTAGGCTAATAATTTGATACAAACTAAGGTTTGCATTTCCGAGCCCGGCTTTTATGAAAACTTCCCAAAATCCTAAGACTTTCTGGTCTTTTTATACAAAACCGTGAGTTCTCGTGTTTAGTTAGCAAGGCAATAAACCATAAACATATTGAAAACATTTACGTCTCTTAATTAGTAACTTTTTTGAAATTGCTAGTGCTTTTTATTCCTTTATCATACCCTCCATTTCTATTGCGCTTAATAATGAGGCCATATTTTTAAAGGCTTAATAGTACTCACCCACTAAAGTTCACTAAAACTCACCATATTCATTATAATAACCCAATAATTACATGCACTGAGAAGCCGGAAACATCTACTCAAGTATCAAGTCTCCTCGAGCGAGCTACTTCCGCGTGCCGTATTTACAAGTATTGTAAGTATAGAATTATATATTTTATAACGCCTCCCCACCCCCCCGCGCGAACTAAGTCTTTGCGCATCTTTCTATCCCCACCTTTTTGCCTTCTTCTTTTAAAACCACCCATCGTATGAACCCCTTTCCCCTCATTCGACTAATTTCGGGGTACAACTGGAGAATTATTTCTTACAAGCTCACCGACAATGCAATTTCAACTTAAAACCACCCTAATAAGGTATATTCTTAGTTTGCTAACGCACACAGTCTTGGGACTGTATCTTTTCACTTCGAAAACTAATTCGGAATTAGAAAATGGCAGCAAGTGCTTCCGCGCGCCGCTCTAAAATGAACCTTAACTTTAAGTAATTAAGTTAGGAATGCGTGTAATCAGGAAGTAAAATTAGAACCGTTTCGTCAAAAATATGAAATTAAAATCTTCATACTAGCGAAAGAAGTTTTAGCATCTTTGTTTTAGAGTGAGAGGGGCGATGCTGCGCTTAGTCTCGCTCTAGCAGGGTGGGGGATGGGTAGTTGGAGTAAAAAGCCCGTTTCTTGATCAATGCGCCGCATTCGGAATTAATCATAACCGGGTATTTTCGTCTATGGGGGAGGCATTCGTATTCTAAATGAAAATACGGCTCTTCCTGTTTACATTTTGTAATAAATTGTTTTACTCCAATGTTTGTGTGACGCGAATTGGGGACGAATTTATTATTTAGGAACACTGCAGAGAATTGTCTTTCTTTATAGACTACTTCCACGTTTACCACAACTCTGGCGTCTTTAGTGCTTATGTCGCGATTAATAAATAAATAAATATTAGAGGACAATCTTACACAAATCGAACTAGCCCCACAGTAAGCTCAAGAAGGCTTGTGTTATGGGTACTAGACGACGATATATTTAATAGATATAAATACTTAAATACATAGAAAACATCCAAGACTCAGAAACAAATATTCATGCTCATCACACAAATATTTGCCCTGACCGGGATTCGAACCCAGGACC
This sequence comes from Epiblema foenella, assembly GCA_963556455.1. Taxonomy (NCBI): domain Eukaryota; kingdom Metazoa; phylum Arthropoda; class Insecta; order Lepidoptera; family Tortricidae; genus Epiblema; species Epiblema foenella. The sequence goes on from OY747108.1 coordinate 20,387,846, forward strand.
GTCAGCTTCACGGGAATTAATCTACGCTGAAATCAAATTCACACGACATAACTGGTTGCTCTGAAAATCAGCGTCATGATTTTCATGATACTATGCTGAGCGGCACCCATTTTGGTACTAAATAGGTACCTATTTACTATATCCTAGAATGTGTAAACGACTTGTACCTAATAAATATTTCTTTCTTTCTTTCTTTTCTAACTATTATGTAATTAAACCATTCGAGATCAAGCAACGACATTTTTTTTTGATTATTAGCGAAAATCACTCATATGATAATCATTAGTCTTGATTTGGTTATGGCTTTTGGGTTCTGTCGTTCTGTTTTTGAACAATCTATTATATTTTCTGTCTCACAATGAGACACAACTAACCAATTTCAAGCCACGTGTAATAACTTATTTTCATATAATTATCAAGGCCTCCATAATATTAAATAAATAAATAAATATTTGGGGACAATCTTACACAAATCGACCCAGTCTCAAACTAAGCATAGCTTGTACTATGGGTACTAGGCGACGATATACATACTTATGTAGATAAACATATACTTAAATACATAGAAAATCCAAGACTCAGGAACAAATATTCGTGCTCATCACACAAATAAATGCCCCGACCGGGATTCGAACCCAGGACCTCCAGTTTCGTAGGCACCAACTAGGCTAAAGCGGTCGTCAAAATATATATTTTTTATACAACGCCGGTGGCAAACAAGCGTATGGTCCACCTGATGGTAAGCGGCCACCGCAGCCTATAGACGCCCGCAACTCCAAATGAGTCATGTACGCGTTGCCGACCCTTATAAAATTTGAGGATGCACTGTGTTGACAGCAGAAGGGCAAATTTAGATCCCTCGCTCTCAGCACAGTGCATCCTCGGGAGCTCTGGCAACCTTGCTCACCTCCAGGAACACAACACTACACACTTATTATATTATATTACTATATATATATTGAATGGGAATTATTTTTTCACACCTGCTATTCAGAAAAGAGTTATTGTTGCCTTCGAATGAGGGATTAGAACAAAGATTTACTTTTCTTCCCTCATTTGAGGGCAACAATGACTCTTTTCCTCATAGAAGGTGTGATTAGCAGTATGTGACACTGTGTAGTAAAATAATTTGTAAGATATTACATGTTTATACAGCGGGCCTCATAGACGGTGTGAAAAGCCTTATGTGTCACACGGTAGCAAAATTATTTCCGTCTTGGGCGTAAACACTTGAATCCCTCGCTACGCTCAAGATTCTACTTCAGAATCCCTCGCTACGCCAGGATTCTATTGTAGAATCTTTCGCTTCACTCAGAATTCAATATACCGCCCTCGCTGTAAATATATCATTTTGCTCCCTTGAGACACAATCTACTATTACATTCCACGCAATCGCTTTACCACAGCCTAAAATAATGACGCCAAAGAATTTTATTACAACATGCAGTACCTACCTATCTTGTCTAATAAACCTAAATTATAGCTTATAAATTATGATTTATCCTCATACCTAAGTCCCAAATATTTTTTTACAGGAATCTTCATTAATTTTGTGTAAGAGTTCAAAACGCGATTTGAATTTGTACTTATAAAAACACGCGGGACTTTTTTTATTTTCATTGAGAGCTTTTTCGCTATTGCGAATATATCGCTCGATCGACCGGTTTAGCCTAGTGGGTAGTGCACCTGCCTGTGAAGCTGACGGTCGTGGGTTCGAATCCCGGTCAGGGCAAATATTTGTGTGCAGAGCATGAATATTTGTTTCTGAGTCTTGGATGTTTTCTATGTATTTATATCTATTAAATATATCGTCGTCTAGTACCCATAACACAAGCCTTCTTGAGCTTACTGTGGGGCTAGTTCGATTTGTGTAAGATTGTCCTCTAACATTTATTTATTTATTTATTTATAAACGCCTCTTAATTAACAAAGTTCGATCAACTCAACCACTCCATGTTACATTCAAAAGTACATACATTTATCTGTCTTTTAGACCACATTTTACAAGGGCTAACATCTTTAAAACGACATCTGATATAGGGTTGCTCAAATACGTATTGCATAATCCGATGGAACCGTCCCTATATATAATGCTTTGCGCTCTCAAGGGTAAGTCAAACCTTAGAGCGCCAGGCAGTGCGGTCTTGCTACTTCGCAAGCGTACAGGCAATTATGCAGTACGGCCTGGAGCTCTGGGGGCAAGCTGCCGAATGACAACGCGTTTTTGGATTGCAAAAGCGCGCCGTACACAAAGACAGCAAAGACAATCCATGTCGCGGGTCCTATCTTTTACAACAAGTTACCAGACAGCATCACGGAAGCAAAGTCTCCCGTCTTTTAAAATTAGATTTAAAAAATGGCTAATAAATCAATGTTTTTATACTATTCAAGAATTTTTATAATATAAAATATGTAATGATAAACATAGCAAGAATATATAATGCAATGTTCTAATGTAATGTAATGATTGTAATTTTCCAATTTAATCAATTATCTAATTAATATAATCTATAATGAATGTACAATTGTAAAAACACTGAGTTGTAATACCTTATTACCAATAAATTATATCTATGTCTAATTAGACTTAATAAAATATCGGTCTACTTAGACTAACAAAACCGCCTGATCAAACCATCTGGGCAAACATTTAGACCGTTGCGAAGGCATCAGACCAACGCCTTGCAAACGATGTATGGCGGCGCGCTGCGATTTATTGCTGTGATGCGAGCGGCAGGCGCAAGCTCGGCGCTTAAGGAACTTGACTTAGTATTTTCGTTATTATTTGGGGATATTAGAAATGTTTTTCTACTATATTCTTTTGTTTTAATTGTTTTATTGTGTGTTATTATTCTATTCAATGTATTGACGACCACAATAGGGATTCTTTTATATTGACTTTCATGTAATTTATAATGAAGTCTTGTATTGTGTAATAAATGAAAACTAAATCTAAATCTATAGTGTTGCATATTAGTATATATAAGTCGACAATGATACCCTTACAATACAATACAAATACTCTTTATTGCACACCTCAAAAAAAAACCGGCCTAGTGCGAGTCAGACTCACTTCTTATGCGTTCGAATATTTGTTCCTGAGTCTTGGATGTTTTCTATATGTTTAAGTATATATTTATCTATATAAGTATGTATATCGTCGCCTAGTACCCATAGTACAAGCTTTGCTTAGTTTGGGACCAGGTTGATTTGTGTAAGATTGTCCACAAATATTTATTTATTTTATTTTTTATTTATTGTCTATAAAGTCGGAAAAAAATCACTTTTGTTTTATCGGAGCCCCCTTAAATATTTATTTTATTCTGTTTCTTAGTATTTGTTGTTAAAGCGGCGACAGAAATACATCATCTGTGAAAATTTCAACTGTAACTATCACGGTTCATGAGATACAGCCTGGTGACAGACGGACAGACGGACGGACAGCGAAGTCTTAGTAATAGGGTTCCGTTTTATCCTTTGGGTACAGTACATTAGGTTTAAAGTAGAGGTAAACAACAGGCGGACTTATCGCTAAAGAGCGATCTCTTCCAGACTACCTTAATTCGATGATTGTAATTCGAGATACAGGCTCAGCGTAGTTCGTGATCTGCAGGGATATTTTTTTTTATGCGTATTTTGTATGGTTCTAAATAAATTTATTATTATAGTATTATTAACTAATAGTATATATTGTAATAATATAACTGTTTCCTTTCCCTTTATAGGGTGAGAGCACCGGTAATGGACAAGCACCAATACACATTAATTATTTAAAAGAAATTAACGAGTCATTAAATTTGTATACAACAATCAATTTAAATCCGTATGATCTTGGAATTAAGATCAAATTTTCATTATTGGAGAGTGTCACCTTAAAGCGTCCAACATGATAGTCACCTTAATAGGTACACTTGATATTTTTTTGGTTAATAATATCCTAATAATATTATAAACGTGAAAGTTTGTGCGGATGGATGTACTGTTCCGCTTAATCTCAAAAACTACTGAACGGATCTCTATGAAACTTTCCAGTATTGTAGCTTAGACATCAGAATAGGACATAGGCTACCTTTTATCTGCGGGTAACACTGCAGGGCGCTGCTAGTTTTATATATGTGCTAAACTCATTTAAATTTACGTCATAGTTATAGATTTGTAACCGTTCACCGTAAAGCCACTGTTGAATTGAAAACCACTTGCAATGTTCGAATTTTTAAATTTTTTTTTTAAACTGACTGTAGCTACACAGGGTGTAACAAAACTAGTGAGGATCCGCATACAAATAAATAAATAAATAAATATTAGAGGACAATCTTACACAAATCGAACTAGCCCCACAATAAGTTCAAGAAGGCTTGTGTTATGGGTACTAGACGACGATATATTTAATAGATATAAATACTTAAATACATAAAAAACATCCAAGACTCAGAAACAAATATTCATACTCATCACACAAATATTTGCCCTGACCGGGATTCGAATCCAGGACCGTCAGCTTCACAGGCAGGTGCACTACCCACCAGGCTAAACCGGTAGTCAAATATTATTATTTATTAATTTATTATTATTATTTATTTATTTATTATACACTAGTTTCTTGAAGAACCCCATACTGTAGACCCTTACCCCTTTATGCCCTTTGCTCTATTCTGGTTTATTTCGGTAGGTACAGCATAGTTTCGCCCCAGTGCCTGCTCACGCGACCTTGTTTGCATATTTTAAGGTGGATTACCTTCCTAATTTTAGCATCAACCGATATAGTTCGCCCTAAAGGTCGATCATAGATAAGTTAACTTCGTTGTTCGATGAACGCAGTAATAAAGCTCCCAATTTGAAATCGGTCAGCAGGAATAACTAGCTACATGGGCGTGGAGTTCAATTTGATCTCAACAAGCTCTTTCCGATTGTATAACTAAAGAAGCTAATGGTCCTTTTAGAGAGAAAACTAGTCATTGTTAAGTTTAAACCTGATTCCTCAGTTTTTTTATACAACGCCGGTGGCAAACAAGCTTACGGTCCACCAGTAAGCGGCCACCGCAGCCTATAGACGCCCGCAACTCCAAAGGAATCACGTACGCGTTGCCGACCCTTTATGAAATTTGAGAATTCACTGTGTTGACGGCAGAAGGGACAAATTTAGGTCCCTCGCTCTCAGCACAGTGCATCCTCGGGAGCTCTGGCAACCTTGCTCACCTCCAGGAACACAACACTACATACTTGCTCTATTTCACCAAAATGCTACTCATTTATATCATATAGTTTTTGATTTAAATGCAAATTAGTTAAAATGTACCGTCGCAATTTTAAAATTAGTATCTACACAACTCTTTTGGGATGAGGTACCAAAGCTCGCAGGTTTAATAGGCATATAACCGGGAAAACTAAGAAAAAGGAAACTGTATACAATACAATACAAATACTCTTTATTGTACACCTCACACAAATGAATCAGCTACACGCAGAATCAAAACAGCAACAGCATACAGGTAGGGGTAGACAACAGGCAGTCTTATCGCTAAAGAGACTGTATACCTGAACACTTCTTGTCTTGTGTACAATAAAGTATTTACATACATACATACATACAATTCAACTTAACGCCCCTCTCGTATATAGTTGTGGAGTGTTCTATTTATAATTAGATTTGTTTATGTTGTAATATAAAAATACGATATAAATTATTCTAAGTCATTATACGACTTTATAATATCGTCAATTAATTTATGAAATGTCAAAAAAAAACAAATTCAATTACACTAAATTTCTCAAAATATTTAATTTTCATATATATTACACATTTGTTTTGTTTGTCACACATTATAATACTAGATTACTTACTTAGGGCGGCAAAACAAACTATCTCGCAGAACGCAGGTATAAATATCCGATCGGAGGCTTTCTTTATTACCGCCCGTGGTAAGTACAAAATTTTATGTCTCCCCTGGCCTGGCAGTGAGATTACACGTACGCGTAGCGTGCTATAATTGGGTGGATCAACTATTCTTTGTTGTTCGTAACCATGGTTACGTCTCATGAGTCACTCTTTAAAACTGTGATTTAATAGGGTTTAAATCAACTAAACATGAGCATATATCCATTTGGACATGGGTCATCTCTTGAGCATGCTTGAATTCCATAATATAAACTTTTTTCTAAGAAACTCGGTTACTGTTGTCTCCTCGCTGATGGGACAGAATAACAACAAGAAAAAGTTGATTGACCCAATGAGGGCTATCGTTTTTGTGGTCACCAGTTGGCGCCACTGTCGAGTAAGGTCCAGCTGTCAAATTTTTTTATTGGTTATTATGGGCATGAGAACGAAGTTTACGTTTAAATCATATTTAATACCTTAAAACCGTACCGTAAAAATATCCAACATCCCGCATTGTAGCGCAGTCCCGTTTTGTTCGAAAAAAAATGGAGAAAATAAGTTTCCGACAGACAAAACTGTCTCAAAGCACTGACAGTCATTGACCCGTAATTCATATTTGCCATAATCAAGCTCAGGTATTGCAAAATACTCACCATATTGTTCCAATTAGATATTAACCCGCGTAGCGCAACCACAAAGAGTGACATTTAACATTTCGGAGACCTCGCGCTACACTAGCGCCTCTAGCGGCGAATTCATACGCGATAGCCCCCATTGCTAATTTATGGCCAGTTGTGACATATGTCATGACCAATTCAGAAACTTCATACGAGAAAGGCCTGTGACTTAATTTTTTACCTATACGTACTTACGGACTACGTTATTTACTTACACTTATGTACACTATTTATGCCATTAAATATAAATCGTCCCAATAAGTTCGATGTCAAAGAATACGAATTCCGAGACCGCCCCCATGTTTTGATAGTGACATGAATAGTCAGTTACATTCTAACAGCAGAAAATCGGCTGAAAATAAAAGGAAACCAACTTAAATACGCCAATTCTACATGCAAAATACACCCTACTGTTAGTGTACTAAAGTCGCAAATCGTGCTAGCCGAGATCGTCTTTCAAAGTAAGTGAATGCAAGCTACTGTCATATCAAACTGCCGTGTCAGGCATGAGTGCTATAATGTTGCAATCTATAAAAAATACTCTTTAATATTTCCCACCACTCTGCTGAGCCATTCTCAACTCTATCCCGTTAAGGTAAGATGCTAAAACGATGGATAACGTTTCAGAGAAAGCAAAAGTAAGTTTGTGTTTCTTTTCCTTATATTTGCTCGCTCGTGGTTGTAAAATAGGGGTTTTCTTGCAAGATGTAGTTATTTTGTTTTTATTAGAGTAATGTTGGATTTATGTTTAGTTTATGAGTTATTAGTTTCAGTTATGTAGAAGAATATTGTTCCAATATGAAATGGTTTACGACTAAAATTCACTTTTATGCCATAAGACCATAATATAACACTTTGAAGGCGTTGCCGGATTCTATGATGATTTTACTTGGGCACTTTACTATCATAAAATAAGTATTAAATGAAAATAAAATCTTTAATTAGTCACTCTGTAAGCTATAAACCTCGTGAGGATTTATATGATACAGGTTTTTTTTTAATTACTAAAAACTGAGTCTACATATAAACTCCATATCAAAAATTTCGGATCACTCCAAAATTAAATAACCGCAACAGGTTTTTCTAGATATTTTAGACTAGTTTTATTTAGTATATATTATTCTTTGTAATAGAAAACAGTATTAGCAATTCCCGAGATCCTATCATAATAATATCAATCTCCAAAACTGGCGATTTTTTGCGATATCTCGCTCCGTTAACATTGTTTTATTCATTGAAAGAAGAAAGAAAATACGTTTATTTAACATCACAATTCAGCCATACACATATTAATTTAAAAATAGAAGACGTTAAAAAGGATCCCCACTCAGCATTAAGCCACGGCGAGACACAGTAAGCTGAGGAACTGATTTTCAGTGGGGACCTAACTTAAAACTAAGATAAGTATTAAGAGTCCATCACATTGGTTTTAAGAGACCGATTTGAACCTGGAAATGTCAATTATTTTAACTGCTATTTTTGCAGGTTAGATGTAAAATTAAATACTACCCACTAGTAGTTATAAGCTTAGCAACAATGTCTGTGTTATTTGTGAGTTTAGTTAAGTTGCATTTTGTATTGATCAGCGCCTTGCGGTGCTTATATACCTATAAATATTTTTGTATTGTAAGTTTAATTTCTCTTAAGTGAAATGTAAAATTTCTTTGAGAAATAAAGTTCTTTAAACCTAAATAAAGATCATGACAAGATTAAAAAACTGTACAAGTTTGCACTATTTTGAAAAATATAACGGTATTTTACCGACCTGTATTCTTTGTCCGCGAGTGTAATAACATCCCAACTTTTCGAGTCATTTAACTACACTTGTAGTTAATCGATTAAATTCCATCTATTTCTTTTAATTAATTAGTAATAATCGAGAAAACTGAAGGCAATATTTCATAATTCCGAATTGTACACGATATTGTTACCTAAAAGAAATGTGACTTTGAAAATTAATTTGAACCGATCTTTTGAAATGCCGTACCATACTTATTTGATCAAGTGTAATTAATTCTATGCAATTTGGTGAAATCGATATTATTTACTTATATTGAGTTACGGTTATAAATTAATTTAAACTATTTAAACGTTTCTTTCGAAAGTCAAAAACAATTTTGGGTTTCTGAATCTTTCAACAGTTTATAATCTCGCTAGTTAAATTATAATCTAACGGTTATTATGCCTTAAAAAGGTCTAGGTTATGAACTTGAAATATAGACGCCGGCAGTGAATTTTAAACCTTAGCCGTGCGCATTATAAAATATGATGAAATGCGCTAAAAATTAAATAATACAGGAATTATAAGTATTAGTTTTTTTTTAACTTGACTGTGGCTTTATAGGCCGGGCCCAATAAAGCGATATGAGTGCGCGGTTGGAGAGTAGCCTGGGGAAAATCCAGGGGGAAACTTCCGGCACGACCACGCGTTTGGTTTGAAACACAATACTCTAAGTTTGCGCTCCAGTGAGATTGGTTGAGCGGTTTCAACTGAATCTGAGGTGTAAGTGATTATTAGTTGTATTAAATTGATAATGCAGGGTTGCTAAATAAATTGATACATCAATCGTGCATTTTATTGATTATACAATTAAATACCAATATGACCTAATTTGATACGTGTTATCACTAGTGCTATTCAAAAAAAAAACAAAATCAAACGTTTATTCTGAAAATAGGCCACAAGGGTAGTTTTACATGTCAAAATATTAATATACAATTTAAGAAAATCTGACTATAATAATACATTTTTCATGTCAAAATATTAATTTACAGTTCAAGAAAGAATAATAATTTCGAGTTTACAATTATAACAAAATTAATGTCATACAGTGAAGACAAACTTGCAAAGTTACCTATTACAAATATTACAACATCAGAAAAATTGGAGATGTATAAGGCCTCAAGATTAAACAAGGATTATTATAATGACAGTCGATAAATAAGATATTTTTAAACGCCAACAGCAGATTATAGATATGAAATAGATTCGCTTTATTAGCAATAGTTATTTCATACGACAAATAAACAGACTGCGCTGAGTAATAATTATACAGAGGGGGTCAATTTATAACATGCGTCTCTCATTCAAATTTGATTTCAATCTGAGCCACATATTTTAGTATACGTGACAATAAGTGCGTAAGACTCATTGAAATCCAATTAGAAAGCAAAACGTAATCTCAGATCTTCCTCAAGCATATCATGATCTCATTTATCATGAGACAAACCGAAGAGGCTTCATCAAATAGTGTCAGAAGAGAGTAATGTCTCATCTTGCCTTGTCATGCGATAAATTATACGCAAGCTGCTCCGACGTATTAATTAGAATTAATAAACACATACATTTTATTTTTAAAATTTCCTTATTTAGGATATAATTGAGTCAATCAACTTTTTCTTGTTGTTATTTTGTACCGTCAGTGAGGAGACAACAGTAAGCGAGTTTCTTAGAAAAATATTTATAATATGGACTTCAAGCATGCTCAAGAGATGACCCGTGTCCAAATGGATTTATGCTAATCGCTAAAACTCATATTTGATAAATTAAACCCTATAAAATCACATTTTTAAAGAGTCACTCATGAGACGTAACCATGGTAACGGGCAACAAAGAATAGTTGATCCACCCAATTATTAATTACTTACTGACTAAATTCCAAACAATTGAAACAGAACATTTTAACACAATTTACCGAGCTCAAATAAAATTATTCAAAAAACCACGTGCCACATTTAGCAATTGTAGGTTTAAAGATAGAGAAAATGTGATATTGCTGTGATAGGTTGCTAGCCCATCGCCCACAACACACTACAACCTGGATTCCGTAGTCAACTCTTACGACACCCAAGGAAAGAAAGGGGGAGCTGCTATTCTAACCCGTGGCACTGTAATTAAATTTATTTATTTATTTATTTATTTATTTATTTATTTATTTATTATGTGTTATATATTAAATGTCATGTGATCTGCCTACCCCTTTTGGGAATACAGGCTTGAGTTTATGTATGTATGTGTAAAAAATCACGTATGTAAGTACATACGTGATTGGCTAATTATATTTATTTATTTATTTATTCATTGTAATGTCATGCATAGACAATAAGATGTTACATTTCTAATTTAAGTCATTTCATGACACCCTGTAAGGACACACAATAGTCATAATGTTAAATCTAAATTAAAAAACTCCATTATTACATTTACAATTATGGTATATTATGTCAAATAAGTTAGGTGAATCAACTATTTACTTCAGAATTAATTATATAATTATATATTACTGTTATTTTATGTATAATGTTAATCTAAGACTAAGTGCTTACATTTTATTTCAATTTACTTATAATAATTTGCTAAATATTTGTCATCAAGGAATGCGTCCACCGAGTAGTAACAATTTTCTATTAATAGGTTTTTTAACTTGGTCTTAAATATCTCATCATCAGGTTGCGATTTGATCTAAGCATCTTCAAGGCAAGAGTGAATAGGCTATTACTGAACCAGCTAGCTACATCTTAGATCTTCAGAAATCAGAAATATTTATTCGTGCAAAACAAAAAGAACAAGAAAATAAATAAAAACAGAAGAACAAGGTATTGCACGAAATGGTTCTGTCTCAGCGTAGTGCTGACGCGATTACCAGCGCTGATCTTCCGACAGAACCATTAAGTGATCTTGTCATCTCTTTCCATCAGTCGGGACTAAAGCCAATCGCTGTTCAGTCATTCATAAAAAAAAATCTATTTTATATTATTTGTCAGAAACGTATTCTAAACTACGGGGCTAATCTAGACTCCTAATCAATACGCGACCCCGCTAAACATCAGCCACGCCCGACCCAGTACTAAAGCAGGCCCGCATGTGGAATAATTTAAAAATACGCAAAATACTGGTACTTCACTTCTAACCAACCCACCCCTGCGTATTTTTCGGTATGCGTGGCAGGTGGGGCCGGGGGGGTTCGTTAAAAACGCCCGCGAATACGTAGTATTATAAAAGTTGTGCCTACCGCGTGTAAGTAGTACGGTGTGGGTAGGGGGGCCCCCTTTCCCCCTAGTTAGACAGTTAAAAGTATGCGGTATTAACAGTACAGAACGGAAATGAATATACGGGTAGGCGGGCGGTTTTGGAGGCTGTGACGTGGCTTAGATAATGAAAATACTTTTGTCGGCCCGTTTTTTCTCGTTTTCTGTCAAGAGGGTTGAGTTTCGTGGATTACGTTTGGATTAGTTTTGTTTATGATTATTTATAATGGCGAGGCGATATGGATTTATATAGCTGTTGAAACATTGCCAGGTTTGAATTGCTGGGATTTCGCAGCAGTTTAAACTATGGGGATTTAATACAGTTGGGTCGCGTTCACGAACCAGGTGACTTTGACGTTTCTAGCCTCCGAAAACAGCCAGTTATAGTCGCCTGAACGATCGCGCGGCATTTAACGCGGCATGTAGCCTGTTCTAGACGTAAATGCGGCCTTATCATATGTGACTGACATTATTATTATTGTCACTTATTAGTACCTGTTATCAGCTCAAAATCGTCAACGTGTTAATTATCTACATTTCTCGCTGTAACAATCATCTGTCTAGACGATGATGATGATGATAATAATTTAATTTAATAAGGCTTTCATAACTAATTAGAGATGAACACCTAAGGGACTCAGACTTAGAATTAGTCCAATAAATAAATGATACCTAAATTAAATTTATTCTGTGAGTATCAGCCTTTAATGGCACTTCTGGCCTCGGTTTTATAAAAACCCGGTAGACCTTATGTCAAAAAAAAAATGTTCTGCGTCACCCATTCACGTCACCCAAGGCATCACCGAAGTTTCATCTGAATTTGACATTTAGTCTAACGTATTTTTATAATAAAATACAGCTTTACAAGTCAAAATGTACTATTTAAAAACAAGTCGGAATTTTAAAAATTACTTGTGGAATAGAAGTGTTAATGTTAAGGTCTTTTTCATGATTTTTGGCCGAGTGAAACGAAGGTCCCTGCTTCAGCTTCGACAAAAATGCTTTCGTATGTCCGAATTCCGGATTTCTAGATTTCCAGTTGATCTCTTCTACAGATCGCATTTCTCAATCGATTCTCGTGAAATTATATGAGCAAGTACGGTAATTATGTATATATATTTTTTGTGGATTCAGTTTTTACAAATTAACAAAAAACATTTTTTTTCCAATTATTTTGTAAATTTTTGCCGACGAATTTCATTTGTTGCCTTCTACAGGTCGCATTTCTCAACAGAATATCGCGAATGTTTGTGAGCAGGTTCGAAAATTATGTACAATTTTTTTGTAGTCAATTTTCTGGAAAATTAAAAAAAAACGTGGTTGACAGCCCACAGAGTCACTACTAAGTTTCGTATTAATTTATGTTCGATTTTTAGTAGGAATAATATATTTAGAAGATCTAGGTTTGCCTACAACCTCTTAGTTCGCTTCCTGTGTCTTACTGAGCTTTAGAATGAAAAGTACCTTTACCATTATTATTACACCCTTTTGAATAGATTTGAAAAATATCAATTTTCATTATATAGACGATCTAAAGTGAAAACTGAAATCGATTTTCCTTGACCTCCACCGTATTGCAATTTAGAATTATTCCTGCTTATTTGAAAAAGAAAAAAAAAACGGTTGATAATTAGCTAATCAGACGAATCACGTAACTTTATGTACTACCGTTAGATAGATTTTAATGTCAATTTTGAAGTATAAATGTATGAGACAATTAAAATTTGACATTAAAATCTGCCTAACGGTAGTAAATAAGTTACGTGATTACCTTGCAGGTATTAACGCTCATGTACTAACCACATAATTTAACGTAGCTATAGAGACAGTTTCCTGATTTCAACCGCTCAGCATAATTTCCTACCAAACACCAATCGAACAAAAATGTATAATCACATGATGTCACAAAAACATGTACAATTTGTACATGTGTGTCGATGTAGGCGGCACAAAGGGGGTCTGATTAAAAAACATGACATGCGCAGTAATTTAAAAAACTACCGGAGGCTGGGTTAATTTTTAAGTATTGATCAAAAATTGCGTATGTGGAGGGAGTGTAATGTGGAGGGTGTGGGGGGAGGGAGCGTGCGTGAATTAGATTTTTGTGCGCGAAATTTGTCATTAGAATGTTATTTTGTTGCTCTGTTTTTGAGTTTTGTTTTGTGAGGTTTTAGTAGCGATGTTAAGCGATTCTGCTGGAGCGTGAAAATTTTTGTACAATTCCGTGTTTGAAGCGACGTTTTTATATTTTTTCTTTTTTAAACACTAAATAGTAGGATATACTTTAAAGTAAGTAATTGATAAATTTATACAGGGTGATTGGTAATTGGACGTAATCCTTGAAAGGAGTTATTCTAGAGCTGATTAGCCAAGTCAGGAATCGAAATTCAGTGATTTTTAATTATTCAAATACATATTTAGTTTATTATAAAAAAAATTTTTTCGACCTAAATCTGGTAAGTTTTTTTTTCACATTTTGATTTCAAAAAATCACATTTGGAAATAGTAAATAACAAGCAAAAGATCATGTTAAAAATTTGAAATACGGATGTGTAAAATCACAACAATTTTTTTTTCTAATGTTGAGATGAGGATTACTTAAAAATACTGTATAGCACTTGGCGTAAAAATTACGCCAATCAAAGCAATTTAACGTTTTCTATACCTATAATCGTAAAAAACACAAAATGTTCTAATAAATTACTCCAATATCCGCCCGTACCGGCTTGATATGGAGCATAACACCGCCTACTAAAATTTGGCCCGATTTTAGTAATTAATTAATGGCTAATTGACCAGTTAGTCGCTAGAGGCGTGTATATTACCATAATGTATCTTAATGCTGAGGAAGTTCGTATTAAAATTGAAATAAATTCTAATCTAGATGTTTTTCTCATAACTCAGCTATTGTATGACGTTCTTACTATGAACAGTTTTGTTTATAAATTGATGAAGAAATGATCGAATATCGATCGATCGATCGAATCGATCGAAATGTTATTAAACAGGGTGAAATGTAATTCGTGTTACTGAATAAAAAAATCTTTAACATCTTTTAGTCTATAACCAAATTTGTAAGTGCGAATTGAAAATCTGCTTATTTTACAGATTTGTTTTTATATCTTCATGAGATCTTATAGTCTTCAAAAAAAGGGAACTGTTATTACCAAATCACTTGCTTTGGATGTCATGCTGGTCTATAAGCTACTGATTTTGTGCAAACTTAACTGTATCATTTATCGTGTGATGTGTACCTTTTTAAATAATTTATTGTAAATCAAATTGTAACCTGAACAATATCTGACTATTCTAAATATTAAAAATGTGTTACCATCGCTAAAAATTATTAATTACAAATTAAATAAATAAATAATCTTCTTCCTTGTCATCGCTTACTAGAGAGAATAGTGTTAATCACCGAACAATAATTTATTTAAAAACAAATAAACACCCCTAATTCATGTAAAGATTTTGCAATAATCAGAAAACTTAATTTTTACCATATCTTAAATCTTAGCGCTTAGAAATGTATTACTATGATTAACGTTTGTAAGTCTTCAGTATTGTTGAAATTTAGATCAGACCTTGCTTTTCACAGTAGATATTTTTCGTAAATTTGATTTCGCAAATTATATGCAGTCACTAAATTCCGTGTTTAGCTTAAACTAGATAGGTACCTTCTTCGTGCTATATTATTTTAGATATATGTTTAATAAAAATGCAAACTATAGGTCTATATTAAGAGAAAACACTATAACAATATTTTTTGTATCAGCGTTTGTTTTATATTTAAATAAATAAAAAACAATTTTTTTTTTATGTGTGGGGGCAAATGAGCAGACGGATCGCCTGATGGTAAGCAATTACCATCGCCCATAGACACCTGCAACACCAGAGGAGTCGCAAGTGCGTTGCCGGCCTTTCAGAAGGGAATGAAATCCGTGTATTTACATACACGAATTTATTTAAACTAGCCTCTTTACTGATGTAACCCTTTTTTATAGTTACTACGCAGCTCGACTCTGCTTGCCCCAGTAGCTTTAATTTATAGCTCCAAGGGCGAAGGGCTCGTGAGAACGCTATGCTTGCGCATAATGCGGCATGGTACTAACTCTGTATAAAGCATACACGTACTTAGGACTTTGTTCTTTCAAGCAGCCAACGAGCGCTTCGTGAGGCTGTAATAAATATTTTTAGCTAGTTTTTTTTTGCGAATTTAACCGAAACTTCGTATTTGACGGAAGTGTTTTGGGTTATGAACCACACTGGAAAATTACGTAGTTTTTTTATACCACAACAGTGACAAAACATCTTGTTTTCAGTCACACGTCACCTCGTGCTACCGTTGTATGGAAACAGGGGAAATTTACCACTTTTGTAGTAAAATATTACGTATGTACTTAGTTGCTAAACAAAAAAACACGTTTTTGCAAATATTTGTAGTCCCATATCTTTCTTTAATTTTAAATAATTTGTCTAATTTACTATTTATTGTGATAATTTTATGGTTTTCTATTCATATAGCCACACTATGTTTTAGATTGTAATATATATGAGTCATTATCCCAAGTCCCTCTCAAGACAACACATCTTCGGAAGTTCTGACGACATTACTACCAGGCCCTGTATTCCTAAGTTCGAAATCCAAACTTCGTATCGTGCCGTCCCTTTCACTCTTGTATTATAAACTATACGAGTGAGAGGGACGAAACGATATGAAGTTCGAATTTAGAATTTCAAAGCAGCCCCTCTGGAACTCAACACTACACACTCATTCAAAGAGTTAATTGTGGTAGCCCTTTCTCTTACGGTGAACTACTACCAATGTCAAAAAATGCCTTATAGATAACTATTGGTATATTAACTAAGATTAAAATTGCATGCATCATAATTAGTAAGTAATAAATGGGGTAAACGTCCCAGTGATTGACGCCTCAATACCCAATAGTTGACACCTGTTTCTCACCTCTATTACTATGACATAAGATTGAAAGTGGTTGAGGTATTGGGTCAGTGTTGAGCACTGTGACATTTACCTTATTACAGCGACCGCATGAATACTATAACTACATACCTAGATATAATGACACAAGTGTATCAAGAGCATTCTAACTGCCAACAAACTGTTACGCAGTTTGGCAGTGTAGTTAATTTTGTGTAAATTGATGTCTTTATGAAATAAACGATTAATAATAATAATAATACTCCAGATTATATATTTAAACTAAATAATAATAAGGTATATTTTCTCACTTTTATATTTCAAATTAGATAATATGAGGAAGCATGTTGAATAAAATAAACAGTGAACTCCCTTGACCGACTTCTCCGACCTAATTTCAGCTGCTGCGGCCCATTTTAATCACAAATTATTTAAATCAAATTTAGTATCATTGTAAAGAATATTACTTATAAAATACCTGAGTTACAGTAATAGAGAATATGCATCACATGTTTTCATGAATTAATGAATGAATGGTTTATTCATATTGAATATATGGTTTTACATCATCTTAGTACATATTTTTTCTTCCCATAATATATTCAGCCAGATCAGGCATATGAAAACTTAGGTCAGTGATTTAATCACTCAGTCTATACTGCCGTCCTAATTATAAAGGACGCATGTCAAAAAAGTCAAATTTCACTTTTCAACACTATTGTATAGATTTGGTATTAATGCATCATATGACCATTAAAAAAAATTTTTTTAGTTAGAATTTTTTTCAGAAAGTTACTAAGAAAATTTAGCACATGTCCAAAAATATGTTATTTCCTAAGCCAGCTGGCCCTATATGTCTTATACTAAGCGACAACGCCTTATCTCCACTTTACTAATGAATCAATGACGCATATCCCTGCCTTGCGTTATTTTTGCTTAGTGTTCGCAATGAACCTACTCATAGTGTAGGTAAACGCATAATTAAGACGGCTGCATTTTATCTGTAAACAGTCATTCCTGATCATTTGAAAAAAGCAAATCATCGTGGTAATGTCGCAGCTAAATTAGATAATATACATTATGTTAACGGTGTTAGTTAACATTGAAGTGTATTTGAACACTGAAGAAATCACACTGAAATATTTTGAGCCTGGTCACTCTTTTATGAGTGCTGATTCTTTTCATCACAGAGTGGAATTGTCGATAAAATTTACGATTTCCAGGACTTATGCCAGGCCATACACCAATCATCAAAACGTGGATGTCAAAAGTTTAACATACGAAGATTTTAGTTTATGGGATGACTTCAGTTCCCAACACAAGCTAAAAAAGTTAAATCTCAGACCATATCCTCACGACATAGTGGAAGTGACCTTCCGGAAAGGGAGTCTTGATATCCTGCACGAAAAGTGCTACGATGGTGAAATATTCTCGTGTAATTTTTTAAAGGCAAAATTCGCAAGTGTGGAAAGATTCAAAAAACAACAAACCAAAAGGTATTTCGACGGAAAAGAAGAACAATCTTATTAAGCTTGAAGCCTATAATCATGAAAAATAGGTTGAAATTTTGTAAAGATTTACCCGTGTCTGAACATTAAATTTTGCTTGCTAGTTGACATATACTAAATACATTTTTTGACATGTGCATAAAAAGCAAATAGTGTAGTACAATTAAATAGTGTTTTGTAATCATTTATACATACACTTAAGCTAATAAACAAATATTAAAAATGAAGTTTTATGTTACTAAATTTTAAATTATACCTTATATATAAAAACGCAAATATGAAATACTAAGCCAAAGGGACGTAGGTTGGAAATACGTCTCATTACCGTAGTAGTTTATTTCAAAATGTTAAGTAAATGAGACGCATGTCAGTTTTTAAGCAACATAAACAAAAAATCTAAATTTAAATTTAAGTAATGCATTCCCGTAAAAAATATTTGTCATATTTGAGAAATTTGCATAATTCGATGTTGATTTTTGACGTGCCGTGAATTAAATAACAAAATAACTCATTTCTCGAAACCTATATAACTGATATGCGTCCTTCGGAATTAGCACGGCAGTATAAATAGGGAAAAAAAAATATTATTAAACATGCATGCTTCATCAGTTACGCTTAATTAAATTAAATTATTGTTCATAAATAACATTGATAAAATTTTAAGTCAATTGTGTAATAATAACAGTCAATTAATTATGTCACAGTCATACTTCGTTAAACCCGTAATTTAAAAATTCTTCATGCCATTTGAACCAGTTTTTACAGTTTTTAGAGACGAACAGATGTGGTTATGGAACTAGTACAATTAGAACAACACAAAAGACAAAAATGGACTTCAAAGTACAGCGTAAAATCCCATCGCTCAAAACTCCCATACTAATTGAGCATAGTACCTATTCAAAAATCAAAAAATCTAAATCAAAACATTTATTCCGCAAATAGGCCTCAAGGGCACTTTTACAAGTCAAAATCTATCTAGGTACATCAAATAAAAATAATACAATAATCAAAGTATCATTAATTAAATGTAGTGTTACATGTCAAAAATAAGACTAAGAAACTAATAACAATCGAGATTTGTTAGAGATGTATAAGGTCTCTAAGCGTCAAGATAAAAGGTAATAAAGTAGGTACACTAATCATAATAAAATGTTTTGAGCTATATCTATAACACGTCAACATGAAAATAATAAAATCTATTAAATAAATATCCTCAGAGATGTATAAGGTCTCTGAGCGTCAGTCTAAAAAATAAAATCAAATGAGAACAGTGAAGTCTCTCATCATGTCAATTCCACTGAACACTAGTACGAAGTTACTAGTCCTTGCAAACATGAACAGACCGGTATTTGACGTCAAAACTGGTAATTTACTGTCCCGGTAGTGAAATATTGCGTTTAGGTATCCCATACAAACATCCCTTCTGAAAGGCCGGCAACGCACTTGCGATTCCTCTGGTGTTGCAGGTGTTTATGGGCGACGGTAATTGCTTACCATCAGGCGATCCGTCTGCTCGTTTGCCCCCTATAACATAAAAAGGTACATTGTTAACGTACAATGTTTTGTTTATTAAAACATAAGAATCCTGATGTTGGTCTTTAATTTACTTTTAGTCAATAAAAAATACTAACGTCAAATTTTTATTGAAATAAATTACTTATATGTTTCTTTTTTATACTTATTTGAAACATATGTATTTCTTTTTATTTACATTCACTCATTCATTTTTTTACAATCAGTACATTATGTAGCTATGTGTAATTATTCACCTCAACTCTCGTGGGATTACCTATACCTATGAGTATACTATGAATCAATTAATGTTTTCTATGGCAAAATACTTATAATTTTTAGTAGCAAAATAAATCCTACAACATATTTAAAATAATTGTTAATTATTACTCAAAATTCCGATTCCTTCCTAATTTACCGGTATTACTATCTTAAAAAGACATCTAGTATTTCAACCATCACATACAATCTTGTATTTACCTCTTTACTCGTACGACTTCTAAATTAGGTAAACTTTGACAACCTTTTCATAATGTTCCACGTGTCTAATGCTGTCTCTATTCGAATATCCCCGTCTCGCTCTGGTTAGGAAAATATTGTCTTTACGTACTCGTAGCGGGCCTACGGCGTAGTACGTTGTCCGTCTAAATTCAAAACGTCAATTTTCGTATGTGAAAAGCCGGTCGCTTACATCCTTTTCAATTATAAGGATATTAAGGTACAAAATATGTAAGTGACAATTGTGGACTTTCTCTCAATGCTGTAAGGTTCAAATGGCCACGTAATTCATCGACAGTGGCTTCAGAAGCGACAATAATAGCGGGGAAAAATATTTTTGTTAATGTTGTACTCTATGAAATTATTTGATTTTTAATTTTGAGATGACGTTTTTGATGTATTTTGTACCAATACCGCAATGAGGGCTACCGTTTTTGTGCTCACCAGTTGGCGCCACTGTCGAGTAAGGTCCAGCTGTCAAAAATTGTTAATGGTTATTATGGGCATGAGAACGAAGTTTACATTTAAAACATATTTAATAACTTAAAACCGTACCGTAAAAATATCGAACATCCCGCATTATAGCGCAGTCCCGTTTTGTTCGGAAAAAAGGAAGAAATAAGTTTCCGAAACACAAAACTGTCTCAAAGCACTAACAGTCATTGACCCGTAACTCATATTTGCCATAATCAAGCTCAGGTATTGCAAAACAGGCACCATATTGTTCCAGTTAGATATTAACCCGCGTACCGCAACCACAAAGGGACATTTGACATTTCGGAGACCTCACGCTACACTAGCGCCTCTAGCGGCGAATTTATACGCGGTAGCCCTCATTCCATTCGTTTTAATTGATAAAAAAGATATCTGTTTCATTTCATGGGTCTTCCATTCCTCTCTGTCTCTCTATTTTTGTTTATTATATGCTTAGTTGACCGAGTGAAACGAAGGTCGCTGCTTCAGCTTCGACAAAAATTCTTTCGTATGTCCAGATTCTGGATTTCCGGATTTCCGTTTGTTCTCGTCTACAGGTCGCAATTCTAAAACGATTCTCGTGAAATTTCGTCAGCAGGTTCGATAGTTACGTAGATTTTTTTTGTCGAGACGGTTTTTGAAAATTCCCAAAAACAATTTTTTTATCAATGATTTTGTAAGTTTCTGCGGGCGAATTTCGTTTTGTTTTCCTCTACAGGTCGCATTTCTCAACCGATTCTCGTGAAATTTTGTGAGCAGGTTGGATAAATATACAGATATTTTTTGTCGAATAAGTTTTTGGAAATTAAAAAAATATATATTTGTTCAAGGGTTTGTTCTCCTCTACAGGTCGCATTTCTCAACCGATTCTCGTGAAATTTTGTGAGCAGGTTGGATAAATATACAGATTTTTTTTTCGTTTAAGTTTTTGGAAATTAAAAAAATATATATTTGTTCAACGGTTTGTTCTCCTCTACAGGTCGCATTTCGCAAACGATTCTCGTGAAATTTTGTGAGCAGGTCCGGTAATTATATAGATTTTTTTTTGTCGTCAGTTTTTTTGAAATTTTCAAAAAAAAATATTTCAAAGATTTTGTAAGTTTCTGCGTCCGAATTTCGGTTTGTTCTCCTCTACAGGTCGCATTTTTCAACCGCTTCTCGTGGAATTTTGTTAGCAGGTTCGATATTCATAATTGATCATTTTTATAATGTCACATTTTGAAAATGATAAAAACTCACTCACGAGGTCTACAGCTCACAGAGCCACTAGTTAGTTCAGCATATATTATTATACATTTTGTATACCGTTATTTTAAAATAAATTACTCTTGTGTTCCCTGAACTTCCATAACAATGACAGCGACATTTTTTTTGCTCGTTGAAACGAACAAAGCCTCTTCGGGGTTTTTGAAAACATTGTATTATAAAGTAATTTTAGGCTCGGTTTTATAAAGATCCGTTAGACTTCATGTCGGTTTGTTATGTCAAAAAATGTACTGAGTTACTGAAATTTGATCTGACATTTGGTCTAACGGATCTTTATAAAACCCGGTCTTAGACGATTATCAAATCTGTCTGTGCGTCCTTCGGCGGGTATTTGGATCATTTGTTTGCGGACGGAATCGGGGGATACCACTAGTTCATATTTATATTCACATATTTTTATTGCATATCACATTGGATCTTAACCTACACAGTTAAATGGGAGCTTAGATTTATGTATTTGATGCATGTATTATACATATAAACCTTCCCCTTGAGTCAAAATCTATTAAAAAACCGCATCAAAATCCGTTGCGTAGTTTTAAAGATTTAAGCATACATAGGGATATAGGGACATAGGGACAGAGAAAGCGACTTTGTTTTATACTATGTATTGATTATTTTATAATGTAAAAGTTCAATATAAATTATCCCAATTCAATTTATACGACTTAATATTATGATCGTCAAATATGTAATTTTGAAATGTTACTATTACAGTTTAAACATAACGTTACAGGGTTAGCAGTTCTAAAAAATCGTCCAAGTGCGAGTCGGATTCATGCACGAAGGGTTCCGTACCATTATCTATAAAATGACAAAAAAAACACGTGCTTTATGGAAGCCTCCTTTAATATTTATTTCATTCTGTTTTTTAGTATTTGCTGTTATAGCAGCAACAGAAATACATCATCTGTGAAATTTTCAACTGTCCAATTATCACGGTTCATGAGATACAGCCTGGTGACAGACGGACGGAGAGCGAAGTCTTAGAACAATACGTATTTCCCTCATAGAAGGTGTAAGAAGTATTGCTATAATTGCATCAGACTTTAACAAACCGCGGGTCTATTTCTCTGTGCGTATCGAATTTAAATCAGATTTGTATTTGTTCTCGATTGGTTGGCAAGTTTAATGATACCGACCCGACACCTCATACTTTGGTTTTAGACTATTATAGTGAATTGTAATTAGGTGGTATTTTTATCACAGACTCGAGAAAAACAAGCATTGCAGTCGACTCTGTATTACAATCTTCATCTATAGTCTATAGTTCAGGTAAATCGGGCAAATAAAAGTAACCTTCCATCGTCATCCTAGCGTTATCCCAGTACAGTTGCATCCTAAAGGATGCCCGGGGTCGGCTACCTAATCCTAAGATTTGGCGTAGGCACTAGTATTTACGGAAGCGACTGCCATCTGACCTTCCAACCCGAAGGGAAACCAGACCTTATTGGAATTGGGCTTGTCAAGTGAGTGGGCAACTTGACAGAGAGACTTGTAGAAACTCTGTGATAGAGTAATAGGCTTTTTTATGATATAGTTTGTTGGTGAAACAGTAATCGTTTTGTAAATTTCTTATGCTGGTAATTTGTTGTAAAGGATCGATCTGTAGTATGGACGTTTTTTGTATATGTCTAATATTGGCTCCGGAGCGACAAGCCTGTCTCTCCGACGAGCGTTTGTGTTGAATTTAAATAAATGAAGACTGTTTCTAACAAATGTGGATATTTCTAGGATATATAGAGAGGGTAGAGTCAAGATCTGGAGTCTTATGAAATGTGGTTTGCAAGTGGATGTTTGTGGAATGTTAACTATTATTTTGACACATTTTTTTGTGCTATAAATATATCACGTGCATCGGTACTGTAATAACAGGATAGCATAACGGAGCCATCTTAACGCAAGGCCCATTCACAGATCTGACGAAAATACTGAAGTTTGAGCTTCCAGTGTGAAGAAATAATGTAGAATTACACTGCACATAAATTACAGTAGACTGAAAAAGAAACGAAGAAAAGAAATAACCGAACAAAATATTGAAAAATTCCTTGGTAACTCAGTCAAAAAATCCTAAATGTCTTAGTAAAAATAAACTAGAATGCTGCAGATCTCGTAATTATAAACGACAGTGATACGTTTTTTATTTACAAAAACGATAGCTTTTTTATTGGTCTAAGGAAATAACCGGATAGATTTTTCATAAATGATTCAGTGTTCCAACAATCAATAAAAATGTACTAAATATTTACGAAATTACGCGCAGAGCTTCCGTAGAGAGCGAGATGGTTAATTACCACTCATGCGTGTTAGAGGGGGTCATTTGCATTGGAATGGCCTTGCCTTAAGTGGCCAGTAAATATATTTTATTTAATGATAATATATGGATATCACAAGTATTCTATGCTCTTTTCTCGAACTCCTCACAACATCGAAAGTTTTAATTCGGTTTTTAAAGATTTGATTTTATTTTATTTATCAAAAAGGAAAAATAAGTATTTAGCTACAAGTTTCAAGATTCGATGTTGTGTTTGAAACCTTATTTGACATAATTTCAAAAGCGAGCTCCCATAAAAGAACTCTCAAGCGACTTTCTGTAAGTTTTTCTTTAGACATACCTACTATTTAAGAAAATTGTTCCAACTTTATCTTTGCAACCAAACTTAAAAGCTGGGAGATCTGAAGAAATTGTTTCGTAATCCAGATTGGTAGTGTCTCATATTTCTTTGCTCTTGAGTATCAATTTATATAATTTTAATTTAATTTAATAGATTAAAATAATTTTAATTTTATTTTATCCTTAACTTACTCAACACCAAAGAGTGAATTCCTTCTAACACAAGTTGTTACTTAAAAGAAGGATTCCATAAACGTTAACGTTATTAGATTTTAAAAAATAATTTTTTTTTTTTGTTAGTGAAAGAAATATTTTTTTTTGTTAGTAAAGACCTAGGACAAAAACGGCTACTTTTTTAAAATCTTACTGGCGATAGGGAACTTACATTATTTTATTGATCTACTATCTTAAATATTTAAGGATTCGCAGATATCAAACACAAAAAGTTAAAATATGCACAAACAATCTTTTATTCAAATAAAAAACCGACATTGCGAATTCGCGCGTAAACGCTCACTGGCTTGGCGTGACGTCACTTCGTAAGACGTCAAACTTTTAATGGCGCCTGAATTTGATATTATTTGCATGACAGAAATAACATATTTTCAGTTTCATTTAATATTACAATTTAAATCATTTATATTGGGGTCATCCTACTTTTTCATGACCAGTTTTCTATTACAAAAAATCTATGATATGTATTGAATTAGTGTACAAAAATAGGATTTCGAAATAGTACCTGAACCTAATAAAAGGAATCTATAGGTAAAATTACTTCAATATTAACATATTGCTGTTAAAGGTAACTTATAAGGTTGCTGTAAGGTGTAACACAGACAGTGGTAAAAACCATTTTTTCATACAAATGAACTACTCGATAATACACTGAGTTACTCGATTTATGGATAATAGCTGTGGTTTGTTAATTACCAAAATTATCGGAAGTGATACTGCAATTAAACCTCTTTCTAAAAAATAATACAAAAATATAAAGTGAGGGCCAAGTATATCAAAATTTCCATTTAAAAAAAGTGTCTGAAAATTATTAAAAAAGTAGTTAATGAAAAAGTAGAATGGCCCATTGATCTTCAACTATTTCATATTATTACATAACGATGCTCATTTTCGAATTCATATATATTTTTAAACTGTTTTGAACTGAAGTTACCTATTGACGGAGTGACGTCACTGGGCGTTTTGAATTAAGTTTCAATTTACGAAACTTTTAATTATAATATTTCGCAACAAATCATTACTTCAGTATAAATCTTACAGTAAGAGACAGTAGTGTTTTATAATGACTATAATTATAGAACTACCCACTAATATAATATCTCGATGGAATCTTATCCCGAGTTCTATCAACAATTTTAAGCTATACTTTAAAAGAGGCGTTTATATTTGACAGAACTTTTTTATCGAGTTCTCCAGCACATGGACTTAGAGACCATACACATCTCTAACAATATTAAATTAATTTTAATTTTGACGCTCAGAGGCCATGTATATCTCTGGGATATTATATTAATTTATTATACTCCTTGTTTAATCTTGAGACCTTACACATCTCTAACTTTACTGATGTTGTAATATTTGTAATAGATAGCTTTGCAAGTTTATCTTCACCATATGACATTAATTTTGTTATAATTGTAAACTCGAAATGATTATTCCTTCTTGAACTGTAAATTAATATTTTGACATGAAAAATATATTACTTATTATAGTCAGACTTTCTTAAATTGTAAATTAATATTTTGACATGTAAAAGTGCCCTAGGCCTATTTGCAGAAAAAATGTTTGATATTTTTTTTTGATATGTTAACATCATATTATTCATAATAAAATTCGACTTTTACTTGAAATACTTTTTAACCTAGTGAAATGAAGGTCTCTGCTTCAGCTTCGACAATAATGTTTTTTTTATGTCTGAATTCCGAATTTCCAAATTTTCGGTGGTTCTCGTCTACATGTCGCATTTCTCAACCGATTCTCGTGAAATTTTGTGAGCAGGCTCGGTATTTTTTGTAGAGTAGATTGTTGGAAATTTTCAAAAACAATTTTTAATTTCAATGAATTTGTAAGTTTCTGGGGGCGAATTTCTTTTTGTTCTGTACAGGTCGCATTTTTCAACCGATTCACGTGAAATTTGTGAGCTGGTTGTATAATTATAAAGAACTAGCTTCTTCCCGCGGCTTCGCCCGCGTACTAAGAGTAATTTTTAACCGTGTACAAAAAAGGAGGTTCTCAGTTTGACCTGCATGCAGATATGTATTGGATGTCATTTTCGTAATCGGCACCCCGAGGAACCACAAAGATGAAACCCAAATCGATTTTTAAGAAAAATAAATGTCTGCCATCTTTGATTTGAAACTGGATGTCATTTTCGTAATCGGCACCCAGAGCAACCTCGAAGATGACACCCAATTGATAATAAAGAAAAATAAATCTCCGCCATTTTTGATTTGAAAATGCATGTCAGTTCAGTGCCACTGGTAAAATAAACAGGTAATAAAAAAAATCTAGGCTAGTAGCCTGGGAAAGTACCTCTACCTTACAGAAGACCGCGGCCATAATAGCATCACTAATTGATCTTTAGGTATATGGTTTTGTCTTCCTGGTGGTGAGTATAGCCCCCAGAACTCCCAAGGATGCATTGTTGAGAGTTAAGAACCTGGATATGTCTCAAGCAACACAACGAATTTTCAAGTCAATAAAGGTTCGATAACGCGCTTGTGATTCTTCTAGAGTCACAGGCGTCCATAGGCTACGATGTCTGCAAGCCATACTTATTGTTAGCCACCGTGGTAGTGTACATAAATATTTAAATATGCAATAATATATTTTAGCTTCTCGAAGCAACGTTTTTTTCTTTCCCATAACGGGTATTACCAAAAAAATCACAGAAAACGAATTAGCTCATTTATTTAATAAATAATAAATAAATATTTGTGGACAATCTTACACAAATCAACCTCGTCCCAAACTAAGCAAAGCTTGTACTATGGGTACTAGGCGACGATATACATACTTATATAGATAAATATATACTTAAATACATAGAAAACATCCAAGACTCAGGAACAAATATTCGTGTTCATCACACAAATAAATGCCCTGACCGGGATTCGAACCCGGGACCTCCAGCTTCGAAGGCAGGGTCACTACCAACTAGGCTAAAGCGGTCGTCAAATCATTTCAATCGCAGATTAATTTATCAGGTCGCATATGCTTCAGTAGTAAATTATAAATGCCCCTAGAGGGAGACGGCTGCCGCGCCGCATTCTAATTCTTTCTAAACAAGGGCATTGTCCCCTTCTGGCGAAAAATAGAGGCTGTCGCGAAAATACAGACTCCACTATGGGCCATTTATTTGATGTTTAAAAACCAGGGACCGATAACGGTATTTAAAAAAAACCCTGAATTAGCCAAATATTTTGGATTATTTTTTGCTCTTTACGTAGCTGAATAATGTATTTAGGTAACAACGTCGTATTATTAGATTGTCCCATTAAAAACGAAACAATGAACCGGTAACCTTAATAATACCGGTATTTTTCTATAGAGAAAATACCGGTATCCGATCCCTGTTAAAAACACATGGTGATGTTGACAATTTTTCATTTAAGAAATGAAAAACGGGGAAACCGAGTTAATTGTTGTGTTCGGAATCTCCTGCTACCGAAATTCGGTCCGAAATAATCGCTTTTTAGCGATAAGACCGCCTGTTGTTGCCTTATTAGTCGTCATTATACTCATCTCCGTAATATTGGTCCTGTCTTTTGTCTGAAACACAGGAAAAGCTACAAACAAAAAGATTGAAAAGATTGTATAGTTTATCCATTAATATTAAATCTTAGTACGTAAGTATAACTGTAAACGTTTATTCAATAAATTGTTATTATTATACTGAAAACAGACTTATAATAGACTTATGCGAGTTATTTAAGGCGTTTGTTAAGATTCAGTTCAAAATAAATGAAACGTAAACGAATAATAATTAATTTCGCGTTTACCGCTATCGGAAAACGGCTTCGGGGACACCACCAGTAATGGACAAGCACCAGTGATGTACATGAACCCTTATTGAAAAGAAAATAAGGGTTATTCATTTTTATATGACAATCGATTTGTACCAGGGATCGGATACCGGTATTTTTTCCATAGAAAAATAACGGTATTATTACGGTTACCGGTTCATTATTTCGTTTTTAATGGGACAATCTAATAATACGACGTTGTTACCTAAATACATGATTCAGCCCTACGTAAAGAGCAAAAAATAATCCCAAATATTAGGCTAATTCAGGGTTTTTTAAAAATACCGGTATCGGTCCCTGATTTGTACACGTAATTACATACTAATAAGCTAAAACCCCAATGTTTACCTTTGTGTCAGTCAGTCCGACCCAGGTCGGGCCTAGCTTAGTTTCTTGCTGGACTCTTCTCATCTAGGCTAGGTTTAGTGAACCAGCGACAAAACTGCCAGTAGCTCAATTCCACTCACACCTCAGATTCGGTTGAAACCGCTCGCACTGTGTTGAGAGCGAGGGACCTAAATTTGTCCCTTCTGTTATCAACATTGCATTATCAAATTTTATAGAGGGTCGGCAACGCGTACGTGACTCCATTGGAGTTGCGGGCGTCTGTAGGCTGCGGTGGCCGCTTACCATCAGGTGGACCGTAAGCTTGTTTGCCACCGGCGTTGTATAAAAAAAAATGTCACTGGAGCGCAAACTCTTAGAGTATTCCAGTGTTTCAAACCACACGCGTGGTCGTGTTGGTGGTTTTTACCCTGGACTTTCCCCAGGCTACTCTCCAACCGCACACTCCTATCGCTTTATTGGGCCCGGCCTATAAAGCCACAGTCAGGTTCAAAAAAAAAACCTTTGTGCCGCTCCATCATTGAGATCGCGTTTAAAGCATCAACCGTATGATTTTTTAATTAAGAATGAAGTGTCAATTACTGGCGCTTGTCACTCTAACAGGCCTGGAAGTAGCAGTTTTCTAACTCAAATACAACAAACAGATGCCAACGAACGCGCTCCTAACCCTAAAACTAAGCCCATATCTCATAATAACTTAGCAGTTCGCACACACGACACCACTGTAATAAAAATTATATGCTCCAATTTACGATGGAGGGGGGAGGGCCCAAAAAATGCCCCCCTCACCCCCTGATTGCGGGATCGAATCTCGCTAAATGGGGGTGAAAAATTCGCGGGAGGCGCGTGGAGAGAACGATACATTTTTATCATTATCCCTTTCTAACGAACTATAAGGGTGGGGGTAATTATTAATTTCATTTTTTTTGTTTGTGTGCGCTGTATGGATTAATTAGTAGCAAGGGTGAGATTGGGAGCTATGTTAAGCAGTATAAAGTATTATTAGCGTTTATTGTTTATTGCTCTAGGACGGTAAATACAGTATTGATGTTTTGATATCATTTCCCGCACGTTGGAATTTGAGGTCGCCGAGTCGGGTAACCGATTTATATATATTTTTTGCCTCACTAGTTCGGAAAGCCCTTTTTTATTCTATAAAAACAGATAGCAAAACTGCATTTTATCCACAAGAGTGTAAAGAATATTTGAAATCCGAACGCGCTATTTGTAACTTTTTTAAACATAATAACATGTAAAGGCCAGTCCAGACAGTCCAGGAACAATAATTTTATATTGTGCTGTTGTGTTAAAAAACTAGTACTTACGCCAAATCTTGGGATTAGGTAGTGGACAACTATATTTAGGACGCAACTGTCAACGTTACGACGAGAAGGAGGAAAAAAAATCCTCGCTCTAGTGAGGTGAAATTTATTTTTTACTGCAGAATGATTTGTTAACTTAAAACTTCAATCATTTGAGTCATTTACAGGTCCGGCTAAGAAGAGGCGCTGGTTCGATTCTCGTTTCAGGCTGCACGCGAGATCATGGTCCATTGTTTCTTTGTATTTGTTATCTGTATCGAATATTGGTAACTTCCACATTAAATCAACACGAATCAAAAATCAATTTAATTAAAAATAAAGTTTGATTCGTGAAAAAAGTTATTTTAGCACTTAATAAATACTTAAATGAATGTTTAGAGTCATATTAAAAACGGTTAAAAGTAGCGTGTTAATTAACACGTTAGTGTTAACCGTTTAGTGAAAGATAACTAGGAGATTTAATTTTAGCTAGTAATATTATAATATTTTTTTATCCGTAAATAAGAAACGTATCTATTCAAACCAAGAAAAACTCGACTAATTAGAGTTGAGCTATGTAAATAATAGGTATAATAAATTGTATTTTTCTAACAATTACAAAAACGCATTCAGCCATCAAACCTGTTGTATGGTCCCGCCACGTCAGCCGAGCCACACCAACAAAACGTCTCTTTGTCACAAGGGTCACCAATTACTATCTTCGCGCCCAAGGGCTGCTTGGTATGCATATATCTGCCACCAAATGCATCTGAGGAGCAGAATGCAATGCTTGTCACCGTATAAGGTTACTTCCTGACGCGGCGGAGCGGTATGTTGTACTTAAACTTACCGTTGTCGCACAGAATTCTTCACATATATTTCAATTAAGTTGTAATAACTTCTCGGTAGATGTCGCTACTAGCCTCTCTAAGATATAGTAGTAGTAGTAAAACTCTTTATTGTACACAATAACAAAAATTACAAATACAAAAAGAAATGGTATGTACAAAGGCGAACTTATCCCTTTAAGGGATCTCTTCCAGTTAACCTTTGAGCAAATGAGAGAAAAAATGGACGGAGGTAGACAAATTCAGCAACCTGTACAACAAGGTATAAAAAGACAAGAGATATAAAACATACATACACATATAATTTATCAAGGACAAGTATAAATACACAAATAAACGATATTGAGAAGGAAATTATAGCCTGAGCAAAATAAAAGGTAAATATTTTATGAAATTAGCCAGAATCACAAAGCCACAGTTTCTTCAACTTCCCCTAGATCTAGGCGAAGATATATTATTCGTCACAAAGGATACCCACGGTAGCTCAATTGGTTAACAGCAATGGAGAGATTCCGAAGTTCGTGGGTTCAAATCCCACCTATTGGGATTAATTTTTCACTTTCATTCATAATTATAATTCCGTTAGCAGACGTATCCGCTTGACTAAATTGACATTAGTAATATCACGCGAAGAAAAGCGGATCTACGTATGAATCAGTCGTCGAGATATGAAACAAAACATGAACTGTGAACGAAAATAGCGGTATTTCGTTCACGATCACCGCTCTATTAAAAATACGTTCCTAAAAATCAGACCAAAAAAATATTGCATTCACGTAGCTAAAATTCACTCTCACTTTTGAGCGGTCGAATAAAAATTCGTGAAATTCAAGGGCACCAGTTATTTTTTAGACGCTAAGCTACGGGTTTTATTTTTTTCCAGCCAGGTGATGATTCAAATAGATTTTTATTCCATTTCTGACTATTTTATCCGGTAGTCGGTTTGTATCGTGTATTATAGCTATCCAGGGCAACCTTCTTCATTTATTTATTTAATCTTTATTGCACAAAAGTACTTAAGTACTTTATTACTTAGGTCATTAGATACTATAACTTGGTACAAAAAAATGAAAGTGAGTGTAATATTTCGCCGATAAACTTAACGTTTGGCGAAACGGAAACAAATGTAAACTGTACCATACTTTTTTGGGAAAAAAAATTAAAAAAAAATTAATTAATTAAAACTTATCGTACAAAAGGAGGACTTAATGCCATAAGCATTTTCTACCAGTCAACCTTAGGGTAAAGCAGACAAATTGTGGGCGGTGCAACTCCAAACATCATGTCATTTCCTTTTACTTTGTACGAAACTGTTTCATTCTTCATTTTAAAGGCATTGTAGGCGAACAGTAAGGTAGTCGAGGGCATTAATATGTATACATTTTTGGTCGTTATTTCAATGGAATAAGCTGAAAAAGTATATACACTTTGGTGCCTGTATACTTGACTTTCAATCTATAGGTCGCCAGTTCGAACACCGGATCCTACGACAGAGATTTTCAAAAAACTGTTCTACTTACGAAATATAATTTGATATGCACCACGTAAAATATACATTATATTACATTACATATTTAAGTACTGACATTCCGTAACATTCCTACTTTTATATCAAGGTCATATATTTTTTTATAATTATGTGTAGAAGTTTGTAGGACGGTCACTCTTCTACAACAGATGAAAACATTTGTAGACAATCCATATAAGAATAGTTTATATGGAGATACAGCTTTGCCTTTACACCGTCTGGGCGAATATTCAGCGTTTTTACTGCGGTTTTTTTCCTCATTATTTATCATTTGATCAACCTTTTCAAAGTCAAAAGTCAAAAGTCAAATTTTTATTTGCGAGAATTATGGTACATAACAGATGACAAAATATACATTCATTAAATATAGAACTGCACAATTCACCATTACAATGGCATGCAAATTTATGATTATATTTTAAAAGAAAATTAATTTATATAATAATGTCATACTACATAAGAAAAAACAGTGTAAATTATTTCTAGTTATGTTAAATTTGTGGTCATTTCAAAAAAATCCTTAATTCTATAAAAACATTTATCCTGAAGCCATGAGCGAAGTTTGACTATGAACAATTTGTACGGTAAAGTCCTAAATTCTAGAGGTATATGATTATAGACTGTTATTGACATTATATAACAATATTTTCGCAGATTGATTCTAACTTTGTATAGATAATCGTGAGTCAACAATGACTAAGCGGTAATTACACTTCATCGTTCACCTAATGCGGTCGCCGAATTAATTTTAAACTACTTAGGCCAACAAACGTCGTCTTTACATTAGTATGCCCGCCTACCGATAAGCGTTAGCAGCTGTCGATCGCCGAATGCGGCCGACTAACGTGTCCTTTACACTTTTTTGCGCAAAAAAGTGTAAAGGAAAAGTGTAATTGCCGCTTAAGAAACGAGCTTTCACACTCTCGGAGAATGCCCCCCTACATTACCTATTTACAAAACATACGACTACCTAAAACTGTTTTTTTATGGTACATTACACTCTTAATTAACCTACAAATTAGGTTCTCATTAAACAAAAGCCCGATGGACAAGGAACCACCCTTAACATTTCATTTTTAAATTCATTACCCGAATCCAAATAACACATAACCATAGGAGACAATATAAGGCGCCGTTGAAAGTGGAATTTAAATATGTAAGGAATTAGGAGAGGGGTAGGGAGGCGGGTGGGGGGTGGAGGGGGTTTTTCAAAACTAGAAAGAGATGAACACGCGTTAGTATCGCGATCTGTGTGTGGCGGGGCGAGTTGCGCGGGATCCGTTAGACGGATTTGTCTGAAGATATCGTCGAATGCGTTTTATTGAAGTTGAAGAATTGCATGACATAATCTTCAGCGAACCCGAGAATTGGCTTTCTTAAAACTGGATGTACTAAGATATCTGCGAAACCACTATTTAAGGTCTTAGGTATTCTAATACTACCTTCACTTCTAATATTGCAACTGGCTGTGATAACACGAGACGTAGTGGAATCAACTCCTGCTAGGAACGAAGTTCCACGTAGGTACATAACCCGCAGTACGCACGCTGGAAAACTTCCCCTCATACCGCACAAACTCGCCAAGTCAGGAAAACTCGCTCACCTCATGGGTCGCAAAGTTTACAATCATTTCCAAACCAAATAGTTGCCGCTCAAACTGCGTCGTTATTTAAGACGAAACTGAAGAAATGGCTTATCGAGCAGGCGTTTTATGATCATAAGGAGTTATTTTGTATTACGCGAGGATAAAGACTATGTATTTTTATAATAATGTATTTATAATACCATAGCTACCTACATTACATTTAATGTATGATATATTAAGATGAATTGACATGTAATTCGATATTACCAATAAATATGATTATGATTATGATAAATTGATCAGGGTTATATAAGACCACGTTGCAAAAAGACCACCAATGACGACCTTGCGAAAAGTCGTAACAACCGCTGACTTGAATGCTCCATCGATTATCGACTCTATGTATGTATGTATGTAGGCACTTTATTGTACACAATAACAGGTTAAAACAATATACATGTCACATAAGATTAGAGTACAAAGGCGAACTTATCCCTATGAGGGATCTCTTCCAGCTAACCTTTGAGGGATTGAGTGTAGAGTGGGAGAATGAGATAGACAAACTTACACAGTGTACTAAAACTATCTCCGTAAGCGAAATATTACGAGTGCACCGATAGAAAAATGGCGATCTACATGCCTTCTATCACATTTCTATTAAAGCAATTTAAACTTTTGGCAAATACAAATACAAACATTTATTCTGCAAATAGGCCACAAGGGCACTTTTACATGTCAAAATATTAATTTACAATTTAAGAAAGTCTGACTATAATAGGTAATACATTTTTCATGTCAAAATATTAATTTACAATTCAAGAAAGAATAATAATTTCGAGTTTACAATTATAACAAAATTAATGTCATACATGCCTTCTAGATAGATGCCTTCTATTCTTACCATTCTCAGGTGTTCAGATAAACGCCGCCGATTGTATTGGGTCATGTAACGTCACATTTCTATTAAAGCAATTTAAGCCTTTGGCAAAGGCCCTTGAGTTGATAATCCAGTAAAATGTTAATGCACATGCATTCTTTATTTACGAAGTGCTTATATTTTATGACGGATATCATTACACGGCTAAATTAGTAGCTAGTAGCTCAACAATCCCAGTTCGCGACTGTACCGTAAACTGGGATGAATTTAGGAAAAAACGGGGCCACTTTGATAGATTAAGAACACTAATATAAACGTCACTAATTATTTCTAATTTGATTCAGTTCAGTAAATAGTTAGGAAATATACCAAGGTAAACACCGACCCAGGTTAACCAAATAAAAACTAGAAATACGCCTTAAAAACTTGATTTCAAAAGTCGCCCCCGAATTTGAAAGTACCCCGGTTTACGGTACCTACAACTTACATCGCTACCCCCGTATCCTCCTAAAGATACTGATTTTACATCTAATTGAAATAATCACTACTCTCAATCATTTATCAATTTCTGCTAACAACTCTGTTACCACCCACCATGCTTGGTGATTAGATCAAGCTATAAAAATCACACATCTCAAGATCTCAAGACTTTTTTTTTTTGAACCTGACTGGCTTTATAGGCCGGGCCCAATAAAGCGATAGGAGTGCGCGGTTGGAGAGTAGCCTGGGGAAAATCCAGGGGAAAACCTCCGGCACGACCACGCGTGTGGTTTGGAACACTGGAATACTCTAAGAGTTTGCGCTCCAGTGAGATTGGTTGAGCGGTTTCAACCGAATCTAAGGTGTGAGTGGAATCGAGCTACTGGGAGTTTTGTCGCTGGTTCACTAAACCTAGCCTAGCTGAGAAGAGTCCAGCAAGAAACTCAGCTAGGCCCGACCTGGGTCGGACTGACTCTACCCGTTGTGCGGCGGTACCGGGACGAATAGGGACTATATGTGTCGCTGTTGTCGCGATCGCGCGGTGGACGTCCGCCGGCGGGAATCTCAAGACGTGTCGCCAGCTTGTCGCCCGGCTGGAACGCACGCAGGCGCCGTAATGAGCGCGCGCGGGGGGTAGTTAGACAATTTTACTGCGCGCTCCGTTTTTTGGGAGAAAGTCGCTAGGTGTTCTCACATAGATTAGCCATGTGTAGAGGCTAGACCCAGTTTTGATAGATTAAATCACTGGCTAAGCTAAATCTCCCGACGAAAAAAATTAACAATAGCATTCTTTTGTTATAATAATAATAATAATCTTTTATTTCAAGTATCACAAAGACTCATAGGTACAATAGCTGTTAGTAATCAATTAACTAATTATCTTATTGCTAGTGTTAGAAATTATTTAGCCCATATATTCGACACCTGAATCCCTGATCCCTTATGATCCCAGGGACCGGTAGACGGTTGGATAAATCAAAGCGCTGGCAGTCACAGCACTCACGTACACTCAAGTACACTACCTATGGAAATTCAATACAAAGTGGGTCATACACGGATTTAGGTTCGCGTCTTTTCTGTGGACATACCAAAAGTTAAGGGCTACAAAGCTTAATTTTGGATTGGACCAGTAACCCTCATAAACAGTGTCTCCGTTTCTATAAATGCCTGTAATAAAGACATAGCTGACATGCACATAAGCCGTTAACTATTGACCATAGGAGGGACGACTATTGCTGTTTCAACTAAGTATGACCCAAGTGTACCCATTATTTTTTCTCTTGAGTGTATTTGTCAAAATGTGATGACCGGCATTTTAAACGTTATGTAAAATAGCGATATCATAACAATATAATTCCATGAGTGATTAAAATAGAAATATATTTAATTGCTTATCATAAAATACCTGAACGCGCATTTAAAAAATACTGATTTGCGCAACTAAAATAGTATTTGCACAGCAAAATCGCATTTTGATCAGCAGTTTTAGGTTGTTAGATTTTTGATGTGCCTAAGAGGCCTTATGAGTTTTAAAATGTTTTGATTTCAAATTATGACAAAATTATTGATAATACCAATGAAGTGATTAAAGGATAAGATTATTTTATTAAAGTTTTAGATAGTAACATAGCCATTTTTCGATTTTATTGTGTGTATTAGAATTTAAGCGGAAAAACACACTATATAGCTTGTAAATGTTCGATTTGGAGTGATGTTTCAAATGAAAAATGGAAAAAAATCATTTATTATATATGAAATTAGGTCGCAGTAGTCCTGCTCTAGATAGTAAAACTGAGAAAATGTCAAGATACATGTCCGTTCAAACAGAAAATCGCCTAAATAGATGAGCGTTTTTTGACTGATAAGTATTCACAATACGTTTAAAAATAACGTTATTATATATATTACCATCGTTATATATATCGTGTTTGTTTTAAGTAGGTATGCCACTCTAAATGTGCAGAAATTTTTAAATGCATTTTTCAAATATTGTTCATGACTAAAATAAGAACAAGCGTTATTTAAAGACGACGAAAGACTGCGTGATGATTTTCGCTCGCAGTGTCTGTCGCATCTGCCCCGTCTACTCTGCGGCAACATCTGTAGGCGCGCACAAATTTGCATATGTCGAAATAATTTAGGGGGTAACACGACATATCTATACTACGTCTAATGCGAGCGTATTGGCAGACGAGAGTAGCATATTCGTATGAGAATGGATACTTCATTTGGTTTACATTTGTACAACCGTAATTTTAGACCGAACGGGATGGCGGCGCACTGTGGAAGCCCTCTGCCCCATCTAGGGGACATAGGAACATAAGTCAAGTAAGTCAATTTTAGATTAGGTTTTTTATCCTGTTATGATCCTTTATCTCGGGAACACATGGAAGTATCCAGTTGGAATTAAAACCATATCATCATCATCATCATCATCATCATTTCAGCCGAAAGACGTCCACTGCTGAACATAGGCCTCCCCCAAGGCTCGCCATTTAGACCGGTCCTATGCCGTTCGTTTCCACCGGATTCCCGCGACCTTCACCAGGTCATCACTCCACCTCGTCGGAGTCCTACCGACAGCTCGTCTTCCGGTGCGCGGACGCCACTCAAGCATTTTCTGGCCCCATCGACCAACCATATACTCAAGTCTAAAGTCACTTGAAGCTGTGAAAAAACTAATTTTCTAAATAAAGGTAAAAAAGATAAGGCCGTTTATACCCCAAAAAACGTATAATTTCAAAGGAATCAAAAATTATGGGGTACTTTCCTTTGACATAGAGCTATTAAATTTGGTAAGTAATATACAAGTACAGAGTAACTACTTACAAGTACAGAGAAAAATCTGGAAAACTATATATACTTATGTCATAATTAAATAGAAAAATATGGTTTTTATACATATAAAGTACGTAATCAGTACCTATAAAGCACGGAACCCTCGGTGGACAAGTCCGACTCGCACATGTCCGGTTTTTCTTTATGTATTTAAAAATCTGTGAAACACCGTAGATTAGCAGAATTATGATATTTTCCGAGTGAAGATAGCTTTTTTTATTGATAGTGTAAAAATAGTATTTTTTATAGTTGCTATTTAAATAACGCATTTCAAATGCCATATCTGCGATACTATTCTTAGGATCAAAGGAAATTTTCGCACATAATGTTCTTGCAAAAGTGTAGGGCGCCGCTGATTCTTCAGAGTGCTTCTATATCGAGTGCGCACGGAGTCGTTAAGTATCCATCTATGTGAATTGATAGACATTTTGAATTTTAATCATAGTATAATAACAATAAGATCTGTCGAAGCGCCTAATAGAGCCTTTTGGTGACCAGAGGGCTGGCTTCTATTTCACTCAGCGAATAAGTATTGCCGTGCAGCGAGGAAATACAGCCAGCCTTCTGGGCACCCTACTAATTGACAGCGATTTGGGTAAAAATTTTTATTAGTAATTTTAATATTAATAAGGTTATTTGTTTTATTATGTGTTTATATTATAAAATGATTTGTTTAATAAAAAAATGAAAGTCTGACTATTAACATAATCACAGTATAAATCAATCGAATCCGTTACCGATTACAGTATGACTGACACTAAAATCGGTAACTTTTAGGCCGAGGTTTATCGTCGTACCACTCAGTACCGTTTTTGACGTGACTTACCGACATAAGGTCTAATGGATCTTTATTAAACCGAACCTTATGAGGCCTTATAAGTTTAAAGTCTGTATGCATGATAGATTAGTACGTATTTTTAAATTTTAATATTAAGTTCATTGTTTTTGTACGCCGATTGGCAAAAATAGTGAAACTTTCTAAAAATACCATCACTGTAAATACCTATGTTCACAAATAAGCACTTACTTACTTAAAATGTTTTGATTTCAAATTATGACAAAAGTATTCATCATCATATCAGCCGAAAGACGTCTACTGCTGGATATAGGCCTCCTCCAAAGAGTGCTATAATGACCGGTCCTGCGCCACCCGCATCCAGCGGACTCCCGCGACCATTACCAGGCCATCAGTCCACATGAAAGAAACAAAACGCTGGCGGCGTTACCCATCAGATCCGCAAGAGCAATCCGTTGGGAGAGGTACGCGCCAGCTCTGAGGTCCTCTGAGGCGTGGACCAGCAGTGATAAATAAATAAATTAATTAAAAAATCGATGTCGTATATAAGTAGACATTAAGGATGCGCCGAATATTCGGTTATTATTCGGTATTCGGCATGTTTTTGAATGTTCGGTATTCGGCCGAATTATTCGGTTCAGTTGCCGAATATTCACCGAACAATTTTGAGAGGGTTTTGTTACAAGTTACATGAGTGTATTATAGTTACTGCTTTTTGAAATTAATACTTGACCCATTATTAACAACAGTGATTATAACTTATTTTTTGTCAATATTTCGTCTTGATAATGAACAATTACCATTCAATTAGTCTATTTTACAACAATAGATGAAGGAATTACGTTGAACCGAATAATTCGCCTGAATATTCGGTTCGGCAACAGCTGGACCTAATATTCGGCCGAATGTTCGTATTCTGTCAAATCCATATTCGGCGCAGCTCTAGTAGACATGAATGTTTTATCTGTATTAAAATAATAATATTAACGCGCAATTTGCGATTTGCAGAAGCACAATTGATCAAACATAATATGTAATAGTGGGGTATTTTAGCGGCTTAGAACACAACTGTTTCAACTGTGTTAACAGTCTGGGAACATGTCCTTCGGACTAACGACAGCTGTATTGTTATTTCTATGGGAAACAAGATACCTATATAATGTATATATATGTTTAACTAAGGTAAAGTGAGAAAAGTTTTTCCTTGTCTAAATTAAGAAATAAGAAATATTTATTCGAGACAAAGACAACAATTAATACAGCAAAAATAGAATATAAAAATAAGATTTTCCCTGTCTAAATTAAGAAATAAGAAATATTTATTCGAGACAAAGACAACAATTAATACAGCAAAAATAGAATATAAAAATAAGATTTTCCCTGTCTAAATTAAGAAATAAGAAATATTTATTCGAGACAAAGACAACAATTAATACAGCAAAAATAGAATATAAAAATAAACAAAAAAGTTATGTTATCTCGAAACGGTACCATCTCAGCATAATGCGGGCAATCGCCAGCGCTGGTCTTCCGTTCCGAATTCTTGTGGTATTGACATTAGATTCAATTTCATCTAGTCATTAAACATTTATTGATTTATAGGCGGTAATAATAGTTAAATCACAATAACTTAAATAATATTACAACTGAATTAAATCTAAAACATGCCTTTGGGGTATTGTACCGAGGACGCTGGCGGCATTTCCTCGCTGTATCGCAATGCTGATACGTTGTGCGAGGAAGTCGCCAGCTCGTCGGTCACCAGACTCACCAGTTACGTCTGGTCATTAGAAAACGACATTAGAGATTCTATACACCTTACTTGTAAACAGCCCTCCGCGTTATCCTGGAATGCGAAGGTGTAGCTGCACAACGGACTCAAATCCTCAACACACCGAGGTCACTCCGCGAAGCCTGTGGTGACACCAGGAGAATCCTGCGCTTCTGGTCGGAGTTAGGCTGGATAGTTCCCTAGCTGGTATTCACCCACGCACAATGGTCCGACCTACAAGGACTAAGTACGGAAAAAGGAGTCCACAACCATAACCATAACCATAACCCTTACTTGTGTACTTTATGTACTATCTAAATGTACGGCAGTGTATGTATGTATGTATGTAGTGCCCCCGCCAAGTCGAGCAAAACAAAGAAGCACGGTCGTACCATCCTCTTCCCGGAGCCGTTCAGGCATTTCAACATATATTTATTTTGGAAACATACATCTTAAATTGGAATAATAACAAATTAAAAAAAATGGTCAATTTTTTTTTTATTAAAAATGGGATCGCTCTTGGCCAGCATCTAGCCAGGGGGCAAACATGAGGCCGACGACAATAAAACTAAGCTGAACTAAAACAAGCCTAAAATATATCTCAAAAATTTGGCGCCCGCGGCAGGGTGCCGTGGATGCTGGCAGCATTTCCTCGCTGGATTGCAATGCTAATGCGTGGCGCAAGGAAGCTGCCAGCTCGTCGTTCACCATCTCTTTCAAAAGTTGACGAGCGCTGGGCCCCACGGATCAAGGGTTTCGACTCCGAACGGCATAAAAGTGTACCGTAAACTGGGGTGACTTTGGGAAAAAACGGGGCCACTTTGATAGATTAAGAACACTAATATAATCATCACTAAGTATTTCAAATTTGATTCAGTTCAGTACATAGGAAATATACCAAAGTATGACACAGACCCAGGTTAACCAAATAAAAACTAGAAATAAGGTTTTAAAATTAGATTTTAAAAGTCGCCCCTGAATTTAAAAGTAACCCCGGTTTACGGTACCGGAACCGACGCCCCGGTATTTCGCGGTCTTGATTTTTTTGGCCGCTTTGTGTATTTATTTATATCTATATTTTTCTGACATTTATAGATTCTATACAATGTATTACTGAATTTGGAGACGCTGTTGGTTATTCTTCCCATGAATTTCCTAAGAGCAGATCAGCATTTGAAGTGTTGTGGGTGATGCGCTAACAACCTACCTCTGCAATATTCACGTTTTCTCCATCTTCACACCCACCATAGCCAGGAGTGGTACTTAAAATTAAATTCCATGTGCTCTATTACAATTTTTAGGGTTCCGTAGTAAACAGGGAACGCTTATACACTCGAGGTCAAAAATTTCAGGTCTCCCTAAATTAAATAGGTTTAGCCGCAATAGGTTTTTCTAAATATTTTACAGTAGTTTTATTTACATAACTAGCAGCGCCCTGCGGTGTTACCCGCGGATAACCTATGTCCTATTCTGATGTCTAAGCTACAATACTGGAAAGTTTCATAGAGATCCGTTCAGTAGTTTTTGAGATTAAGCGGAACGTACATCCTTCCGCACAAACTTCCACGTTTATAATATTATTAGGATAGGCTTCATAATACCTCACAGTATTCGCAATCTCGGGACCCTATCATAAATATATCAATCTCCAAAACTGACGATGTTTGTGATCTCCGTTAACATTGTTTTTGTTTATGGGAGGAGTCCGATTTAAACCTAGAAACGTTAAGGGTCGGTTGCACCAACATACGATCACGGGCCGGTCATCGTCAAATATGGCGCCAGCAGCTGTCATCTCATAGAAACTTGTCAAACTTTTCATACAATCAGATTTGAACGAACACCGCTTACGATTATAGACGGATTGGTGCAACCCGCCCTAAGACTAGCTAGAGATTGTTCACCCCCGATAACCTCTATATAAATAAAACTGCTCGTCTAGGTAAAGATATTAGATATATTAGGTA
The DNA here is from genome assembly GCA_963556455.1 of Epiblema foenella. Taxonomy (NCBI): domain Eukaryota; kingdom Metazoa; phylum Arthropoda; class Insecta; order Lepidoptera; family Tortricidae; genus Epiblema; species Epiblema foenella. The sequence goes on from OY747108.1 coordinate 20,430,616, forward strand.
TTCTACTCTACTAAAACTTCATACCTGTATATTCTCCTAGATGTTCGTTTTTTTAGGACCGTTCCTTCACAGCAAGTTAAATATCAAGTTAGATTTATACCCTCACAATTGCTATAAATGTAAGAAAACCCTCAGAGAAGCACTTTGTGTTAATTAGGTCTCTGTAAAGTAAATTTTCAAGAAATAGTTTGTATTAGTATAAATTCCTATGAAGTGACGAATAACGGTAAATACTTTACTGCCTGCCTCAAACACATGTTGCTCAACTAAACGTTATTCTTTATTTAATATGATAAGTAGGAAATATATAGTTATATTTTTTATGTTTAATTTTATTTTTAATGTATTTTCTGATGTTTTTAACTGTTATTTTAGGTTAGATGTGAAATCAAATAAAGATCATGACAGGATTCAAAAACTGTACAAGTTTTGACTATTTTAGGAAATGTGACGGCCTTTTACTGACCCGTATTCTTTGTCCACGAGTATAATAGTTTCACCATATCAGTCCATCCGCGTTCTAGCTCAGGAATTTGGAATACTGACGTGTGAATTGACTGTATTACGAGGTTTATTTTGTATTAAGCAGTACCGCTGCTAACGTAAACTACAAATTTAGAAATAAAGGAAAATTCGGATTCCGGGATTTCGGCCCGAGTGGCGGTTGCACCTATAGGTCAGTTGGCTAGAGCGACTGGCCGAGAGTGCCGGGAGGTCGCAGGTTCAAATCCTGCTCGGTGCCTAAATTTTTCAATTTTTCCTTTATTTCTAAATTTGTATTACGAGGTGTTAAAATTAATGTTTGATTGTTGCAGGTGCAGAGAATTTTCTTCATTAAAAAACGGTAAGCTTGTTCACCCTGACATACATAAACTCACGCCTGTATCCCAAAAAAGGGTAGGCAGAGCACATGCAATTTAATTCAAATGCCTCATTTAGCAATCGTTTTTTTTTATACAACGCCAGTGGCAAACAAGCGTACGGTCCACCTGATGGTAAGCGGCCACCGCAGCCTATAGACTCCCGCAACTCCAAAGGAGTCACGTGCACGTTGCCGACCCTTTATAAGATTTGAGGATGCACTGTGTTGACAGCAGAAGGAACACATTTAGGTCCTTCGCTCTCAACACAGTGCGTCCTCGGGAGCTCTGGCACACCTTGTAATTTCACTTGCATACTTTTTTGATTTCTAGACTTAGGGTGGTTTGCATCAAACCGTCTGTAATCGTAAGCGGTGTTCGTTAAAATCTGATTGTATGGAAAGTTTGACAAGTCTCTATGGGATGACAGCTGCCGGCGCCATATTTGACGATGACCTGTGATCGTATGTTGGTGCAACCGACCCTTAGTTTTAAACCTGGAGGTATATTTATGTTCAACGCTTCCATGTAAAGAGACGGGAAGAGCGTGTGAAACACATTTAGCATCAGAACTTTAGCGGCCAAATCTAAAGCTGTATGTGGAGCTAGGTTAAGTGTAGCGTAGTGTACCTATACCTACTTAATATTTATGTCTCAGTGGGAACTGTCAAGGGGGTAAATGCATGTTTAGCAACTAAGTACTGGTACTTTCATGTTTCCTTTTGTACATTTACTTCTGTTTGTTTCTCCTAAAATAAATAAATAAATAGGAAGCAATAAATGAAGCGAGTAGCCTTTTTACTCGACCACCCAAAAAAGTGTAATGTTTTCACAATAAGAAGAGGCAGAGGAAGATATAGAACATTGTTACAAAATCTCAGGTCGGCGAAGGACAGAGTAGACTATCAATAATGATCGCCGACATCCGTTAGGACATGGCACCCTAAGAATAATGTTTTCGGTAGTTATTGTGTGTGTAAATAATTATATTTCTATACGAAAAATATTGATGTCTCTTTGTGAAATACCAAATACTGCATTAATACAAATTTAGTATTAATAAAGCGGAGAACTTTAATAACATGATTAAAGGTCTTTACCAGTTAAAAACGCTCATCTAGTTACGCCATTTTCTGTTTGAATTGACACGTATCTTGACATTTTCTCAATGTTACTATCTAGAACGGACTATTGCGACCTGCGGGGTAATCACGTAACTTTTGTACGACCGTTAGGTAGATTTTAATGTCAAATTTTAATTGTCAGCTCATACATTTATACTTCAAAATTGACAGTAAAATCCATCTACCGTTAGTACATAAAGTTACGTGATTCGCCTGCTGATGTCATAAACTTTAAATGTATTTTTTGGATGTTTCATTAAGAAATATCGTTTCAAACATCACTCCAAATCGACCATTTTCAAGTTAAAACTTGTTTTTCCGCTTAAATTCTACTACACCGAATAAGACCTAAAAATGGCTATGCTACTATCTAAAACTTTGATAAAATTATCGTAGACTTCAATAACTTTATTGGTATTATCAATACTTTTGTCATAATTTGAAATCAAAACATTTTAAAACATAAGGCCTCTTAATGCATCTCATATAAAATACACAACAAAAAACGCCCAATACCGCTAATTATTTGACGAAAAGAGATAAAAATGCCACACACACGCACAAAATGGAAGTCATTTTTCCACCAATGGTCGAAATTATCGGAAAAACTACGACCGAACACATTACGGGCCCGCCCACCGCCCGGACAATATTATTTTATTTTTAATATATGTTGATATTGTATTTAACTATAGTTTTTTGTACAAAAAACCGGACGTTTGGGTGGCGGCCGGGAATGGGTAATGAGTGGTGAAACACACGCATTACTGTACATGTATAATAATGTATACATTACTGGACTATGAGGCTTGTAGGTTATGTTTTTAGGGTTCCGTGTATATTATAGTAGTAGGACTACGGCTGTCCGTCTGTCATCAGTACCTCAAGAATAAGTTATGCTGTTAATTTGATATTTAAGGGTTTATAAACTACTAGCGACCCGCCCCGGTTTCGCACGGGTGCAATGCTGATGCATGTATTATACATATAAACCTTCCCCTTGAGTCACTCTATCTATTAAAAAAAAACAACATCAAAATCCGTTGCGTAGTTTTAAAGATTTAAGCATACATAGGTATATAGGGACATAGGGACAGAGAAAGTGACTTTTTTTTATACTATGTAGTGATTCTTAGTTGTTTGTTACCATGATTACGTCTCCTGAGTCACTTTTTAAAACTGTGATTTTATACGGTTTAAATCCACCAAACATGAGTTTTAGCGATAAGTATAAATCCATTTGGACATGGGTCATCTCCTGAGCATGCTTGAATTCCATATTAAAAACATTTTTCTAAGAAACATGGTTACTGTTGTCTCCTCGCTGACGGGACAGAATAACAACAAGAAAATGTTGATTGACCCTTAAGTAACTTATTAATAAAAATTAAAAATATGTTTTTTTTTATATAAAAATATAATCCGACTCCAAATCAAAACGCCAAAAAGAAAACATAATGCCTAACTTCTAATAACTCAAAGACTTTCTGACTGCACGCTGCGACGCTTTTGGTGAACAATATAAGTATTGTGATTATTGAAGTCAATGCCATCCAGAGAAATTGCCTACAACTGACGAAATGGCAATGGCGCAGACTAGAAAAATATTTGTATATTTTTATATTCACACTTTTTAGTGAGTCATCACCAGTGCCTTTACCATGAGTTTACATGACCGTACTCGCTACTGCGTAAAAATTTGTACGGGCAAAAGTACAGCGCCTCTGGCGGTTACACAATAGAACTAAGAATCGGCATACTAAGGGTGGGTTGCACCAAACCGTCTGTAATCATAAGCGGTTTCGTTAAAATCTGATTGTATGGAAAGCTTGATAAGTTTCTATGGGATGACAGCTGCCGGCGCCATATTTGACGATGACCGGCCTGTGATCGTATGTTGGTGCAACTGACCCTAAATCGTTTACGCAGTCGCTAGCGAGTACGGTCATGTAAACTCATGGTAAAGGCACATAGTATATCTCATGACAATTCCAATGAGCTCAAACACGGTTAAACTATACTGTTTTATTACTGAGTTCCGTTGCCTGCCTTCCGGCTTCAACTACCAGATAACGTTGATGGTAAAATCACATCAGGACCATTAAAATTGGCTTCGTCATAGGCGCTTCAGTATCTTAATCGAACTATCTTAGCACCACACATGAAACATTAGGAGCTTCATCAGTTCCAGTTCACCAAATACTACTTTAAATAAATAAATAAATATTAGAGGATAATCTTACACAAATCGAACTAGCCCCACAGTAAGCTCAAGAAGGCTTGTGTTATGGGTATTAGGCGACGATATATTTAATAGATATAAATACTTAAATACATAGAAAACATCCAAGACTCAGGAACAAATATTCATGCTCATCACACAAATATTTGCCCTGACCGGGATTCAAACCCAGGACCGTCAGCTTCACAGGCAGATGCACTACCCACTAGGCTAAACCGGTCGTCAAACTTTATGAATGGAAATGCTCGATTTTATTACCGAATATAACCAAAAATCCCTTGAATTTTTGAGGAGTTTCCTTAATTCTTCATGAACCCCATCATCAGAACTGCATTCTGGCAACAATGATACCAACCTTGAAGTATTTATGCTTTTAAACAAAGAAAGAATTTTCCAAATCGGTTTGTAAACAACGGAGTGCTGAGGTAAAACACATTTAAAATAACACAACCGAATTGTGAACCTACTCATTTTTTTTAATCGGTTTAAAATTGAGAAAATGTAATTTTATTTTCTACAAAAACTGGCCAATATGAGGAGCGTAAAAATTGAAATTATTCAAGTCGGATATTATATGAAAAGGCTTGAACTAACCATTCTAAAACTGTTTACCACTTGTTGATATGAAGTTCAGTCAAACTAACGTTATTTGACGACTATTTAAAAATTAGCCTCTACTATAAGGCTATAAAATCTATGCTAACACAAAATTATAGTATGAATGTCCATAAGCAAGGGTAAGGGTCGCTAGGGTTGCCAATCTCGGCTAATAGCCACCCGTTGCCAGCCGTAATACCGTGTGTTTACGACCCTAATCTTGGCCGGACAATCATTTTGGTTAATTCTTAACTATACCACTGTTTATTTTAATGACTAGTTAACGTAGTAGAAGTAGTCTTATGATAACAATTAAATTAGCTACGAGGAAGGTAAATGTCCCTGTGCTTGACACTAACGCTATTTAAGTATGTGTATTTATATTGAATAGTTGTTTTGGAATCTTTTTTCTCATTGTAATAGTTTATGCATCACCTACTTTTCAGCTTTATATTTCATTTCTCCACTACCCAAAGATTGTCTGGAAGAGATCGCTCTTTAGCGATAAGACCTGTTGTTCTACCTCTGTCTCCCTGTATCTTTGTTTTTTATGTGCTATTTTATTATGTGAGGTGTACAATAAAGAGTATTTGTATTGTATTGTGTATTGTATTGTAACGCAATACTGGCCACTTTCAACATTAAGTCATAATGACAAAGGCGATCAATAAATAGGTGTCTTCTTTTCAGGTGTAGAACCAAAAATTAGAGCCCTGGGTAGGCTATAGTACTGTATCTGAAATCTGCTATGTTTATGCTATCTGTGTGTCTGGACATACGGATAGCATAAAGTCAGAGAAAGTTCCTTAAGATTTTTACATAGGTTCGCCAGTATCCACTACATAGTATAAAACAAAGTCGCTTTCTCTGTCCCTATATTTATTTTATTTATTTATTTATTTAAATATATTTACACATCATTACAGATTTACCGGCTTATTCATAAAACTTAACAAACCTCTGCTAACTAAAATGTTCTTTGTCCCATTCTCACAAACGTCAATGTCAAAGTGACAAATAAGGACAAACGAACTTTAGCGGCTAGTTAACTAATATAGGTTTGATAGACGTTTATGAATAAGAGGGTTAGTCTAATACACTGTGAAACGAAACATCAACTTAAAGGAACAAAACAATGATACTAATAATCTACGTAGGTACACTATATCCCTATGTATGCTTAACTACGCAACGGATTTTGATGCGGTTTTTTTTAACAGATAGATTGATTGAAGAGGAAGGTTTATATGTATAATAACATCCATTAAATAGTGCAGCCGTGCGAAGCCGGAGCGGGTCGCTAGTCACCATTAAAATAGACTAGGCACCTTTTGCAGCCAAAGCACTAACAAATGAAACGCTTATAATGGTGTCTAATTTAGGTGGTGGCAACGTTAGGCCAAATGTCAAACCTTAGCAAATCATTAATTTGTTTGAGATAACTTAACCAATATACTACTTACTTTATATCCTATTGGCTGTCCCACTGCTGGGCAAAGGCCTCTCCCCAAGTTTTCCAGGTCTCCCTATTGAGCGCTTCTTCCTCCCAATTCCTGGCAAATGCATCCAGATCATCCCGCCATCTCCGTCTGGGCCTGCCCCGTCTGCGTCGTCCATCATGTGGCACCCACTTGGTGGCTACATTAGCCCACCTATCTGGATGCATAACCAATATAAACTAAATGTATTTTTATTCGAAACATAAGATCTAACGGATCTTTATAAAACCCTAAATAAACTAATAGAATCTGTCAAATCGCCGCTGCATATCGACCGAGTTTCTTGCTGGACTCTCACTCAGCTAGGCTAAGTTTAGTGAACCCGCGACAAAACTCCCAGTAGCTCGATTCCACTCATACCTCAGATTTGGATAAAGTCGCTCAAACTATCTCACTGGAGCGCAAACTCTTACCCCCTTTCATAAACGTCCGTCAAACCTTTTTTAGTTAACTAGCCGCTAAATTTCGTTTATCCTTATCTGTCACCTTGACATTTACTTTTCTGTGAAAGTGACAAAAACATCTTATTGAGGGTGTTAAGTTTTATGAATAAGAGGTATTCGAGTGTTGAAATCGCCCGCGTGGTGTTGGAAGTTTCCCCTGGATTTTTCCCAGGCCACTCTCCAACCGCGCACTCCTATCGCTTTATTGTGCCCGGCTTATAAAGCCACAGTCAGGTTAAAAAGAATGAAATCAAAGTCCTTGTAAATTGCATGTCTATTATCACATCTAAATTATATTGATAACATTATATACTATACAAGTATGTAGTGTTGTGTTCCTGGAGGTGAGCAAGGTTGCCAGAGCTCCCGAGGATGCACTGTGCTGAGAGCGACGGACCTAAATTTGTTCCTTCTGCTGTCAACACAGTGCATCCTCAAATTTTATAAGGGTCGGCAACGCGTACGTGACTCCTTTCGAGTTGCAGGCGTCTATAGGCTGCGGTGGCCGCTTACCATCAGGTGGACCGTAAGCTTGTTTGTCACCGGCGTTGTATTAAAAAAAAAAACAAAATGCATTGAAATCCAAGGGTGCGCGAAGGGTCACCGCTAGGGCTGCCAATCGCGGCTAATCGGCGCGGAAACTTTCTCCAACAACCCTTAGCTAAACTGCTTACCATATTCGACAGTTTGACATAAACACTACCCATAAATATTATGGGACAAATTGGGAACGGCATAATATTTTTTATGACTCAAAGTTGTTTGTACGTACCAATATCTATTGACTCTGCAAAATTCCGATGTATCAACTTATTTTTTATCGTTACTGTATTCTGTAAGCTAGGAGACAAACGTGTTTATGTATCTTAGAAAACTCTCTTAGATTTTTTTATATTTTTTTATTTAGGTGTTGTGGCTATTCCCGGGCTTTTCAGCCCTCGTATCACTGCGACCATTTCTGATCTATTGCTATCGCCACATACTACAATTCTCGGTCAAGTCCTACAAACTCAAAGAATCGCAGGATTTTTCTGTACTCGAGACACTTAATCTCATCCGGGCGCATGATGTGCTTGCCCAGCAATGAGCTACGACTGCGCATTAAGCTACGGCATTCGGTTAGGATGTGTGCAGGCGTCTCCTCCGCTTCAAAGCAGAGTCTGCACCGCCTTGTGTCACTCAAGCCTATCGTATGCATGTGCTTGTTTAGGCAATAATGCCCTGTAAGCACCCTTACCAGTATGCGCAGTTGGTTCCTGCTTAGCAATAAGGCATCCGATGACGCCTTTTTGCTAAAGGCCTTGATTAGTGCCTTGGAATGGTTCAGACCTGGGATTGCTCTCCAAACCTGAATGGTTTTATAAAAACAGTAGGTCTTCAGGGTGAGCTTGGTCAGGCTTTTGTTATGCCGCAAAACTGTTCGCAGAATCTCTTAGATATTAACATGAATTTCTGTTGTGTAAGAAACCCATAAATGACTTGGTGCATGTTTTTTACAAAGTTATGTTTATTGGACGTATAGATACCCTTAATTAACTTCAATACCGCAATAAAACGTTGTAGTACATACATGAGATAATTTATTTTACACACACTCATTTTTAAAGACACTTGAAATAGTTTATTTTGGAGTACAGTTTGCTCTCCTACACAATCAATGTATATCCCTCTTCATTGCTCTTGAGTGTGCACACAGATAAAAAAACAAAAGCGATATTTTTTTTTTATAGAACGCCGGTGGAAAACAAGCTTACGGTCCATCTGATGGTAAGCGGACACCGCAGCCTATAGACGCCCGCAACTCCAAAGGAGTCACGTGCGCATTGTCTTGACAGCAGAAGGGACAAATTTAGGTCCCTCGCTCTCAACACAGTGCATCCTCGGGAGTTCTGGCAACCTTGCTCACTTCCAGGAACACAACACTACATACCTGTATAGTAAATAATGTTAATATGGCTGTGGTATATATCTTTGTGCAATTGTTTCACAAAATTGGACCGTAATTGGACATTTAGATAATTAAGAAAAAAATCATAAAAACATGTTTTAATTCACGTATTTTTAGCTAAGTTAAGTGCAACGTATCTCGAGCGAGAAGCCTATCTATTCCCAAATTGTATTTACTCGCCTGAGACCAAGTTATTATAACTTGAACTTCGGTTTCTATACAATTATAATTACGTACAGCGGGGTAATCACGTAACTTTTTTACTACCGTTAGATAGATTTTAATGTCAAATTTTAACTGTCAGCGGGGTAATCACGTAACTTTTTTACTACCGTTAGATAGATTTTAATGTCAAATTTTAACTGTCAGCTCATACATTCTTACTTCAAAATTGTCAGTAAAATCTATCTACCGTTAGTACATAAAGTTACGTGATTCGCCTGCAGCTCATACATTCATACTTCAAAATTGACAGTAAAATCTATCTACCGTTAGTACATAAAGTTACGTGATTCGCCTGCTGCAGGCTAATCACGTAACTTTGTCCCTTCTGCTGTCAACACAGTGAATTATCAAAATTTATAAAGGGACGGCAACGCGCACGTGACTCCTTTCGAGTTGCGGGCGTCTATAGGCTGCGGTGGCCGCTTACCATCAGGTGGACCGTAAGCTTGTTTGTCACCGGCGTTGTATAAAAAAAATCCAAAATGCTAAAATCTACCTAACGGTAGTACAAAAGTTGCTTTATGTAATAACGGTAAATAGATTTTACTGTCAATTTTGAAGTATAAATGTATGAGGTGACAATTAAAATTTGACATTAAAATCTACCTAACGGTAGTACAAAAGTTACATGATTACCCCGCTGGTCACATTTAGACTGGTTTAACTAAAGATCTATTCTACAAGCGTTGAAAATAACACTGAATGTCTAGAGCACTCTCTCCCTAAAATAAAACTAATAATTCTCGTCGAGGCCCTCGTTGCTTGTTTTGTGTGAACAGGGCGAAATATAAACGAAACGATATGAATTAATGTGTGCATTTTTGCCAAATTCTTCGTACGTTCTTTTACTGGAAATGTAATATGTCGTTAACTAGTTGGAGTTAAAGCTCGAGCGAGTCTTAAAAACGCGGTTAACGCGATCCAGGTTAATACAATACAATACAATACAAATACTCTTTATTGCACGCCTCAATCAAAGGATACAGTACAGTACAAAAAAACACAATGAGAAGAGGCAAACAACAGGCGGTCTTATCGCTAAAGAGCGATTTCTTCCAGACAACCTTAGGGTAGCGGAAATCTAAACAGAACGATTCATAGCAGGTGGTGCAGAGTTAATACATATGAAGCCTACTAATAATTACAATAATAACATTTAATTAAGGATATTAAACATACATAAATATAGTATAAAAATATACGTACATAAACATATACAAATATATAGTCAGCCACATAGTCTAAAAGAGCTAAGTCTTAAGTGTGTCATGAGAGAGACAAATAGTGATAGTGGTTAATGCGAGTCTTCTTGGTGTGGTATTTTATTCTCGAGTCTTCATCTTCAAGGCTCTAAGTTCTAATGCACATGACTAGGGATGCGCCGAATCAGTTATTATTCAGTATTCTGCATATTCGGCATGTTTTTGAACGTTCGGTATTCGGCCGAATTATTCGGTTCAGCTGTCGAATATTTACCGAACAACTTTGAGAGGGTTTTGTTACAAGTTACAAGAGTGTATTATAGTTACTGCTTCTTGAAATTAATACTTGACCCATTATTAACAGTGATTTAACTTATTTTTTGTCAATATTTCGCTTTGATAATAAACAAAAATTTTACCATTCAGTTAGTCTGTTTTACAACAATAGATTTTTAAGGACCCAAGATTCTGAAACCTGAATAACTCACTGTCAATTTCATTGCACATCATCTCTGATGTGAAATAACTATGAGAACGACTACGTAACATACAATACAATACAAATACTCTTTATTGCACACCTCACATAATAAAATAGCACATAAAAAACAAAAAACATAGATACAGGGAGACAGAGGCAGAACAACAGGCGGTCTTATCGCTAAAGAGCGATCTCTTCCAGACAACCTTTCGGTAGTGGATAAATGAAATATAAAGCTGAAAAGTAGGTGGTGCATAAACTATTACAATGAGAAAAAAAAGATTCCAAAACAACTATTCTTTATAAATACACATACTTAAATAATATACAAATATACATACATATATATAATTAACACACATACACAAATGACATAACATACATTCTGTACATAGTTTAGTTTTCATCTCAAGAATAGATACAGGGACCGGATAGTTTCAAAGAAAGTTACAATTGACTACGGAAATGCTCAAAGCTTTGGTGCTTATCGGAACATATTTTGGGGTATTCATTTGGTATGCGAATCTTCTTAATTGGAGTCCCCTTTTATGACCTTGACGTAAACATTTAGTTATAATTAAAAACAGCTTTTTTTCGCTTAAATTCTTGCGTATTACTGTCCAAAACTTTAATAAAATCGTCGTAACCTTTAGACCTATAGAATTCTTAGAAATTATCCTGTAATCTATCTATAAGTAGCTATAGGTACCTAAAGAAATATTAATTTTGTTTTAAGAACAAAATATGTGCTACTATAAACCTAAGTAAAGTTAAAAACCTTATTTTATTTATCATTTATCCTATTTATTTCCACATCTAGACTAATCAAAGCCATTTATATTTCCACTGTAGTTTTCTTTGTTTCCATAAAATACCTTTCTAGTAGAGTTTAAATCGATATTCGATATCAAACTATTACCGAAAGGTTAAGAACTAAACCAAGCTCCAATCAGATAGTAAGCCAACTAAAGGCAAAACAGGCATGCCGTGACTACCGCCTATACAATTGTCATCGCAAATCATCCAACGCAGGTACAGGGAACGCAAAAAACCGCATTGTTTCTACTAATAAAAACTTCTAATAAACATGCAACTAAGCTACGGGCTTCCGGGCAAATAAAACATAAAAATATATCCTATTTTCATAGGGCGGGGGGAGACCACCCGAGGGGGGGCCGCTTGCGCAAAAACCCAAAAACATCGAAATGAAAATGAGTGTAGTAGGGGGGTGAGTCTCTGTGTTGGTAATTCATTTTTAACATTAAGCCTGTGTGGGTTTTAAAGTACAGTCGGGACAATATGTGTGTTAATGCGTAATGAAGATGACTGTACGTGTCGCGGGGTTTTGTCCTTTATTTGGAAGGAGTCCAGTTAGTCCTAATTATGATAACTATCATGGTATTTTACATTTCATTAGAAATTGGAAAATTGTAGAATAGTTTTCGCTAGTTTTACAAAGTTTGATGTTATTAAACATATGTTCAATATTGTTAATTACTGATACGAATATGTGTGAAAAATGACTCTTTAGGCTTTAATTTGAGAACAAGCTTTAAGCTTGCGGCGTAATCTTGGAATAGACTATTCTAGCTAGTCAAATTGAGACTCAGCTGAAGAAGTTGTTATTTAAATGTAATTAGTAATTAATATTACGTTCTAATTATTTAGTATTGCTAATTGGGGCCGAGTGTACCCCCGCGAGTTCGCATTGTACCCCCTACACACACCTACGCTCACTAGCGAGAACATAAAACGCAATTTTGTATTAGATTTAATTTGACTCGCACATCGCCGCGCCGCTGTGTGCGTGAGGAAGTACCGCTTTCTACGCACAAATTGATTACGATCGTCGCAGAAAAGAGGAATTTGCATACACGTGGAACCTTTTTCCCTTTTAAATAAAAAAAATAAACCGTTTCCCGCGCAAATCATACTGGCTGGTTGTAGTGACAGTGTTTGTTTCTTAATTTTGTTTGTTGGATCGCGCGCTCCTTGCAAGTTTGTGGTCATGCGTGATAGTGTAGCCTGCAGGTGGGTGCATGCCAGTGCGGCTGAGTCCGCCCGTCGCGGCGCCGCGTCGTCGAGTGAGAGCCCGATTTAAAAACTATACGAACGAACCCGCGCAGCGAGCGCCGGCCCGTAATACCACCCCCCGCGTAATGATTTTTTGGCGATGAATTTATATTCGCGCGCGAGCGGTGCCACTTTTTCGACCCCCTAGGCCCCCTCCCCCCGCTCATTAACGCAACCCAGATATGCAATTCTGATCTTTGACGAGGAGGCTGTAGTGTCGGCGGGCGCCTCGTCGGGAGAGGTGCCCCGTTTTGTTTTTTCCCGCCCGGCTTCATTATTGATGGCATCGGGACGGTAATGCGGAAGCATGTGTGAACGTTTCATTACAAAAGGTGGACGCCGCTCGTGTTAATATTGCAGACCGACCGGACCCGACCGGACGGGTGGACGCCTCCGCAAAAAGAACTATAAAAATTAAAAAGAATAATTGGCGCAATTAGTTTCCGGGTATTCGATTTTTGAAAATTTAAAATTTCAAGTTTGGAACGCGTGGCGCGGAACTATCGCGCGTGCCGAAAGTTTACGAAGTTGGCTAAACTTCTCACGTGCGTGTGTGGACGGCGGACAGTTGACGGAGTTTGCTCGGACAGAATTTTCGCGTCGCACTTTTTCGAATATTTTTTTATTGGCGGGCACCGGGTTTGTTTATTCGGCGGACATTGACTCGTGACTTTGTTGAAGTTTTGTTGATTGTTTTTGTTAAGTTACAATTATTGGGAGTGAGCGGCTACTGCTAGGGTAAGTACCGGTACCACTACACATCACTACAATAGCAAAAAAATACACAATTGAAAACTGCTTCTCTATTTTTACGCACGTTACATTTGAAAATTCTCACATCTCATTTTCGAGAGAACCGGAAGTATATTTTTCAATTCACTAAAATCTTTAATCCTTTACAAATCTCTTAAGATATGAATATTTAATAAGTTCGTGTGTTAATCTTCTTTTTTTTTAATTTTACTCGCGAACAATTAGCTTGACCCTTCGTAAACTTAGCTATTATTATGATAATCTATGGTACTGGCCGCAAGGGACAGCGCGGCTGCAACTGATCCGAGACCTGGCCATTAGATGCTCCTGCATAAATAATTTAAAAGTAATATATTAAAAAGTTGCATCGGACCGTTGAGCGAATTCGCTAAATTCAATTTAAGAATTTAGTTTAGACGATTATCGCACGATGTTTTAATGACTATTAAACATAATCAGCCTATTAAAATAAATTCGAATGCACTTTGTATCATCGATTGATTAGGTAACTGTAATTAATTCTGGAATTTATTACAGCTAATAATTATTTTATTTATTAGCTGTAATAATAGCCCAAAAATGGAAAACAACAATTATTAGACGTTATCATAATCATAGGACTAATTAATTAATCTAATCAGAACAAATTATTAAAAAAAAAAAACTTTCATTCACTAAACTTCATATAACGTTTTATTTCATCACCCTTTTCATTTCAAAACCGACTAGATTATTTAAAAAGATAACACGCACATTTTTGTATTCTAAAAAAAGATGCAGACGGGTCATTGTCAGTTGTAAAAACAAAAGTTGTCCACCCGGTGGTCAATAGTTAACGGCTTATATACATATGAGTTGTGTTTTTATTAGATTTATAGTTATGGACACACCGTTTATGTGGGTTACTAGACCAATCCAAAATTAAGCTGGGTTTAACTTTTGATATGTCCACCGAAAAAACGCGAACCTAAATCTGACAATGACCCAGACACATTTGTATTTTATTCGCACACAGCACATTCGCGTGTTAGCGCGCAGGGACGTCGAGCGCGCTCCTGCAGACTCGAGCCTGCAGCGTCGCGACCGTTGCAGCCCTCGGCTGTATGTATTGTCGCCTTAGCCTAAATTCCATTTTCAAATCTATTCTTTTGAACGTTTTGTTTGCAGCGCTGTTGAGAGCCAGTTTGAGACTAGTTTTAATTTTAGAAGCGTTCTAAAATAGTTTAAGTTATAAATGTTGCAGATATTGTCGCCTTAGCCTAAATTCCTTTTTCAAATCTATTCTTTTGAACGTTTTGTTTGCAGCGCTGTTGAGAGCCAGTTTGAGACTAGTTTTAATTTTAGAAGCGTTCTAAAATAGTTTAAGTTATAAATGTTGCAGATTTTTTATAGTTTATTAATAGGAGTAAGCCTATGGAGGCCTATGTTCAGCAGTGGACGTCTTTCGGCTGAAATGATGATGATGAATAGGAGTAATTCATAGTAATGCTTACTATATATAAAAAAGTACGTACGTAATAAAACAATATAAAGGTAAATTAAGATTAAAAACATAGCTTCACAGATAAAATTGGGAAAAATAAAATGTAAGTCATTATTCTGGTGAAGAACCCCAGAAGGTGATAATAGCGTAATTTGCCATAAAACAGTGGTAGTCCAACGTAGTGCCGCCTCTAAGCGGCGCGCTAGGAAATTAGCGAGATTCGGCGAATCGCATACAGACGCGCATCGATTCAGTATCCAGACTAGAAAAAAGTAAAAAAACGGTGACAGACTCATTCCGCCGCCGTCTCCTTTCTAATCGCGCCCCCACACGCACGCGCGAGTTTTTAATTGCACCCCCACCCTCACCCCGGAAAAAAGGGCCCGAGCACACGATGGATTAGCATACAGCCTCGCAGAGAAACGGTGAGCGCACCCCTTCAGTTTCTGCCGCCATATTTTTTCGCGGTATTTCGGCGGCGCTGCGTAAGCGCTGTTAGTCGGCAGCGGCCGGCGCGATGTGCAACACGGATACTGCACACGCGGCACACACAAACACCCAGTGGTCAGTGCGTGAGTGATTGTTTTAAAATTAAAAAAATAACAAGGTGAGTCTAGCCTAAGTTATCAGTGACTATAGTACTCGCGATAGCTGGGAGCAAGGTCGCTTGATAAAAATTATTTGCACTAAAACTGTTAGAGTACGCATAACCTCATTTCGGGACAACGTCGCGTTGTGCTAGGACAGTGCCTATTTTTTTAATCGCCACTTTTATCAGTTGAACGCGATGATTAGAGCTATGAAACTCACTATTGCAAAAAAATCTATCTCTTTCTAGAGCACCAATTAAGAGCGTAACAGACTAACCCCAGTTCATAACCCGATTCGTAAGTTTACTCAGTGTTTAAGTGAATCTCAACGTGTTATAACATCGTATATAAATTCTTATACTACATTATATGTTTACTACATATACGTAACTATCTAAGTTTTTTTCGTAAGTTAAAAATACATTTAGTCTGCATTAATTCGCGAGTGTACGGTGAACTGCTAAAATGTGGCTAAAAATTCAGTGTCGTGTCAAAAAATAAACGGCGTAGTTCATAAGTACTTCACGAAAAAAGGTAAACACTAGGCAGTCTATCAGTCTATGCCACTTTCATTTTCGGCCAGCATAAAAAAGCCGTCAAAAATATTTCCCCGTTCATAATTCTATTTCGAGTGATTTAAACGTAAACGCTGGCCGGTTACTCTTTTATTTTTTATTAAGTTTATAAATGAAAACTGACGTTTGAAATTCGAATGCAGAAAACCGTTACACATAGACACAATAACACAGTATGCGCAATAATTATTTGTATTATCATCAACCTAGCGTTATGCAATTGCATCCTAAAGGATGCAATAATTATTTGTATATATAATATATATTGAGTACAAATATGCAATAGATCGGCGAAACATATTTAGGAGGTAAATACGCAAAATTACGTAATAGTTTAGTAAAATATATTTAAGTTATATGAACAAAAATTTATAATGTCTCGCCAATTAATCCTTTTTATAATTTAAGATTAAGGTGATAATTCTGCTCTATCAAAGATAATAGGTTAATCACTGCATAGTATAAAACAAAGTCGCTTTCTCTGTCCCTATATCCCTATGTATGCTTAAATCTTTAAAACTACGAAACGGATTTTGATGCGGTTTTTTTTAATAGATAAGAGTGATTGAAGAGGAAGGTTTATATGTATAATAACATCCATTAAATAGTGCACCCGAGCGAAGCCGGGGCGGGTCGCTAGTTTAATATATAGGTAGGTCAGAGCTCTAAAACTAAATAGAATAGCCGACATAGAATGACGATAAGGTCATAATGTACATAATTTTCGTCTACGTTCATTAAATTTTGATCTTATTATGTGTACCTAATACCTAAATTAAGATATCTCGTACTATTAACGCCAAATGATGATGAAAGAGTACGTATAATTTTAATTCTTAGCATTGTAAGTACTACTACTACTAGTACGTACCTATAGTACTATACTACCTATAGTACCTGTAGTACTAGTAGGTACTTATTTACTGGCTACGTACTGAATACTAGGGTGGCTTGCATCGTAAGCTGTGTCCGTTATTTGATTTTATGGCTAATTTTACAGATTTCTATGCGTTGCCGGCTGACACTATAATGTATTAACATTATAGTGCCAGCCGGCGGTACAATTACGGACCGAAGTTAATTAAGTTAAAAAACCGGCCATTATGTTGTATCAATACAATACAATACAAATATACTTTATTGTTCACCAGAAAATACATTGAAAACAAAATTAAACATAAAATATATATATATTTCCTACTTATCATATTAAATAAAGAATAACGTTTAGTTGAGCAACATGTGTTTTGAGGCAGGCAGTAAAGTATTTACCTTTATTCGTCACTTTATAGGAATTTATACTAATACAAACTATTTCTTGAAAACTTACTTTACAGAGACCTAATTAATACAAAGTGCTTCTCTGAGGGTTTTCTTACATTTATAGCAATTGTGAGGGTATAAATCTAACTTGATATTTAACTTGCTGTGAAGGAATGGTCCTACAAAAACGAACATCTAGGAAACACAGGTATGAAGTTTTAGTATAGTAGAATACCTAATATTTCTAATATCTTTACCTAGACGAGCAATTTTGTTTATTTATTTCCGGTAGCTCAGCAAATGGTTTAATAATTTTGATGAAAATATGTAGAGGTTTTCGAGGCGAAAAATCTCTAGCTAGTCTTAGGGTGGGTTGCACTAAACCGGTTGTAATCGTAAGCGGTGTTCGATAAAATCTGATTGCATGGAAAGTTTGACAAGTTCCTATGGGATGACAGCTGCCGGCGCCATATTTGACGATGACCGGCCTGTGATCGTATGTTGGTGCAACCGACCCTAAGTCTTATTTACGGGAAAATGCCAAGCAAAGCGCGGTCTTTCAGTGTATTATGTACTTGCAATAAATTCCTTATTTCGTATGATGAAGTTGGCGTGGGTTTACCTAATGATAAACACAAGTTTAGGTCGACAGGGTCAGGGTTGTAAATGTAGTAATTTTCCAATGACACATATGTGTCATACATTTGTGATACGGTAGAGACCAATCTTAAACTATATATAGGGTGTTTCCGCCCACATCTGACATCATAAGCGCAATACACAGCAACTCACAATGTCTACTAGAAGAGGCGTCCATTTTAAAATTACTCATATAGGATTAGGATCATAATCTTAAATAAAAGCTTTTATTGCTACCCAAAGTGGATCACGGCAGTGGAATACGAATCGGCGCCAACGCAGCCTATTCTACTCGTATGCGATCTCCCAGTTTTCTGCATGAAGAGCGTGTAATTCTTTATTGACTTCATGTGTAATCAGATCATAACAAACATCTGATTTCTTTGGTATTTCATGGTGAAGTATCAGTACATGTTTTTTTTTAATTTATTTAGAACGCAAACAGTCGCATATTCAAATTATAATTGTTGTACACGTAGTGTACATAGAAACATTAACACAAAGACCTGGAGGTTCATTTTTCCGTACAAGCTGTTAAACAAAACATAATATTATGACTAATAAAAATAATAAACTAAATTGAACCGGTCCACGACGCAGTTTAAAAAAAAAAAGTTTGATGGTATATTCCGTGAAAAGAGGTCTCAGCAGTGTTGCCAGGCCACTTGGGACGAAAATTACGTTTCTTTTCTTGAAAAGTTACATTTTTGATGCAAAAGTTTCATTTTTTTATATTTTTCATAATTATTTATCAAAACGTTCGTATTTAGGAAATGAGTAGCTATAAGCGAGTTCTATTAGAAGCGAGTCCGGCGACAGAATTACGCCAGTCTGATGGGTGGTATCTCGAATGTCATACATAGTTGCAACAGACGGATAGACTGAGGCGTACCATATAGGTTATTTTGTCACCTTTTCTGTATGAAAGCCTATAAATAAACGGTCTCGCTTTGTCCCGGTTAGATATAATTGACCTTTCGTTTTAAATAGAGTTTCATTATTCTAAAAAGTTACAAAAAATCCTTTTACAGCAGAAATTACTTACATGTTGACTTACCTCATGATTTTATGGTATAACATCAAACTCTCATAGTAGTTACCATAGATCTGTACATAAGTTCTGTAAAATGATGTGTTGACCAGTAATTGGGGTACATAAGCCCCCACATTTTTTATACCAAAGACAACTGTAACCTTACCTTATGTACTCTGTTGGTATCCCGTGTAATAAATAAATAAATAAATGTTAAGCGAGTCTGTCAAAAGTTACGAAAAATTTAAGAAATCTAACCATCTGGCAACCCAGTGTTCTACCAAATAAATGGAAATATTATAAACTTACAGGACCTTCACCATAAACTATACCAAAGGCATTATGCGTTTGAAACTCTGATATTTTGACAACCGGTTTAACCTAGTGGGTAGTGCACCTGCCTGTGAAGCTGACGGTCCTGGGTTCGAATCCCGGTCAGGTCAAATATTTGTGCGATGAGCATGAATATTTATTTCTGAGTCTTGGATGTTTTCTATGTATTTAAGTATTTATATCTATTAAATATATCGTCGTCTAGTACCCATAACACAAGCCTTCTTGAGCTTATTGTGCTAGTTTGATTTGTGTAAGATTGTCCTCTAATATTTATTTATTTACTAATATTTATTCACCGTCATCCAACGGTACTTGAGCCGGTTAACCGGTCGGCGAAACCGATGGCGAAATATACTTAGTAACTTACTTACTGACTCAGTAAGTATATTACACTGGCTCAGTGACCCGAAATAAATAAATAAAAATAAAAGTAAATTATTAGAGGTCAATCTTACACAAATCGAACTAGCCCCACAGTAAACTCAAGAAGGCTTGTGTTATGGGTACCAGACGACGATATATTTAATAGATATAAATACTTAAATACATAGAAAACATCCAAGACTCAGAAACAAATATTCATGCTCATCACACAAATATTTGCCCTGACCGGGATTCGAACCCAGGACCGTCAGCTTCACAGGCAGGTGCACTACCCACTAGGCTAAACCGGTCGTCGAAATAGAATTTGGCCTCCGACACTAAAGGTCGGTTGCACCAAACCTAAGCGGTGTTCATTAAAATCTGAAATCAAATTAGAAAGTAAAACGAGACAGATGGATCTCTATAAATCATTCGCCAACGTAAATATTATAAGAATCGTAGTAAATGTTTTATATTTCCGTAATCCACTTAAATCTAAACCTAGCTCGGATTACCAGCGAAGCAAAACTAACTCTCTTTCTGGAAATATTATTGGTTCGGTTGAAGGAGTTCGTCTATGGAAAATTACTTTTCAAACTAAAGATATTATTTCGCCTCTTGATATACGTTTTTAGAACCTTTGAGGTAATGTTTTTAATATTTGAATCTTAGACGCTCTTGAAGTTCATTTCCACAATTATTTTTAAAAATAAAGAATCCGGTATAATTATTGCATTGTATAATAAACAATTGGATATTTAAGAGTATATTATTCAATTGGTACCAAATGTTGACTTTGTACATAGTCTATGCAATGTTCAAAAATATTTTAAAAACAAAATAATATCCTATTAACATACCTAAGGGTAGTTTTATTTGTTTTATAATGCATGTGATCGAAAAATGCGTTAAGTACTACTTTCCCGCAATAATGCTTTTTACTTTTTTTTTTACTTTTTATCTCAGTCAGCCTGACGTAAAGATTTTTTTTATTTGAGAAAAGTTTTAGAAATTAATTAATTATATATTAAAATTCTTATAAAAGGTACATAAATATGAATACTTCAATAAACGTATTCATTTTAGATTTTTTTTTATATATTAATAAATTGTAAATATTCACTAACATGCTTGGATGAATGCAGATTCAGTCTGTGCCTTTCCGCTTTAGCATTTTACACATGCGCAGTTAGTAGAGACGTTGACGTATCGAGCAATGTAAATTATAACCTATAAATTTTAAATTAACTTATCGATTTAATTTTTTATTTCCTCACACAATGCATTATGAAGCGTTGTACGTTCGGAAACGTAATTCCCAACTCGTGTCGGTCAAAAACACTAATGGGCTGAAATGCTTTGATTTTGATTGACATAATAAGTCGTTTTGGTGTGGAGATTATTTTAACTCTTGTAAAATACCAGATTAAAAGCGAAATGAGTCAATTTGCAACTATGATTTTAACACGTTCACAGTCCCCATACAAAATGTTTCAATAGCTCGTGTTTTTGTTCACCGAAACTTGTTCCGAATTGCTTACTTTCCGAACTTGTATAAATAACTATTTCTTTTAATGAATCCACACTATTTTCAAGCAATAAAAAAAATTGAATTTGAAATGAATGTTTTCTTCATTTGTGTTAATAAATCAGTGGTTTTAAGGGTCCTTATCAGTTAAAAAACGCTCATCTATGTATGCCATTTTCTGTTTGAATTGACACGTATCTTAATATTTTCTCAATGTTACTATCTAGAACACGGCTATTGCGACCTTATGTCATAAACTTCAAATGTATTTTTTAGACTTTTCATTAAGAAATATCTATTCAAACATCACTCCAAATGGACCATTTTCAAGCTAGAAACTTGTTTTATCCCCTTAAATTCTACTACACACAATATAATAAATAAATGGCTACGTTACTATCTAAAACTTTAATAAAATTATCGTAGCCTTTAATAACTTTATTGGTATTATCAATACTTTTGTCATAATTTGAAATCAAAACATTTTAAAACTTATAAGGCCTCTTAACACAGATAATGACAGACATTAATAACTTTTTTATATTTCAACAATTATTACCTTGAGTTTACAAAACAGTAAAATTAAAAAGAAAACAAAGTCATTTAGAAGTTAGAACAAATTCGATCATCGTTACTCGTTTTTTTTAACAATCGTAGTAGGTCGTAAAGTGAGACTCAAATTCTATGAAAATCCGACGTACGGCTATCCTCATAGGAGACTAGGCGAGTGCTACGCGTTGACTGCGTCTACGCATCGTAGATCGTAGTGCACTACGCATTCGTAGACCTCATAGATGCAACTGGCTAGTTCACTGTACAGGAGTACACAATTAATATGGCGCGCGTCAAAGCTCTTAAGTAGTGGACTGAGAGACTATTATTGCTTAATCCCGCCTTATTACTTGGGTCGTGCTATGCTCGACTGGCATACGATTACATTTCTGTACTAGACTTTTCACAGCACATGGTCAGTAAGGCCAGTGACAGACTACATATGTTATTTTTCATAATATTTACCACAAAAAAAACAACTTAGTTCATCGTTCTAAATACATTTTATACGCATATTGTATTGAAAATTGCTAGAGTAATGATACTCTAGCAATTTTCAAACAAATATGTTATTTTTCATAAGATTTACTAACTTCACTGTTCTCATTTGATTTTATTTTTTAGACTGACGCTCAGAGACCTTATACATCTCTGAGGATATTTATTTATTAGATTTTATTATTTTCATGTTGACTTGTTATAGATATAGCTCAATATATTTTATTATTGTACCTACTTTATTACCTTTTACCTTGACGCTTAGAGACCTTATACATCTCTAACAAATCTCGATTGTTATTAGTTTCTTAGTCTTATTTTTGACATGTAACACTACATTTAATGAATGATACTTTGATTATTGTATTATTTTTATTTGATGTACCTAGATAGATTTTGACTTGTAAAAGTGTCCTTGAGGCCTATTTGCAGAATAAATGTTTTGATTTTGATTTTACCACAAAACAAAACAACTTAGTTTATCGTTGCCTGCCGGCGGCACACTAGGTTAGGTTTTTATAATGGTTTTATGTTTTGTAAATATTGTTTTATACTTTACTTTTTATATAATTATTATAAAATCTAACCTAAGTCCTAAAGTAAGTAAAGAGAATAATAATAATAAGGTGTACACATCCCAATACATTATCGTATCTCAAAGGGGCCTCTTCGTGTTGGATCTGTATCCCCATGAACGCCTTCCAAAAGGACCGGACATTGTGCCGTGATATCCCAAACGAGATACATAATAATAATAATTCTTTATTTCAGACTATGCCCATCACTACATAGTATAAAACAAAGTCGCTCTCTCTGTCCCTATATCCCTGTGTATGCTTAAATCTTTCAAACTACACAACGGATTTTGATGCGGTTTTTTTTAATAGATAGAGTGATTGAAGAGGAAGGTTTATATGTATAATAACATCCATTAAATAGTGCACCCGTGCGAAGCCGGGGCGGGTCGCTAGTATACAATAAAATAAAATTACTGTTACATTAATTCATTGAATGTTAATATAAATAAAATAATCTTAAGTCAATCTTAAATCTAAGGTGAGTATACACAGAATAAAAACAAACACAACATTGGCTACATACAGTGCATATATAGCACGTGCTAGACGCTGCTGGTTCTCATGATTAATGCCACGTATTGGTCCGAAACATGTCGAGCGATATTCGACCTTAAAGATGTAAGTGACTCGTTTATTATATTTCATTTGTTTTTATGAATAAATTTGCCATATGTACACTTGTTTTATCTCTGAATACTTTAAACTTAGAAAAGCAAAGGGTCGATGATATTTCGCTTGTTGAAATCGTCTTATTGCATGTAACATAAAGCGTTATATAACACATAAATTCTAAACTATAAATAATGAAAGGCCTACAAACTAAACTTAAAATAAAAACTTAAAAATAAGTAATCCAAAATAAGGGGTCCCTCAGCGGCATGCTGGCAGCATTTCCTGGCTGTATAGCAACGTTTATGCGTTGAGCGAGGAAGCTGCTAGCCCTTTGGTCACCAGTGGTGTCCACTAACCTTCTAGCAAAGTATGTCAGTTCGCCGACGTCGGAATTTTTCTTAACCCACGACACACAACGCAAAAGAGGAGTTTAACTAAAAGTATTGATGGCAGAGATTGTTCTTAGCTATGATTTGTATTGGGCTATGTTTTTTATGTGTTTTTATTTATTTATATAATAACTCAGTCTTGAGGCTGTCTCACGTGCCCATGTGGCCGTTTAGATGTAAAAACAACTTGAAGCCTGGTGCTAAGCACACACTGGTGTGTGCGTTAGCAATCGCATTTTTATCGCCGGCAGCCATTGAACCTAGATAACGAATATCCCGGCAGCCTAGGGGTAAATTCTCTGTACATTAATCAACCTTTTCAACGCCTTTTCAAATACAAGAGGATGATTCTCATTCCAAAATTCCCGGTAAGGACAAATTAAGAAAATGTTATTTTTAGAATAAAGGAAAAATTGAAAAATGTAGGCACCGAGCAGGATTCGAACCTGCGACCTCCCGGCACTCGCGGCCAGTCGCTCTAGCCAACTGAGCTATAGGTGCAATCACTACCCAGTTCCAAATTCATCAACCGTTACGCCTCCCTTAAGGCGTTTGTATAAAAATAAATGTTATTTTCTTAATTTGTCCTTACTGGGCCCGGATTGTTAACGACTCGTGAGTGATTATTTCTGACTTTAACTATTTTATCAGTTAGGGATCCAGGTATAGAGTAAACTAGAGTCAACAATAAGTTTAAATTGCACTTCGATTTCCTTAACTTTAGAATAAAGGAAAAATTTAGGCACCGAGCAGGATTCGAACCTGCGACCTCCCGGCACTCGCGGCCAGTCGCTCTAGCCAACTGAGCTATAGGTGCAATCGCCACCCAGTCCCAAATTCATCAACCGTTCCTTCGTATTAAGCAGTACCGCTGCTAACGTAAACTATATTTTATACAAACGCCTTAAGGGAGGCGTACAGCGACATCTACCAGAAGACTCATGCTTCATTAACGGCACTAACGTCTCAAATCATATTCCTATTCCTTAACTTTCACTGAACGTTCGGACCGGTAAGGACATCAATTAACTTTAACGATGAGAATCACCCAAAAGCTGTCACTCACACGGTATGACATAGGAATGTTACACGCGAAGTTGAACCCTATTAGAAGTGCATCTACAGTAAAGTTCACCATTAGGCGAAGTTGTTTGAAATTCAAATGCACTAATGTTGCCACGGTGTGCTGTTCGTATCGATATTATTTAAGGGATTACTACACTTGCCGATCTTTCAGTGCAATTTAGGTATCGGAAGATCGAAATGAGTAATAAATATTAGTGGACAATCTTACACAAATCGAACTAGCCCCACAGTAAGCCCAAGAAGGCTTGTGTTATGGGAATGTTTCTCTCAATGTAATATGCTCTGAATTTGTCAAATTAAAATTATTTGTAAACTAGCGACCCGCCCCGGCTTCGCACGGGTGCACTACTTAATGGATATTATTATACATATAAACCTTCCTCTTCAATCATTCTATCTATAAAAAAACCGCATCAAAATCCGTTGCGTAGTTTTAGAGATTTAAGCATACATAGGGATATATGGATATAGGGACAGAGAAAGCGACTTTATTTTATTCTATGTAGTGATGTTATAATTTAATCCTATTTAAAGGACTAAACATCATATTTAAAATAACATTGTTTTGTCCCGTTTAACGAGCCTTTGCATATTTTTATGCATATCTCATAGATTGCAACATTGGAATAAGTTTGGTAGTACAACGTTATGCTTATCGATATATACCGTCATAATTTTTTTTTTACTCCTGGCAACATCTTATCCGCCAGTTATTTCACCTAATCGTGGATTTTAGCTTAGGTTAGTTGAAATGGTGCGGATACGTCTTTGGCGTCGGAAAGGTTAAAAAAGTTAGGTGTAGATACTTCGCTCCTTTCGCCCCAATCTTGCCTGTTAGAGATGAAGCCCGGCCAGTAATATTATCACCATTATCAAGAGGGCGCTATTACGTGTGGTGTCACTCCTGTCAACTGTCAAATCTGACATGTTCTGCATCGCGCTATCGAAGTTTCTAAAATCAGTTGCATAAATATAACTTCTCAAGAACTCTCATTGGACTTCGGTCCCTGAGAGATCTCTCTATTGTCGTTTCTTCCTGTGCCTCCTATCTATTGTATATATGTATATAATTTGTAGATATTCCGTTTCCTGTATATATTCAACCTTGTAACATGCTTTATATGGGAGCACATCATTACTTATCCACATACGTATATTCTGATTTATATGGCAATAGACTTAATAACATTTTGATTTGTTTAGTTGTCAGCTCTGATGTTGATTTTGAAATGTTTTGCAGCGAAATAATTACATTTCCCGAGCTTTTTTTGCAGTTTATTATAAAACATTATTAATAACGTTCCACTCTTGACTATGAATCGTGTTATAAAGCAGGCTGTAAGGTTTTACTGTCGTGTAAAAATACGACGGGGATAAATTGTAGAGTAATTAATTTCAAACTAAATTAAATTGCTAAATAATAATAGCAATAGTTTCCTTATTGTGCAATTTTATCAGTAGTCTACCTAATTTTAGTACCTAATTAATGTTGGTCGTAGCAAAGGATGAGGTACAGTCCCAAACGGAAGTGTTTTGCTATGATTTCTTAATAATACTCTATTAAAGAACTTTAAAAAATATTTTTCATGTCAAAATATTAATTTACAGTTCACGAAGGAATAATAATTTCAAGTTTACAATTACAAAAAAATTAATGTCATACAGTGAAGATAAACTTGCAAAGTTATCTATTACAAATATTAAGTTAGAGATGTATAAGGTCTCAAGATTAAACAAGGAGTGAAATTAATATATTATCCCAGAGATGTACATGGTCTCTGAGCGTCAAAATTAAAATTAATTTAATATTGTTAGAGATGTATATGGTCTCTAAGTCACTGATAATAAAAACGAATCCACAACAGGATGATGTCTCTCAAGACACTAGTATTAACGTAGTCACTATGTCCTAGCAAGCATGAACAGACCGGACCCCACAAACAGTCCTATATATAAAGAATAAACCAGGATACGTCAACATGGTCGCGTGAAACTGTAAAAAGTTCAATAACCTATTATTTGTTTTAATATTTTAATTAATATTTCATCATCCACACGTCACGTGAGATAGAATCTGTTGATTAATCCCATTAATTTCAAGTACAATCGCGGACAGCGAAAAATGTTACCCGATAATCAAAATAATCTAATAATTCGTTTTAGTATTAACTACGATATTATTTATAATTGCTATTCCAAGGCATTTCAACCTATTCCGATGTCATTTTTGGTTTATACTGTAAATGACACTATTTTCAATAAATCAGTCCAAATTATCACGACGTAAGGTTTAAATTCGGTTTAAAGTCCGTCTTTTGTAAATTAAAAAATATTTGTGTGAAATAATGATTAACCGGATAAATAAATCTTCATACCTTTACCACTAAAATTGAACTAGTGAAAATATAAACGTTTTGGTCGGTGTTGTTAAAAATGTAACGTAACAAAATGTAATTGGTGCAGTAAGTAGGTAACTTCATTCAAAAAGGTACATTTAGATTCTGAACGATACTAATGCTAAATTAGAGTACCAATTTTCGTGAATTAATTAAATGAAGACTTTAAACGACATATACAGACATGCCCATTATTACTTGTAAGAAAGTATTTAGTACTTCCTCTGATAGTAAGAACAAGAACAGTAACTAAAGGGCGTAAGCGCCGTTGTTTCAGTAGGAGAATCGTCCTTTTTCTAAATAAAATTCTTTACTGACCTACCGCCTTGGACAGGTGTGGAGAATCCTCTTACATGAAATATGTTTTGGCTCTTGTTACTTTCCTAGGAGTCTAGCCCACAGGCTTGGACTACATGTATGTGTCATATATTATTATATACTATTTATTTATTTATTTATTTAATTTTTATTGCACAAAAGAAAAACTTATAGTACAAAAGGCGAACTTAATGCCAAAAGCATTCTCTACCAGTCAACCTTAAGGCAAAGCAGAAAGATTGTGGGCGATGCAACTTATAGGAAAAATCTTAAGTATGTAAAATAATAGGGGGAGGTAATATATGATACGATATGATATTATACAATATAACACATATACTATCACATATTATCACATCTACCTTATTTATTTATTTTTATTTACTTATGATTCACAGACAAGGAATGAGAGAAGCATCATTGGCTTCCTTAACTTTAAAAATGTATCCGATTAGTAATATCTAACAGCAAATGGGATTATTGTTTAATATACAAACAGATTGCCCTGCTGTGCAAAATTGAATATATATATACAGGGGGTCCCACGGCTATACCACATGGAGGGAAAGTACCTCGAATATTGTAGATGGAACATTTTACTGAAAGAAGACATTATTTCAATTTTAAAAACAATTTAAACTGCATTCACAGATATTTAAATAATAATTAAACCGTGAACCAAGAATCGAACCCGTTACACAAGAAAAATAATTACCCTGTAGGTTTGTCATACCAATCGAAAGGCTTCATCATATGGATTATAAGATATTAAGGAAGACCATGAATTTTAACATTTTTAATACAAAATTAATCAATTGATCACGTGTAAAGGGTTCGATTCCCGGTTCAACCACAAAATTATTTAAATACTATTATAAAATTATATTAATAAAATATTTTTTTTTATTTAAAATAGGTTTGCGCTTGACCACAAATCACCTGATGGTAAGCAATATTGTGGTCTAGGATGGAACGCGCTTACCTAGTAAAAACCGATTCACTCTCGCCTTGAAGACCAAAAGGTTGTATATAAATATTATTCTACCTAATAATACTAATGCTTTGAGTTAGTTGCAAACCTCGCGAGTGTTTTTTTTAATGATTCGACAAAATAGTCTATATAAATATCGATCCAGCTCGCAAAAATTAACGAGAATCGGTTGAGAAATGCAACTTGCGAATCAATCAAAATATATAGGTATCTAATTCTGTTACTATTACACCTTTACCTAATTTAAATTTACTAGTAAGTTAAACAAACATATGAAAATGCAAATACCTAATCTATTAAAACATAACCGGTCATTGTTTTCCTAAATGCAATTTTTCCCTAAATTGATAAATTAAAAAAAAACGGCAAGTATTGTGGTTACTGACGTTTTTAATGAGGAATGTTACTATACATTTATTTATTACACTAGCGACCCGCCCCGGCTTCGCACGGGTGCAATACTGATGCATGTATTATACATATAAACCTTCTCTGTGAGTCACTCTATCTATTAAAAAAAACCGCATCAAAACCCGTCGCGTAGTTTTAAAGATTTAAGCATACATAGGAATATAGGGATATAGGGACATAAGGACAGAGAAAGCGACTTTGTTTTATACTATGTAGTGATAGTGATAATGCATTGAATTGTAGCAAAAACTTAAAGGATGCAACAGTTCTAACAGTACTTATAGTTTGTGGTCAGTTGGTAGACACTTGTGTGTTTACAAGTCCCGTTATCGAATTATGAGCTAGACGCCGTGACGCATATGGCAGGATATAGTGCGAAAAAACAACTCGCTTATTATAGGTATGATTAGAAACATAGTTATTGTTTGTCAACTAATTAAATGAAAGAAAACATTTACTCACTGCACAAAGGAATCATCATCAGCGTTATCCCGGTACAGTTGCATCCTAAAGGATGCCCGGGGTCCGCTACCAAAACCCAACAGTTGACGCAGGCACTAGTTTTTACGTAACCGACTGTCATCTGACCTTCCAACACGAGGGGAAACCAGACTATTGGAATTAGGCTTGTCAAGTGAGTGGGCAACTTCCTGTTAGAACTCGAGCCGCCCGAAGGCCTCTAACTTGGCTTAACTGCTATCATAGACAGCAGCCGGGATCAATGGCTTAACGTGGGTAACCACTCAAAACAGCCACCCATCCAAGAACAGTCAAGTTGCCCACTCGACAAACGGGGGTCGAAGTTTTCACCACATCCGTAGGGAGTGTCTACCGCTACCCTACACGTGACTGGGTGTTGCTAAAAGTGCAACAAAACTGGCAACCGTACTGTCTTCTCGAAGCTCTCACGGTTGGAAATAATTAACATATGATAAATAAATAACAGTCGTGGATATACGTTTACAGAAATAAATGAGACACATGAAATTGTTAAGGATGATTCACAGTAGACCGTTCCGTGTCCGAGCCGTTCCGTCTCCGAGCCGGACCGTCTCCGAGCTTTCTTGTGTGTCAATGTGCTAACCGTTCCGCGTCCGGGCCGGGCCGGGACCGTGCCGTTTCCGAGCCTCGGACGTAGGTAGATCAGCCGTCAAACGTTTGCATTGATAATAGAGCGACCGTTCCGTGTCCGGGCCGGCCCGTTTCCGAGCGTCACCGAGCCCGTCCGTGGCCGGGCGGCCGTTGATTATCTGTCATAGAAAACGGGCCGACCCGGACACGGAACGGTCTAGTGTGAATCATCCTTTAGGTGAAATTCATAATTTGCGAAAATACAATAATGTATCATCGTTTGCTGAAACGACCTACTTCAGAGGTTTGACCTACAGTTCAAATCCTAGTAAGGTAGATGGATAGATAAATACTTTATTCATTTCCACAACATACATTACATGGTATAAAATGACGTAAAAGTAACAAAAAATGACAAAAAATAAGCAACTGAACAAAATTTTACCACAATAAATAAATAAATATTAGAGGACAATCTTACACAAATCGAACTAGCCCCACAGTAAGCTCAAGAAGGCTTGTGTTATGGGTACTAGACGACGATATATTTAATAGATATAAATACTTAAATACATAGAAAACATCCAAGACTCAGAAACAAACAACAATGAAGCATGCCACTTAGACTAAAGTTAAGGTTTATTTTGTACGATGAGTTTTGCGCTCCCTAATAGACATAGGCATTAGAGTTTTTTTTTTTTTACTTTATGGGCTGGTACCAGTAAAAGCGATAGGAGTGCGCGGTAGGAGCGTAGCCTGGGAAAAATCCACTATACCACTCGAGTGGTTTGGCAAGTGTATGTGCATGTACAAGATGTTAAATAATACCCAAAAAAAATTAAAAATTAAGATATCATGTCAGTCACATACCAGTTGCATAATATACTATTAATTCTACAATTTTTTTTTCTCAACTACTAATTATAAACTTTCATTGATTTACAAGCGGTAACAATAGTTAAGTAACAATAACTTGGGCGATTCTCCGAGCGTTTGAAACGCTCGTTTCTAAAGTCATTGTCGACGCAAAATTAACTACCCAAAGTTGGGATAAACCGGCGAAATAATTGAACAAATAAGACTCGGACCCGATATTGGTTTACGCTTTTAACAAAAGTTTACTCTGATCATCGTCTCCTTTAACAATATTTAATGAAACGACAATGACGAAAAATAACTGCCGTAAAAACGTTGAATATTCGCCCACTTACTAGTAGATTGTATGAGAAGGTTCTAAAATAAGCCATTTTAGTAATATGGCTTTTAGACCAGAGTTATACACTTTAGTTTTCACTTCGATTGCGAGAAAATAAATAAACAACGATTCCACCCACAATTAATAATAAATACAATTAGAATATGGTGGCATCTTTTTTTAAACCGTTTTACTCAGATATTTACTTAGTTGAAATATGGATGAAAAAAAACCTCATGTTTTAATCGTTAAATTAGTTGAACAAAGTATGTGTGATGTGTTTTCTGATTGGTGGTTTAATATGGTGAAGTATTTTGATTGGTTAAATTAGAATCATATATATAGTATTCATATTTTCCCTAGAGGTTAAATTTACTTTAGTCCTGCTTAATAAGCCTTATATGACACATATTAAAACTAACTTAAATCTAAAACAGGCCCTTGGGGCATTGTACCGAAGATGCTGGCGGCATTTCCTCGCTGTATCGCAATGCTGATACGCTGTGCGAGGAAGTCGCCAGCTTTTCGGTCACTTCAGATAGGACAAATCATACAATTTATATGCGTAACTTTCGTGTCACAACGAAACCAATTAAATTATAAACGAATTAAAAGTCTTAATTATGGTTTGGTCCTCGCCCTGATGGTTTTTTTTTTTAATTTCTACGAATTAAATTGATACCTACATATAGAAGCAATCGCATACCTAATGTGTATAGGTATTTTAAATGATAGCAGCGGAAGTATTAGCCATTTGGAAAACCAGAATTGGGTTCCCGGTATTCTATTTAAAGAAAAATATAACTAATAATAACATGCATGAGCTAATTATATAAGGAAAAATGCATAAATTAGCCTGTTTTTGTATAGTTACATTGCTTAGGGCTCAAGTCGTGGTTTGAAACGTGTTTTAAAACTATACGACCAGAGGGGGGTTACTTAACGGTTTTAGATTTGACACGTCACATAATCAACTAGCAGCTAGTGGATGCATTAAATAAGTTTTTTATTTTTTATTTTGTTACATCCTATATTAAATTGGTGGATCAGCTATTATTTGTTGCTTATTTCAGTCTCCTTTAAATAGGTTTTATTTTATTTCATTTTATAAAACCCTATATTAAATTGTTGGATCAACTATTCTTTGTTGCTAATCTCAGTCTTGTGATTCCACACTTTAAACCTATGATTTTATAGAGGTTAAATCTACTACGAGTTTTAGCGATGAGTATTAATCCATTTGGACATGGGTCATTTCTTGAGCATGCTTGAAGTCCATATTATAAACATTTTTCAAATAAACTGAAAGTGGGAAATTCGGCACATACAAAAAAAACAGAATACAAATGCTACAATAGAAAAGATACATCAGCGCAATCCTCTAGTTACTAATTTCAATAATTTTGAATTCGATCGGAATGCAATATGTTTCTAGGAAATAAACAATAGCAATAATAAGTGGTCATCGGGCACTAAGGGGTACTTCGAAAAACAGTCTAGACTTTGCTCCTGGGAACCAGTTTTTCTCAACCCAGGTTACGTAGTAATTATACGGGGGCCATTCTACTTTTTCATGTACATAATTTTCAGTCACTCTTTTTAATGCAGATTTTGGAATACTTGGCCCTCACTTCATATTTTTGTATTGTTATTTAGAAAGAGGATTAATTGCAGTATCACTGCCGATAGTTTTGGTAATTAACGAACCACAGCTAATATCCATAAATCGAGTAACTCAGTGGTCCTCGGATGTCATACCATTTGTATGAAAAAAAGATTTTTACCACTGTGTTACCCACCTTTTACAGCAATATGTTAATATTTAAGTATTTTTACCTACTATTTCCTTTTATTCATTGTACACTAATTCAATACATGTCATTGATTTTTTTTGTAATAGAAAACTGGTTATGAAAAAGTTCACCCACGGAACTAGCTTCTGCCCGCGACTTTGTCCACATAAACTTCCTTCCGAAGGATGATTTTCAAAATAAAAGGATTCTATCTATAGGTTCCAAGCTATAAACACGTTGTATCCTCCTGACGACCGGCATCCTATACATAGTACATAGGCCCCAATTAAGTTTAGACTCTGTGTCAATTTGACAGAGTAACATTTATTCTGCCAAGTTTTGATACCTAGTCGTCAGGAGGGTATACCGAGGTTGTTTATAAATCCCTTCAGCAGGTTTCGCGTGATTGAGTAACAAACATTCAAACAGTAACTGGACACTTTGGTGCTTTGTCGTTTTCACCCGTTGGAAATTTAGTATGACAGTTTAAAGATGAAGTTAAAGCGACAAGGTACAAAAATGTTAAACCGCTTGTGAGGCCGAGCGTACAACTAGAGTTCAGTAGGTATATATATCTCATATACACATCTGATGTTGGTAAATAGGTATATATGGGTATTTACATTCGGCAATTCACTATTTGTAGTATATTATTATCGAATCGTCACGTTATTTTCCACCTTAATTAATATCCAAATTTGACACCAATATGGCATTATGATTAATAGATTTTATTATTTTCATGTTGACGTGTTATAGATATAGCTCAACATATTTTATTATGATTAGTGTACCTACTTTATTACATTTTATCTTGACTCTTAGAGACCTTATACATCTCTAACAAATCTCGATTGTTATTAGTTTCTTAGTCTTATTTTTGACATGTAACACTACATTTAATTAATGATACTTTGATTATTGTATTATTTGTGCCCTTGATAGACCAAGAAAATTAGCGAAACCTGGACATAAAAGATAACTGTAATTTTCTTTTTCTATGATATGAAGTATTGTTAGTTATGCTTAAAATAATAGAAATTAACCATTTTAAGGTTGCGCGTCACTGTAAAAAAACCGAAAAACTAAATTTTAAACACATTTTGATTTCATAAGTACAGCATAATATGTAACTACGTAAAAGTACCTCTATTATGATATGACGCTTGCATTCCAGTTAAATAAATCAAAATTAAACTAATTAATCAACCGGTACTATCATTAATAAAGAACTTTCGGTAAGTTACACATTTTCTGGCTTATCTTATCAGGCATTATAGTTAACTGTAATTTAACAATTTATTCTGTATAGTATATTATGTGTGTTGATAAATAATTAAAAATTAAACAAATTTTCTTTGCGGATCTCTAAAATCACAAATATTGGTAATTTTTGGAAAGGCAAAATACGTAACTACTTCAATAGTGTTTAATTTATGCCATCAACATATTACTAGCACTAAAAGAAACAAATTAAACAAAAAATATCCACGATTATCAATTAATTGTTATCTTCTCTTACTTGCGTTTTAATATGAACATTATGTCTTGCAGAATAAGGTCGTAATTTCTTTGTTTCTCAACTCACGGCCACGCTGTTGCTACTCGCGAGCTATTCTCGTGTGGTAGTCAGCTCGTGCATTCATTTATTATAGGCTTATAGTCAATGATTGTCAAACTTTTATAAGCACGTGGGCCACACAACGGTTCGGCAGGGGCGGAAATTTATTGAAATATTGTGTTTATTAAATCGATAACAACTAAATTGTTCAAAATGAGATATATGATTTAGTGTTGGGTAGGACACGAAATTAAAATGAGTTTGAAGGAGTGAGTACCTTATTTCCAAAAATGAGGTGGTTGAATGTCTTACTTCAAATGAGGTGAGGTAAGGTACCAACATAATATACTTAGTATCTGTTAGCAGCAAAAACAGGGCTTTTTTGAGACGTAGTGTATATGATAGTCACCAACCACTTTCATGCATTATATTTATACTTAAGTTCATATAAAAATGGTATTTATTGTAGAGGCTGTTTTATTTTGGAATGCCCAGTCAGGTGAATCAAACCAATAAGAAGTTAGAAGATTCTAAGTAATTCCTTTGATTGGCACTGCAAAAGATTTGAGATCCATAGAGTTATATAATATGACAACCCAATAGTAAACCTCATAATTAACACTAAACACGTAATATACTCGTAAGTACTCAAGAACTACAGCAGTATAGTTATTATTCCAACTTGATAATTTGAGTATGCTTGGGTAATTAAAAAAAAATCACATAGATTAGACTCATACTATCACTACAAGATGTTATCATTTGAACTGACAAATAAATAATTAGCTTACTAATGATATAACATCAATAAGGCGGAATAAAAACAACATTAAAAGCAATTCCGGAATCGTATGTCGCAGTCCAAAATGCAAACCACATCAACAATACAAGTACAGCCACACTACAAGGTACATACACAGATATTCATGTATCGGCTAAATGTTTCTACCGAGGCTGATACAAATATAAATTAAATAAACAAACCTCAGAAACAAACAAGCATCCCAAAGTGATAAAGCTTTGTCAGATTGTCAATGTCAGATTCAGAACTTGTTTGAATCTGACATTGTCAAAATTGAGTTGCGTTCCTTTTGCCCTTTTTTGACCATTTTGAAAAGTGTTTTGTTAACCCATTTTTAAACCCACAAATTCGTGTGGTGTTTAAAAATGATATGGAGGTTGCTTTAAAACTTTTCCATTTAAATCAACCCTTGGTGAGACATTAGCTGTCAAAGTCATAATATCCCCCCCCCCCCCTCTAATTTCCAAACTATGAAGTTAAAAATTCTGAAAGAATTAAGGTGTGCATTAATAAATACTTTCAACGATTTTTGTTTTGAATAAGGCAGATTTTACGGTTTTTGTGTTTTCGCGGAAAAAGTGTCTTGCCTTAACAAAAGGTCGTAAGTGACGTGAGTTCCATATGAAGATACTTTCTTAGATTCAATGTATTGGGTACTGGTTTTAACTGTGGACTAGTAGGTGTTGGTATGGAACACTTCATTGTGTGTGATTCGACACGCACTTGGCCGGTTTTTATTTTAATAATTCAATAGCCAATTTATTTTCGTAAAGATTGTATAGATTTTATTCTATTATTTATTAAATAATAACCATATTATATATGTGTCATTTTCGTAATCGGCACCCAGAGGAACCTCGAAGATGACACCCATATTGATTTTTAAGAAAAATAAATGTCCGCCATCTTGGATTTGAAAATCCATGTATTTTTAGCAATCGGTACCTCGAGGAACCTCGAGAATGACACCCATATCGATAATTAAGAAAAATAAATGTCCGCCGTCTTCGATTTCAAAATGCATGTCATTTTCGTAATCGGCACCTCGATGAACCTCGACGATGACACCCATATCGATTTTTAAGAAAAATAAATGTCCGACATCTTGGATTTGTAAATCCATATCATTTTAGTAATCGGCGCTTCGAGAAACCTCGAGAGTAACACCCATATCGATAATTAAGAAAAATAAATGTCCGCCATCTTGGATTTGAAAATCCATGTCATTTTCGTAATCGGCACCCCGAGGAACCACAAAGGTGACACCCATATCGATTTTTAAGAAACATAAATTTCCGCCATCTTTGATTTGAAAATGCATGTCATTATCGTAATCGGCACCCCGAGGAATCTCGAAAATGACACCCATATCGATCTTTAAGAAAAGAGAAAATTTGCTCCCCGCATAAACTTGGAACCCTCTTTTCGCCCCTTAAAGGGAGCAATTTCGAAAAACGCTGAAAAGTGTTTTGTTGTATTTAAACAGAGACTATATACGAAGTTTCAAATATCTCACTTCAAAAAAGATTTGTTTCCCGTACAAACTTTGAACCCCCTTTTCACCCCTTTAGTGGAGCAGTTTAGAAAAACGCTGAAATACGTCATTAATATATTTAAATAAAGAGTCTATATACAAAGTTTTATGCCTCTCACTTCAATAACTACGGTTTTTCATACAAACTTTGAACTCCCATTTCACCCCTTTAGGGGGTGAAATTTGGAAAAGCCTTTCTTAGTCCACCTGTTGGCCTTATAAGGAACCTACGTGCCAAATTTGGAATGTCTAGAACCAGCGGTTTGGGCTATACGTTGATATGTCAATCAGTCAGTTTCTTCTTTCATGTATTTAGATATATCACACCACGGCAGCAGTTGGAATTTGAATTTGAAATCTTTATTGTCATATTGTGAGTTGCTAAAAAATTAAGTAACAAGATAGCTAAACGTTCCGTTCGTTACAAAAATTTGACCGTGTGACGTAAACGCGTAAGATGTATGAAATCCTGCGGCGCTTACGACATTTTTGTCAACGCATGAGCATTGAGGTGAGTACTTGATGTCGCACTCGTTACGACAGGTCCGATCCGCCGCACGCTCGCCGCTGGCGCTCCGCTCTCTCCCCACCCCGCACCCACCGCATGCATCCCGCTCCACAAGTTCGCACGTATTTTCAATTTGATTTTCGATTTCTTAAGCGTGACATTAACGTGTTTAATAATGATGAAAACACGATTATACTACACAAAAAGCTATTATTAAACAAAAAAATCACAGTTACGATTTTTGCCTACTGAGAAATACATTATTTTTAAAACGTTACAAATTAATGTTTAATTTTGGTCTGAAATGTCTAAAAAGACACAATATAGCTTAAATAGATTTAAACATCATAGTTACCATTTTTGCCTATCTAGATATTGAGATCAGATGGAATCTGTGAAAAAAAACGTACTTGCGAAATTGGTTTCAGGTTAATTTTGCTATTCAGTGATCGCATTCGAATCCACCTCAAAATTATACTAACATGGTATTTGGTTACCTATTTTGCCTGCAGAAAAAAGTTAGGTAGTGTACGATAACTCACGATTTTTTTTTAATACGTTACGATCACGCATTTTTTACTTAATATGTCCAATTAATATATGATACTGAACATTAATATCCGATAAAATTATAAAAACAACGGGTTATCGAATTATGTCCAGGTATCGCTAATTTTATTGGTCTATGAGGCCTATTTGCAGAATAAATGTTTTGATTTTGATTGTCAAACCGGTTGGATCAGTGTCAGTAACTGGAACGTTCACAGGTTTACTGAGGCACTTGTCCCACCGCCGGCGAGTAGCGAGTAATTTCATAGTAATTCCACTCGCTTGAGCGAGAAAACGAGTAGAATTACTATGAGTGTACTCGCTGCTCGCTGGCGGTGGGACAAGTGCTTTACTGCTGTGGCGTACCCGAAGATGACAGCCGACACTAAAAACCGCGAAACAACTCTTGCGCAATTTCTCGGAACGATTTCACATCAGGCCAACGAATGGACAAAATCGGCCTCCATCCAATCCACACAGAGAAGCCTCAGTCAGTATTCACTACTTAGTATTTTTTAAGTAATTATCTATTACTTGTTTCAATAATAGATTAGACTATCAATTCCTTAGAACTAAGGAAGACATAATAACTATGAATAACAAGCAAAACATAAATAGGTGATAACCTTTGAGTTTGTTTTTTTTATTATGCTATGAGGATTGCATAATGATTATGAATAATTCCGTTATGACAATTACAAACAAACATTAAAAGGCTTTAAATTTCATTAAAATGCTAACTGCAGCGTGCGTGAAGTTAAGCTATTTCGATAGATTATAATAGATTATTACTCAAAATACGCAATCAATGCAATTCAGACATTCAGCTCCGACTTAATTTGCCTGTTGCCAATTCAACAATATTTCCTACACGGGTATATATACCTATGATCTAATTACTTCAAACACTATTTAAACAAAGTCAGAGCTGGGGTTTCAATTTATTTAATTGTTTTGTCCATTATTAAATTGTCTATTAGACTGTTTCGTCTAATCATAAATGCCTAACATGTATGAATCGGCTATAGAACTCTTTCTCAATGCAAGCATAATTACACAATTAATGTTGCATTAGTATCGCACGTACACAAAATCTGCTGACATACAAACAAATACAAAGGGTTCCCCGAAAGGTTGCACACTGGATTCTCCATTAGTGAATCCATGTCCTTCAGTACATCATTCTGAGAAAATTCGGTTGTTCTACGTGTTGTATATATTTGAATGAGTCAGTTACAATTATGTCAATGTCATTGGTGAATATTCAATACCTGTGTGATATGTTTTCCGTACAGGATACCTACGGTACGGTTTTAGAGGAATTTCGTTTCGTGAACGCTTCTGTGGAATGAGATATGTCGAGGTTTTCCCGAGTTTTATAGTTTTATAGTACGGGGTTCTTCGAAAAATTGACAAATCAATTCAACTACCCATTTACCAATATATTGTTGACGTTATATTCTTCCATTTAGTTTTA
This sequence comes from Epiblema foenella, assembly GCA_963556455.1. Classification (NCBI taxonomy): domain Eukaryota; kingdom Metazoa; phylum Arthropoda; class Insecta; order Lepidoptera; family Tortricidae; genus Epiblema; species Epiblema foenella. The sequence continues at coordinate 20,470,194 of OY747108.1, forward strand.
AGATTTGCTGTCAATTATTTTATTTTAATTTAATTTAAATTAATTACTAATAAATGAATGTTAAATATTATGCTAACTTATAGACTACCTATTACTACTACTATTGTGTGTGGTGTTGTTTGTTATACTATTGTGTGCCCTTACAGGGTGTCATGATCTAACTTAAACCAAGATGTAACACCTATTATGTACATGACATTACAATATTAAATAAATAAATAAACGGGTTTAATGGTTTTTAAAGGGTCAGCAACACGGATGTGACACCGATGACTTGTGCACTGGTTAGCTACCGACGTAGTATAGAACAAGTGGGAGTCGGACTCGCGAACGAACGATTCCGTACCATTATCTATAAACGGGCGAAAAAAATCACGTCTGTTGTATGGGAGCCCCCCTTAAATATTTGTTTTATATATATAAACTAATATATATTAGTTATTTATTTTTAAAGTGAATATATATTTAAATATTCTGTGAATATTTCAAGCGTCTGCCTGTTGCCGTTATAAATATTGAGCAAAAACGAGCAAAAAATCACGTTTGTTGTATGGGAACCACCTTATATATTTATTTTATTCTGTTTTTTAAGTATTTTTTGTTATAGCGGCAACAGAAAAACATCATGCGTGAAAATTTCAACTGTCTACCTATCACGGTTCATGAGATACAGCCTGGTGACAGACGGACAGATATAGAGGCGGACGGGCAGCGGAGTCTTAGTAATAGGGTCCCGTTTTACCCTTTGGGTACAGAACCCTAAAAGAACCCTAAAAAGTAAATAATTATGTGACATATTAGCCCTAGTCCTGCGGGGTAATCACGTAACTTTATGTACTAACGGTAGATATATTTTATTGACAATTTTGAAGTATAAATATATGAGCTGACAATTAAAATTTGACATTTAAATCTATCTAACGGTGGTAAAATAAGTAGTTACGTGATACCCCGCTCATACATTAAGGCCGGGTTTTATAAAGATCCGTTAGACCAAACGTCAGATCAAATTTCAGTAACTCAGTACATTTTTTGACATAACAAACCGACATAAGGTCGAACGGAATCTTTATAAAACCGAGCCTTATCCTTCAAATTTGACAGTAAAATATATCTACCGTTAGTACATAAAGTTACGTAATTCGCCTGCTGGTCTTTTCTTATACAATACAAATACACTTAATTGCACACCTCAAAAAAGACAATGTAGTTAAATAATTAACAAACTAATTAACATTTTCAGTGAAAAATTTAATCCACGTTTTTAAGGGATAAAACACTGATTTTTAATATTTACATTTTATTTACAAAATTGATTTAATCGTGCCCTTAAATTACTAACAAATAAATAAGAATTATATTTTTATTGAAATGTTGGTACAATGTTTAGTAAGTTTATGTAAACACTAGTAGGCGTTTCCTCCGCTCACACCTAAGATTAATATTTCGTTTTTGTTTACACTTTGTTTACACGACACTAGTTTGTTTACTTTTGTTTATCCGGAGGAGGTTTGATATTAACTAATAATACATTCTTTGCCGTCATGAAGTTTTGGCATTTACATAATTTGGGAATGTGCATACTGGAGTATACATTATTATAAGTGCGATAGAATAAAATAGAATACCGTAAACTGGGGTGACTTTAAGGAAAAACGGGGCTACTTTGATACATATAAATCACATATATTCATATATAATAATCACTTATATATAAGTATTTCTAGATTGATTCAGTTTAGTAAATAGGAAATTAACGAAGGTATAACTTGACTCAGGGTTAACTAAATAAAAAAGTAAAAAAACCGGCCAAGGGCGAGTTGGACTCGCGCACGAAGGGTTCCGTACTAGTATCTATAAAACAGCAAAAATAACTTAACCAAAATTACAGTTAAATCAACCTATCTCAAAAACTATAAGAGATACTTTGATCAAACCAAAAATCGTTGAAAGAGTTAATTAGCATGCATCACCTTTATTTTTTTTAGAATTTTATACCCCGTAGTTATAAAAATAGAGGGGGGGGGACATACTTTTTACGACTTTGAGAGCTGATATCTCAAAAACCGTTCACTTTAAGAAAAATGTTTTTTAGAAAACTTTATATCATTTTAAAAGACCTTTCCATTGATACCCCACACGGGTATGTACATCGAAAAAAAAATTTTCATCCCTCAGTTACATGTATGGGGGGCCCCACCCCCAATTCTTTTTTTTACTATTTAGTGTCATAATTTTGTAGCGGTTCATACAACACATATTCCCATCAAATTTCATCACTGTAGTACTTATAGTTTCCGAGTAAATCGGCTGTGACAGACGGACAGACGGACAGACGGACAGACGGACAGACGGACATGACGAAACTATAAGGGTTCCGTTTTTGCCATTTTGGCTACGGAACCCTAAAAACGGCATAAGAACTGAATTTTTAAAGTCGCCCCTCAATTTGAAAGTAACCCCGGTTTATGGTATAAACTAAGCTTAAAATAAACTAAACTAAAAACTAAATATTTACAAGTAAAAAGAGGCTCCAGCTCGGAGCTCGGCGGTAGGGTGCCCAAAAGGCTGACCGCATTGCCACGCTGAACAGCAATGCTGATCCGCTGAGCGAGGTACGCACCAGCCTCCTGGTCACCCGTCGCTTCCACAAGGCGCTTCGCTAGCTCCTTGAACATATAATGAGCTGCAGATCCCCACGGCCCTAGAGTTTCCACCCCAAACGGCTCAAACATGCAGCCACCGTCAATGGCTGCATATTTGCGCCGCTTGAGGTGTTCAGCCGCGTCGGCGGCAGCCCCAGCCTTAACAGATGTCCCTGGAAGATGGGAGGGCGCCAGGGTATCCACACATGTGGCTCCCAGACTAGTGGCCGTCCCAACTTCCAGGGTATCAGTGTCATGCCGTCTGGCCTCTTCCCGTCGTCACGAGCCAAGCCAGTCGGCTCTAGAATTGATAATGTGCATACTTGATTCTTTTTCATCATGGCATTCGAATCAATTTTTAGAGAGATATATTTATTCTTAGATTTTCTTCTAAATTTGTAATTTTTAGAGAGAACCAAATGTTTGTATGGAACCAACTGGGTGGATCAACTATTCTTTGTTGCTTGTTACCATGGTTACGTCTCCTGAGTCACTCTTAAAAACTGTCATTTTATAGGGTTCAAATACACCAAACATGAGTTTTAGCGATAACTATAAATCCATTTGGACATGGGTCATCTCCTGAGCATACCTGAATTCCATATTATAAACATTTATCTAAGAAACATGTTCACTGTTGTCTCCTTGCTGACGGGACAGAATAACAACAAGAAAAAGTTGATTGACCCAATTACAATTAAACAAAATTTTAGCGTCAAAGTACAGAATAACCTCCAAGATCTGAAAACGTCCCATTCAAATTGACTGCGAAATGTGACGTCACATCCCATGCGCCCCGTACTACCATATGAAAAAAACGGCCAAGTGCGAGTCCGACTCGCGCACCGAGGGTTCCGTACACAGATGTGTACCCAGTCCCGACCCAATTAATTAATGAAAATCTTAACAGCATGTTGCAGAAAATGAACGCCATGGGTACAGCGCCATCTATCGGCGATTTTGTATGGTGGGTTTTCAAAGATAATTCTTTATCGCGTCAACCGATTTCAATTTTTTTTCTTTATTTGAAATAAGGTACTTTCAGCATAATCACGTAGGAATTTATAAAACAAAAATACATGCAAAGGTGATTAAATTACAAACTTAGTGTAGAAATGTTTTTTGATGATAAAAAAAGTAAAACTAGATGGTTATATTTTTCCTGTAAAATATACATTGATATTAATGTTATGCAATAATTCCATATTTTCCCTTGGTAAACTTCGAAGACGGGGGCGAACGGTATTTTTTTTACATTTTCCTTCATAAATCGAAAATGACTTGGCGTCAAACTTTTTTTCACTATAGAGAGTAAGTAGTGTTATGAAGCTTGTCTTCTTTGAAGTGCAGGTACTTCCCGAGTTTCGTTAAATTATATTAATTTAGAATATATGTTTTAAAATATTTTGATACTATCTTTTTAAGGCTAGATAGATCTGTTATCGTAATCGAATATAATTCAGCACACGTTATCTCACGATATGAAATGTTCCTGCATTGCTATCTAGGCAATCCGTAGGTTAGGGGTGCGCTAGCTTATCGATGATATCAATCATTTATATTTTACTGACTTTTTTATCATACCTATATCTGCAATATCATATTTTGTTCATCTTAACAATGAAGAAACGATGACGATCTTAAAGATGACGATAGATAACATAAATGGTGCTATACAGGTCATGAGCTTTATCTACTCCTTTTAGAAATACAAGCATGATATGATTTTTGTCATATGCTTCAATGCTAAAAATGATGATGTTATATATCGTGTGGGATCATGCGCTCTCTCTTGCGGAAATATATAGCCAAAAGGGTGTTAACGTAACGCTCTGTTATTGAATCGGTTTATTTAACCACATTCCAAGAAATTAAAATAATAAGAAATCCACATTGCCTATGGACTAAAGGAATGTTAAGAGCCCTTATCAGTCAAAAACGCTCATATATTTAGGTAATTTTCTGTTTGAATTGACGCGTATCGTGACATTTTCTTAATGTTACTATCAAGAACAGGACTATTGCGACCTAATTTCATAAATTTAAAATGATTTTTTTGTATTTTTCATTTAAAAAATCGTTTCATACATTTCTCCAAATCGGCCACTTTCAAGCTAAAAACTGTTTTTTTTCGCTTAAATCCTATTACACAATAAAATAAAAAATGCCTATGTTAATATGTAAAACTTTAATTAAATCATAATATCCTATAACCAATTTATTGGTATTATCAAAACTTTCGCCATATTTTGAAATCAAAACATTTTTAAACTTGTAAGGTCCCTTAAATAAATAAATAGCACATCGATATTCGCGCACGTCACTACTAGCTCAATGCACTTTCCTTATCGCGTTTTTAATGTCGAGCACAAACGTTTATACAACACTACAACCGAAAAAGGACCTAAGTCTTTATAAAAGTCGTATAAAAATTGCGATTTCACTATAAAGTTAGCATAGACTGACAAGCTGGCATTTTTCTGTTTGTTTGCGTTAGACATATCTAGTGAAGTTGAATAGGTTCAGCGTCCGTTTGTCCAAGGCTAAACTGATAAGACAAGCATACATTTCTTGCATGTCACACTGATTTTGCCGCATGCCACAAAAATTGGATATATTAGGTTCGATTTGATACTGCACTCAATAGAGTCGGCAACGTGCTTTTGACTCCAGGGGCGCTACCGCGAACAGCAAATGAAGTTTTCTCTCTCTGTCGCACTGGTAAGTTTGCACATAAGTGAGACAGAGAGGGAAAACTTCGTTTGTGGTTCGCGGTAGCCCCTCAGAGCTGCCTACCGTAACGCTTTCGAGCGTGTGTAAGGTTGATACAATATAATACAATACAAATACTCTTTATTGCACACCTCACATAATAAAATAGCACATAAAAAACAAAAAACAAAGATACAGGGAGACAGAGGCAGAACAACAGGCGGTCTTATCGCTAAAGAGCAATCTCTTCCAGACAACCATTGGGTAGTGGAGAAATGAAATATAAAGCTGAAAAGTAGGTGGTGCATAAACTATTACAATGAGAAAAAAAGAAAAAAAAGATTCCAAAACAACTATTCAATATAAATACACATACTTAAATAATATATAAATATACATACATAAAAATATACATACATATAATATATAATTATATATATCACTGCTATAGAATAGTAAGAATGTTACTCGATTTATGGATATTAGCTGTTGTTCGTTAATTACTAAAATTATCGGAAGTGATCCTGCAATTAACCCTCTTTCTAAATAACAATACAAAAATATGAAGTGAGGGCCAAGTGTTCTAAAATCTGCTTTAAAAAAAAAAGTTTGAAAATTATGTACATGAAAAAGTAGAATGGCCCAAATATCCAGTTATTCGTAGTAATTCTAATGTAAATGACCATGTGAGTTTACACGCTTCTATTGCTTTGTGTTTAGTTACCTACTTTTGTTTACTATGCAGTATGTGAATATTTCAAATAACATAAAAATATTTCTTAAGTGTCTACTTTATCAAAGTAAGGGCATCGTTCGTGTCAATGAACTTGTAGTACATAACATCAATGAGGAAGTTTTTTATCTACTAGTATGTAATAACTAATATAATACGTAATATTATAGTTAAGGACTACAATCGATAAGACTCCCGGTACCGCCGCACACCGGGTAGAGTCAGTCCGACCCAGGTCGGGCCTAGCTGAGTTTCTTGCTGGACTCTTCTCAGCTAGGCTAGGTTTAGTAAACCAGCGACAAAACTCCCAGTAGCTCGATTCCACTCACACCTCAGATTCGGTTGAAACCGCTCAACCAATCTCACTGGAGCGCAAACTCTTAGAGTATTCCAGTGTTCCAAACCACACGCGTGGTCGTGCCGGAGGTTTTCCCCTGGATTTTCCCCAGGGTACTCTCCAACCGCGCACTCCTATCACTTTATTGGGCCCGGCCTATAAAACCACAGTCAGGTTCAAAAAAAATCGCTAAGACATTTATAACATTTCTTCAATCTGCGGAGTAATCACGTAACTTTTGTACTACCGTTAGGTAGATTTTAATGTCTAATTTTAATTGTCAGCTGGGTAATCACGTAACTTTTGTACTACCGTTAGATAGATTTTAATGTCAAATTTTAATTGTCAGCTCATACATTTATACTTCAAAATTGACAGTAAAATCCATCTACCGTTAGTACATAAAGTTACGTGATTCGCCTGCTGGATCTGTTATAAAATGCTATTATGACTTAAATAAAAAATGTGCAGTAGTAATTCCTATTCTAACGATGTACAAACAAGAATTAACACTCAAATTATTGCTTTTCCCTTACTCGTATAAATATTATTCAGCAAAGGCCTAAACATAATTTCCACACTCTAACTTCAAACTTATATAAATAGACATAAGGCACAAAGTAGAATCTTTATTTTGCATTTGACATCTAAGCACGTAAATATTGCTAAATAGAATAACAAGTTCTTGTAGGCGGTAATAAAAATAATCGTTCTTTGACATCGCAAGAAAAGAACAAGGTCCTTTCTCCACAAGGGAGTAAAGCGACGGTTTCACAACATTATGAACCCAGAGTATGAGACTATTCATACATTTTATTTAACATCTGAGTAAACATGTGTTGGAATATCAAACAGACTTAGAATTTAAAAATGAGGAGTCGCGTTTTGAATTTAGTTTTATTAAGAGTTTGTTTATTGCGAATGGATTTGCTCTTTGCCAGCATTTAGCCCAAGGGAATTAATAGTAGATTGTCAGCCAAGGGCTGAAAGCCATCTATTTCAGACGAGATATTTTGGGTCGAACGTGAGACTCCCTTTCAACCCGCATCTTAGCTCAAATATGACCTACTTTCAGGGTTTGAGGAACGAAACATTATTTATATCTGCCAGAAAACTTTTCATAAAGTATCCATATTAGGAACTACCTGGTTTTACTATAAGATATACTAACATAGAACTAATAAAAATAAATAAAATTAAATTAAATTAAGACGTATCTAGCCTAACCTAGGTAAGGCTACGTTAGGTCCCCCAAGTCTGATCCCTGCGGGACGGTGCCCATAAGGCTGGCTGCATTCCCCCGTTGAATGGCGATGCCTATTCTTTGTCCGAGGAATGAGCCAGCCCTAGGGTCACGTGTTATTTCCAAAAGTCTCTTTTTTAAGTTTTGGAACAGAGAATGGGCATCTTGACTCTACCTATATCCTAGGTTCTATATAACAATAAAGAATAGAATAAAATAGAATAGAATTGTTCATGTGTACAAGATAGATGGTAAACAGGGAGAAGGTATCAACAGCTACTCTGTGCGGATACAATAGTAAATAATGATTATTATTTGTACACTTACTAATAAATGCTAATTAAATTTAATTGTTTTTACCACATGTACTATTAAAACTTGCACACAAGTTGAAGGTCTCTAGAGCAAACGTATTTTCTGTGGCCATAAAATTGTATGAAAAAATCCCCGATGACTTTAAGAACCTTAAAACTAATCAATTTAAAAGAAAACTATTCAAATTGCGCCACCCCATCTCTTCCCGTGGGTTTCGTAGGAGGCGAATAAGGGAAAATCGGAGGGTGGGCAGCAGCATCCTTCGATCATTACCACCATCAAACTGCGGTCGCCAACCCGCTTGCCAAGCGTGGCGACTATGGCAAATCCCCCCCAACGGGAAAAATAAATTGGGGGAGGCCTATGTTCAGCAGTGGACGTCTTTCGGCTGAAATGATGATGATGATGATTCAAATGGTTACTTGATAAGTGTTTTTATTCTACCGCTGATTTTTTAAATGTGTAAATTGTAACTTTAATTCGATGTGTTTACCTAAACATTTCTACGCCGCAGCTGCCGGCAAAATATGCGAAACTAACTAATAATATTCTAATAACCAAAATTGTACCATATTCTTTGAAATAAACGTATTATTATCTCTTTACGGATTTTCCCCAGGCTACTCTCCAACCGCGCACTCCTATCGCTTTATTGATTGTTTAAATAGAAATACTTAGTGATGAATATATAAGTGATTTATATGTATCAAAGTAGCCCCGTTTTTCCTTAAAGTCACCCCAGTTTACAGTACATGAAGAATGTACACTTACAAATAAGTAAGTATAAACAATTAACACTTAAATCGTTTAAAATAAAAAGGGATTTAGATGCTAAATCCACATTTTTTATCAAAACAACCTATTGTCTACGTGTAGACACAATGTCTAGACGCACTGTCAACTATTATCGTATAGCGAGCTAAACTTGCTTAGTAAGGCTATAGTTAATTGCTTGTTACTAAGCAATTAAAATATAGGTAAATTAAGTATGACACCTATTCTACTTTCGTAATAGTTTGTTTTACATATACACTGTCTAAACGTATGTTTGTAATATAAACTCTATTATATTAGTGTTAAAGTGGGTTATCCAGTGCAATATCAGATTCAAAGTAATTGTGCTGCAGCAGCATTTTGTCGGGTGTTTTAATTAAACCATTACTAAAATAATAATAATAATCAGATAACTCACGATCCATAGTTTTTAGGGTTCCGTACCCATTGGGTAAAACGGGACCATTACTAAGACTTCGCTTTCCGTCCGTCTGTCTGTTCGTCATCAGGCTGTATCTTGTGGACCGTGATAGTTGGACAGTTGAAATTTTCATAGACGATGTATTTCCGTTGCCGCTATAACAATAAATACTCAAAAACAGAATTAAATAAATATTTAAGGGGGGTCCCGGGTCCCATACAACAAATGATTTTTTGCCATTTTTATAGATAATGATCAAAATTGTTTTTGATACATTACTATAGTATTACAAATACGAACGGACGTATTTGATTACCATTAGATTGAGCTAGATTAGAATAGGATTTGTTTAAATTAATGCGTATAGGTTTTTGTTATAAAATTAAAGTCTATTTTCGGTTATACATTATTTTCTTTGATTAATAAATCCCCTTCTCTTCTGATCATAAAAATAGATTAAAAGAAAATGACATGTAAAACTATGTGTTTTATCAATGAATAAATGAAATGAAATGAAATGAAATGGTAAGGAATCCTTCGTGCGCGAGTCCGTCACGCACTTGGCCCGTTTTTTAGTAACATGTTTTTGAAACAAATAATCAAAATAATCATTTTATTTTCAGACAAGACAGCCATATCATTGTTAGACACTTTTGTTCTTATATACCTAGATTAATGGGAGCCCTGATTCGAAATTAAATTAAATTATTATGTTAGTAACCAAGTACGTACGAATATATATAAGATTACCTATATAATATTATTTGTAATAGATAACTGTGCGAGTTTATCTTCACTGTATGACATTAATTTTGTTATAATTGTAAACTCGAAATTATTATTCTTTCTTGAACTGTAAATTAATATTTTGACATGAAAAATGTATTACTTATTATAGTCAGACTTTCTTAACTTGTAAATTAATATTTTGACATGTAAAAGTGCCCTTGTGGCCTATTTTCAGAATAAATGTTTGATTTGAGTGAGTTTGATGAGTGATTGAAGAGGAAGGTTTATATGTATAATAACATCCATTAAATAGTGCATCCGTGCGAAGCCGGGGCGGGTCGCTAGTAAGGTATAATCGTCAAGATGAAAAGTGATAAGCTACACTAGTATCATAATAAAATATTGTGAGATATATCTCTAAGCGTCAACATGATCTAATAAATAAATATCCTCATTGATGTATAAGGTCTCTGATCGTCAGTCTAAAAATAAAATCAAATGAGAACAGAGCGAAGACATGAGAATGTAAATTCCACTTATTAAATTATGTATTATCTCACATTAGATTCAGTCATTCACTTAATAAGAGAACAACGGTTGAAACTCACTTGGAAACCAACCAACCGTTCGGTTGTTCTCTTATTAAGTGTAAATATGTCTCACGTTAGTGTAAATTTATGTATTAGCGGATTCGACAAAGAGTTAAGATTAAATGATCGATCCTTAGTTCGTGAATACGTTCATTACGTAACACGTACCCCGTAAGCCTCATTCATAACTCACACATGCTCTCGCCTATTTCCACACATATACGTCACCACTACACCCGAACTAGTCACGCTATTGGCCCTTTCACTTTCATATCAAGCCTACATAGTTTGCATTCCAAATAACAGTCGCTCATTGGTTGTTTCCACTCTGACCTTCGCACTGATTGGAGGGTCTTTACATTACCTGGGATATAATATATGGGATATAACGTGAGGATTCGGGTTTTCCGGTAGATATAAAGGCGTTATATAGTGACCCAGTTTACGATATACAAGTTTCTTGGACGATTGTTGCATGTTTAGTTTAGAAATACTTGAAGTCTTTTATGGCTGATGGTAGAATCACATTCATATTACCTTTAGTTTTATGGACAACTATAGACTTAGCAATTAATGTATTCATGTCTTATAATACAATGCAATAATTTATTGATAACACCATAGTTTTAAGTCAAATATTTACATTAATAATATGTATACATTATTGATAACTAGCGACCCGCCCCGGCTTCGCACGGGTGCACTATTTAATGGATGTTATTATACATATAAATCTTCCTCTTCAATCACTCTATCTATTAAAAAAAATCGCATCAAAATCCGTTGCGTAGTTTTAAAGATTAAAGCATACATAGGGATATAGGGACAGACAAAGCGACTTTGATGATACGGAATCCTTCCTGCGTGAGTCCAACTCTCACTTGGGATGACGTCTGCAAAAATGCACTAGCAAATAATTCCAAATAAAAACACATAATAACTATAATAATGCACATAAAGTTTTAGATTTGGGAGATAGTTATCACTATGATAACTCTTATCCTTATCATATTCTTTGTTTATATTATACATAGCTTTTTCCCGCGCTTTCGTCCGCTTAAAATTCGTTCATCGCTTTATATATTATTTTATATTTTTGTGGACAATCTTACACCAATCAACCTAGTCCCAAACTAAGAAAACCTTGTACTATGGGTACTAGGCGACGATATACATATTTATGTAGATAAATAGATATTTAAATATATAGAAAACATCCAAGACCCGGGAACAAATATTCGTGTTCATCACACAAATAAATGACCTGACCGGTGCCTTTACCATGAGTTTACATGACCGTACTCGCTAGCGACTGCGTAAAAATTTGTATTGGCAAAAGTACAGCGCCTCTGGCGGTTACGCAATAGAACTAAGAATGGGCATACTAAATCGGTTACGCTGTCGCTAGCGAGTACGGTCATGCAAACTCATGGTAAAGGCACTGGATTCGAACCGGGGACCTTCAGCTTCGAAGGCAGGGTTACCAACTAGGCTAAAGCGGTCGTCGAATTTAATTTAATTACTATCATTGTACGTCAGACGTTCATCTATACAAACTTTCATCCCCTTAAGAGATGATTTCCAAAATAAAACGTATCCTATAGCCTTCCCTGGGACTCCAACTATATTTATATGAAGTTTTATCTAAATTAGTTTAGCAGTTTAAGCGTGAAGAGGTAACAGACAGAAAATCAGACAGACACACTTTCTTACTTATAATATTAATATGCATTTCGACGCATAGTACCAAATTCGCAAAGTGCCATTTGGCGATTCGCGAAATGTATTTTTTTTACACGCAAAGCACCAGATTCCCACAATACCAAATACGCTTAGTGCCATTGAGCATAATGCCAAATTCGGAAAGTGCCATTAGTGCCAAGTTTTTTCAAGTACTTCGGTTTCAATTTGTCAAATCTGATGTCAACACTTCGTCTTTTCGGTTTTTGAGAAACGGTGTTTATGAATTGTATGATCGCTTGATCCCAGACTTTTGATTCTTTTTTCATTTTTAGAATAAAGTCGTATAGACCAGGGTGTTTTGTAATCCTTGTATTAATGGTTGGTTCCATCCTTCAATGGCATTATTTGTACGATGACAAGATGATTCTAACAAGAATTTTTTCTTTTACAGGTTTTACAAAAGATTTTACAAGAGGGTCGTCAGATTTTTAAAGGTTAGTCAAAAATTAGGATGATTATATTATCATATATAGTATAGGAGCTTAGGAGCGCTCGTGGCCCAGCGGCGCCCGCGTACTACGTGTGGTATACGATGTTAAGCAACGTCGGCCCAGGTCAGTTATTGGATGGGTGACCGCTTTGAGTGGTTATTAACTGAGCGCTCCCGTGCTTTGGAAGGCACGTTAAGCCTTTGATCCCGGCTATTGCCTATAATAGCAGTCGTTAAGCCAAGTTAGACGCCTTCGGGCGCTCGAGAATGCTTCTAACAGTCAAGTTGCCCACTCACTTGACAAGCCTAATTCCAATAAGGTCTGGTTTTCCCTTGGAAGGTCACATGGCAGTCGTTTACATAAAACTAGTGCCTACGCCAACTCTTGGGATTAGGTAGCGGACCCCAGGCATCCTTTATGATGCAACTGTACCGGGATAACGCTAGGATGATGATGAGGCGAACTTATCCCTGTAACCATGTAATTAACCCTGCTCTGTGCTGGTCGACTTGACACTAGTGCTGTATGTGCACTTGGTCAGTTATGCGCTTACTTATTGATCATGCTGTGTGCACTTGCTTTGGATGTCATGCTGGTCTATACACTACTGATTTTGTACAAACTTAACTGTATCGTTTATCGTGTGATGTCTGTAAAGTGTATCTTTTTTAAATAAATAAATGGATAGATGGTCTCTTCCTGTAAAACTTTGAGTATGTGAAGAATGCCAGTTTATTTTTATTTAAATGTGTTACCTTCTGGGAAATCACTTAATGGTTCTGTCGGAAGATCAGCGCTGGCAACCACGCCAGCACTACGCTGAGACAGAACCATTTCGTGCAATACCTTGTTCTTCTGTTTTTATTTGTTTTCTTGTTCTTTTTGTGTTTTGCACGAATAAATATTTCTGATTCTGATTTCTGATTCTGATATCCTAATGATTAAAAAGAACGATGATATAAATTGCAATAGAACACCTAGAATTGAATTGAACCATATCTTATCATTGTCGTCACGGTTAGACTGAATCTAAATAAAGCCATGATAAAAATCTATGTGCTAACTTTCGAAAAGCATGATTGCCTTATCGAAATGTTGTTATGAAACAGTGAAACCAGGATTTGTTTCGAGGGGGGGCTATCAAGCACAGGGGGCACTTTATGATTGTTAAAAGAAGTACCTAGGACCTGCTTCAAGGGGAATACCCCTATTGCCCGTCCCTTCCTTCAAGGCTATTTCTGGTTGTAACCTAAAATGAGACTACCCGTCTCATCCTCTTCGCCATCTGACCTTTTAAGGGTCCTTATCAGTTAAAAACGCTCATCTATTTACGCCATTTTTTATTTGAATTGACACTTATCTTGACATTTTCTCAATGTTACTATCTAGAACAGGACTATTAGGACCTTATGTCACAAACTTTAAATGTAATTTTTGGATGTTTCATTATGAAATATCGTTTCAAACATCACTCCAAATCGACCATTTCCAAGCTCATAACTTGTTTTTTCCGCTTAAATTCTACTACACACAATAAAATAAAAAAATAGCTGTGTTACTATCTAAAACTTTGATATAACTATCGTAGCCTTTAATAACTTTATTGGTATAATCAATAATTTTGTCATAATTTGAAATCAAAATATTTTGAAACTGATAAGGCCTCTTAACCTTGTTTTTTTTTTCGTGGAGAAAACGCAGATAAATGTGTTTCATGTACATACTTGTTTATTATAAATTATAATTACTATACTATCTTATTTTCAATTGTAGTCGTGAATGTGTGTAGCAGGCCCCGCCATTTTTGGACGCACCTTTTGACAGTTGGACATTCATGTGACGGCCCGACGTGACAAGAGGTGTCAAGTTGTAATAGGTCGCGTTCAATTTTTAGGCTAAGCGTGCTACACACACCGTCATTAACAACCCAGGTTTCGCCGGAAGATCAGCGCCAGCTCCACGAGTCGGCATTACGCTGAGGCGAAACCTTTTTGTGGCGATTCCTTGTTTTTTTTTAAATTACGTTTATTTATCTATATTTTATGTTTGTATCGTCACGAATAAATGTAAATAAATAAATAAATAAATAAATATTTATGGACAATCTTACACAAATCAACCTAGTCCCAAACTAAGCAAAGCTTGTACTATCGGTACCAAGTGACGATATACATTCTTATATAGATAAATAGATACTTAAATACATAGAAAACATCCAAGACTCAGGAACAAATATTTGTGTTCATCACACAAATACATGCCCTGACCGGGATTCGAACCCGGGACCTCCAGCTTCGAAGGCAGGGTCACTACCAACTAGGCTAAAGCGGTCGTCAAACCGTCGGCGGTCGGTTTTTCTTTCTTTCTTCTTTCTTTCTTTCTATATCCCCACGGTGACCGCCATTTTCGATCTCATGCGGGGAACTTCAGGATCTCAATACTGAACGCACTAGAGCCCCCTTGCGTTTTCCAGCTTTGGCTTAGCTTTGGCGATCTACGCCACCCTCCCTGGGGCTAATATGCAAGAACTGCAGCCCCCGCCACATTGAGCACTCGCAACCCCGTTAACCCCCTTTAGTACCTTTTTACGTAATATAAATAACGTACACCTATTCTTGACTTTTTAACCTAGAGGGATAACTAGACTTTGTTGGAATTTGAGAAATGCGGCCTGTAAAGCCTCCCTTTAACACAAAACCCCTCGGTTTTGCCCGTAAAAACATACGGAATCATTGATAATAAATGGTTTTTAAATCTCCAAAAACTGGTCGGCAAAATAATCCTATAATATTATAAACGTGAAAGTTTGTGCGGATGGATGTACGTTCCGCTTAATCTCAAAAACTACTGAACGGATCTCTATGAAGCTTTCCAGTATTGTAGCTTAGACATCAGGATAGGACATAGGCTACCTTTTATCCGCGGGTAACACCGCAGGGCGCTGCTAGTTATATATAATTATCGAACCTGCTCACAAAATTTCACGAGATAAGGTTGAGAAATACGACCCGCAGAGAAGAACTACTGGACATCATACGAAAGAATTTTTGTCGAAGCTGAAACAGAACCCTTCCGTTTTACTCGGTCAATTATATTCTGAATATTAAGAGAAATGTGTAACAATATTTTCTACTTTCCCTAACGGACATGCTTAACTGCAGTTAACGCCATTTTGCACTTCAGGAAAACCAATATTCACCTAATGTAAAAGTTTCGACTGGAACTTTCCTGACTTCAAAGCAAATAAACAAAACTAAGAGGAAATTCTATTACCGTCACTTACTCATTAGGTTTAGTAAAATAACCTATAACTACCGGGAAAACACTAGTTAATTCAAACGTTTAAAATTATACCTACATCTAGATTCGTTCACTTTATATATTACTAGCGACCCGCCCCGGCTTCGCACGAGTGCACTATTTAATGGATGTTATTATACATATAATCTATTAAAAAAACCGCATCAAAATCCGTTGCGTAGTTTTAAAGATTTAAGCATACATAGGGATATAGGGACAGAGAAAGCGACTTTGTTTTATAGTATGTAGTGATGTAAAATCATTAAGGTCTATACCCATTTTCAAAATAATTTCATTTTCGTACCACCTGCACAACAATGCCAAATTATATATGATGCAAATCTTACCGAAAGCGAATCATTATAGCCCTTGGCTTTAGATGGGTTGTAATGTTGTACCGAGTTTCATTATAAGTATTATAACTGGCTGGTTAATAACGTGATTTCACTTTTCATAGTTCTTATTGTTGTGTCCTAAAAGTCTAATTTCGTAAAGTTACATATTATTTATGTAGTACATAGGCCGGCCAACTGGGTTGCGACCACTTGGTCGACCCAAGTAGAGTATACTTGACAACATAATAATTTATTTACATTAAAACACTGAAACCATAATCATAACAATAATTATTAAATGAATTATAGACTCAAAATCAAACAACTATATGTAACTGAACATATAGATAGAATAAACATTAAAAAATTAGTATCAAAATTAGGTTCCCCAAGATGGTGCCCAATTGATAACGTCCTAATGCTCGTTAGAAAAGTTAACCAATTACCCTCCCACTTTTTCTTTTAAACCAACTTTAAAAAACCAGCTCCTGTACTCCGAATCTCGAAATCCGAACTTCGTGTCGTGCCATCCCTACCACTCTCGTGTTATACACTATATGAGTGAAAGCAACGGTATGATACAAAGTTCGGAGAAGTCCCCCAGTAACTGCCACATCACGTGACAAAAAGCCTCGCTTGTTCTAATACTAGATTTCTATAATTCTAAGCCAAAGTCGAATGACAGGTATATCTTCAGAAAGCGAAGGTGTGGAAGGTGTGCCTACTTAGCAACTATCAATATCATAGAACTTGAATATTGCAATCGTTGTCAGATAGCTACATCTTTGTTACCACAATAAGCATCAAATTACTACTTTAAATTTCTGAACCTTATAGAGGTTCTGATCAAAGGCAAATAGATTAGTACTTTTTGCATGGAATTTCCCTACAAACCGATCGTTTAGTTGCTTTTTTTTTAACCTGACTGCGGCTTTATAGGCCGGGCCCAATAAAGCGATAGGAGTGCGCGGTTGGAGAGTAGCCTGGGGAAAATCCTGGGGAAAACCTCCGGCACGACCACCCGTGTGGTTTGGAGCACTGGAATACTCTACGAGTTTGCGCTCCAGTGAGATTGGTTGAGCGGTTTCAACCGAATCTGAGGTGTGAGTGGAATCGAGCTACTGGGAGTTTTGTCGCTGTTTCACTAAACCTAGCCTAGCTGAGAAGAGTCCAGCAAGAAACTCAGCTAAGCCCGACCTGGGTCGGACTGACTCTTCCCGGTGTGCGGCGGTACCGGGACGAATAGGGACTGTATAAATTTAGTTGCTCCTAAGTGTATTTTGACGACCGGTTTAGCCTAGTGGGTAGTGCACCTGCCTGTGAAGCTGACGGTCCTGGGTTCGAATCCCGGTCAGGGCAAATATTTGTGTGATGAGCATGAATATTTGTTTCTGAGTCTTGGATGTTTTCTATGTATTTAAGTATTTATATCTATTAAATATATCGTCGTCTAGTACCCATAACATAAGCCTTCTTGAGCTTACTGTGGGGCTAGTTCGATTTGTGTAAGATTGACCTCTAATATTTATTTATTTATTTATTATTACAAATTACAACTACGGAACTACATTAATTTAAATGTCAACCATTTTTTGAGTCCACGGCTACTAATGAAGACTCGCGATAAGCTAGGTCACCCGACGATGATAGCACTGACACTAAGCTAGATAAAGTCTAAGTTTTTAGACTGGGCGCGATAAAAAACGAAATATTTGCGCTTCAATATCTATAAAATGGTATCAGTTTAAATAACTGCTGTACGTTGTGATACCTACTTTATTTGCTTGTTAGTGTGAACTAGCATTGTATTTGCAATAATCGAATATTTTGTAGATTTTTATAAGGTGGAATATGTGAATGGGCCATTCTACTTTTTCATGTACATAATTTTCAGACACTTTTTTTTAAATGCAGATATTGGAATTCTTAGATCTCATTTCATATTTTTGTATTGTTATTTAAAAAGAGGTTTAATTACAGTATCACTTCCGATAGTTTTGGTAATTAACAAACCACAGCTAATATTCATAAATCGAGTAACTCAGTGGTCCTTGGATGTCTCACCATTTGTATGAAATAATGGTTTTTACTACTGCGTTACTCACCTTTTACAGCAATATATTAATATTTAAGTATTTTTACCTATATATTCATTTTATTAAGTTCAGGTACTGCTTCTAAATACTATTTTTGTACACTAATTCAATACATATCATAGATTTTTTTGTAATAGAAAACTGGTCATGAAAAAGTAGAATGACCCGAATATTAGATTCTTATATTGAAAGAAAGAAAGATATTTATTCGGATAACACAAGTATCTATGTAATACACCTTAAAAGCTAACAAACAGATGTGCTACCGAAAAGGTCTCCACTCAGCAATGCAGTTGACACAGCAGTGCCAACGGCGCTGGTTTTCTGTAGATCCAGCGAGGTGTGCGGGACAGCATACCGCATATACTACGCGACTCGAGTTAGAGGATACAAATACATACAAGTACAAAAATAATATTATCATATATGTTTTAGAGTTAAATAATTTATATAGATGACGTCTAAAAGGTTGGCAAACAGAATACTATCTACTTATTTTCAGAGGATTTTATTTAACAAATGTTTTTTCTGATGTATTACCAAGACAATTCTCACGTAATAATGCGGAAGCATTTTGTAAACAAATCTAAAGATGAATATTTAGGTAATATATATAATCATATAACATGTAAATAATATAATAATAAAACCTAACGTCATAAATAGCCTGGAAAGTCCCTTCTGCTGTCAACACAGTGAATTCCTAAATTTCAGGTATGTAGTGTTGTGTTCCTGGAGGTGAGCAAGGTTGCCAGAGCTCCGGAGGATGCACTGTGTTGAGAGTGAGGGACCTAAATTTGTCCCTTCTGCTGTCAACACAGTGAATTCCCAAATTTCATAAAGGGTCCGCAACGAGTACGTGACTCCTTTGGAGTTGCGGGCGTCTATAGGCTGCGGTGTCCGCTTATAATCAGGTGGACCGTACGCTTGTTTGCCACCGGAGTTGGATTTAAAAAAAAGTTCAACATTATATAGCTTAAGCCACCAGCACCCATCATCTATTTCAACTATTCATTCTTTATTCATGGATATAATCACACACTAGAATAGTCCAGAATAGTCAGTATCCGGTATTCTTCGCGAGTCAGTATTTAACTAACGTCCCTAAGCTCTTATCACCGATTGTGTCTACTATTTTATCCTCTTCCAAGTTCCTACAGGAAGAACCAAATTGTACAATGGAATGTCAAGTCAAATTTGAAAGGAATAGAGCTTCATTTGTTTTGTATCGTTTGAATTTAGAGCAAATGAAGGTCGAAATTCCTCTTATTCGAACCAAGCGCTTTGCATCATCTTTTATAATGCGCACTTCTAAGGTTTGGAATTCTCTGCCGGCGTTTGTGTTTCCGAGCTCATATAACCTAGACGTTTTTAAGGCACGAGTGAATAGGCACCTTCTGGGTGAACTCGCTTCATCGTCGGCCTCATCTTTGCCCCCTGGCTAGATGTTGGCCAAGAGCGATCCCATTTTTAATAAAAAAAAGATGAAGATATTATTGAAATCTATAATCCGTTTCATTTGGTTCATATTCCATTGCTAGTTTTCTTGTATGCGGTCTCAGGAGGATATAGCAAAATTTCAATCTAGGCCGCCTTCAAACCGCATTATTTAACACTTGAAAACGAATATGTCACAGCAGACAATACATTGTATATTTATTCTAAGATAATTGTTATAGTTTCGATTATATTTGTACAATATTTCAGCACGACAAGGCCACCGAATGCGTAGACTTATAGTTGCTAACAACTAAATGTAATAACATTATATGAGTTCCATGCATACTTAAATTCATATCTCTATGGAACGCTCAGTATTCTCACAAAGCCAGGTGGCTACAGGCGAGACATCTGTACCAACAGTGCTAAATTCACACTGCAAATTTTAAATTGTTGTTTTAGAATTTCACAAAGTGAATAGTGAAAACGCAACATAATTGTATTAGATACATTTGAAAGGTAGGTATGTACTTTCCAGCTTGTCATCTGAAGAGGCATGTAAAAATAACTCCACTTCACTGAAAATCAAGAGTATCGTTAGATACATAAACATAAGGTAAATGCCCGTGTGCTCGACACTGACCCAATAAATGGCAATTTCAATCTTATATTAGTGAAAAAGGTGAACAATATCTGTCAACTATTAGGCATTAAGGTGTCCAACATTGAGACATTTACCTTACATCCTTTTAACCTTTTCACCACTCAGTCAAACAAACGCTGTCACTCATAGACCATTACATGGGAATGTCAAACGCGAAATTGAACCCTATAGAAATCCATGTAGGTTGATATCGCACTGCACACGATGACGGATATATCCGTCGTTGTTGAACCGACGGTGGAGTCTTTCAAAAGTAGTCCAGCTCATCGCACCATCGCTGACGAGGTCTGCCGCGTCTCCATTTCCAGCTGTCTGGCCGCCAGTCAGTGGCGATCTTGACACACAGCTCACTTGGCATACGGCATGACCAGCCCAATCCGACATCCATTTGTTTAATCATCATCATCATTTCAGCCGAAAGACGTCCACTGCTGAACATAGGCCTCCCCCAAGGCTCGCCATTTAGACCGGTCCTGTGCCGTTCGTTTCCACCGGATTCCCGCGACCTTCACCAGGTCATCACTCCACCTTGTCGGAGGCCTACCGACAGCTCGTCTTCCGGTGCGTGGACGCCACTCAAGCAGTTTCTGGCCCCATCGACCGTCAGTCCTGCGAGCAATGTTTGCAAATTTGTTTAATGTGATAATAATAATAAAAGCCTTTATTCTACCATAATACTGATTACATTGTCATGTCATTACATTTCATTTAAAAAAAACTGAAATTATTATATTATACGTATACATGCAATTATAATCATTTGTCAATAACTCATTTGTCACATTAAGCAATTTTAGCTAATTTATTATGGAAGTCGCCTCATCGGCGTAGGCCTCCCCCAGTCTCCTCCATTCCTTCCTGTCCCTGGCTAGTCTCCTCCATGTTGCATGCATGCATGGTTGTTTAATGAAATTGCAATTTTAGCTAATTTATTATGGAAGTCGCCTCATCGGCGTAGGCCTCCCCCAGTTTCCTCCATTCCTTCCTGTCCCTAGCTAGTCTCCTCCATATTGGTCCATGCATGCATGGTTGTTTAATGTAATTGCAAAATATTAAATTATATAACTTGTCGCCAAAACCTAAACTGTACACCGATAAGCTATCAGTAGCCTAGGACTCGATAAAATGCTAAAATACGACCAAAAAAAATTGCGATAACAGTGGGGTATCGCAATGTCACAGAGCCCGACGTCTAACTCCAACATTTAAACCGGTTATTTGTATTACATGCAGTTTTGTTATTGCCCCAACTCGACTACGGACTAGGGAGGTACCTCCAACTTACAGAAAATCGCAGCCATAACAACACCACTACTTGTATTTATGTAGTTTTGTGGTGTTGTGTTCCTGTTGCTGCTGTCGAGTATTGGGGGACCTCCAATAGGTATGATCAAGGACCATGTATGATGAAAAAAAAATTGTGATGCCATTCGAACAACTTTAGAGACGATCTAATGCTTGTATGGGACTAACTACAATTAGAGCAAGACAAAAGACGAAAATGAGGGAATTTTTTTTTTTTTTTTTTACTCAAAAATACAAATTACAGTAGGCATATGATTTTACCTCGCCAAACTGTATATGCAGTTTGTTGGCGAGTGTTGCGCTCTCTCACTTACAGGTTCGGAACTTACACCTACTTCTTTCCTATAAACTAAATCATGCAATGCTAAAGACAGACTAACAAATCTAACAATAACTACCTAAGATACGTAGTGTAGTACAGTATAGCTAACGAGCACTCAAAATGCAGGCGTGACTTCACACCTTCGTGGCGTCGCACTACTGTTGTATGGATAAAAGGAAAGTTTGCCGTTTTTGTCATGAAATATTGCGTTTATGTAGTTGCCATACAATTTTGACAACTATGTACATAACTGTTTACCAGCAGGCAGCCCATAAGCTACTTTACCACGCTTTTGCATGAAGGCCTTGACGGCTGGTCCACGTCTCAGGGGACCCCAGAGCTGGCGCGTACCTCCCAACGGATTGCTCTTGGGTTCAGAGGGGTAACGCCGCCAGCGTTTTGGAGTCCATGCCGCAGGCAGAACTTTTAGATGGAGAGAGTTATTTGTTTTTTACACTAGTTGTGGTTTTATTAAGCTTTTTTTTAGTTGTCCCAAGTTATATGATTTTAGTTTATAGTTACTTATTCTTAACAAATTTACAAACTCATATGTGAAATTTTACAAGGAAATATATAAATTCATGGAAAGTTGTTAGTCCTTATAGTTTCAGCGGCATACCGCGCTTTATTAACCCTTTAAATGTCATCGTCTGATATGACAGACGAAGTGACAATGAAAATGACCTTCGATGACAGAATTGAAAATTGCTAAAGACTTCTTTGACGTTCGGGTTTATACTTTGAAAATGCATTAAGAATAACTTAATACGTATCCAGATTTATATTTACAAGCCAGTGTTAGATAATTTCGTTAATCTAATGTATTTATCACAAATCATCCGTATTGCCATAGAAAGATAAAAGGCGTATCTCCATTAAACTCTGGATGATACTTTTATATATAAGATATAAGACTTTTATTTTAGCTCGATTATTTCTGTCGCGCCCACACCAGCCGATAATTACATTGTTCCGAAGTTAAAGTTATATAATGACTTATCTTTCAATCGATTGATAATTTTATGTGCTGCGATGTAGTTTTTACATCATAAATCTAAATTGAAATGAGTGTTATAAGTAACATGTTATTTTCCACATAATTATGTATATTTATAGGTGTTGTGTTTTCCAAAATTGATTTTACTCTAATAAGGGTGGGTTGCACCAAACCGTCTGTAATCGTAAGCGGTGTTCGTTAAAATCTGATTGTATGGAAAGTTTGACAAGTTTCTATGGGATGACAGCTGCCGGCGCCATATTTGACGATGACCGCTCTGTGATCGTATGTTGGTGCAACCGAGCCTAACTGTAACAGTGCAAATATGCTATATTTAGGAAGTTTCTTGTAATAAAACGCATGTCATCATAATATAATGACGTTAATGTTTATTATCATAATCAGTTTGACGGTATGCAGTTTTCTCAACGAGGTCATTCTACCTTTTCATGGCCAGTTTTCTATTACAAAAAGAAATCTATTATATGTATTGAATTAGTGTACAAAAATATGATTTCGAAATAGTACCTGAACCTAATAAAAATAATAGGTAAAAATACTTAAATATTAACATATTGCTGTAAAAGGTGGGTAATACAGTGGTAAAAACCATTTTTTTATATACAGTACCTAGTAACTGGAGTCGCTGGGCCAGTTAACGGCCTGCGTCAGTTTGCGGACATATGAAAAACGAAGTTTTTTCAATTAATATTTACTGTTTTACATGCCCTAAAGACATAGTGAATCGTATGCGTTTTAATTAGTAGCTATTGAATGGGAATATATTAATAAAGCAAAAAATATCCTTTCAGTTCATCAACTCATCCAAGTGGCCGCAAACTGGCGCATCAAACCCACCTACCGACCCTACTTGTCCACATTTAAATCCTCTATCTTATGCTGTTAATTAAAAAGGTCGTATCTTCGTATGAAAGTCACGGCACTTACGTTCTTTTATTGGGCAAGGCAGTTTTTCAGTAAAATTCTAATTTTAAAGTTCATGTTTTGGATATTAGAGGCAGGGACACACTTTTTAGGACTTGCAGTGAATATCTCACGAGTGTCAATAATACTGGTTGACATAAATAAAGATTTATAGAAACCTCTATATAATTTTTAAATACCTATCCTATACCCGTCATTAAATTTTTTTGTATCAGTTTATTTTTTTTGTAATTTGACATCACTTTTATGCAGCCGCTCATATAACCTTTCCGCCAAATAGAAAGAAGAAGAAAGAAAGTAAGAAACATTTATTCACAGACACAGAAGACACACATATTACAAAAAAAAAACAACAACAGAAGAAAACAAACCACAACATGTGTGTCCCCGCGGCAGTGAAACGGACACTGGCTCAGCATTATGCTGAGGTGTCAGACACCTACAGCGCTGATTTTCAGCCAGTACCGTCGGTGACTCACGGACAGATGTTATA
Source organism: Epiblema foenella (assembly GCA_963556455.1). Classification (NCBI taxonomy): domain Eukaryota; kingdom Metazoa; phylum Arthropoda; class Insecta; order Lepidoptera; family Tortricidae; genus Epiblema; species Epiblema foenella. The sequence goes on from OY747108.1 coordinate 20,494,764, forward strand.
ATTATAGTACTTATATTCTCAGAGTAACACGAATACTTTCAAAACCCTCTTTATAGACCTAGGTACAGTACATGGTGTGATAATCATGGAATAATCTATACAATTATGAATCTTATTGCCCACACACAAGCCTTAAAACGTGTAGAAATATTGGCAGACTGTACATAAGGTGAGCAAATCCGTGTCATTAATTATAGGGCACAAAACCATTGAAGTTGCGACAAAGACGAATGGTCAGATAGATATAGAGGGCAAACTGCTATCCGACATTTGGTTGGGGCACGGTGGAATTTACAAGAATACGGCGGATTTTATGTATGTATGTATGTATGTAAAATTCTTTATGTCACACCTGGCCATAAAGTGGCAATTACCGCACGCTCCGCGCGCGGAAAAACCCCCTTCCTGGCCAGGGGGTAACATAAAATTTTGTACTTACCTCGGGCGGTAATTAAGAAAGCCTCAGATCGCATAATTATCGCCCTTGCCTTCGGCTCGGGCGTTAATTACCTGCGATCTGAGACATTCTTTGTTTTACCGCCCTTGGTGAGTTATGTACTATTATTGTACATGAGTAAAACATAACATAAATTACAAGAACAGTTGACATATATGTACAAAGGCGAGCTTATCCCTGTAAGGGATATGGATTTTCTGAGCTAAGCTTCGCACCTGTGGGCGCAGTCTGTTCCAATTAATGTACAAAATTAGAATTAGTTTCGTATTTGTCACGCGCAGACGTTTTACTGTTATGTTAATAAAACTAATCAATTCAATATGCTCTTTTTTCATACAACGCCGGTAGCAAACAAGCGTACGGTCCACATGATGGTAAGCTGCCCCCGCAGCCTATAGACGCCCGCAACTCCAACGGAGTTACGTACGCATTGCCGACCCTTTATGCTGCGGAATAGACCCCCAAAAAAGCATAACCAACATAAGAATTTGGCAATTACTCGTGATGTACACCTATTACAAAAATAATTGATTACTGACAAATATCCGCCACAATACAAACCAAGAATTACAAATAATTGTTGGCTATGAAAATAATTCCATTTGTTACTAGGTATAACATATTTATGCCGCAACCGATTTGTGGCACCTATTTAAAGTTCATTTAGGGAAGAGGAAAGATAGTTTAATATAGGCATTAGTTTATCCTTGAAGCTTATTGCGTAAATCCATATTATGGCTATTAACTCATTATTTATGATTGAGTCGGTACTGATTTGGCGTGTTACGTAGGTCAAGCAATGAATACTAACAAAATTTAGACAATCACTCAAAAGCAATAATTGCCACGACTTTTTAAGCGTATGCTTCAACTAGGAAAGAAATATAATTAATTTTCCGCATGTATGGTATTTCGATTCTAGACTACATTTATTATCGTTTGATAAAATCGGACACACGAAAAAATAAACTCAACCAACACAAACAATACATTGATATTTTACCTCATCAAAGATTAATAGAAACCGATACAAAGAAAACTTAACATTTTTATATATTCTTAAAGCATTATTAGTGTTGTCAGACTCTTAAATTGTATTAATATTTTGATATGTAAACGTGCCCTTGTGGCCTATTAGCAAAATAAATGTTTCATTTTTATTGTATTTATCGACACTGGTTCGAAAAATCCATTGCTAAATATAATGTGGCATTTCTATCTCTCATGCGCGAACACGTAAACCTGTCTCGTGTCAGTGCAGTGGTTTACAAGAATCGAGGAACCGCTCCCGCTTGTGTCTTACCCCTATATTTACAGTAGGGTAAATCTTTTCAATTCGATTGAATAGTAAGCAAAACGATGCGGCGTGTCATTCTTTTCCCTTTTAATCCCTTTTGTGAACGTGTTAAATATGAAAGAGTTAAATGGTTAACCAATAGAACACCTAGGGCTTAGGTGTCTTTAAAATGGTTTTCAAATGAGCTATTTTATATCTTTCTAAGTATAACTGTTCCTTTTTTAAACGTAGAATTTCGTTTTGTAACTTGGCTCCTCCTTTTATTTATAATGCAAATTTTATAGTATTTGTATTTATATTTCTAAAAACCTTGAGTCAAATTTAGTCAGTTGCTTCACTAAGTTGTATCTAGATATTTTATTTCGTTAGTTTATGGGTCATTCTACTTTTTCATGACCAGTTTTCTTTTACCAAAAAAATTATGGTATGTATTGAATTAGTATACAAAAATAGGATTTCGAAATAGTACCTGAACCTAATAAAAGGAATTTATAGGTAAAAATACTTAAATGTTTACATATTGCTGTAAATGGTGGGTAACACAGTGGTAAAAACAATTTTTTCATACAAATGGTGAGACATCCAGTGGGACCACTGAGTTACTCGATTTATGGATATTAGCTGTGGTTCGTTAATTACCAGAACTATCGGAAGTGATACTGCAATTAAATCTCTTTCTAAATAACAATACAAAAATATGAAGTGAGGGCCAAGTATTCCAAAATCTGCATTTAAAAAAAGGTGTCTGAAAATTATGTCCATGAAAAACTAGAATGGCCCATATTTAAAACCGTTTAGTTTATTTATATTGTTTTTTTTAAGAAATTGAATACTCGTATTTTTTTATTTAATAATATATGTCTCTATGTGGTACTAGGTAATCAATAACAAATTTAAACCTTGAAAACGTCTAAAGTATCCCATAATGGGTGTTCAGTGACTAAAGGGGGGTCGAAGGTGCACCACGTCCCGGAATACCCGCGGTTACCCTACACAACCCCTGGATGATGATAAACGGTGCAACAAAAACTGGCAACAAAATTGCCACACGATAAAAAAGTTACTCCATCATATTAACTGAACTAAAGCTGCTGGAGGGAAACGCCTTTAAACACAGTCTAACAAACTGGCTTTTAGAGCATTGTTTTTACAGCGTAAAGGCGTATCTCGAACACCAGCATTAGAATTAGTAATATTTAGTTATATAATTGTTATTATTTTATGATTTTATTGTGCCTCTTTGACTGTGATATGCCTATTATGTTAATTTTACTAGTATTTCAATTTGACTTCCTATATTTATTTCAATTATTTTTATTCTTTGACATTTTAATGGACTGTAACTTTTGACATTTTATGTATTTGCACGCTTGCATGCAGGCTAGATGCATGAAACAAAATGTATAGTAACATCCCTATACCTACTGTGTCTATGCAAATAAATAATTTCTGAATTTCTGAGCAAATGAGCAAAATCAGGTATATCAGTAGCAAAATCGGATAGTTTCTCGGTATGCCACCCAGGAAACATAGTCGTAAGCATACTGTTTAAAAAATGCCTTAGAAACTAGCAATTTCTTCCATTCCACGCAAACAAGCTTCAAATAAAAGTCAGGTGACTCTTATTTGCCATGAATAAGGTATATATACCCTTAGCAAGTGGTAGGAAGTTTGTCAACAACCACACAATGACACAGTGGCCGTGTGAGACAATGATAAGGTCGTGTTACTGCGGCGGAAGGCATCTGACTCGATGTCTAGCTCAAACTGACAATTAATGTCATTAATTTATCGTTTTTGTCCTCGTCTCCCTCCAGTGGAAAAGCAGCCTAAGGGTCAATGTCCACCAAAGCAAAGCCTTTTTCGTATTCGGCACTTCGTACGCTTGACAGTTATATGCCACAAATGATATAAATGAAATAAATGAACTTTATTCTGCAAGTAGGCCGCAAAGGCACTTTTACAAGTCAAAAACTACTAGCGTTTCTCATGAGACCACTGCCGAGAAGAAACGCCGAAAGAAACTCGATAGTCAGTCATTTTCTCCATTATTACAATGATACTACTTAACCTACTTAAGTAAATGTAGTGGTAAACAACAAAAGAGAATTGAAAGAAAAACGAGGAAAAAATAACAATAGGTATTTACAATGTGTAGTTACACAAGAAAACAAAACATGTCGAATCTTTTGATTTCCTGCAAGAAATGTGTCAACTAGATACAATGAAAATATTACTCTTTACGCTATTTAGGTATTTGGTTTGGGCCATGCATTTCTGTCTGTTAGATAGTCCTCAACCCTATAATTAGCCTTTGACATCAATGTTTTTTAGGTAATAGGTAAAGGTAAAGAGCTGGAAAGGGTAAATTCAAAATGTCATCGGGTAACTTATTATAAAAACGGACACATTGACCTACAAAAGATTTGTAAACTTATTCACGTGTATGGAAACATATTTCTCATGTTTAGTGGATGGAATCCCTATACCGCTTACTAGGATTCAATACCTACCTCATAAAATCACCTTTATTCGTAAAACCAGTAGACTAAGCACGTAAAATTTAATTTTCAATACCGATTCTAGTTTAATGATACAAAATGTAAACACACTTCAACCGGGCAGATATTTATTTCTACACCCACAGAAAAAAGTAGTGGTAAGAAATTCCACGCGAGTTTTAACAATGTATCAATAATTTTTATATTATATTCAACACATTTGCTCATAACATGGCTCTTATTACTTCGCTTTTGGGAGCATAATCCAGGATATTACACACGTGTGCTGTAATTTTATTACGACACTGCTGTATTATTTAATTCCCGATTAAGATACGTTTGTACCTCACAGAAAGGTGTAAGTAAGAACATGGAGCATTCTTAAATTAACCGGGTTATACAGGTTTTTTTAATTCGGCCAATGGCTTTTTACACTGCTTAAACAATGAAAGTGAATTTAGTACTTATTTATTTATTTTCATTGTGTAGTGGCTGTCTGGAGGTCCTTAAAGCCTCGCTTTGTACAGTCAAGAGCATAAATATCTATACATTTTGCGACCTTATTTCAATGGAATAAGGTGAAAAAATATACACATATCGGTGCACTTGACTGTACCTACGCGCGCAGCAGCGCAAAGACAAGAAAAAAGTAACCATTTCATGTTAATATTTGTAAACATTGCTGATTAGTGCTTAAATCGAGTAATTATCTTCATAGATAGTGATGAACTCATGGAGAAAACAATTTAGATAATAAACAGTTTTGACGTGATGACACTCGAAACACTTTTGGTGATGGTACAATACATAATCTTGTAAGTAATAAATGACCTGTTACTATCAACAACTACAGGAAATTATTAATATCATTTTAATCTTATAGAAATGATTTTTTCCTCGATTTGTTTTTCAACACATTTGTGTTGAAAAATTTCGTATAACACTCGTGAGGGACTGATCATTACACTCTCAGCTCCCTTATCCGCCTCTAGTATAATGATCAACGTAGGTATACCTCACTTGTATCATAATGTACTATTATGCGCTTATCACAATACCTGTAAAACAAAACCAGAAATGAAAAGGAAAGTTTCTCTAAAACCTGTTTATGTATATTGTTGGTTGCATGTCTTTGCTGGAGCTTCGATAGAATCTAACAATAGCAAATTCAATTCAATAGAAAAACCTTCATTTGTTACACAAAGTAAACCCACAAAATCTTTACAAAAGTTTTTTTTTCTTTAGGTATGCTTGAAACAAAGTTCGTAAGGTTCCCTTTATACGTGGATTTATAATGGCTGAATTGTTTATATTTTAATTTACGCTGCCTTTAAGTGCCTACGTGAAATGGAACACTCGCGATTGTATTATTACATTAATGTTGTCAAATTATTAAACACGGTTTATGAAATGTCGCTAAATTTTATAAGAAGAATGGTAACTACAAAATGCTCAGTAAAAACATTTGACTCAGCTTACATTCATCCCACTGTTATCCGCAGGCAGCCATTCTACTTTTTCATGTACAAAATTTTCAGACACTTTTTTTTAAATGCAGATTTTGGAATACTTGGCCCTCACTTCATATTTGTGTATTGTTATTTAGAAGGAGGTTTAATTGCAGTATCACTTCCGATAGTTTTGGTAATTAACGGACCACAGCTAATATCCATAAATCGAGTAACTCAGTGGTCCTTGGATGTCTCACCATTTGTATGAAAAAATGGTTTTTACCCCTGACCCACCTTTTACAGCAATATGTTAATAATAAATAAATAATAATAATAAATATTAGAGGACAATCTTACACAAATCGAACTAGCCCCACAGTAAGCTCAAGAAGGTTTGTGTTATGGGTACTAGACGACGATATATTTAATAGATATAAATACTTAAATACATAGAACACATCCAAGACTCAGAAACAAATATTCATGCTCATCACACAAATATTTGCCCTGACCGGGATTCGAACCCAGGACCGTCAGCTTCACAGGCAGGTGCACTACCCACTAGGCTAAACCGGTTGTCAATAATTAAGTATTATTACCTATAAATTCCTTTTATTAGGTTCAAGTACTATTTCTAAATCCTATTTTTGTAGACTAATTCAATACATATATATTTTTTTGTAATAGAAAACTGGTCATGAAGAAGTAGAATGACCCAGGCCTCCTCTCATAGACAAGAGAGCACATTCAGTAGTCCTCACGCTGACCCAGTGCTCGTTGGGAACTTGACATGCACCTTTAAATTTCTTTAGAGGTTTACACCTGTAATCAAGTAAATATCAAGTGATATTCCGTACATAAGTTCGTAAAAGTCATTAGTACAACCCGGGATTCGAACGCACGGCCGACGCAAGACATATACCCGAATCATTAGGCTACTGTAGCTTGAGGCTTGGAAAAACACCAACTCTCCCTACTTTCTTTTTAACCATCAGTGCCTTTACCATGAATTTGCATGACCGTACTCGCTAGAAACTGCGTAAACGATTTAGTATGCCGATTCTTAGTTCTATTGCGTAACCGCCAGAGGCGCTGTACTTTTGCCCATACAAATTGTTACGCAGTCGCTAACGCGTACGGTTACGTTTTCAGCGCTCTGTCAAATACAAACGCCATGACATCGGAATGTCAAACGCGAAATTGAACCCTATAAAAATGCATATAGTTTGATATCGCATTGGACGCCGTGACGGATATACACGTCGTTGGCGTCGAAAAGGTTAAACATAATTACGCCTATAGGTACTTATGTATCTCATAAGTCATAGTATCAAGACAATATTTTTGCATTAAAATAGGCCGAAATCATTATTCATTTATAATAAGCAATTGAACATTATGCAAGACATTTTTATCATGTTTGACCCGTTTTTTAATCTTTGTTGTTTTATTTCTATTATATTAATTGACTATATAGTGCTAAAGTCTTTTGATAACGGTTTCTTCTTAGCTTATCGTTGAAAGTTGCAAGATAAATATGTTTTATTATATATCAACTTCTACGAATAAAATGGGTATGGCGTATATGTAATTTCCACTTTACGTATTCCTTAGAAAACCAAAAGTAATTTTTTATCTTTTTCATGACAGCCACCCTCAAACATTGTAATTAAAATAGTAAGTTGTATGACAAGGGTCTAAAATAAGCCATATTACTACGAAATGGCTAAATAGTTCAAGTGAAAATATGGCTTTTAGACCAGAGTTATACGAGTGTATAACTCTGGTCTACCACCTGGAGTATAACCATACTCTTCACTTCGATTGCGAGAAAATAAATAAACAAAGATTATACACCCACAGTTGTAATAAATAACAATGAATATATGGCGGCAACTTTTTTTGTAACTGTCTTGCCTCAGATACATAGTAATTAAAATGGGGACGAAAAAAGACCTAATGTTGTAATAGTTGAACAAAGTATGTACCAAAAAGAATCCAATGTTCCGATTGGCTATTGACGTGTTTTCTGATTGGAGGAATTAATACGGTGAAATATTTTGATTGGTCAAATTAGAATGTTTTGTAAATCTTAAATATGTATTCATATCTTCCCTAGGGGCTAAATTACTTTAGCCCCGCTTTATAAGCCTAATATAACACACTTCGAGCATGAGAAGTGAAATATTTATTTGTTATACAAGGGTGCAAAGTTGTATTTTAACCGCGAGTGTGGAATTGAAACACGAGCTAGCGAATGGATTCTAGGATTGAACCACGAGCTAGCGAATGGATTCTATGGTTGAACCGCGAGCGAAGCGAGTGGTTCGAAAATAGAATCCTGAGCGAAGCGAGTGGTTCAAAAATAGAATCCTGAGCGTAGCGAGTGTTGCAACACACGAGACGTAAAATAACTTTGCAGCCGTGTATAACACAAATCTTTTCACCACACTAGAGCAAGGAATTTTTTTCCTCCTCCTCGTCCTAACGTTGACAGTTGCGTCCTAAATATAGTTGTCCACTACCAAATCCCGAGATTTGGCGTAGGTACTAGTTTTTTAACACAACAGCACAATATAAAATTATTGTTGCTGGACTGTCTGGACTGGCCTTTACATGTTATTATGTTTAAAAAAGTTACAAATAGCGCGTTCGGATTTCAAATATTCTTTGCACTCTTGTGGATAAAATGCAGTTTTGCTATCTGTTTTTAAAGAATAAAAAAGGGCTTTCCGAGCTAGTGAGGTGAAAAAGTAATTACATACAGTCGAACGCGGGTGGAACATAGAACCTCCTTCTTTTTTAAGTCGGTAAAATGCGTATATCAACAGTCAGATTAAGTTTTCTCTGTCTCTATAATTACCGATAGTCTTTACGATGCGCTCAGCCTGTACCCAAAACTTAACTTCACCCTTCGTTCCAGGTTACAAAGAACACATGACTCGCTAACCACCACAATGGCCGACACGCAGCACTTCTGTCTGCGGTGGAACAATTACCAGAGCAGCATCACCAGCGCCTTCGAGAACCTTCGGGACGATGAAGACTTTGTGGACGTCACGTTGGCTTGCGACGGGAAGAGTTTGAAAGCGCACCGCGTGGTTCTCTCCGCCTGTAGCCCTTATTTCAGGGAATTATTAAAAGTAAGTCTGTGTATCAAAATATCAAGATAGTATGTTTTTTTTTCTCCGTTATGGATAGCTCCGCACCGCGGGGCAGCGATGTGGTTATATCGGACTTGCAATAAAGAGTATTTGTATTGTATTGTATAAAAATAGGGATGCTTTGGTGTCAAACAAGAAAATAAATATTCTTAATGAAATGGCGAAGAAAGTAAGTCAAATGAATAAATAATTACATAATTATAAGTCAAATGGATAAATAATTACGTAATTATAAGTCAAATGAATAAATAATTACATAATTATAAGTCAAATTAATAAATAATTACGTAATTATAAGTCAAATGAATAAATACGTTTAAATTTGGTCGAAATCAATTTCTTAATCAAATGGCGAAACAAGTAAGTATGTATGTAAAATTCTTTATTGTATATAAGTAAAACATAACATAAATTACAAGAACAGTTGACATATATGTACAAAAGCGAGCTTATCCCTGTAAGGGATTTCTTCCAGCTAACCTTTGAGCAAGTAACTCAAAATAATAAATAATTCATGTATTTATTGCAACAAAACAAAGTATATGCACATGGTCCATAAATTTTAATAATTATAAGTATTTTATTTGAGATGTCCAGTAAAAAATATTTGTATTTTATTGTACAGTCATAAATAATTACATAATTATAAGTCTTCAAAGGGGACATATTCTGTAACTTTTCCGCAAAAGGCGCCTTTGTATTGGAATTATCGTCATTTACTAAGGTCAGCTATTGTGCTCGAGGTCAGTGACGTTACTGATCTGTCGCGCTGTCTCTCTCTAACCAGCAACATTAAAACGGTTGTAGCTTCGTTATTTTTTGAGATATTTGAACAGGATTTCCATCATTTGGCATAGTTTGTCTCGTTTCTTTTGGAGTAGTATGTTTGTTCTCAGTCAATAACTCTTTATTTATATTAAGTTTGAATTTTAAAACCTTAAATTAAGAGCGCTTATGGGTTTAAAACGCTCATATATTTAGGCCATTTTCTGTTTGAATTTACACGTATCTTGACATTTTCTTATTGTTACTATCTAGAACAGGACTACTTGCGACCTAATGTCACACATTTTATATGTATTTTTTGGATTTTATATTAAGAAATATCGTTTCAAACATCACTCCAAAACGGGTCAAACTAAAAACGGCTTTTCCCGCTTAAATTCTACTACGCACAATAAAATCAAAAATGGCTGTCACTATCTCAAACTTTTATAAAGTCATCGTATGTTTTAATTACTTCATTGGTATTATCACTACTTTTATCATAATTTTAATTTTTTTATTTATTTATTTTTTAATGGCCGAGAACATTGACTTGTTCGCTGAGTGAATTCACAAAGTGTGCATTACATATATTATGTTATAGGCGTAATGATATAGTCTAGCTAATTACATTATAGTATGTACAAGTAGTTACACTATCGTATTAGGCTAAGAACCTGTAAAGATAGGTGTAAGTGTGGGATAATAAATAAATAATTAAATAAATCATAAATAAATTTGAAATCAAAACATTTTTAAACTTACAAGGACTCTTAAAAGCGCTGTGTTATCAAAATATTGTATACAGTACAATTACCGAACCTTTGACACTGACAGCTTATTCATAATTAAAATAAAAACATTTGTAATTTTTCAATCAAATTGAAAAATTGAGAAATTAATTGCCAAGGCCACTTTTACAAGCCAAAACTTATCTCTGTCAATCGTAGGCATACCTAGATACCTACATCACTTACCAAGGGCGGTAAAACAAAGAATGTCTCAAATCACAAGTTACCCTCTGAGGCTTTTTATTTATTACCAACAGTGGTAAGTACAAAATTGTATGTCTTCCCCTGGCTGGAGTGGGATTTTCCGCGAGTGACAGGCAATAAATTAAATGAAGCGATGCATGTCAGAAAAAGAAAAGGTCTAGATTTTTCAGAAACCTTATGAGCACTATTTTTTTACCGTTCTTATGTTTCATTATATATATATAAACTAATAGAAGTAAGAATTACACTGTAGTCACAGGTTCTATATTTTGAACCTTACAGTTATGGTCTTACAGTTTTCCTGTAGATATATATACCTAGAAACCGTTTATTGCTTTTTACTTTACCAATTCTGGTGAAATGTTCATACTTGTTGTTGTTGATAAAATATAGGTATAGGTATCAGTTTGCTTGAAGATAACTTTATTGTGCCACAAGATGTTTTTATTAGATATGTAAATAGCTAAAAAACATATGCATGAAAATAGCAATAAAGATGAAGATTGATTTTATTTAAAAAAAATATTTTTTTTTTCAAAAATCAAAAACATGATAATTAAGTCGTAACAATGTTAAAAACAAAGCAAGTATCATTATGTAACAAAAAAAGCCAAAAATTCAACATTTGTCAGGTGTGGGGTTCGAACCCACGCTCCCTCTCGGGAACCAGAGCTTAAATCTGGCGCCTTAGACCACTCGGCCAACCTGACTTTGCAACCTTGAGCGAAATTACGCATCGTTTTCTACTCACTCAGATGTAGTGTAATCAGACTCGAAGAATTTTTATGAACATGTAATATCATATCATTAGAATATAAATGATATCAATTTTTTCTTACATCGCTATGTGTAAAAATCTAAATAATAGTCTTTATATTATATAAATAATAGTCTATATATTTTTAGCACATTCAAATGTGACCACATACTTAGTACACGTACTAAGTGTGTGTGGTCATACTTTTGAATGTGACTAGATAAAGTTTGAATGTGGCTAAATTGAAAAAATTAACACAGTACTTTTAAGATACGATATTGCTATTGTTACTAACCCATTATGGATCATAAGGTCTGAAATAAAAGCATTTTTTTTATGGATAGGTAGGTACACAAGTACTGATTTAGCTAAGATACATAAATGTAAGGACTGATGTAGATAAAGACAATTTTATAATAAGTTCTTATAGATTTTTTTTAGTAATTTATCAGAGTTTATTTAAGTACGTATTTTTATTTTTTATTAATACTTAGGTAACTGAGAGTGCATCTTTTTAAGGCCAATGACATTTATATTACACACATTATTGTTGCACTAGGTATTGACCTTCAGTATAGGAATTTCCTATGACAAGTATCCATATATAATTATTGCTTTGCTACATTATTATTGAACTTTATTATTAAAGTGTTTTACAGGAATCAGAATAAAACCATGACGTAATTATAACAAGTATTGGTGATGCTAATTTGGATATTACTATTAACTATTTTTAAGTAGGTATTCACTTTTTTGCTAATGGGTTTGATTTTCGTTAGCATCTTGCAGTGTTGAAGAGCTGTGAGAATTATCGTAGAGTAACAAGTCGGAAAAAACGCGCCTAACTTATAGTACCTAATGACCTATGTCGAGATTTATAGGCCAGGCCCAATAAAGCGATAGGAGTGCGCGGTTGGAGAGTAGACGGGAAAATCCAGGGGGAAACCTCCGGCACGACCAGGCGTATGGTTTGGAACACTAGAATACTCTAAGAGTTTGCGCTCCAGTACGATTGGTTGAGCGGTTTCAACCGAATCTGAGGTGTGAGTGGAATCGAGCTACTGGAAGTTTTGTCGCTGGCTCACTTAACCTAGCCTAGTTGAAAAGAGAAAAAAGAAACTCAGCTCTCCAACCGGGCACTCCAATCGCTTTATTGGGCCCGGCCTATAAAGCCACAGTCAGGTTAAAAAACGCCATTCTAATTAAAAGTTCATTTCCACAGTCAACACCATGCTAACACCCAGAAATCATCTTCCAAGCCACAGTCTCCTTCTCCGATCCGCTTTGCGTAATCAACTCTCATCATCATCAAAACTTAAGAGCTTCGCTCTTGTCGGTGGATTAACCGCCACTCTTCTCTATTCATTACCAGTTTCTTGACTTCCCCATACGACTCGGCAACTTCCTCCCTCACTTGGTTAAAGTAAGTCAGTCTAGGTCTTCCTCTTCCTCTCCTGCCTTCAATTTTGCCCTCTAAGATGTTTAAGAAGAAGCTGTCGTGCCGTATCAGGTGTCCCATCATCCTGCCTCTTCTATTTCTAATTGTTTCCAGTAAACTTCTTTTCTCTCCTACCATACTCAAAACCTCTTCATTCGTCTTTCTTTCCGTCCAGCTGATCTTTTCCATCCTACTACGCCATTCTAATTAAAGTTCATTTCCGCAGTCAACACCATGCAAACACCCAATCGTCTTCCAAGCCACAGTCACCTCTGATCCGCTATACGTAATCAACTCTACGCCATCTAATTAAAGTACATTTCCGCAGTCAACACCATGCAAACACCCCGTGATCGTCCTCCAAGACGTCGCATTCACGGACCTGCACGCCCTCGTCGAGTTCATCTACCACGGCGAGGTGAACGTGCACCAGCGGAGCTTGTCCTCCTTCCTGAAGACCGCTGAAGTGCTGCGGGTGTCCGGGCTGACGCAGAACGACGACGCTCAGGGGGTGAGGAACCAACTCATGCACAACCATGAGGGAATCCGGTCGTGATAGAGGTTTCCCCTTGATTTACCGGCTGCTCCCACGCATTTCTATAGACCCATGAAGCTACAGTGAGATCAAAAAAGGGCGGCCTTAGCTATTGTGAGCAGGGCCTCAGGGGGTGAGGAACCATCTCGTATCAGCACAACCATGAGGGAATCCGGTCGTGATCGAGGTTTCCCCTTGATTTACCGGCTGCTCCCACGCATTTCTATAGACCCATGAAGCTACAGTGAGATCAAAAAAGGGCGGCCTTAGCTATTGTGAGCAGGGCCTCAGGGGGTGAGGAACCATCTCATATCAGCACAACCATGAGGGAATCCGGTCGTGATCGAGGTTTCCTCATGATTTACCGGCTGCTCCCACGCATTTCTATAGACCCATGAAGCTACAGTGAGATAAAAAACGCGCGGCCTTAGCTATTGTGAGCAGCAGGCGAATCACGTAACTTTATGTACTAACGGTAGATAGATTTTACTGTCAATTTTGAAGTGTAAATGTATGAGCTGACAATTAAAATTTGACATTAAAAACTACCTAACGGTAGTACAAAATTTACGTGATTACCCCGCTGAGCTCAGAACCGTTTTTTATTATTTTTGAATGACCTAAAGTACTTATCAAGTCACCATTTTTATTTTAAGATTTGTTTTTGCTGTCCACCGTCTATGAAATAAATGATTTAAAGTACGAAAGACTATCGTAAAAGTCAATTAACCGTTTTTAACCGGTTAATTGTATGACGAAACCGGTTTCCGAGCCCTGATTGGGAGGCTCCGGCCAACTTCTTTGCGAAGCTGTTAACTTTGTACCATTATTAAGCTAAAATCCGCAATTCGGCGAAGTAAAATGACAGATAGGATGTTGCCAGGAGTTTTGAAGAAAAAATAGTGATGGTATATCTCGATTAAAACATCGACAAGCATAACGTTGTACAACCAACTTATTCCAATGTTGTAATCTATGAGATATGCATAAAGGCTCTTTAAGCTGGACAAAACAAGGTATTTAAGGGTCATACTTAGTTGAAAAAACAAAAATCGTCCCTCCTGTGGTCAATAGTTAACGGCTTGTGTGCATGTTAGCTATGTTTTTATTACAGGGATTTATAGAAACGGAGACACCGTTTATGCGGGCTACTGGTCCAATCCAAAATTAAGCGTTGTAGCCCTTAACTTTTGGTATGTCCACAGAAAAGACGCGAACCTAAATCCGCGTATGACCCTTAAATATGAAGTTCAGTCCTTTAAATAGGAATAAATCATAAGATTTAGAAATCATTTTAATTTGACAAATTCGGAGCATATTGTATTGAGAGAAACACCTCTCATTTATAATTTGATGTTCTCGGCAAGCACTTAGGAGTACCCGATAAATTGCGCCGAAAGATCGGCGAGTGCAGTAAGGCCTTAAGTAATATCGGTGCGAACAGCACTGGCCCTGTACTCCGAACTTCGTATCGTACCGTCCCTTTCCCTTTCGTGTTATTTACTATATGAGTGAGAGGGACGGCACGATGTGAAGTTCGGATTTCAAAGCTCGGAGTCCCTTGAGGGGCTACCGCGAACCACAAACGAAGTTTTCCCTCTCTGTCTCACTTATATGCAAACTTGCAAGTGCGACAGAGAGGGAACTTCGTTTGCTGTTCGCGGTAGCGCCCCTGTCCTTACTGTGGCAACACTTCTGGGTTGTGACTTGTCAGACAAAGTCCATCATACTTTACTATAGCATAACTTTACTGACTGCGTGGGTAGACAATCTACCCTCCTCTTTCTATTTTCCAAGGTGCGAGTAAAGCCGCTGATTCGGCGGGTGGGGCGAAGCGATTAAATGTATAGACATGAATGAACCTGTTCTGGACGACAGCAGCGCGATTCCATTGTTTTCCCCGCTACCCGTTGCCGTCGAATCCGCGGCCTTAGACAGGGGCGCTACCGAAGTTTTCGCTCTCTGTCGCACTTGCGCGTTCGGACGTAAGTGCGACAGAGAGCGAAAACTTCGTTTGCTGTTCGCGGTAGCGCCCCAAGAGTCGCCAAATATTGACAAGACTTGGCAGCATGTTGTGCTTTCCTCGTCAGGAGTTGGGTCGGCCATGATCTGTCGGTCAACCAGTAGCGCGAAGAGTTAAATAACCAGCCGATTGGTAACCTTTCGAACTATGATACCAACTCTCATTCTCACCTCCAAAAATGATTACATATGGTGGGCTAGCACAACTTGCTGCCAAGTTGTATCTCGCGCGACTCAGCGATTCCTGTCTCACTCGAACTGTGCGAATTAGAAAAAGGAAGGAGATTTTTCTCTACTCGCGTCGCGTCGCAGCGGCAGTTGTGCTAGCCCCGATGTTCTAATGCAGTATTTAACATGTAGTTTTCTTCACAGCCCCTGGTGCAGAGTCTGGCGCGCGCGGCCGCCGCAGCGGCCTCCCCTCACACCCCGCCCCCGCACCCCGCGCACGCGCACCCCCACACCCCGAGCTACACCGACAAGCTCGAGGAAGCCCTCCTCTCCCACCCCCCACACCCGAGCATCCAGCATATGATGCGCCGAGTGCCCCCCCTCCCGCCCCGCCGCATGTCCCGCTCAGCAGACAATTCCCCTGACGTCATCAAACGCGCCCGCCACGACAACAATAACGAGACACAGATCCACGCAGCTGACTTCTCAACTAAGAACCACTCGATCATTAACAATACCAGAGCCCACGAGCCAGGGAACAACGGGAATGGGATTTCAAATAGCAGCTCCTCCCCGTCTCCTCGGCTGATGGATGAGGTGAAGAATGAGCCGTTGGACATGATATGCGGGTCAAACGCTGACATAGACCGGAGTACGGACGACACGCCGCCGCATCACAGACCACTCGTGAGTTGGTAAAATCAAATAGAATTAAATTTAGAATGAAGGAAAAATTGAAAAATTTAGGCACCGAGCAGGATTCGAACCTGCGACCTTCCGGCACTCGCGGCCAGTCGCTCTAGCCAACTGAGCTATAGGTGCAATCACTACCCAGTTCCGAATTCATCAACAGTTCCTTCGTCAAAAAGAATTAAAAAAATCAAATAGAATTAAGTTTAGCGAAGAGCCCCGTTTTATGGTCATGTTTTATGACCATAAAACTTATTCTACTAGCTGGGCAGGTCGTGTGCGTCTTTGGATTGGAGTCCTTTGAAATTCGTACACGAACGCTTCATAGAATGTTTCGTCATTTAAATAAAATTAATAAAATAAATAATAAATATTAGAGGACAATCTTACACAAATCGAACTAGCCCCACAGTAAGCTCAAGAAGGCTTGTGTTATGGGTACTAGACGACGATATGTTTAATAGATATAAATACTTAAATACATAGAAAACATCCAAGACTCAGAAACAAATATTCAAGCTCATCACACAAATATATAAAAAAAAACTTCGTACCTAGTACCGAAACTTGTCATTAATTTTAAATCACTATCACTACATAGTATAAAACAAAGTCGCTTTCTCTGTCCCTATATCCCTATGTATGCTTAAATCTTTAAAACTACGCAACGGATTTTGATGCAGAATTTTTTAATGGATAGAGTGATTGAAGAGGAAGGTTTATATGTATAATAACATCCATTAAATAGTGCACCCGTGCGAAGCCGGGGTCGGGTCGCTAGTTATTGTATAAAAGCCATTTTATACGTCAATTCACAATGCTAGGTTAACTTCATTTGTTTAGAAGTAGGTTTAAAATCTAGAGTTTATGTTTCTTTTTAATTTTTTGTACATATTCTGCTGCCTCTACGGGGCGGTATGTTCGCCTCAGGACAAGCCCCTTTCTTCCTTAAATAAAAAAATACTTCATTTGTTTTTAATATTAATTGCTGACTAAGCTGTTACGCTCCGATTTCAAAGATAAAAAATATATTTTATAAAATTTTATTCAAATGACCTTAAACATTGACAACATCGTACTGAATTAAAAAAAAGCTACTAAATACTCCGGTTAAATACCCCGGTAGTTTATATTTTATAGATATATCTTTTGAATTCTAATATGATTGTATTTAACTGTACAATTTTGATAAAATTCAAACGTAGAAAAATTTTAGTACACTTTCGCGTAATCACTGTCGTTACTTCCCCAGAAATCTCGATAATCATAAACCTTCTCAGGTTATATTAGTTTTATCAATTCACACATTTACTAAATAGAGCGATCCTCAATACACTTGAAATTAACATTGCTAAACAGATATCGGATAAAGCGTATTTTGCCTTAGGAAAGGAAAACATGAATATTCGTTACTTAAACGGTATTGGCTTCGGCATTTGAGCTTTTAGAGTATGTATTACTTCTCGGAATCTGTAATCACCATTAGATATCTTATTCATTGTACATAACCGATCAAAAAAATCTTTATCTACACCCATACAGTAAATCCTCTTTTATGTGCTCAAAAAGTGTAGGTAAGGACCAACTTTACAATATATCGCCGATCCGGGGCGGAGATGGCCATAACAGCACCAAAACGGTATCGTTATGGCCATCTCCGCCCATTACGATACAGGCTCGTGCTCAAAAAGACTTCAACGAGCTCACGAACTCGAACTCCTGCACTTTCAACGCAATGGTGCCTCAACACATGAAAGAGGATTTAATATATTGATGTAGATAAAGTAGTGTATACAACTGTACATAATTAGGCCTTAAAACACTCGTGTGATCCTATTGTGAAACTCGCTGGCGCTCGTTTCATAAAACCACACTCATGTTTTAAGGCCTCTCATTATGTATCAGTTGCATAAACTACTATAATTAATTAAAACAATGCTCGTTGGCAAAAAACTCATCGAGTACAGTCGATGTCAAAAATATGTTTACACTTGTGCACCTTATTCCGTTATAATAAGGCGGATAATGTAAACATATCTTTGCCGTCTACCGTACAACACACGTAAACAACAACCCATTAAAAACATAATGTAAATATGACAAGTTGATAAATGGTTTCACTAGTAAAAGAATTTAGATCTAACTGGAAACCAAGTTTCAAAGCTAATATAAGATTTCAAGCTTACATGGTCATTTACATTAGAATTACGATTTGAAACGGGATATTTACCATGTATATTTGTATTTTTGAGTTCCCGATATTTCGGCACTGTTACAAATATACATGGTAAATATACCGTTTCAAATCGTAATTCTAAGTTTCAAAGCTCCTTAGATCACAGCTCTAAGGTATTTTTTTCTCTTTTAAATTCCTACTAAAACGTGCCTACTCAGACATAAAGATTGAAGTTGTTGGATGAAAATTAGACACACGTTCACAGGTTTAAAAAAAAAATTCGCTAAGGTACTTACCTACCTAATTTGTTTACAAACCTTATTCCTATCTACCGTTTTGAGCAAAAAAAAACCAAACATTTATTTTGCAAATAGGCCACAAGGGCACTTTTACATGTCAAAATATTAATTTACAGTTCAAGAAGGAATAATAATTTCGAGTTCACAATTATAACAAAATTAATGTCATATAGTGAAGGTAAACTTGCAAAGTTATCTATTACAAATATTACAACATCAGTAAAGTTAGAGATGTATAAGGTCTCAAGATTAAACAAGGAGTATAATGAAATTAATATAATATCCCAGAGATGTACATGGTCTCTGAGCGTCAAAATTAAAATTAATTTAATATTGTTAGAGATGTATATGGCCTCTAAGTCACTGATAATAAAAACGAATCCACAACAGGATGATGTCTCTCGTCAATCCCCTATAAAAAGACACTAGTATTAACGTAGTCACTATGTCCTAGCAAGCATGAACAGACCGGACTCCACAAACAGCACCCGATCACGAGTATGACGCGTATCTCAGCCATCAGAGCTTAGTAAAAAGGGTAATGTTACAATTCTAGAAACTTCGATGGCATTAAGATTACCTGGTATTAGACTAGCGAGCTAGAATTCGTACCCGGAACCGTTTAGTGTCCGGTGGCACAATTGTGGTTCACGTTCAGTGACAAATAATCGACTTAAACTTCACTCTAGTGACCGACTCTGGTTCCATTTTTGAATGCAGTTGCATTCAATATTCATTAGCATTACTGGCATGTAGTCTGTTTCATGTTAAAAAGAAAAAAGTCTATTATTGTCGACAGTTATGCGACACTGAATCTTAGATAACAGATTTTACAGTCTAAAATATAGCTTATCCTTCGTACCTATCTAACATTCAATAAATTGCATATTATAATGATAGAAAGACGACCTATAATAACAATGTTTTGTAAATATTGTTTTATGTTTTACTTTTTATATAATTATTATAAAATCTAACCTAAGTCCTAAAGTAAATAAAGAGAAAAATAATAAATCATTTATTTCGAGTAACTTTAGAGACTCACAGATATGGTTAATATGGACGTAGCTATGTTAAAATCTATATTATATGCTTAGAAAAGTTTTAAAATAATTGTAGTTAATACGCTGTAGATAGAGTGACTCAAGGGGAATGTTTATATGTATAATACATTGCACCCGTGCGAAGCCGGGGCGGGTCGCTAGTATATTCATAAATAAGATTTCTTATTTCGAAATTCCTTATATACCTAAATGTACGAAATCTTACACGCACTTG
The DNA here is from genome assembly GCA_963556455.1 of Epiblema foenella. Classification (NCBI taxonomy): domain Eukaryota; kingdom Metazoa; phylum Arthropoda; class Insecta; order Lepidoptera; family Tortricidae; genus Epiblema; species Epiblema foenella. The sequence continues at coordinate 20,514,757 of OY747108.1, forward strand.
GCCGGTTTTTTCAGAATTTTTTCGTGTTTATATTCATTCCACAATCACCCGCAGCTTCTTAGTTAACAATATAGACATGTTTTTCTAATAATTTAATTAATTATATATTATTAACAAGTTTTATGTCTTGGATTTATTTGTTCGTTTACCCAAGAGGTTAATAACATCGAGAGAAAACTTAATACCCTGCTTCAGACCGATTTAAGGGTACCATTCTCGGTGGTAGTCGGATATTCTTATCCCTAAATTATTTTCTACATAACGGACGTGACTCCAAGAACTACGAACATTAGATTTTTTTTTTTACTAAGTGGAAAGTTTGTTTGGCAAAGTTAAATTGGAATACCAAGTCTGATAGTTGACGAGCCCTGATATAATTTTGCCTACCTAAATAACTTTTTTAATTTGCTCCCATTCAGGAATCGAATAACCTAAATTTGTTGAATATTACATAGGCATTTGAGGTATTTAGATGCCGGGATGAAACTGCTTTAAAGTTAGTCAATTACGCAATAACTTTTACTAATTTAATACTTAACTTAAACATAAATAAATATTAGAGGACAATCTTACACAAATCGAACTAGCCCCACAGTAAGCTCAAGAAGGCTTGTGTTATGGGTACTAGACGACATATTTAATAGATATACATACTTAAATACATAGAAAACATCCAAGACTCAGAAACAAATATTCATGCTCATCACACAAAGATTTTGCCCTGACCGGCAGGCGAATCACGTAACTTTATGTACTAACGGTAGATAGATTTTACTGTCAATTTTGAAGTATAAATGTATGAGGTGACAATTAAAATTTGACATTAAAATCTACCTAACGGTAGTAAAAAAGTTACGTGATTACCCCGCCGGATTCGAACCCAGGACCGTCAGCTTCACAGGCAGGACAACAAACATGGATTAATGATAAATAACTAGATACAATGGCAGACTTATATGCCTATTTGTTCTGTGGCTCAGGGAGGCCCCCCGTCTCGCGGCAGCTCGGGCGACCCCGACGACCGCACGCCGCCACCACAACTGCCACCGTCGCCGTTCATACAACCGGCCGACACCAAACTCTTCGCGCCATCCAACACTTACAACTTCAGTATGGCGCAGCTCACCGAACATCCATCATTGCAAGGTAACTTAGTGCCTAGTGTTTGCTGTAGTATGTGATGTGTGAATTTGAAACTGTGATTGTCCCTTAGAATAAAGATGAAGCATGGTGCAGCTGAATGCAAAGTTGTTATCGTGTTTCCAGGTCTGCAGAGTCCACTGGCACCGGACGGCATGGCGAGCACTTCCCAAGGTGAGTCGCGGCTTGTCTAGCAACAAGTTTATTTTATGCATTACCTACATATATTGAAAAAAACGATATTTTTAATGCACTGTCTGTCGTATGCCACCATCACCGCTTCCTCTCTGCTCTGTCATTACTAGGTTTATATATCATTATTAGGTTTTATATTTTTACAAAATGTATGAGGCAATTATCACGTGACATAAATCTTTTTATTTATTATACTTATGATATACATATCTCCTATAACCTTTTAACCTCTATATATGTCTTCATTTTATGCTCTGTGATCTGTATAAATATTAATGTTAGCTTTTTTGTGTTCTGGTTCGATGTATTTATTGACTATGTTGTTTTGGTTCCTATTGTCTATTCTGGAAGTCGTTAATCATTGAACCAAAACGCAATGCGGCGTGCATGTTTGTATTGTAACCATAGTTTACGGACATATGCTAGCTTGTTTAATAGATGTGATTTGAAACACTGTGTGTTAGGAAACCCCCACTCCCTACTCCGGACTAGGTTGTTTTTGTTCTTAATTTTTGATTCGCTAGTTTCTTTTCTTTTTTGAAATCTTTCTTCGTTTTTTTTATACTTTCCACTTCCTTCAATTCATTTCACGGTTATTGGTAAGAATTTTGTCATACACGAAGCACTTGATTTCCCAATTGGCTGTAAATTGTTATTGGTACCTAAACAATGTACGTACAAAGTATTACAACTGAACTTAGAAATAAATGCACTCTTTCTAAGAATGCAAACCGTCATATTTAATTGTATTAGTTTTGAAAAACTTAGCTCGTTGTAAGATTACGTCGTTGTAGAATAACGGATCCCATGAATCAGTAATGTTTCTAAAAACAAACTCGTATTACCCATTATCACGTTGTCTTGGGAAAAATATTGTGTCAAATAATATTCGGGAACATTCAAGATCGGACAATGGAATTTTAGTAATGCTATCGCGGTGTCAGCTTAAAAAAAACATTTCATTTCATTGAAAATTTTAAAGTTATTGTTCGAGATATTTGAAACTGCATCGACCCGAGCGCGCCAGTTTGTTGTAAAACAGCTGATTTCACTCATTCCATCGTAAGCACACGCTCTTAGGACCGATTAGGTAGAGAGAACAATGCATTGCGTTACTAATACCGCTTTATACGACTCGACGGATGGCTATCATCAGACTTAAAGGGGGGTGGCGGTGCTTAAAGAGAGGCTACGTTATGGAGAGTGCATTAAAAGTGCGTTCGAAGCTTCGATGGGGCTAACAGCTTGTGTTGTGACCAGGTGGCGCCCGCACCCCCCAAGAAGATTACAGGTGCGAGCCCTGTAACAAGAGCCTATCGTCGCTGACGCGGCTCAAACGGCACATACAGAACGTTCACATGCGCCCCTCGCGCGAGCCAGTGTGTAACATATGCCGGCGGGTGTATTCCAGCTTGAATAGCCTGCGGAACCACAAGTCCATCTACCACCGCAAGCAGCAGGCGCCCGCGCCGGGCCAGGGCCCGTTCTACCCCGTCAACTGACGGCCGCGCGCGCCGCGAGCCCCCCGCGCCCTCCGCCGCCCCGCGAACCTCCCGCCATACGAAACGTTGCCATTCGACGAAACAAAACTGCCATCCTAACCACCTTAAAGCCATACTCTTGCCCGTACCTTTGTTAAGTTTAAAAAAATGTAACGCGATATGTTCCTAACACTTGTATGTAAATAGCATAGATTCACTTTGTACTTGCATGCGCATTGCAGTCTTTATCTTATATGTATACATAATTTATCGTTACTAATGATGTAAAACGCTTCTGCGCGAGCGTGGATCTACGGAACCCGAGCGGCCCCAAAAGCCGTGGTCGATACACTCTCGCGCAAACGTCTTGCCTTTCTGGAACCAATTGGGACATCTATGATCGGTACACACATAACCACCAACGTTCCATTTACAAAAAAATAAGCGCATTAGTCAAATTCGATTATTAAACACGTTGAATTGCCTCTACAGTACAGCGATTAAATTTAGCCACATTCAGTGGTGCTTGTGCCAATTGGTTCCTTCAAAATGGGACCCGTTGGAGCGGTCGCGCAGTGGTGTTGGATACGAGCGGGCGGGGATGTATGTTGACTAATGCGCTAATGTTGGTTGTTATGTGTGGCAGTGGGCCCGCTGGGGGCGGGGCACCGGTGCGAGGTTTGCGGCAAGCTGCTGTCGACGCGGCTCACGCTCAAGCGGCACACTGAGCAGCAGCACCTACAGCCGCTGCACTCGGCGCGCTGCTCGCTCTGCCACAAGGTGTTCCGCACGCTCAACTCGCTCAACAACCACAAGAGCATCTACCACCGGCGCCAGCGCGGCGCGCCCGCGCCGCCGCCGCTGCCGCTGCCGGCGCCCGCGCAGCTCCAGCCCCAGAACCTGTCCAACGTGGACGCGAAGATCAACCCGATCGCGTCTCAACACCACAACATCGACTTCTACAAGTTCAAAGATCAATTCAACGTCTAAACAAACGCAAGATTACGTTTATTTTTATATCTTTTAAACCTCTGATGTTGATATTCGTTGATATTTTATTTTAAGATTTATTATACACTTTTTTGAGCAGAACTTTGAACTTGGTAGTTGTACGTTGTGACCATGACATGACGATCATCACAAGGGGGAGCTCTCGGGCTTTCTTTGACATTCCAAATGTTACAAGGGAGGGTGGTCGGGCGCCGCTCCGGGCCCGCCGCCCAGAGTGCAATACTGCGGTATGTGACTATTCCTGAATTATACACTATGTTAAATGTGTGACAATAAGGCGAAGAGAAAAAATATTTTGAGAAAAGATTAATATCTTGGTGCTGTAAATTTATATATTAGGCTTAAATTAAAAAAAAGAAACCGTGTTCGTGTAAGTAAACTAACTAAAGAGGCATATTGTTTTCAACATTGTGTTCATTTTTCGGCGTTTTGCAATTTATTTATTCTGTATTTTTACCTACATGATCTCACTCTTAGATATTTATACGAGATTACTAAAATGCTATTTAAAAAAAAATTATACACAGTATATAATTGGCATATGAGGCTTTTCAAATTCACTTTTATTTTAGGTGATTTTGTTCGTTATCCGTAAGACTGAATTCAGAACATAGCACCAGCAGAATGATAATAAGGGTTTAGTTTTCAACAAAATTCAACCCGCAGAAAGCACAGGTCACTATAAATACCGGACTTTTACCCAACAATACTGAAATAGACATAATGACATGAATACACATTTTATAATATTTATTGCTCGCTTACTCAGTTGGTTTTACCTTTTCCTTGTTTGGTTAATATCTGTTTAGATTTATTTTAATTTTATTGTCTTTTAATTGTACACTGCCACACCAGTGAGTCGTTTTCTTTATTTCTTATTTAAAATCAATGCAAAAACATTTTGCGAAGTGAATATCGAGGTGCCATTTATGAAGGAATGATTATGGCTACATATAGTTATATTTTAGTTTAGTCAGAACTTAGTTACTTATATCAAACTAAACTTTGATTACGACTTGTGTTCATTTCAAATTATTATTGTTGCGTTTTTTCCTTGTTTAGTATAATGTTTTTTTAAGTATCCAATTATAGTTTTACACATCTATTCTTCGTACATTGACAACAAGACATGTATTTTGTTCCTGTTTGTTTTGTACAATTGTAATTACAATACATCACACATTATTATATTAAACTACATAATAGGAAATAGAATAATTTAATAACTCTCAATGTTAAATGTTCCTAAATTTGACAGTGTCGACGCTGACTTAATATTTCGAGATCAATTTTATCGATTCTTTTGCTTGCCATATAAATAGTTCTAATTGTAATAAGACACCGGCTTCGGAGCTCTTATACTACAGAATCGCCAAATTATTGACGTGTATTTAGAAGCACGTTTATTTAAACAGATTTTAACGACTGTTGGAGAAGCTATAATTATATAAAACTAATGTGTAGTGTAAAGGTTTCGAGCCCGGGACTTGAATCGTGTTAAGTGTCTAGTTGCGTTTAGTCCTAGTTGAATATACATCACTTGGCTCCCGACGTCATGTCGTTAAATACTATTGTTGTATTTTCTTTATATTAGCCGTAAGAAATTCTTAAACATAAACACATTATTTATTGTAACGATATACATATTAAGTAATTATTAGTGCCTGCTTTACATAAATATTGTGTTTTTAATGAAAAGACATATTTTGCGTGTACTTCTAAAGTGTTTAGAAGTAGTGTTGGACACACCAATTATGTATTGTAGTCGGGACGACGCTTTATACTTCAACTAACAAGTATGAGAGGCTTCCTAAAGTAAATTTAATGCTATACGTTATAAGGTTCTGTTGTTATTGCTAGATACATAAAAGCTTAGCCATTACAATTCGTTTAGTTACATTACATCTAAGTAGTAGGCTTTATATTATACTTTATCGAATTGGAAGACTAGAGATTGGTGCTAAATTGGAACGAACGTTGTTCTTATTAGAAAATTATAAGAACGTGAAAAAATCGAACGGAATCAAAATTTATAATAATATTTCGCAACATTCCGTGTGTGAGGAAAATGTTAAGTTTTTATTTGCTTGAACTTGCAAAGTTTTGAAACGTAAACGGTAGAATTGTTGTTTTTTTATCTAGTAATTTAGTACTAGGTTTTATTGTTAATTTGGGTTTGGGAATTACGTTAGTTAACTACCTAGGATTAAGGTTTATCTGAATTCATATAGATAATAGCGTCTACATGTTTATTTATGATTACAGGGATGTGCTGCTGAGGCAGTACGGTCATTTGGTCTTTGAATTATATGTCATACCTATGTGGAACGTAATGAATTTATTTAGAGGATGGGCGTTTGTACGTTCGGAAACTTTTGCCAAAATCTAATAAGCGCTATAGACTGATTAGACTAAGTACGCGTTTGAATTGTACACTATTAGGCGTATTTGTAGATAAAAAAATGTACAATTATTTACTAAAATTGATAATTTTATATAAAAAAAGCAAAAATGCGACAAGTCTAAATCTGAGTTTGGTTGTTTGAAAATTCGCTTGTGATTCGAGAATCTTATTTCGGTTAAAATTGGAGCTAAATTGAATTGTGATCTCAAAATAGAAAGGGTGAAAAACCATGGTTTTAAAGGGTGAGAATTACACCGTGTTCTAAGGAGCAGAACACATCCCTGTCGAAACTACATTAGTTAGGATCTTAGCAAGATTAAGACTGTTTCTGTGACCTGTTTGTTTTACTTCTCGTGTAGGATACATTAATTTCCCCGCACGTGCGGGCGTCTTTATCAATGTGTTCTTATACTTCTTGTTGGCGTTTTTACTTATTTTATAAGGAATCTAAATTAATTTATTGGTTGTTGTATTGAAATTTTTATATTTTTTTTCTTTTAAATTATTATTTTACTCTCCTTATATACGTTTTGTTATTGGCATCTGTGTAATGCAGTCCATATTTAACGTTTTCGTTAACGCGAACTGTGCCAAAAATGGGGAGTTTTTAATTTTGTCTTCCATTTTTAAACAAATTCTATTTGTGAACGCGCCAAATTGAATATAACATGTCTGGCAACTACAAAATAAATGATGGGCTGCACAATCTTCTAAAAGATAGCACAAATTGATATCACTTATGTACGAAATAGTCTTCTTTCTTTTACTTTTAAAATTAAATACTTGAAGTAACTACTCATAAAATGTAATTGTAATCGTTATACCGAACTTCATAAATCCTAATATTGATGATAATGGCGTTTTTAATAAAAACAAATATACTGAAATAATATCGTCAGTTTTATTAGATCCTCACGCATCACCCGTAGTTTATTTATTGTTCCGCTTCGTGTATTGAGTTGTATCCCCGCCGCTTCAGTCTATGTAGAGCTGATGTAATTACTGGCATTGCACTACTTTATGTTTTTATTAACGTGTCACGCTTGGCATTTATTTTCGAGCCTGGATATTCTGTCCCGCCTTCTCTGCATGGTTTTTTTTCCTTAACACAGTATTCACCGGCCACTATGCAGCTTCGCCATCATTTCTGTTTATTCTTTATTTACCTACTTTACATTTTATTTTATTATAATTTAAGTCACTCTTTTGTTTTCTGAGACAATTTTGATTTTGGATACATTCTTGATTTTTCAACACGATTGCATTTTGAAAGATAAACATACACGGATCCCAGTTAGGTTACGTTTATTTTTCGAACGCGTGCGGGGACCAACCCCACATTTGTTTTTGTTTCGATCTGTTTGCAGGTAAAAAGTTATTCTCGTGCTCGCTATGCGGGAAGGTATTATGCTCGAAAGCGTCGCTGAAGCGGCACATAGCCGACAAACACGCCGAGAGGCAAGAGGAGTACAGATGCACCATCTGTGAGCGGGTATACTGCTCGAGGAACTCCCTGATGACACACATTTACACCTACCACAAGTCGAGGCCGGGGGAAACCGACCAGATTCGGTTTTTTTAGTGACTACTCGGACGGAGTTGGCGCGGCGCGCGGCAGTGTTCTAGCAAAGAGAACCACCAGAGCTACCTCGCCGTACATAGCACCGCACACCCAGGTCAGCCATAACTTAAGCAGCTAGGGATACCGCTAACTCATTAACAGTGACTTTCTAATAATAATCATGCACCGTCTTAGTCTTAAGCTAGGGTTAAGGTTCCTTTTCCGTTTACATTTGAAAATGTTCGATACTTTCTTTGACATTTTATTTTTTTAAGAATTTTTCATTTTATTATTTGATTTGGTTAATATCCCGAGCCGAGTGCCCTCTCCCATCGAGATTCGCAGTTTTGACGTTGTTGTGTTGCTTGAAGCATGCTTCTATCATTTTGTTATCACGTGTTTCTGTGTCATTGTGGTTGAGAGAATTTTCTAAGATTTGAATACAAAATTCGTGATTACTGTGTAGTTAGTCAATGTGTACAGTGCATATTATTAGTATTATAATAATAACTATTATTATTACTATAACCTCATACATTCTCCATTATTAATTATTGCTATAAAAGTAACTTTCGATTAATACGCCTTTTATAGTCTTGTAAACGCGGTCGCTCTGTCCCAGGCTCTACGGCATCACGGAACGATTAAATAGAACTTTTTTTTAATATTACAGCTGTACCGCCTCTCCGTATGCCCCCGCCCACTGCCGGCGGGATCAACGAGCCACAGGAATGTCCGTACTGCCGCAGGACGTTCTCTTGTTACTATTCCCTGAAGCGACACTTCCAAGACAAGCACGAGCAGTCCGACACCCTGTACGTGTGCGAGTTCTGCCACCGAAGGTACCGGACTAAGAACTCCCTGACGACGCACAAGAGTCTGCAGCACCGCGGCTCCAGCGGCATGCTGAAGCGGCTGCTGAAGACCTCGGCGCTGCAGAGCGCCCTGGCGCCCTCCCCGCACCACCTCTTCGACCTCGGCGCCAGCGACCATGCGCCGCAGCTGCCCCCCGGTCTTCAATGACCACAGACCATGGCTTAAATCGGTGGCTACTACACCCTCGCGCGACTGCGCGCGGGCCCGCCCGCCCGCATTCGCCACGAGGCCCAATGGACGCGGATACGAAAGGGATAGCATCATGTGCAATATAACGGACAATGCCAAAACAATGCAGGACTATGCCGCATTATTAATTAATCGTATTATAATTAGTTAAATATTGACGTTAGTTTTAAAATTACATGAACAGTATTGTCGCGCGGGCGCACCGCAGTGCGGGCATCCTTGCTACAGGTGAAGGGCGTCCGCGCCACGGGGCCCCGCTTAGTGTACGCTTCGACGATCGAACTTCGCTTTGTGACGTTATAATGTAACAGTACTAAAGTTACTGGCATTTTCTAGTGAAAATGTTCAAACAGTGTTCAAAATGACAATGTAATCCAGAGCAATACTAAAGTATTAATATTTCTAGTACTGCCAAAATTATGCCAACCGTATTGTAAAAGAAGAACGTTTTTTTAAATCACTTTTCGATTAATGTCTAGTGTCAAATTAGAATCGCTAACTGTACAAAAAAGAACGTACAAATTTTAAACCGTAATTTTTAAAGTGCAAAGAAAATATTTTTTAAAGCGACTTTTTCGGAACGCCAAAATCTAAATAAAAAAAATTCAGATTATATAGTAATAAATTAACCAAATAAAAAATTAGATTAAAATGTTGATGTTGAGTAAAAAACAAAGACTTCTTAGAATCTGATTTCGAAAGTACAAAATTAATGTCTAATTGAACAATATGTGTATTCTATGTGCGTTTGGCTTCAATTCTAATGGTATCATCAAGTAGCCGTGCCTTCGTTCGTCTTCATGCTATTAAGAGTTGTCGGTGAGTGGAGTGCGCGGCACGGCGCGGCGGGGGGGCGGCGAGCGCCGCCTGAGGTTACAGGGTTGGTGGCGATGCGCCGGCGCCGCGAGAAGGTCTTCGAAAAGGTTCGGTTCGGCGATCGTATACGTGTGCATGATTTCAAATCATGGTGTAAAAGTAAAGCGTTTCTTCTGTAATAAATTACGTAGTTCTAGGTATTAATAGAATTATATTTAATCTGTATCCAATTTCGGATTTCTCTCTATGAGTGTATAGTGGTTCTTATTTAAATGTCGACCAACGTAGCGGACATCTCGTTATTGAAAATTTATTAGATTATTATTATTATATTATTCTCAAAATCTTAGGATAACCATAAGATGGCTGCAGATTGTAAAAAAATATTTTATTTACTTATTTAATGATATTGTAGGAAATTGCTTAGAAACCGTTTCGTCTGAAAGTAAGACATATCTGTTCAGGGTGTAAACATTGACGAAGTAAACCTATCATGGACTACAGGCGAATTTACTCTGCCCGACATATCACAAAATAAGTACGAAGACACCTCAAGGAAATCTATATTAACACCGTGATATTTCACAAGCCAAAGAAAGGGGATATAAATATGCCAATATGCATTTATTTTCAGTAGAATGAAGCATTCTGAAAAATCTAAAGAAAAACATAAAGATAAAATTAGGTATTGTGCCATATCCAAATTATTGTTAAACAGTCGACTTCCGTATTTACCTATGAATTTAAAATGCAACATATCAGTCACTGAGAGTGAATCATCAGCGGAAATGGCAGGATCATCAATCTTCAATCAATGCACATTTCATCTTCGTCAGCCGAGGATTATATTCTGCATTTATTTTTCCAATTATAGTATAACTTGAGTATAGGAATATTAATTTTAGTTTTTGTATTTTATTTCCTTTATTTTCGGAATGTTACATATTCGTACTTTGTGATATGATTATATTTAATGGAACGTTATTTGGTATTTATCCAAATACTTAGTTTTAACATATAATTTTCGTACGCATTTGAACCTCAGCTTAGATATTAAAGAAAAACTAAAGCAGGGTTCCCCCGTTTCAGAAACTAATCATTTTCTAATTTTTTGAGGTCATCCCCAGCTTACAACGCATATACCTCCTTTTTCGTAATACCTCAAGTATATTATTTTGTTTTTAATTTTTATTTCAATGTTACACATACTGGCTGTATAGGAGAGTCATCTCGTTTTAAAACGCGTTCAGTTCGGTTCGTTAGAAAAAGAATCGTTAGCCGAAGCTTAGATGAGACAACAAGCGGGTAGTTTGAATTGTAAATATTTATAAGTTAGAAATTACATCATAAATCGTGGCATCATTTGGGAATAGAAGCCTCGTGATATTATTAACTAAATGGTAAAATAGATAAAATCATTAATGGAAAGGATTTTTATATATTCTACTAATGGATTTATTGATAGTGAAACTTAGACTTAGTCTTTCCATAACGTTTAGTGTTTGTGTTTGTTGTTTTCGCTGTGCAATTATTTCTTATCGGTTTGGCTGTTTGTAAACTAGGTTGTTGACGTCGTTATTTTTTTTTTGTAATTTCCCACCAATTTGGAATTCTTAATTCGAAATTTTTGATCTCAGTTGACAGCTGCGCACTACATCAATTTCGGAGACAGCCGTACGTGATTGTTATTAGGTCTTATATGTGATTCGCGTTAAGTTTGGTAATGTGTTGGCAAAAACGGACCGCAGCTTTGAAATTCAAAACCAGAACAAAATCAAAAAGTATACAGCGAAACGATGTAAACGTTTGATATTTTGCAATGTATACCAAAATACTGCATTTTTAAGTATAGTAAGTCGATAAGTGAGAAACTTTTGTAATAAAAAAATCGCCCTCTGATTATAACGATATAATTTCACATTGCCAGTTGAGTTTTGTTAAGTTTACTAATGAAATATATAAACCGACTGTGTTACTAACTAGGGTAATGCACAAATAATCAACAACAAGATGCCTTCTTAACAGTACAACTATTACAATAGCCTACTAAGTAAATATGTAAGATACCATACTTGGGAACCTTTGTGGGGGTGTCCTTTAAGGCTCAAACAACTGCAAAATGCAATAAGTAAGTCGTTCTCAAAAAACGGGCCCATCTTTTCCACGTTTCTTAGTACGTTTCTATGTGTGCTTGAAAACAATTGATTGTTCGATGCTTTGGAAATTAATTTATTAACAACTGCATTGTATAAAAGCTTAAATCAATTTGCGTAATTTCACCATGAAGCCGCCTGCAAAAAAAACTAAATCCCCCACAAACATATATATGAAAAGCAAGTATTTTTGTTTTCTTAGCAATGTAATTATAAACGGTAAATAATATGATAATGCAACTTACGCTAAAAATAAAATTAAACGCTCGCAAAAATGCAACTTGAAATAAGTTAAAAAAAACTTAATATCATTATAAAAATATCATATCAATAATTTACATGTTCACAAAAAGGGTTTCACAAAATAACAATTTTAGGAATATGTCTTAACGATTTTAAGTATTACCTCCAATTACTTATAATTTTAATGTATTACTTAAACTACACTTAGCGTCTCCAGGACAAGTCAAATATATACGTGATTTATATTTATCTAATACAATATAATATATTGTAAATGCCAAACTAAGTTATAGCACTTGTTACATAGTTTTCCCATACACACATTATTTTTGTTAACCATTTCCATGTTTAAAATGCAATAGTATATCGTCTGTCTAAGTACCCGGCCTATTACGGCCGGATTTAGATACGGACGACCCAGCACTTACAATAGATAATAGAAATATTTCAGTTGCTCGACCAGGGAAGTTTAAATCAACATAAGAATATACCGACTTCATTGTTTTCTTTGCAGTTTGTATACAGTTAGCATATTATTAATTATTAGTAACGGGCGTCGAATTTTAGCTCGGGTCGCGAGCGCACCATCCAACAGTAATTGTATTAATTCTTATAAGAGCCTCCGCGCATGCGTCCAGCGCCCGTCTCGCGTTGCAAGGTTGTTGTCATTCATTGTTCTCCAAAGTCGGTATATTCTTAAATCAATAGCTTTAATGTTATATCAGTATCTTCCACTTTATTATAATAATACAGTTGAAGCAATAGTTCTCATTCTGCCAACGTAAGTACCTCAGTAATTATAGTTATATACTTCATATAATCTATTGAGCAGTTACGCCAGCAGTCGTCGCCGTTTTCGATAGTTTCAGTATTATTTCATGTTATAAATGTTGAGTTGGTCCCTCTCCTTGGCTGATTTTCGGTTCGGGAGACCAAAATGGGGCGGCGATATGCGGCTTCAATAGAGACATTAAAAGTAGTTCCGTAACTCAAAGTGCACTTACAACTTTTATATAAATACCTGATAAGTATTATATACTAAGTAATAGATTCGCTTATTTCCCGGTCGAGCAACTATCGTTGATTACCCGTCTTTTACAATATATAAATGTATTTACAATTTACACACTTATGACATACAATATACTCACAGTTATTGCTAGAAGTAACTTTTTATCTACAGATGAAGTAAAGCATGGTGGCATTGAGTTAAAAATGGCGGCTGGCGCCTTTGGAACGTTACGTCACTTGCTGGTTCTTCGATGTTCAAAATATATACTGGCTTTACATCAAGCTATTAAAACCTATTTCGAAAGGAACGATTACGGATATCATACAAATTGTATCACTTTTCCAAGGAATGCCGGCCGCTGGTTTTTATCAAAATATCACCACTTCCTTGTTATACTCGGGTGAAGCATTTTATACACAGAAATATTTTTTTATGAGATAACAATTATATGTCAAAGTTAATTAAGTGGCAATTCTAATTTTAACTGCACTATATTTTGCTGACACACTTAGGATTAGATTTTTTTCTTTTTTTCGTAATTTAATGTATGCACGATCTGCGTTTTTATAAGCATCGATTTCTTTTCTTGTAAGCTGAGGGGCTACCGCGAACCACAAACGAAGTTTTCCCTCTCTGTTTCACTTATATGCAAACTTGCAAGTGTGTCAGAGAGGGAAAACTTCGTTTGCTGTTCGCGGTAGCACCCCTGGTCGCGAGCGCTTCGGAACCTCGGCCTTCAAAGTGACTCTTTAATATTATTCTGATTGAAAATCGAGCGGAGGCTCCGAAGATCCCGCGGCAGACTAAGCCTAAACTAATATTGTGTTACTATTATGTAAAAGTTATAGTTTGCCATCGTTGATCAAAGAAGAAAATATGTGTTAAACGTTTAGTTAGTGAGTTTTGTTATACTTTTAAAGTTCTGGTTCGGTCTGAGGGTGTGGATTGTACAGAAATGTTTCATAGTAATGTGTATCGATTCGAGTAAGTAGATAGGTGTGGTGGGCTTCGGCCGCGTAAGAGGTAGGTTTCTCTAAATTGTTGTAAGTTAAAACATCTATTCCAGTCGGTGAAGACACTTAAAGTACAATTGTTGTAGATTGTAATATGGAATCGATTTTAAAGATTGGGAGGGCGCAGCGACCACTAACATTTCTGAGAGCGGTCTGCGACACTCGTAGACCGGGGTGTGGACAGCCGAGTGTCAGAGGTGTCAGTAGGCGCTGCGCATGAGTGTCTTTACTTGTTTTGATGTTGTTGATATATGTGATTAAGGAATCGACTCGGGAATGCAGTTGGCACATATCAGTAGTCGGAAAACTTAGTACTATAAGTATCTTTGAATCTGACTTGCAAATTATCTACGAAACTGTATTTTAGACTTGTTTTAAAAGTGATTTAGATTTCCTTTATTGAAATCTGCGTTTCAATTCTCAGAATAACAGTTGAGTGTAATAAAAGTATAAAATAAACTCGCAGTGATTCCATTGATGATTTGTATTTTCATTTTGTAACCCTTTCCGGTCTATATACCTCTAACCTTTTCAATGCTCTGTCAAATACAAACACTATCACTCAAACGCCATGAAAAGCGATGTTGTACCCTATAGAAATGCATGTAGGTTGTTATCGCACTGCACGCCGTAACGTGTATATCCGTTGGCGTTGAACCAATCGTGCGCATAATAATTATGATGACACCTTTCATCTCAGTACAATTTATGACATCTCTGACATTATTGGACACATTGTAAGATTATAAATTGTCACTAACTAACATGTGTCACCGTTATGTGTTACGTTCGCTAGTAAGTAATAAGTAGTTTTGCGTCCTCGTGTTAGTTATTCTGATTGCATCCTAAAGTAGCCCATTTTCTGTCTGCCATCTAATCCCAGGTATTAGCTAAGGATAAGATTATTATGAACAATAAAAATGACTGAATGATTATTATAAGATTTGATTATTATTTTTAAAAAACCTGACCAAAAAGATATGCCAAATGATGGAAATCCGATCCTAATATCTCAAAAAATGACGAACTTATAACTGTTTTAATGTTGCAAATTAGACGTGGCGTCACAAATCTCTATTGGCATAGTAAATTATGACTTCGAGAAGGAAGCCGACAGGAGGATCCACTTGAGTTGGGCAGCGTTCCAAAAGTTATGCCACATACATATAATTATTATCGTCGCATATACCGCAAATAAGCTTAATGACGAAAGTCTTCATCCAGAGCGTACTTCCCTCTTAGACCTACGGAGCCGAGACGTAGACACTGACTATGGGGCTAGTCCACAAATTAAAAATAGCTCAACGCGCTATGAAGACAGCTTCCTATGCTTGATGTTTCTCTCAGGGATAAAATACGGAACGAAGTAATCCGTCAGAGCACCAAAGTAACCGACATAGCCTTTCAAATTAGCAAACTGAAGTGGCAGTGGGCTGGCCTCATCTGTCGCAGAACTGACAGCCGCTGGTGTAAGTACGTTCTGGAGTGGAGACCACGTCTCGGCAAGCGCAATGTGGGTCGCCCGGCGGTCAGGTGGCGAAACGACATATTTAGGGAGGCGGGATGCCTCATCCTAAAACTTTGAACACTTAACTTTGTGAATATTCCATTTGATTCTAATTTTTCTACTCCTTCAAAATTACTGATTATTTCGTTTGGTGTTAACAACGCTATTGGTTCAAAAAGCTAAGTATTTTACCGTTCAAACAATATATGTAGTTCATAACCCAATACTTTTTATAGAAAATCGGCCAACAAAATAATTTCAGCCTTACCCGCAGTATTCGATGCGATCATGTTAGTTACGGCTAGGCTATGTGCGCTCCATCTCCATTAAATGGATTTCAATCCAGAATTCCCGATTGAGAGTGTCTACTCTTATCTTGGACCACTCGGCTACATCTCTTTACAAACTTACTTACATGAGACAGAATTAAACCTTCATACCTACCTATATAAAAATAGGCACACATTTTCTGATCTCAAATTAATCATGAGTAATCTAAATTATTGTAACCGTATTCGATGGTAAGTACTTTCGACAATAAGAAAACATAAATATAAAACACCACCGGCATTTTTATTATTGCTTATATTTTCGTCGACGTGGACGGGTTAAAAGTAAATAAAATTGTATGGACACTTCTACTTCACAATAAATAAAATAGATAATTTTCTTGTGCAACCTTCTTCGGTCAAGTTTTGCTTTTAGCGCCTTGAGTATGCGCGGGAAAGAAAAACAAATTGGAACTGTTCAAGGTACTGTTTATAACACTCATTTTTCAGTTTTAATACTCACACTAGAACCGTTAAATTTACTCGCTTATTTTAGAACAAACATTTCAGCATTGCAAATCTATTGCAATTCTTAACAATAAGCTCATAGTTGATAACCGACATACACTCCAAATAGTAATATGTGTGACTCAATGCTGCGTTATAATACTTGACTTGAATAGTTTCCGTGACAATTTTCCTGACTGACACTGACAGTTGAGGTTGCTAGTTCTTATCCTAATTTCAATAATAATTTCACGTGGATTCTTGTTGAAATGTTTTATTAAATTATTATTGTAGTGAGCATAATGGACGCATACGATATATTCAAAAAATTAACCAAAGGTTTAACCTTCAAACAACGCGTTTTAGGCGTGAAAAACAATGTAAGTGTCAGTTATAACCTCAACTTTTGCACTTACCGACCATCGTATACTTGTAAATGTTTCAATTTCGTTCTAGACAAGTACAAAGAGTTTACCGGTAAAGAAAGAAGAATTAGAGTTAAAACAGGAGTTGCCCAGTGAGGATGAGGAAGAGACACACAATGTAAGCGACGGCAGCGAAGCGAGCGAGCCCGAATCGGATGATAAAGATCTACAGCTGCTGGATGGAGTTAAGTTGGGTGAGAAAAAGAAAAAGAAGAACAAGAAAGAAAAGACTGAGGATTTGTTGAAGAAACTGGAAATTGAAGAGGTTGGTACAATATAATACACGCGAAGAGGCTTAAAGATACTACCGGTGACTGAAGAGCTGGCAGCTACCTCGCACAGAAAATTAGTCTTACTATTCAGCGAGGAAATGCTGCCAGCGTCTTCGGCACAATGCTGCAGGGGCCATTTATTATTTATTTTATTTTTTATTTAGATTTAGTTTAGTTTTTAATATTTTTTTTATTTTTATAGGCTTAAGCCTTATTTATATTAATAGTATGTAATTGTTATAGTATTTTATTCTCATTTGTTTCAATAAAAATAAATGATACATGTGAAAGTATTTTGTTGACATGGAATAATAAACATGAAACTTTTTGTCATCCAAAACTTCCGTGTATTCTTGAATTTTCAAGATTTTCTAAATGAGTTATTTTGGCACTGTGATTTAATATTTTATAAATCATATCATGCTTGAGTACTAACATAGGGACAGATTTTAACCCGTCCTCAACCAATGAAAGAAATGAACAATACAACGACAACTGTTTTAGCCTAGATGGTAGTGACCCTGCCTTCGAAGCTGGAGGTCCCGGGTTCGAATCCCGGTCAGGGCATGTATTTGTATAATGAACATGAATATTTGTTCTTGAGTCTTGGATGTTTTCTATGTATTTAAGTATCTATTTATCTATATAAGTATGTATATCGTCACTTGGTACCCATAGTACAAGCTTTGCTTAGTTTGGGACTAGGTTGATAGGTGTAAGATTGTCCAAAGATATTTATTATTTATTTATTAATAGGTTTCTTTTTTTTATGTGCCTGGAGATCTAGGATGGGTAGACTACTGCTTAATGTGAATAATCCTGTTGAGGATGCCTTATTAATCGTATTTTCATGTACGATGTTGATACCTTTTTCATTTATTTATTTTATTTAAACCTTTTGTTTTACAAACTAAATATTTTTACGTAATTAGTTTACAATTACTTATTCTAATTGTAAATGATGTTCGTAAGGTCATACTGACCTATATCTCTTTCGGATTGCCATTATCTGTTCCTTCTAAATATAAGCTTTGTATATTTTTCCATGTTTTTCTATACATTGCTATTTCTCTTTACTTTACCTTACTTTCATATTGTTGGGTTACAAGCAAGTCACTTAGTAACAAATACCTACTTAAAATAAAGCTTGTATATCAGCATCGTTTCAGTACTGAGATACGAGGTTTCGAAGAGTAGTGACAGATTTGATAGTGGGTTTTGCTTCTTACCCAACGATATAAAAACATTTTTAAAAAACTTGCATGCACATTCCTATGACATCAAGAGTTTACTTTTTCTATCTTATAATTCTAGCAAAACCGATTCCGCAATGAACATGGCATCAAAGTAGTCGGCCGCCACATCGCTGCTGCCCTGCAAGACTTCACGGAGCTGGTGACTAAGTACAATGTGAAACAAGCTCTTGTGGACACAGTGACTCGGTGTGGGTACTCTGAGCCAACGCCAGTGCAGAGACAGGCAGTGCCATGTATGATGGAGGTTTGTATTCACTTTTTTACTTTAGCGTCCCGCTCAAGTAATCTAACACAGAAATATTTTGTCTTTAATATTAAAAAAATATGTATGTATGTTTATATTGTAGCATTTGAATTTTGTAGTATTATGATACTGTTATTTTATATACATTGTATATTGTTTTGAAAAAATGACACCTTGCCGAGTTTCTTACGCTGGTTCTTCTCGAGGCAGAGGTTTATTTTATGAACCGGTAGTAGTTTTTTTGACATTTATAAGTGCATGTAACATGCCTAAATTGAAGAATAAATGATCTCATTTCATTACATTTCACTTAGATTTCATTATAACTTAAAACTATTTTGCCCCGTACTCCAGAACTTCTAGATGTTGAAAAAACTTAGTATCTAATTCACATAATGCATGTTTCCCTCATGACACCAGATTTTAAAGAACATATCCAACATGTTGTCATATTTGTTTTTATAAAGTATTTGCCACATGGATGTAAACAACCGTCACATTTCTACATTTAGGTACAATACAGTAGAATCCGTAGTAGAATCCGCTTTTAACGACTTCGAAATCACCACACATTAGATTTGATATCAAACATTTTCAAAGTAAATCAGGCCGTTTTGTGCGACGTCCTGTTAGTGTGACGTAATATCACCGGTCCCTTGACTGTCGCTTTATCCGGTTTCCACTGTACTATATAAGATTTCAAGCTTACATGGTCATTTACATTAGAATTACGATTTGAAACGGGATATTTACCATGTATATTTGTGTTTTTTAATTTCCCGATATTTCGGCACTGTTGCAAGCGCCATTATCAAGGATTAACTGACGTGCTGCGAGTTTTAGTTGTGGTCTACCCACACACCATAGCGATCTACCCTCTTCCTGGATACTTTCTTTTCTTCATTGATACTGTGAGTGTGGTGTGTCGTGACCGTAATCGAGTTTCAAGTGACAAGGCGGACGGTGGTAGTGACGGTGACACTGTGAGAAAAAAGCGAACCAGGAAGAGGGTAGACCGCTATGGTGTGTGGGTAGACCACAACTAAAACTCGCAGCACGTCAGTTAATCCTTAATAATGGCGCTTGCAACAGTGGCGAAATATCGGGAACTCAAAAATACAAATATACATGGTAAATATCCCGTTTCAAATCGTAATTCCACTGTACTAACTATGTTTGTGACTAACATACCGTGAATTCACTGCCTTGGCCGCTGGTAACTGACAATAAAACCACTCAAAGATAGTGGGAAAATAAGTGACAAAAATATTAAAAGATTATTTATTTATTTATATTAGGAGAACCAACAGCAGTACAAACAATGTAACAACATGCGTATTAACAGCACAGCCAATTACGGGATCTCACAGATAGCGCTAGAGTGTATATACTGAACTAAAGTGCGCATTATATGAAGATCTCTAATTTTAGAACTGAAAATAGCAAACAATTTTTTTATGATTCTTCATTTATCTAGCCAGTTTCTAGGCCTTTGGTAATTATTTTTCAAACTGACCTTGCTTGCACTATGGTTAATAAACTATACAGGAAGATTGTTTCACATAAGATTATCAAGCTAGAAAAAAAGCTATAGGACATTGCCACTGACTACAAGGCAGCCTTAAGAGGCCTTATAAGTTTTAAAATGTTTTGATTTCAAATTATGACAAAAGTATTGATAATACCAATAAAGTGATTAAAGGATACGATGACTTTATAAAAGTTTTAGATAGTAACATAGCCATTTCTTGATTTTATTGTGCGTAGTAGAATTTAAGCGAAAAAATGCCGTTTTTAGTTTGAAAATGGTCGTTTTGGAGTGATATTTGAAATGATATTTCTTAATGAAAAATCCAAAAAATACATTTAAAAGTTCTGACATTAGGTCGCAATAGTCCTGTTCTAGATAGTAACACTGAGAAAATGTCAAGATGCGTGTAAATTCAAACAGAAAATGGCCTAAATAGATGAGCGTTTTTTAACTCATAAGGGCTCTTAAAAAGAAAAACTTAATTAACTGAGAGAAATGAAGGTCTCCACTTCAGCGTCGATAAAAATGGTTTTGCATGTCTGGATGTCTGGCGGATCTCCTCTCCTTTACAGATCGCATTTCTCAACCGATTCTTGTCAAATTTTGTGAGCAGGTACGATTTTATAGATTTTTAAGGCAGTTTTTGGATTTTTTCAAACAACAACCACTCGCTATGCCTACAGTGTGTCTACAAGCTCACTATAATGCGCGAATTTCAATGATACTAAGTTGATCAGTCGATTGTTATAATCGTTCTAATAAGTCGACTAATTTGATAACTGATGACATTCGATTATTGGTGATACTACTAATCGGCAGCCACCCGAGGTCGACTAGGATTAGTAGTAGTTGTAGTAGACTAGTTGTAACTTCTAATTATTAGTCATCATTCGATTATTATTATACACTAGCAGCTACAAGCTGGTGCGCGTATATCACTGCACTTGTCTTTTTTTTATATCCGTTGTTTATTTTAAATGTTTATCAAGTCTATTTTTGAAACTGTTCACTGAAGGGGCACTTATCAGAGTCTCTGGTAGTTTATTCCACTCACGTACTACACGATTTGTTAAAAAGCAAAAAAAAGATTATTAGCATTAGTATACCACTAATTTCTAATCTGAATATTGGCATGGGTAATCACTAATCATTCGAATTCAAAATCATTCCATCCCGCGCCTCATTAGCTCACAGAGACACTAGTACTAAACAAACTTGCATAATTCACCCAAACAGGATCGTCAAATCCTCGCCTGCGCTCCAACCGGCTCAGGCAAGACCTGCGCCTTCCTCCTCCCCATTCTCCACGCGCTGGGGGCTCCGCAGGGCGGCCCGCGGGCCCTGGTGCTCTGCCCCACCAGGGAGCTGGCGCACCAGATATACAGGGAGGCGCTGCGGCTGAGCGAGGGTACGGAGCTGAGCTGCAGCGTGGTGCGGAACATGAAGGAGAGCAAGGTTAAGGAACGGGAGGCCACTATCAGGAGAAGCGGTGAGTTTAATTGATGAGTACAATACAATACAATACAAATACTCTTTATGTCACACCTGGCCATAAAGTGGCAATTACCGCACGCTCCGCGCACGGAAAATCCCACTTCCACCACTTCCACCCAATCCCACTGGCCAGGGAGTGACATAAAATTTTGTACTTACCTCGGGCGGCAATTAAGAAAGCCTCAGATCGCATAATTATCACCCTTGCCTTCGGCTCGGGCGTCAAATACCTGCGATCTGAGACATTCTTTGTTTTACCGCCCTTGGTAAGTAATGTACTATTATTGCACACCTCACATAATAAAATAGCACATAAAAAACAAAAAAACATAGATACAGGGAGACAGAGGCAGAACAACGGGCGGTCTTATCGCTAAAGAGCGATCTCTTCCAGACAACCTTTGGGTAGTGGAGAAATGAAATATAAAGCTGAAAAGTGGGTGGTGCATAAACTATTACAATGAGAATAAAAAAAAATTCCAAAACAACTATAACTATAAACATATGAGTAACGAGTAGGCTGGGGAAAAAAGAATATTAGTCCATTCTTACTACCATTTTAATGATGAACATGAAATAGTAATAGATTATGATTATGAAACACTGATTCCAAAAGCCAGATATTTAGAAGTGCCGAATAATATTAGATTGAAGAAGACATTTTTGTTGTTGTTAAAGTATTTGTTTTAATTTATTTTGTTTACCAATTGTAGAGTGTTTTTAGTATAATTATATACATTGTTAATATGTACTTATCTACTTTGATTTTGACCTCAAAAAAATATTTTAACATAATGGCGACTCCTTGGATTCTAGAACCACGGCGAGCGTCCAAAAGTCCCAAGCCTAGTTATTCATTTGTTCTTCTGAGGCCTCATACAAATTAGATCAATGACATTTAAACCACGTGATTTGGATAATACTTTTAAATTTTCATTTGTTTTAAAACAAATGCAATTGTGATACTTTAAAAATGTACAATTCTGAATCTCCAAGCATCTAGCCCAGAGGTTATAGTCATTACTGCAGAGGCCGTGAAGTAAGGGATTGCCGGACGAATTTGGGGTAGACGAGGGGAGAGGAGGTAGGATAAAACGAGTCTTGCAAACCTGTTCCGGCCAAGGATTGTATAGCGCTTTTCTCAACTACCAGGCAATCCCGAGTGAAATGGGACACTTTCTGCTTTCTTGGTTAACAATCTACTAATTATTATATATTACTTCAGATATCATCATCAGCACGCCGAACAGACTGTGCTATCTACTCAACAGAGACAACGTGAACATCTCCCTTGACAAGTGAGTACTGTAGGAGTCAGATTCACGTACATATGGCTTCTGCATTCTCACACAAATTACAATCTAACAACTTTCCCGTACGAGCCACAAAATGTCACGCCGTCCGTTATTTTTCCATGAAACAAAAATGGCTACCGTAAAGCCTGGTTACTTTGATCACATAGCGGGCAACTTGTGGTTATTTAGGTTTAAAGACATTTATTCTCATATAAGATCTACAATCACTTCCATGAGAACATGGTTATAGACAAATACAAGTATTCGACATGGTTGTTGTCACCGCAAGAATGCAAAATCATATTTAAGGCAGACAACACATACAGTAGTAAGTAATAAAAAAATTAAAACAATAGTAATAACAGGAATTAAGTCATGCAAAATATTGAAACAATACAGGTAGGTAGTGTACTAATTATAGACAAGCTTATTCACCCATTCAGATTCATTCATCATATTTACGCTATTATTACTAAATGTACGGGCTAAAGATTCTCAAAAAGTTGGATAGATAAATATTCTAATCGATAAATAAAGTAACCTTGCCCAATAGTGAACACCTGTCATTCGCCTCTCATAAGATCTAGCACTGAGACTTACCTTACTAATTTTCGGAAAAAAAATTTTTTTCAGGGTCCGTTGGCTAATAATCGACGAAGCCGACAAACTGTTCGAAGGTTCCGCCGACGAGCAGTCCGACTTCAGACAGCAAATGGAGCAGATCCTGGCGGCGTGCGGCGGCCAGCAGCGCCGTGTGGCGATGTTCAGCGCCACGCATACCCCCGCCGTGGCCAAGTGGTGTCGGCGTCATATGCGGGGGCTGATTAATATTACCGTGGGACAGAGGTTAGATCCTCACTATCAATATCTTTACAGAGGTTAAGTCATTATAAATCATATTAAGTCATTGTCTCTACAGAGATGGATCATTGTCTATACAGAGATGGATCATTGTCTATACAGAGATGGATCATTGTCTATAATGAGATGGATCGTTGTCTCTACAGAGATGGATCATTGTCTATAATGAGATGGATCGTTGTTTTTACAGAGATGGTTCATTGTCTATAATGAGATGGATCGTTGTCTCTACAGAGATGGATCATTGTCTCTACAGAGATGGATCATTGTCTATACAGAGATGGATCATTGTCTATACAGATATGGATCATTGTCTATAATGAGATGGATCATTGTCTCTACAGAGATGAATCATTGTCGCTACAGAGATGGATCATTGTCTCTATAGAGATGCGTTATTGTCTCTAAATACAGAGATAGATCACTGTGTCCACAAAAAAACCATATAGTTATCGAACCTGATTATAAAATTCTACGAAAAGTTGTTGGAAAATGTGATTTGTTAACATTGAAAATGCATCATCACCTGGTACCCAACTACCCATAATACAGACTTTGTCCAGTTTGACAATAGGTAGATTTGCGTAGAATATCCACAAATATTAGGTTAGCTGGAAGAAATCCCTTACAGGGATAAGCTCGCCTTAATTTATGTTATGTTTTATTCATGTACAATAAAGAATTTTACATACATACATACATATTTTTTTTCAAAGGCTATACGAATATTTTCGCAGAAATGCAGCTACAAACCTAGTGGATCAAGAGCTCTTGTACTGCGGCAACGAAAACGGGAAGCTGGTGGCCTTCAGGCAGCTCGTGCAGCAAGGACTCAAGCCTCCAGTTCTAGGTATTATGTTTATTTTTTTAACCTGACTGTGGCTTTATAGGCCGGGCCCAATAAAGCGATAGGAGTGCGCGGTTGGAGAGTAGCCAGGGGAAACCTCCGACACGACCACGCGGGAGGTTTGGAACACTAGAATACTCTAAGGGTGGGTTGCACCAAACCGTCTGTAATCGTAAGCGGTGTTCGTTAAAATCTGATTGTATGGAAAGTTTGACAAGTTTCTATGGGATGACAGCTGCCGGCGCCATATTTGACGATGACCGCCTGTGATCGTTCTGCGCAATAAAAATTAGTTTCAAATTATTTGAGATAGTTTATTTACATTTAATTCGTTCCAAAATCTGTTTTACTGTTCAAACAATAAGATATAAAATCCAATAACATGTTATAAGAAATCCGGCCAACAAAGCATTTTAAGCTAACTATATACTCACGGACTGTGTGTATTTCCAGTGTTTGTGCAGAGCAAGGATCGCGCGAAGCAGCTGTTCAAGGAGCTCATATACGACGGGATCAATGTTGACGTCATCCACGCGGACAGGACGCAGGCGCAGGTACTCAACGTCGTAAAGTCGCAATTACAGCACGCTACACTACAATTCTTAATTAGACAAATTAATAGAATAGAATAGAATAGAATAGAAATGTATTTATTTAGCACACGTTATTAAAAAAGTATACAATTTAATTGTAAAACAACTTGTAGGTACATCTTATGTGCTAAATAGGACACCCACTCAGCATGTTGTCACGGAAACCGTGACGCTGGTTTTCAGTGAGTGCCCCAAAACTAGGAATAAAATAAAATAAACTAAACAATATTTTTTTTTTTTTTAATTTTTAGGCAACTTATTACATTATTAAATTAAACGTAATCATAATCATTTATTTGTATAATCACATACATTACATTTACACAGATGTTATTTGCAAAGTAAGAGGTATTGATACCCAGGTAGGGCATAGCAAAAATATCTTACAGACTAAATTAGAATTAATATTCAAATTAAATTAATTACAAAAATAAAATTTAAAAAATGTCAAGGGTTGTCTCATAAATAATAAGATACAATTAAATTCAAATCAAAAATAAATGCATTAAACTTATTGAACTAAAACATGTTAAAAGATGAGAGAATAGTACATTACTTACCAAGGGCGGTAAAACAAAGAATGTCTCAGATCGCAGGTTCGGCAAGGGCGATAATTATGCGATCTGAGGCTTTCTTAATTACTGCCCGAGGTAAGAACAAAATTTTATGTCACCCCCTGGCCAGGAAGTGGGATTTCCCGCGCGCGGAGCGTGCGGTAATTGCCACTTTATGGCCAGGTGTGACATAAATGAACTTTATTCTGCAAATTGGCCGCAAAGGCACTTTTACAAGTCAAAAACTACTAGCGTTTCTCATGAGACCACTGCCGAGAAGAAACGCCGAAAGAAACTCGACAGTCAGTCATTTTCTCCAAAATATGCTTATTACAATGATACTACTTACTAAAGTAAATGTAAGTGGTAAACAACAAAAGAGAATTGAAAGAAAAACGAGGAAAAAATAACAATAGGTATTTACAATGTGTAGTTACACAAGAAAACAAAACATGTCGAATCGTTTGATATGCTTTCCTGCAAGAAATGTGTCAACTAGATACAATGAAAATATTATACAAGACTCTTTAGGCTATTTAGGTATTTGGTTGATTAAACGTTTACGGGCGCACATCGGGCGCTTTGTTCTGTTATTTCTTTTATTTGTTTCTTTTTCAGTCTACTGTAATTTTTGTGTAGTGTAATTCTACATTATTTCTTCAAAATTCAAAATACAAATTCAAAGTTATTTATTCTTTTATCAAATAACGTTAACAAGGTTCGAATCCTCCTTTTAAGTAAAAACTTGTGTTAGAAGGAATTCGCTCTTTCATACAAGGTGCTGAGTAAGTTAAGGATAAAATAAAACAATGAATTAATCTTAAAATCTATACTCAAGAGCAAAGGAAAATGAGACACTACCAATCTGGATTACGAAGCAATTTGTTCAGATCTCCCAGCTCTTAAGTTTGGTTACAAAGATAAAGTTGGAACAATTTTCTTAAATAATAGATACCTCTAAACCGCTGACCGCTTTGAGTGGTTATTAACTGAGCGCTCCCGTGCTTTGGAAGGCACGTTAAGCCGTTGATCCCGGCTGCTGTCTATGATAGCAGTCGTTAAGCCAAGTTAGAGGCCTTCGCGGGCGGCTTGAGAACTTCTAACAGTCAAGTTGCTCACTCACTTGACAAGCCTAATTCCAATAAGGTCTGGTTTCCCCTCGGGTTGGAAGGTCAGATGGCAGTCGCTTCCGTAAAAACTAGTGCCTACGCCAAGTCTTGGGATTAGGTAGCGGACCCCGGGCATCCTTCAGGATGCAACTGTACCGGGATAACGCTAGGATAATGATGAGGATGATGATGAGTAGATATCCCTAAAACAGTAGGTATATTAGGCTCTAGTGAGCAAGTACATATAATGAAAAAAAAGATATTTGCATGCAAACTTTAACAATATTTGAAGTTTTTGAGCGATTACGATTATGATAAAACTGGTAGTACAGTAGTAATAGTAGTCTTCACACTGGAAGCTCAAACTTACACAGAACTTTTAGTGTACCCCTAGCGAGAACAAACATGAAAAAACACGCGCCCCTAGGTAGGCTACTTACATTTTACAATAATGTTGCTGTAGCAGCCAACCTGGATATATATCACGACACTATTGAAACGCATAAAAAGAAAATAACCCAATATCTAGCCTCGTCAGTTGCTCGTTAAATAATTTTACTATTGTACAAATCTAAATTCGTCTTGTGTATTTTATGTCTTTACAATTCAATACTTAGATTAATGGAAAATTTCACGTTGTTTATAGATATTAAGAACCATATGATTTTATTATAAACATCAAACTAATACAAATACAAATAGTTTATTTCCCAAAAATATTTAAAAACAGTTACATTTTGTGCTGACCCCCACACTAGGCATAGCCTGTCCCGTGGGGGAATCGGTGCGGTTTACATATAATTATTACATAAGCGGCTAGTGGCATAACAGAAAGAATACAATAAAACAAGCTTAGGCCTAAATAAAACAAAGCAAAGTATAATAAACTCTCATAGTAGTTAGCATAGATCTGTACTTAAGTTCTGTAAAATGATGTGTTCACCTGTAATTGGGGTACATAAGCCCCCACATTTTTTATACCAAAGACAACTGTAACCTTACCTTATGTACTCTGTTGGTGTCCCGTGTAATAAATAAATAAATTTGCGAATGGGCCTTATCTTACGTACGTATATATTTATAATATGTATTTATTATA
Source organism: Epiblema foenella (assembly GCA_963556455.1). Lineage (NCBI taxonomy): Eukaryota > Metazoa > Arthropoda > Insecta > Lepidoptera > Tortricidae > Epiblema > Epiblema foenella. The sequence continues at coordinate 20,542,714 of OY747108.1, forward strand.
TGTTATAGTTGTTATATATTTATTTGGTTTTGGTTTTAGCTATAAGTTTCCTTATTGAAAAGTTTTAGTACACTGTGTAAGTTTGTCTATCTCATTCTCCCACTATACACTCAATCCCTCAAAGGTTAGCTGGAAGAGATCCCTCATAGGGATAAGTTCGCCTTTGTACTCTAATCTTATGTGACATGTATATTGTTTTAACCTGTTATTGTGTACAATAAAGTGCTTACATACATACATTATCTCAATGGTCCGGTTATTGTTCTCAGCGCGATAACGTGGTCCGCAGCTTCCGCGTGGGCCGCGTGTGGGTGCTCATCTGCACCGAGCTGATGGGCCGCGGCATCGACTTCCGCGGCGTCAGCCTCGTGCTCAACTACGACTTCCCGCCCTCCGCCATCGCCTACATACACAGGTACAGTAGTACCCAACTGATATGGCTTACCGATGTACCTGCGCAGAAGATGAATTTTTAAAGCGCGGGAAATGCTATTGACCTATCGGCACGCTCCACGCACCGCGCTTCTTGTTCCTGTACCGCTATTGGTCCGCAGCTGCCGCCATGCTAGCGCGCGCCGCGTGGCATGTTAGTCAGCCGCCATACTTCTGATCGAGTGCACGCGCATTATGAACAGTGTATTATGAAGCTTATAGTAGTGATCTAAGGTTAATTGTAAGTTTTAAGCATTCTTTCGTTAATCTTCGGAGCGATACTTTCTTTTCTGCGCGAACGAAGATTCACGACGCGCCTTATCAGTTGGGTACTACTGTAACACGCGTTGACTTCACACGAGCATAGCTGCCCACCATTAAACCGATGAACGAATACCTAAATAATAGTTATTTGTTATACAAGGGCGCAAACAAGGGTTGAACCGCGAGCGAAGCGAGTGGTTCGAAATAGAATCCTGAGCGAAGCGAGTGGTTCAAAAACAGAATCCTGAGCGTAGCGAGTGTTGCAACACACGAGACGTAAAATAACTTTGCAGCCGTGTATAACACAAATCTTTTCACCTCACTAGAGCGAGGAATTTTTTTCCTCCTCCTCGTCCTAACGTTGACAGTTGCGTCCTAAATATAGTTGTCCACTACCTAATCCCGAGATTTGGCGTAGGTACTAGTTTTTTAACACAACAGCACAATATAAAATTATTGTTGCTGGACTGTCTGGACAGGCCTTTACATGTTATTGTTTAAGAAAGTTACAAATAGCACGTTCGAATTTCAAATATTCTTTGCACTCTTGTGGATAAAACGCAGTTTTGCTATCTGTTTTTAAAGAATAAGAAAGGGCTTTCCGAGCTAGTGAGGTGAAAAGAACATTATTATTTGTATGTGTTTCCCGTTTACGGGACAATGGTATCCCGAAACTTTGGGAGGCGTGCGTGGAGCCGAAGTACCGAGGCACCGAAGTACCAAACGAGTACCACATAGGCAACACGTAGAGGCCCTTTTGACACTTTAATGAAATGCAAGGGATACACCGAGCGGATGCTATCCCTGCCCGTGTCATGGGACGCACACAGAGACAGCACCCGCCAGGGTGTACAGGGACTATTTCTGGTTGATGGAGTCTAAATGAACTGGGTTATTGGGTGAAAATGTTGGATTAATGGCTGGGCTATTGCGTGAGACACCGGACGCCTGCCTAATAAAACTGTCTCAAATATTTATTTCCGGCAGACGGTGACTCGCTCTCTGCTAGATGGGCCCCCATAAAATAGCGACATTATAAAATGGCCTAAGGGCAACACCGGTCAGAGAGCTGGGGGTGGAGAGGTGGCACTGGACTTTAAACATATAGCCAACTCGCCACTTAGGTGACCACATCCACCCTCGAGCATCAGCTCTTGCGACTCCACTCTGGACGGCCGGTTAAGGCAATTATTATTATTATTAAACTTATAATTTTATACGTCACAGGGTGACGGCACTGTTGGAAATGTAAGCTGACAAGCGCCAGTAATGGACATTTCATTCTTAACCCTAAGATCATACGGTTTTAAATTGATTGTTCTATAAAAAAATAATCGCTCAAATTATCTTTTAAATAAAATGCTTGTCTGTTGGTGTTACTCTTTGTTGATAAAATATAGTGTGACTTATATTTTATTCATAGAATTGGCCGCGCCGGTAGAGCAGGACAGAAAGGACGTGCCATCACTTTCTTCACTCAAGACGACGTAGCTAATCTTAGAAGGTGATTTCTTGTATTAAATTAAATATATTTTATATATGGGTGGATCAACTATTCTTTATTGCTCGTCACCATGATTACGTCTCCTGAGTCACTCTTTAAAACTGTGATTTTATAGGGTTTAAATATATTAAACATGAGTTTTAGCGATGAGCATCAATCCATTTGGACATGGGTCATCCCTTGAGCATGCTTGAAGTCCATATTATAAACATTTTTCTAAGAAACTTGGTTACTGTTGTCTCCTCGCTGACGGAAGAGAATAACAAGAAAATGTTGATTGACCCATATGTTCACTTGTTTGCCTGCTCCATAAGAAATGATTACTACATTTGGTAGATCAATTAATATGGTAGGAACAAAATTCTAAGAGTGTATTTTGTCAATCGAGGGTAAATACTACAGAATCTACTAGTTACATCATTTTTATAGAGAGATCATTTATATGTTTCACAAATCACAAAAACTATGATAATTATACCTGCTCACAAAATTTCACGAATATCGGTTCAGCAATGCGATCTGTAGAGAAGAGCAGCCGGCCATACGAAAGCATTTTGGCCTAAGCTGAAACGGCGACGCCTCGCTCGCTCGGTCAATAAATCATGCATAAATCACTTAGACACCATAATGTGTTCCTTCTGCTGTCAACACAGTGCATTCTCAAATCTTATAAAGGGTCGGCAACGCGCACGTGACTCCTTTGGAGTTGCGGGCGTCTATAGGCTGCGGTGGCCGCTTACCGTCAGGTGAACCGTGCGCTTGTTTGCCACCGGCGATGTATAAAAAAATCATGAATTACAATAAAGTTTGAATTGAAACGTAGCGATAGCTTCAGTATATTCGTGATATTTCTTATCCGACTCTGGACTCTATTCTAACACCATCTGCCCGCTTCCTATGGGCAACAATTCATATAAAAATAACCCAATTAATTGTATGTAATAAATTCATCTTATGATTATTTCAATCACACTTGCATATTTTTTAAATAAAATATTCAATGTAATATTAAATTCATAACCAGTCGAGCTAATATGGACAATTTTCATATGGCAATGTTTAGATTTCAAAATTGTGTTACGTTAATAACTTACGGTTGTTCAGCAATTCCCAAAAGACTGTTACACTCACTTTTCTGTATATTTTTCTATTTTGGATTACACCAGCTCCTAAATCAACAGTCCACTATTTTTATTTACCACTACGGACCTGCGAAGATTTTACACGTACGCATCACGTTCCAGTATCGCATCAGTGATGAAGCAATCTGGTTGCGCCGTGCCCGATTACATGTTGGCGTTGAAGCAAAACCCAAACAAGAGGAAGAAACTGGCGAAGAAAGCGCCCAGGAGAGACGAGATATCAACCATACTGGGCAAACGGCCTGACAAGTACGTAGACGAATGTAGACCTTACGATCCAAGTCACAAGGAGTACGTACACGAATAATTCTTCGCGTTAACTTACACTGGAGTAGTAGAAAATTGAGCCTTAATGTGTCACTAATTGCACGCCTTTTATTGTAGTGTTTCGGTACCCGAATTGGGATTATCTATTTAATATTACCTCACAATGTAATTACCATGTTGGTGTCTTTGTTCAATGTGTCATACATAGCTTTTAGCTCATTTTCATATAAACTCACTACCTTATTGTCCGCGAATGTTGTGTCGATACAAACCCGATAGGGTTTAACGACACTTATCTGTCAAACCTAATATAAGATTTTTCTTTTTAATGTAATATATATATAGACCTTACGATCCCAGTCACAAGGATCAAATTGTTATGTTAGCCTTCACAGAGAGAGACGACCGCTTTAGCCTAGTTGGTAGTGACCCTGCCTACGAAGCTGGAGGTCCCGGGTTCGAATCCCGGTCAGGGCATTTATTTGTGTGATGAACACGTATATTTATTCCTGAGTCTTGGATGTTTTCTATGTATTTAAGTATATATTTATCTATATAAGTATGTATATCGTCACTTAGTACCCATAGTACAAGCTTTGCTTAGTTTGGGACTAAGTTGATTTGTGTAAGGTTGTCCACAAATATTTATTTATTATTTATTTATTTATTTAGATTTGATCCACTAAGGCTCGGTTTTATAAAGATCCGTTAGACCTTATGTCCGTTTGTTATGACAAAAAATGTACTAAGTTACTGAAATTTGATCTGACATTTGGTCTAACGGATCTTTATAAAACCCAGCCTACCCCGTACAGCCGTACCCCGATGAAAATAGTATTCCAAATTGTATTAGATATTATTCAGACTTAATCAAGCGGAAAGTTATGGAAGCCAGGCAAAACTATACTGAGGATAGATTGCGCGATAGTCGTAATCCCTCAAAAGAAATTTGGAAGATTATAAAAGAAGAAGTATCGACTTCACAGAGTAGGAAAGATATCACCCTAAACTGTAATTCAAAACCTGTCCCTAAAGAAGAGGTACCCAACTACTTGAACTCACATTTTTTGAGTGCGGCGTCAAAATTGAACATAGGGGTAGATGAACAATATGCGATGCGATGTTTAACTGACCACTTACAGACCGCTGATATTCCCATTGTCGAGTTACCGATCGTCACTCGAGCCGACCTTGATCGCATTCTTAAACGTATGATGAAATGCCGGAGTACTCTTGACATTTATGACATATCTGTGAATATAATGCTATCAATATGGCCGATACTTTCGGAGATGCTGGTTACTTTGATCAACGAGATGTTTTCAACTGGTGTTTACCCTGACATACTCAAATGTACAAGGGTGTGCCCAGTGTACAAGAGTAAAGGTGAGAAAACATCAGTTGATAACTATAGACCCATATCGATAGTACCAAGCATCTCCAAAATTATTGAGTCTATTTTATCACAGAATTTGATAAATCACCTTGAACAAGACTTACTGACCGGCAGACAATTTGCTTATCGAAAACACAAGTCTACCACAACCGCAGCTTATACCATGATCGACAGTATTACCACAGGCCTTGATGATAAGTATAAAATAGCTGGCATATTTTGTGATTTGTCGAAAGCTTTCGACGTCATTAGTCATGATTTACTAATAAAAAAGCTGAAGTGCTATGGGCTGCGTGGAAAAAGTAGCCACCTACTAAAATCTTTTTTGGAAAACCGAACACAAACAGTTGAAGTGATGTCAGACGGTAAGAGAATGAGATCAGGGAGTGGCGGCGTGACGGTTGGGATTCCGCAAGGTTCAGCATTAGGTAATACCTTGTTTCTTGCCTACATAAACGACCTGCCATCAGCCATCACGGAAGGTCAGATCACCCTATTTGCCGATGATACGACTGTGGTAGTGAGGGCGCGTTCATATAACGAATTGAATGAGAAAATCTCAACTGTATGTAAACAGCTAAAACAGTGGTTCTCTGCAAACGGGTTGATTTTAAACGTCAGCAAATCTAATGTTATGTTTTTCAGTAGTAGGTGTGTCCCAAGCGTAAGTCTTCAATGCCCAATTCCAATGAGCGACAAGTGCAAGTTTCTGGGCTTTACGCTGGACCCTACCTTAAATTGGAAACATCATGTAAACTCGCTGTGCGATAGGCTGAGCGGCGCGGTATTTGCACTGCGCAAGCTAAAGCCGTTGGTGTCTCGTGATGCGCTGAGGCAAACTTATTTCTCTCATTTCCACTCGCTTATGACTTACGGTGTAGTACTTTGGGGTAACTCGACTGATGCTGTGAGGGTGATGCGTATGCAGAAACGTGCACTGCGGACCATGCTTGACCTCAATCAGAGGCGCTCCTGCAAGGCGTTGTTTGCTGAGCACCGAATTATGACGCACTACTCCCAGTATCTTTTCGAAGTAATTATGTTTACACGAGAACACCTGTCACAGTTTAAGCGAGTGGAGGTGATGGGTAAGTGCATCCGCAGTACGGGAAAACTGCGGACAGTACCGCGTCGCACTATACTACAGGCTAAAAACGCGCGGGTAATAGGGCCGACATACTACGAGCACCTACCCGCTGACATAAAAAATGAAGCTAGTGAGGCAACGTTTAGGCGCAAACTGAAGAACCTTTTATTGGATAAGTCATTTTACTCTGTAAATGAGTATATTAACATTCTTAAATAGCACTTGATTTTTTACTTTATTTTTATTTTATTTCTATTGAATTGACATTTTATTTTAATTATAAATTGCACTATTTACTTGTTAGTTATGAGACATTGTTTCTAGTTTATAAGATCTGACATTTAATCGATATCTCTATGGTATCACTTACAAATTGTATTTATAGTGCTATATTAACTTCTGACATTATTTATTAAATTGACATTGTTTTGATTGGTACCCTTACATTGGTACAACTGTTAAATATTTTTTATTTCATCTTAGTTTCAATTTAATTTTTATATGACATTTTCAATTGTATTGTTTTCCTATTCATACTTTATATGACATTTTTAATTATATTATTCCCTGATTATTGTTTAAATGTAGGTATATATTTAAGTATATACCTACCCTCATATTATAATTATTAATTATTTCATTGTTATAACGATCGATATACGATTAGCAAGATAAGCGAACATGTTTTATAATGTAATTGTATATGGAGATAAATAAACTAAACTAAACTAAACTAAACTAAACTAAAGGTCGCTTGCACCAACATACGATCACAGGCCGGTCATCGTCAAATATGGCGCCGGCAGCTGTCATCCCATAGAAACTTGTCAAGCTTTCCATACAATCAGATTTTAACGAACACAACTTACGATTACAGATGGTTTGATGCAACCCAGCCTAAGAGTTTTCGTGAATCGACGTTTGTCTACTCTATATTATATGCAGAGATCGGACAGATTTGCGTCATTGCTCGCAATAATGTGGACATGACTCCAAAATTAATCAAAATTAATTAATTTTAATTCACGAAGCAGAGGGGCTACTACGAACTTCGAAATCCGAACTTCGTATCGTGCCGCCCCTTTCACTCTCGTGTTATACATTGTATGAGTGAAAGTGACGGCACGATGCGAAGTTCGGAGTAGGCCCTTTGGAGGTCCCGGGTTCGAATCCCGGTCATGGCATTTATTTGTGTGATGAACACGAATATTTTGTTCCTGAGTCTTGGATGTTTTCTATGTATTTAAGTATCTATATAATTATGTATATTGTCGCCTAGTACCCACAGTACAAGCTTTGCTTAGTTTGGGACAGGTTGATTTGTGTAGAATTGTCCCCAAATATTTCACTACATAGTATAAAACAAAGTCGCTTTCTCTGTCCCTATGTCCCTATATCCCTATGTATGCTTAAATCTTTAAAACTACGCAACGGATTTTGTTGCGGTGTTTTTAATAGATAGAGTGACTCAAGGGGAAGGTTTATATGTATAATACATGCATCAGCATTGCACCCGTGCGAAGCCGGGGCGGGTCGCTAGTATAGTATAAAATAAAGTCGCTTTCCGCTGTGTGTCTGTCCCTATGTATGCTTAGACCTTCAAAACTACGCAACGGATTTTGATGCGTATTTTTTAAATAGATAGTGATTCAAGATGAAGGTTTATATGTATCAGAATTGTCAGCAGGAGCCGGGACGGGTCGCTAGTATATGATTAAGGTAGCTGGGCGGTAATTACCGTTTTACGACTTTCAATATTATAATTAAAATGTTTTCAGGAGGAAACTGGAAAATGACAAGGATTCAAAAGACGAGAAAAGTATGAATAAAGGCAACACAAGCGCCAAGCGGAGAAAGACAGAGACAGCAGAGCCGAGTAAGAAAAACAAAAAAATGGCAAAGAATAATAAAAACGCGGCAAGAATTGTGAAGAAAAATAAAAAGAAGAATATTGTTCATAAAAAGTTAAATAAATCGAAATAGTAATGTGTAAGGTACTGGTTTAAGTGAAATAAACAATATACATTATCTTTATCGTTTCATCATTCATCATCATTTCAGCCGAAAGACGTCCACTGCTGAACATAGGCCTCCCCCAAGGCTCGCCATTTAGACCGGTCCTGTGCCGTTCGTTTCCACCGGATTCCCGCGACCTTCACCAGGTCATCACTCCACCTCGTCGGAGGCCTACCGACAGCTCGTCTTCCGGTGCGTGGACGCCACTCAAGCAGTTTCTGGCCCCATCGACCGTCAGTCCTGCGAGCAATGTGCCCTGCCCACTGCCACTTAAGTCTCGCAATTTTGAAGGCTATGTCGGTGACCCCAGTTCTACTACGGATAGCTTCATTCCTAATTCTATCACGCAGAGAAACCCCGAGCATAGCTCTTTCCATTGCTCTTTGGGTGACCTTGAGCTTTCTTATGAGGCCCAGTCTTTATCGTTTCAATATGCTGAAATCTGGTTTCTGAACGAATGTTTAAATCACTTTACCTTGGTCAGAAACCATACTTCAGGTAGTGTCTTAGCGTACCATGTCACGCACATACACCCACACACATCCACACATACACACACACACGCACAAACATGTACAATCGTACACCTTCAACCACTTACTCCTACTACGACTCTTCAAAATGATAAATTATTATAGGTATTTCGGTATTAATCATTGTTATTATTTCTTGTTTGTATACTACTTTGTAAAATTTCATGTCTTGTCTTGCCGCCGCATAATTGGGTCATACATGGATTTAGGTTCCAGTCTTTTCTGTGGACATACCAAAAGTTAAGGGCTACAAAGCTTAATTTTGGATTGGACCAGTAACCCGCATAAACAGTGTCTCCGTTTCTATAAATCCCTGTAATAAAAACATAGCTAACATGCACATAAGCCGTTAACTATTGACCACAGGAGGGACGACTTTTGTTTTTTCAACTAAGTATGACCCAATTGTTAATCTGTATTGTTTGGTTTCCACGGGACAGGCCCAGCGTAGTGTGGGGCCATAGCCACTATGTATTGAACTACTCTTTTCGTAAATAAATATATTTTCATTCCATTTCACTTATTTTTCTGCTCTAGAGGCTCAGTAAAAGTCATGTTACAAAATCAACCCTTTTATTGGTCATAGACATATAACTAAACCCATACAAAATATACAGTCTTCATTGCATTTATATACAAAATATAGCCATTTATACATAGATGTATATCTAAAAATATTAAGTTCAGCGAATGTTTAACATATGGCACCGATTTCCAAATTAACAAGATGATTCGGTGTTACTTAGGGTGGGTTGCACCAAACCAATTAATCGTATGCGATGTCTAAGGCTCGGTTTTATAATGATCCGTTAGACCTTATGTCGGTTTGTTATGTCAAAAAATGTACTGTTGGTCTTACGGATCTTTATAAAACCCGGCCTAATTGTCTAGAAAGTTTGTTAAGTTTATATGTGAGGACCGGCGCCATATATTTTTTTAATATCTTCAGCTTTGGAGCGAACCTCCATTTGCTAATAATTATGACTCCGGGGCGTTTTTTTGAGCGCCCCGGCGCCATTTAATCTTAATCCGTCTGTTATAAGTTGGTGCAACCTACCCTCAACTTACTGCCAACAATCTCGTAGCGCTACAATGACATGGGAAAAACCAAAACCGTATGTAGCGAAAAGCGCCTACGAGACGAACACCTAGCCGACTACTGACACAGTGTTTAGATTAATCTTAGTCTATCTTAGGTCAAAGTTATATTTAGCCTCTTAAAATCTTCAGTATAATTGGTCCAAAAATATATTTTTTATACCACGTCGGTGGCAAACAAGCGTGCGGCCCGCCTGATGGTAAGCGGTCACCGCAGCCTATGGACGCTTGCAACTCCAGGGGTGTCACATGCGCGTCGCTGACCGTTTAAAAATTTTATTGAAGAACCCCATACTGTAGTCCCTCTGGAAAACCTCGGAGCTCATTCCACAACCGGAGCGTCCGTGGCAGGAAATTCCTCTGAAACCGTACCGTACGCGACCATTTCGGTTCTAAGGTGTGAGGATGCTGACTGCGAGCGGTGCGATGGTAGAAAGCGGTCGTGGGCATCATATCGAACAGTTCTCCGGAGCACAACCCATTATACAAGCGAATATTTTATACAGGGTGTAACAAAACTATAGTGAGAATCCGTTTAAGGGCATATTCGGTATCGTGTTCTGATTAGGCAAAAGTAGAAGCATTTTTTTTGATGCAATAAATTGTTGGCCTTTGTATGGACTATTGGCTGACTTGGACGGCCATCGCCATAGAAAAAAAAATTTTTTCGCGTCAAAAAAATTTTCTTCTACTTTTTCCTAATTAGAACACGATACCGGATATGCTCTTAAACGGATCCTCACTAGCTTTGTTACACCCTGTATTTCAGACATTGACATTGTTATTATTAGTACAGTCGCCATAAGATATATCGGAGCGAACAAGGTGCTCACAAATATCTGAAGACGACTCTATTGTCAAGGCGTTAAAGTGCATGTTCAGATATTTTTGAGCACCCTGAAGAGTACAGATATATTTTATGGCGACTGTACAATAACGGGAATACACTGTACAAGTATAGTAACACCAGTGAGACGAGAAAAAGAGCGAGATACTAAATTATGACGTAGGAGCGATAGTTTATGAGTTAAGAAAGAGATTCTTTACAACATACATGGCAAGTTAATTCGATGAAGAAAAATGACACTCAGAGAAAAAAACCCCAGAAATCCTAATATAATATTATAAACGTGAAAGTTTGTGCGGATGGATGTACGTTCCGCTTAATCTCAAAAACTACTGAACGGATCTCTATGAAACTTTCCAGCATTGTAGCTTAGACATCAGAATAGGACATGGGTCATTGTCAGATTTAGGTTCGCGTCTTTTCGGGGGACATATCAAAAGTTAAGGGCCACAAAGCTTAATTTTGGATTGGTCTAGTAACCCGCATAAACGGTGTTTCCGTAACTATAAATCCATGTAATAAAAACATAACTTACATGTACATAAGCCGTTAACTATTGACCACCGGGTGGACAACTTTTGTTTTTACAACTGACAATGACCCACATAGGCTACCTTTTATCCGCGGGTAACACCGTAGGGCGCTGCTAGTTAAGAATAAATGCTCTAATGTTATATAAGTGCTCGTTAATGAGGATCAACGATGGAATAACAAAACAAACGCAAGGTTTTTGAGACTAGTAGAATTTAGTGAGTTCTTCCTGTTGATTTAAATGGAAATTAAACAATATATTAAAATGATTTTTTTTGAACCTGACTGTGGCTTTATAGGCCGGGCCCAATAAAGCGATAGGAGTGCGCGGTTGGAGAGTAGTCTGGGGAAAATCCAGGGGATAACTTCCGACTCGACCACGCGTGTGGTTTGGAACACTGGAATACTCTAAGAGTGTACGCTCCAGTTAGATTGGTTCAGCGGTTTCAACCGAATCTGAGGAGTGAGTGGAATCGAGCTACTGTCAGTTTTGTCGCTGGTTCACTAAAGCTGGCCTAGCTAAGTAGAGTCCAGCAAGAAACTCAGCTAGGCCCGACCGGGGTCTGACTCTACCCGGTGTGCGGCGGTACCGGGACGAATAGGGACTATATGTGTCTGTGTTGTCGCGATCGCGCGGTGGATGTCCCCGCGTATTAAAATGAGGAACATTCTTAGCCTAGAAGAAATATTTTCCTGTAATCTAACGTTAAGGCGTCGTGTACATTGTACCTACATTTAATGTTTTACTTTAAGTGTACGGCTTAAGTAGCATGTTCGTCCCTCTCGCACTTACTTGCTAGTAAAGGACGAATGATATATGCCATATCAACGTGATCAATCATACTACCTTGGCTGATATTTGTAACATACGTAAGTCCCAGTGCTAGGCAAAAGACTCATTGGCGATAGATAAAATAGCCTAAGTTCTATTACTACACAGAATAAATCATTTTACATTGCAATAAAGTTCATAATGAACTTCAAATACATTTAAGCCAGTGACATCATTTTGATTTCTTATATACAGAACAACAAGTATATTTTAATTTCTATTTTTCATGTAGACACTTGATTAAAAACTACGCATCATTTTCAACATTACAATATACCAACAACACATAATTTACAAATTCAACATCAATATACGTACACATCTAAATAAATTGCTAAGCTAGCAGCTGCAAGGTGCGATATACTTTCATCTCTTTCCAACCATTTCAAACTGGCTATAACTGCAAAAAAGACAAAAGTTACCGCTAGCAGCAACTGGCATAAAAATAATTCCATGATACGAAAAATAATCCTCACCACCGTTCAATGTTCAGCCTTTTTGTAAAAATCACACCAATCAGGACGTTCAACAACATCATTTCAAAAAGTCCACCAATCACAATGCACCACCGGAAATTTCCACCAATCACAGACCAGCGTCACTCACACAGCCAATCACAGGGCAGCCTTGGCATCTTATTCGCCGGCCATGGCAAATAGCCCGCTGTCTTGAAAATCCAATAATCGTACGATACTTTGCTTATGAGAAGTACTAGAACAAGTACTTCTAAAGTGATGATGTAGTATATGTAGTCGGTCCAGTCGCGAGGCGTGTGGCAAACTTGGAACTCCTTTAGTTCTACCACGGGACCCATGCCGTCTTCGCACCAGAGTTCCTTGTAGTCTTGGATAGTTTTGGAAACTTCGATAAGCCATGGCTGAAATTGAAATAAGTTTTCGTCAAACGAAAAATGAAACAAAGGGAAGGGGGGTTTGTTGATTGATTCACTTAAGTTTAGTTTGTATGCCTTTTATTATTTGTAGTTTAGAATTTATGTGTTATATAACGCTCTTTGTTTCCCATTACAATAAATAAATATAACTTGTAAAAACTAAATAAATGTCTTTTCATTTATGGGTCATACACGGAATTAGGTTCGCGTCTTTCTGTGGACATACCAAAAGTTAAGGGCTACAAAGCTTAATTTTGGATTGGACCAGTAACCCGCATAAACAGTGTCTCCGTTTCTATAAATCCCTGTAATAAAAACATAGCTAACATGCACATAAGCCATTAACTATTGACCACAGGAGGGACGACTTTTGTTTTTTCAACTAAGTATGAGCCTTATGTCGGAATATTCATCTAATCCAAATTTATAATAATTCAATTCAATTATTTATTTCAGACATAGGTCCATACAAATTTGTTAGTAAATACAATAATAATAATCTTATAACCTAAAGGGTGTTAGTAAATACCTAAACTAGATGCAAGGCGTGTTAAAAACTATTAACTATTACCTACATTTTTTTTAAAACATCCATGGACGTCCAGCGGGCATACATAGGACTGTCCCAGCGATTTGCAAACACGCTCAAGACATTCCATTTAGGACAGAAATTTCTTGTGATTGCGAACGGAAGGTAAGTTTAGGTTTGTTTGTTAGTAGCTTAAAATCCCCGAAGGGCAAACCGCAGAAACTATCAAATTATAGGGGTGATACCTACTCTTCTCTCTTTTACAGAATGCAACATCACATAGTATAAAACAAAGTCACTTTCTCTGTCCCTATGTCCCTATATCCCTATGTATGCTTAAATCTTTAAAACTACGCAACGGATTTTGTTGCGGTTTTTTTAACTAGATAGAGTGACTCAAGGGGAAGGTTTATATGTATAATACATGCATCAGCATTGCACCCGTGCGAAGCCGGGGCGGGTCGCTATTACTATATAACTACAAAACAGAAATTTCTGTTTCACCTAAATTTTAAGACAAACCAAATTAAAAATCTAAGCAGCTAGGTTGAAATTTGTCTAGCAAAATATTTGTATGGTATGAGGTAGGAAGTACACATAGAAAGAGATGAACGTACCTTGAGCACTTTTTCTGTGTTGCAGTCACAATGTATGTAGTTCCAGCCTATAAGAAACGTGTTGTACGCGGTCGCGCTCTCGAACATGTTCGACAGCATGTATGTGTGGATCTGTAATGCATCAAACTTTGCTTACTTTGCTATTCATATGTAGGTGAATAGGAACCTATAGGCGAATAGGCACCTATAGGTGAATAGTCACTTATAGGTGAATAAGCACCTGTAGGTGAAAATTAGGTATAATAGGTGAAAAAGAAGACGCAAAGTAAAAAGAAAAAAATAATTTAAAAGAGGGTAAGCGAGCCCGTGCTCGACATTGACCCTAGACCCTTTCAATGTTATTAACCGAGCGAGAGAAGTGATCGAAGGTCTCCGTTTCAGCTTGGGCAAAAATGCTTTCTTATGTCGTTTCGTTTGCGGATTCCGGCTGATCTTCCCTACTCGTATTTAAGTCGCATTTCTCAACCGATTCTCGTGAAATTTTGTGAGCAGACTCGACAATTATTCTATAATAATATTAAGATCTTTCTCTTGCCAATAAATATTTTGGATATTTAAAAAATGTGGGAATCGAATACATAATTTTTAAAATGCTTGCAATGTCTATTATTAGCCACTAATGCCAACATAATACAGATGAACAATAGACGTTAAATTAGGACGTAATTAACGTTATTACCTATTAAGGTATCAAACATGGGGACGTCTACCTTATATCGCATTAGAACATTTATAACAACATAAAACGGACCTTAACTCAAAGCACTAAGACTCACATTCTTCTGCTTGTTGCCTTCTCCAGCGGCTCGAGGTTCTACATATATGGAGTAGGGAGTGGGTATTTTTGATTATTGAAACAATATTTATACAACTTTGAATGCTACGATAATATTGACCCCCATATTGTGATAATAATCACCTGGTAACTGGCCTCTATGTCGTTGTGGTCCGCTATGAGCTGCTTCAGCTGTCCATAAGAGGTTATCTGGAAAATGACCCTTAAATCTAAGCACTAAGACTCACATTCTTCATTGCTTCAGCTGTTCATTGCCTACCGTCTTTAGACTGGTTATCTGGAAAATGACTCTTAACTCATAGCACTAAGCCTCACATTATTCATTGTTCCAGCTGTTCATACGACGGGTCGTCACCTACCGCCTCTAGACTGGTTATCCCTTAACTCAAAGCACTAAGACTCACATTCTTCAGCTTGTTGTGCGTGATAGAGAACAGCATGAAGTTATCCGCGAACTTCGTGCCCTCCAGCGGGCCGAGGTTTTCTATGTCGTTGTGGTCCGCCACGAGCTGCTTCAGCTGTTCGTAGGACGGGTCGTCGCCTACCGTCTCTAGACTGGTTATCTGGGAAAGGACAATGAACTCATGAACAATCTGCGTAGCAACAGAAACGCAGGTTGCCCAGCACCTGTGCCCCACAAGTTAGCTAAAAACGGACGATCAGCATATATACTCGGCCCAATATATAATCACCTACCAAAAAGTATTAAGGATGCACCTTCCTCTCATTATTTTAAAATAAGATTAAAAAAATGGCTTGTAAAATCAACATTTTATGGCTAATTTGCCGAAGAGTTTCTCCTCCTAGTGTTTACCCGGTTGTTTCATAAATGGCTGGTTAATCCGGCGTCTACCGGTCCCTAGGATCCCCGGGCTCATTACAAAACAATACTATTGCTAATTTTTTTCGCCGGGAGCCGACAGCTTAATTCAACTTTTAACACAAAAACTATCTTTTAACGCAAAAGAAGTATTTACCTAGGGAGGCACATCATGCCCCCAGAGGAGATACAACAGATTGCGACCCAATGAATCTGGAAATTCCTGGAAGCAACGGGTATAAGCAAAGAACTTTAAGGGCTGCCACAATAGATCAATACTGGTCGAAGCGGCAACGAAGGCCCACAACAAACAATAATAATAATAACACAAAAACTCAGCAGTGCTCGCGCCAGGCAGAGCTCGTTGACATCACCATCCCCCATGACGAGAACCTCGTGAAGGCCGAGAAGGACAAAGTCAGCAAGTACCTAGACTTGGCACACGAGGTGACCGCCATGTGGGATGTTGATTCAACGATCATTGTCCCGATAGTCGTCTCTGCGAACGGTCTAATAGCGAAGAGTCTCGACCAACACCTCAAGAGACTCTCGCTAGATGGCTGGGGCAAGGGTCAGATACAGCGCGGCGGTACTCCTGGACACGGCGCGGATAGTCAGGAGGTTCCTCTCTCTGTCGCCCTAACCACCGGTAGCTTAGGCCCTGCCTCGCTGCCGGCGGCACACTAGGTTAGGTTTTTATAATGATTTTATGTTTTGTAAATATTGTTTTATATTTTACTTTTTATATAATTATTATAAAACCTAACTTGAGCAAAAAAATAAATAAAGAGATAATAATACAAAAACTCACGTTATTGTATGACACGTTGAGTTTCCATGTGTTCGGCGGCAGGTCGGTGGGCATCTCCTTGAGGTGGCGCTGCGTGCAGTCCACCGTCACCATGTACTCCAGGTGCATGAGCTCGAGCCGGTCCAGGAAGCACGAGCAGTTCGCGCCCGCCGGCTTGATGTTGCGGCAGATTTTGGTCAGCTGGACATTTGATGCTTCATATTAGATATCAATAGGGTTGTTGTCTCAAAATTGATTACTCCAAAAGAAACGAAGCAGAAAAGTATGCGAAATTATGTAAATCCTATTGAGATATCTAAAAAAATAAGCTGCAAACCGTTTCAATGGAGTTAGAGATTTTTTTTAACCTGGCTGTGGCTTTATAGGCCGGGCCCAATAAAGCGATAGGAGTGCGCCGTTGGAAAGTAGCCTGGGGAAAATCCCGGCACGACCACGCGTGCGGTTTGGAACACTGGAATACTCTAAGAGTTTGCGCTCCAGTGAGATTGGTTGAGCGGTTTCAACCGAATCTGAGGTGTGAGTGGAATCGAGCTACTGGGAGTTTTGTCGCTGGTTCACTAAACCTAGCCTAGCTGAGAAGAAGCACTAAATCTAGCCTAGTTGAAAAGAGGGAGTTAGAGAGAGTAAGCACTCGACGTAAATGACGATTGTTCCAATACAGGTGGTTTTGCGGAAAAGCGACAGAAGATCCCCCTCTTAAAACTTTGAAAACTTATACCTTACTAGCGACCCGCCCCGGCTTCGCACGGGTGCACTATTTAATGGATGTTATTATACATATAAATCTTCCTCTTCAATCACTCTATCTATTAAAAAAAACCGCATCAAAATCCGTTGCGTAGTTTTAAAGATTTAAGCATACATCCCTATGTACATGCAACAACCACACTATAAGATTTCAAGCTTACATGGTCATTTACATTACCATGTATACAAATATACATGGTAAATATCCCGTTTCAAATCGTAATTCTAACAACCACACTGCTCGCTCGCTCTGTCCCTCTCCGCCGCTTGTCCGCTCTGTCGCTTTCTCTGTCCCTATATATCCCTATATAGGAACAGAGAAAGCGACTTTGTTTTATACTATGTAGTGATAACCATGTAATTATCTATGGAGTTATTATTTATTTATTTTATTATGTCGTCAGGGATCACCAGGTAGTGTGACTAGTGTGTACTGGCCAAGATGGGACTATCGGAAAACACAGAATGTAGAATGTGTGGTGAGGATGACGAGACAATGGAACACCTACTGTGTGAATGTCACGCCCTTATCAGACAGAGAATGAATGACTTTGGAATCGGCTACCCCGAGCCAAAGGAATTCAGAGTACTCCCGCTGAACTCAATCATCCGGTTCATGGAAAGGGTTGAGAACAGCTTGGAGTAGACATAAAGGAGGGGGCAATTGCACAAAAGATCCCAATGGGTCGAAGTGCATCCGCAAGGGCCCTCATCTAGACAAGATAATAAGATAATAAGACTAGTGTGTCGGCAGGTCTGTGTGTGGTCTGGTCTGATGTGTGGTGAGACCAATCTCACCTCTTTCTGTATCTTGAGGTGTTCAATGGGCACGATCTGCTTCTCCTTCCACCACTGCTGCTCGTTGAAGTGCAGGTCGCGCGCGCAGTACGTGTTGTTGTAGTTGAGGAACGTCACCAACGAGTTGTTGCTGTCCATGGCGGTTTGGAACTCCTTGCACACCATGTGGTTGTTCCCTGGAATAAGTTGAATTTTTAAAGCTTTTTTAGACATAGACATAGACACAGAAATATTTTATTTAACATCACATGGCATGACTTAACAGTAGCAGTTACATGTACAAATATCTTAAAATTAAACTTAACATATTAACATAGAATAATCATACGGACATAATTATGTGATGCTAAAAAGGGGCTTGCCTCAGCATAATGTTGCAGCAAGTTCACTACAACGCTGGTTTTCAGCCAGACCCTGGTAACTACAATAAAAATTATCCATTGCTCGCTATTGTTCGAAAACGAAGTGTCTCATCTCATTTATGAATGAATAGTGTAAATATGTGCGCGCGGGAACGTGTGTGTATTTGTATGTATGTGTGTGTGGATGTGTGCGCGTGTGTCTCTCTGTGTGTGTGTTTAACTTGGAATACAAGAAGAAGTATTGTTTTATTTGACCTGCGAATATATATAAGCATGTGTATGTATTAAAATATATATTCAACCTAATTAACGCTAGTGCCACTAATGATGTTACATTTTTCCCCTAAAGTTGCACCGCCCACAATTTCTCCGCTTTAAGGTCGACGGTTGAAAAAGTCTTCTGGGTGAGCTCGCTTCACCGTCGGGCTACTACGAACTTCGAAAACCGAATTACGTATCGTGCCGTCCCTTTCACCCATATAGTGTATAACACGAGGGTGAAAGGGACAGCACGATACGGAGTTCGTATTTCGACGTTCGGAATACAGGCTCTTCTTTGCCCCCTGGCTAGATGGCCAAGAGCAATCCACTTTTTGATTTAAGGCAAGGCCATTCCAGTGCAAATGACCGCGTGAGTTTGCAATTAACCATCCCGCTCTCTACGGAAGCTCTGCGCGTAATTTCGTAAATATTTAGTACATTTTTATTGATTGGAACACTGAATCACTTATGAAAAATCTATCCGGTTATTTCCTTAGAACAATAAAAAACTATCGTTTTTGTAAAAAAAAACGTATCACTGTCGTTGATAATTGGATGAATCAACTTTTTTTGTGTTGTCATCTTGACCCGTTGTCCAAGGGACACTAGTGGCGCAGTTTGTTCAAGAAAATGTTGAATTAAGTTCTACTCGCATGCTCAGTAGATGGACCATTATGGAAATAGCTTATAAGTACCCAAATACGTCTGTTTGATAAACTTAAATAGCATAAAATCACGATTGTATTCGAATATTGTCCCCTGGACAACTAGACGTAACCACGGCAACGAGTGCCACTAAAAAGTTTATTCACCCAATTACGAGATCTGCAGCATTAAAGTTATTTTTACTATGATATTTAGGATTTTTTGACAGAGTTACCAAGACATTTTTCAATATTTTGTTCGGTTATTTGTTTTCTTTGTTTCTTTTTCAGTTACTGTAATTTTTGTGTAGTGTAATTCTACATTATTTCTTCACACCGGAAGCTGAAACTTCAGTATTTTCGTCAGATCTGTGAATGGACCTCGCCTTAAAAAAATACCTTATGATGTTATGTTTGCCTTCTGTGTCTGTAACTTGTTACTCTGCAATAAAGCAGAGGGACAGACGTCCAAGCTCACCTGACATGTCTATTGAAATCTTCCGATTACTCTGCACGAGGCTGAGTGGAAACTCAGTCAAGTTGTTCGCTGACGCGTCCAGCACAGTCAGGTTGAAGAGGTACGCGAACGGACGCATGGTGGTCGGCAGCTTGGCTGTCGTCAGATTGTTGTTGGAGATGTTCAGGCAAGCGATTGAAGAGTATTTTGGGAACTGACCTGAAATACGGTATTTGATGTGAGTAAAGACTCGTGCACGAAGGGTTTTGTAAACGGCAAAAAAAAACACTTTTGTTGTTGAGCCTTATACATTTGACGACCGGTTTAGCCTAGTGGGTAGTGCATCTGCCTGTGAAGCTGACGGTCCTGGGTTCGAATCCCGGTCAGGGCAAATATTTGTGTGATGAGCATGAATATTTGTTTCTGAGTCTTGGATGTTTTCTAAGTATTTAAGTATTTATATCTATTAAATATGTCGTCGTCTAGTACCCATAACACAAGCCTTCTTGAGCTTACTGTGGGGCTAGTTCGATTTGTGTAAGATTGTCCTCTAATATTTATTTATTTATTTATTTTATTATATTTTTTAGTATTTGTTGTTATAGCGGCATCATCTGTGAAAATTTAAACTGTCCAGCTATCACGGTTCATGAGATACAGGCTGATGACAGACCGACAGACAGATGGATGGGCAGCGGAGTCTTAGTAATAGGGTCTCGTTTTACCATTTGGATACGGTACCCTGAAAAATACGTTATCAATAAACAGAACATACAAAAATTCTCGGGAAACATCAATTTTTTTTTCAAGCTAAGATTTAATACCTATATATGAAGAAATGCAGCTTCACCACAGATATAAATTTTTCACTGCATAAGTATACTTCATACCAAGACTATGAGTAATTTTACTAATCATACTTATAAGTAATGTGAGCCTTAACGCCTGTGTAAAGTACGAGACGTGGGTGTGAGTTTTATTACATTGCAGATTACCGAGGTAAGGTAAATATTCCAGTACTCGAAACCTTAGTGTCCAATAGATACCTATTAATAACCTCCCTCATAATGGCGTAAGATGGGAAGTGCCATGTAATGGGTCAGTATCAAGAACAGGGACGTTTACCTTATAATGAGTTAAATCAATCTATCAAACCGCGCAATATACCGTAAACCGGGGTTACTTTCAAATTAGGGGGCGACTTTTAAAATCAAGTTTTTAAGGCCTATTTCTAGTTTGTATTTGGTTAACCTGGGTCGGTGTTATCCCTTGGTATATTTCGTAACTATTTACTGAACTGAGTCAAATTATAAATTGTTAGTGACGTTTATATTAGTGGCCTTAATTTATCAAACTGGCCCCGTTTTTTCCTAAAGTCACCCCAGTTTACGGTAGTGAAATTCGATCTGTGATCTATGAAACTATCAACTTCAGTTTTACACACAAATCCACCGACGAAAAGCTACTTAGACATCTAATATTTTGATTCACTCACCATTTATATCGTCTTCTATCTCATGAACTAAGGAATGCATAAAGAAAAAAAATGTTTATCGACACTGATTAGTTGCCAAGCCATTAGTCACATCACATTAGGTAGTTATTTACTTATGTAAATACCGCACTATTTCATCTCACAAAAATGGCTTGCCCATGGTCGTGAGTGGGAAGATGTATCTACTATATCAGGCTAACATGGTAATTTATAGTTTTACACTAGAACTACTTACTAATAAATACATATAAAATTGTAATTCTTCCGGCAACATAGGCAAAGTTTCCCACAGTGTTGCCGGCTGTTGACGAGAATTTTCCAATATTCCCGTTCTAATAGTCTCTCTGATATGTATAACACTCAGCGCTAATAATACAGGTCCATTATTTATTAACCTGACTGTGGCTGACCGAGCCCAATTAAGCGATAGGAGTGCGTGGTTAGAGAGTAGCCTGGGGAAAATCCAGAGAAATCTTCCAAAACGACCATGCGGGCGGTTTAAACACTGGAATACTCTAAGAGCTTGCGCTCCAATGAGATGGTTGAGTGGCTCCAACCTGAGGTGCTTCAAAAGGTGTAGGTGCTTTCAAATTTCGGAAGACAAGCTGTCGGTAGGCCTCCGACAAGGTGGAGTGATGACCTGGTGAAGGTCGCGGGAATCCGGTGGAAATGAACGGCACAGGACCGGTCAAAATGGCGAGCCTTAGGGGAGGAGCTATGTTCAGCAGTGGACGTCTTTCGGCTGAAATGATGATGATGTTGACTTACCGACGATCTGTCCAATGTTGCCGTCGGTGAGAGCCATGGAGGTCAGGCGTCGGAACACGGACTGGGACAAGTCCAACTCAGTGATTGTAGCGTTCAGTACGTGAAGATTCGTGATGTTCTGCTTCACTGGAAGAGTCAGAGTGTTATTGAATTAGGTAAGGGGTATTGAGGTTACAGAGTTGCTGAATGAAGTTCTTTTAGGTCGCGTTCAATTCGATGGCTGAGATACGCGTCATACTCGTGATCGGGTGCTGTTTGTGGAGTCCGGTCTGTTCATGCTTGCTAGGACATAGTGACTACGTTAATACTAGTGTCTTTTTATAGGGGATTGACGAGAGACATCATCCTGATGTGGATTCGTTTTATTATCAGTGACTTAGAGACCATATACATCTTTAACAATATTAAATTAATTGTAATTTTGACGCTCAGAGACCATGTACATCTCTGGGATATTATATTAATTTCATTATACTCCTTGTTTAATCTTGAGACCTTATACATCTCTAACTTTACTGATGTTGTAATATTTGTAATAGATAACTTTGCAAGTTTATCTTCACTGTATGACATTAATTTTGGTATAATTGTAAACTCGAAATTATTATTCCTTCTTGAACTGTAAATTAATATTTTGACATGAAAAATGTATTACTTATTATAGTCAGACTTTCTTAAATTGTAAATTAATATTTTGACATGTAAAAGTGCCTTTGTGGCCTATTTGCAGAATAAATGTTTGTATTTGTATTTGTATTCTAGACAGAGTACGCCGTCACCTACTCACCGAGGTCTCGCCCGAAGAACAGCCTCAGCTCAGGAGCCAAGGCTGATCTTCGGGCGACTCAGGAGTCGGCAGTATGATGAAGCGAGACCTCTCCGTGACGATATGTGCCGTCGTCTCCCGGTGAAAAAAATAAACAATAGCATTCTTTTGTTATGATTCCTGGGATCCCAGGGACCGGTAGACGATAGTTTGATGTGCTTTTCCATGTATATATTTGGTTTTAATTTAATATTGTCACGAATAAGCTTTCTTTCTAAAAACCTTAAAGTACAGTAATTGAGTCATGAAAATGTCATTCAATGTCAAATTTTTGCACAAATGTGCAGAATAAATCGAACGTTATTGTCACTTTACGTACGTGTTAGACTTTGGACATATTGCTTGCGTTGGCACTTTGCGAATATGGTACCATGCATCGAAAGGCACATTTTTCCTATTTGCATAAAGACGCATTTAGGTAGCTACGCGAAAACACGTACACAAATTGAAACATACAAAACTTGAGGCTCTGTGAGCAGTGGCCCTCGCTATTGTTTCTTTTTTAATTTCCAAAATCTAACATATCAAAAAAGTTCTATAATTATAGTTATCGAACCTGCTTACAAAATTTCACGAGAATCCATTGAGAAATGCGATTTGTAGACGAGAACAACCGGAAATCCGGACATGCGAGAACATTTTTGTCGAAGCTCATTCGTTTCATTCGGTCAATAACAGGTAAAATGTACATTGGTGAGGTTGAATGGATAGGGCGAAAGCCAACCGTCCAGAAAATAGCTACATCGAACTCCGAACTGTCAAACTACGTACATATAATTGTAACTATATGTCATGATGCGAGTTTTTGTTTTTTGTTTGTTGTTTTTTCGTTCTGGCACGTATTTTGTATACCCTAAATTTAGGTTTTATTTTATAACATGTTATTTTTTCTTTATGGCTCAATTATTATTTCTACTTTTTTATGTAAAATATATCTGTCGTTGACGTCTGTGTCGCCACTTATCTTAGTTTTAACTTAGGTCCCCACTGAAAATCAGTGCCTCGGCTTGCTGTGTCTCGCCGTGGCTTAATGCTGAGTGGGGATCCTTTTTTAACATATTCTATTTTTAAATTAATTTGTGTATGGCTGAATTGTGAAGTTAAATAAACGTATTTTCTTTCTTCTTTCTAACTGGTTTCTTACAAACTGTGGCATTTCGCGTGTATGTTATATTACATATTTGTGTCATTACGAGTTCTATTAGGCAAAACCGGCGGCACAATTATACGACCACTTAACTGGGACTCGCAGGAGAATAGCAGCTAACCTTTGACATCTGAATACAGCCTATCCTGTCCCAGTGAAACGGTAGCCCTATAGTATTCTAATGGTGAGTTATTGCAATTATACAATGCAGTTATTGTGTTCGCTCAGATTTCAGTTTGTTTAACAAAGCTATGATAACGAGATGTTTGTTTTCCTGCTTGTGATATGTACTTAGTCGGCTGTACCTAATAGTATAGCCGTTTCTCAGAATGTGGGTCAATTACGTGTATACATATTCCGTTATCCTAATGTACCTACTATTTTCTAACTTTGCTTTTTTTATATTTTAGTATAACGCAAGGGTTTCTCGGAGTGGGGTTTGCAGTGATCATAGGATTTGCAACAGTAGGTACCTATTTACTATACAACGATCGGTTAAAAAAAAACCATATTCTATTAAAAACAAAGGGTTTTGAAATTGAAAGATTCGCACTCGTTTGCAAAATTAAACCGATTTATTTATTTTTATGATAGGAACATCAACATTTGAAAATGACACCTCGCTGAGTTAGAGAAGAATAAATGATTTCATTTCATTTCATTTAAATGTCTATACCGGTTATGGAATTTTCAAAACTGTTACCATTAATAAAAATCGCTCTTTGAAAAGTGAGCTTAGCTGACTATAGATTAAGGTTGGCTTTAGAAGCATTTACAAAGGGGGAAATCTTTTTGTAGATGTCACAGTCAAATACAGTAATAGTAGGTACCAAAAGGGCATAACTGCTAAAAGGGCATAACTGCTAAAAGGTCATAACTGCTAAAGAACACAACGACACATAAGTTCTTATTAAAACAACAAGACAGTGCGGCGGTCGTCAACATAATGACCCAGTTTACTCGATTTCCACAGCGGACAAATATTGGTTTTGTCTTTATCGTCTGTTTAGTAATGAACAGGGACAACAAGCAAACATGTGGTGTTCGGTGATACTGATAAATCAACATACGCTGACGATCTGTAGATTATACCTACTTCTGTACGTAGCTATACACAATAAATAAAACAGGTAAGTATGTAATACTATATCTGTACAGAGGGCGAGTATGAATAAATTTAAATAAAATAAATCCAATTCAATAAAACCATCAAATTATTACAATAAAAAATAAATTAGACAAATCAATTAAAATCATAAAAAGATATCAAGATTCGTAAAAACTTTTTTGTTTACTGGCCAAACGTAAATTAAAAGTTACCGATAGAATTCCTTCGTTTGAATAAAAGAAAAAAATTAGAGCTACTATGTCTTTAAACACAATATTTCACGACTAAAATGGAAAATTACTCGTTTTTCCATACAACGGGATTACGGCCATTGCATCGTGTCAACCATTGGGCAAGGAGTCGAGCATTAGCGACTCCGTGCCCAATAGTTGACATGACGTTTACCTTAAACATCATAAGGACTTACTGTATGCAGTCAGCCCTTCTTTCAGCGTGAAGCTGTCCACGTCACAGCAGAACACTGAGGTTGGGTCCACTGTGTCGCAGCGCAACTCTTTGGTAGGACACTGGGAACGATCGAGGTGGAAGCACTTCCCTAGTTTCATGTTGGGCTTGGGGTATACGGGTCGAGGTGTGGAGGCTGGTATAGGCTGGAAATTGAGAAAAAACAATAAAAACATCATTCATCATCATCATCATCATCATCATGAATGAGGGCTACCGTGTATGAATTCACCGCTAGAGGCGCTAGTGTAGCGTGCGGTCTCCGAAATGTCAAATGTCACTCTTTGTGGTTACGCTACACGGGTTAATATCTAATTGAAACAATATGGTGACTACTTTGCAGTACCTAGCTTGATTATGGCAAATATGAGTTACGGGTCAATGACTATCAGTGCTTTGAGACAGTTTTGTCTTTCGGAAACTTATGCCCTCCTTTTTTTCCGAACATAACGGGACTGCGTTATAATGCGGGATGTTCGATATTTTTACGGTACCGCTTTAAGGTATTAAATATGATTTAAATGTAAACTTCGTTCTCATGCCCATAATAACCAATAACAGTTTTTGACAACTGGACCTTACTCGATAGTGGCGCCAACTGGTGAGCACAAAAACGGTAGCTCTCGTTGGGATTATGAGTGATGTTACAATTTATAGCATAGTATGGCTATATGATCGGTTGTCACGTTCGAAACAAAACACGACGACGCAGCCGGCAGCTGGCGCGCCGGCGGCGGGCTGTCGCCGCGCTTGTTTCTAATTATTACTGAAATCCTGACACTTTAATTTGGAGCTTCCTTATAATTTTCAAACTTCATGAAGTTACTATCACCCACCATTATATTCCCCCTTATGATTACCCATCACTATAGTTACTTAGCTTGCTTTATCCAATGTTATTATCTTTTTAATCCGTATAATAATATAGCCATTTATTCCAATAAACATTGCTTTACATACAAAACATGCATTGTTTGCTGATTTCATATTATTAAGTATTTATACAAATCATATTATCTACATCTACTAAGGTAAATTATAAATTTCATTTTAAAATTGCGGTATTATTTTATTTACATTAATTTAATGTATTAATCTGATTTAATTTTTTATTATTATTATTTTATTTTATTTACCACAGATATGTACTTATATTTAAATATTGCATTACTTTGCTTAACAAAACATGCATTATTTGCTGATTTAACATTATTATTCATACAAATTATATAATAAGTTCTAATTTCAATTACGGTAAATGCATTATTTTATTTACATTAGTTTAATTTATAAGTTTGATTTGATTGATTTATTTATTAATATTTGTTTGTTTTTATTTATTTATATATCACAATTATCTATATTTATTGGGATGTCCATTTGTGGACATAGGCCTCCTCCATCATATGCCATGCATGTCTATCCGTGGCTAGTCTCGTCCAGGCGACGCCAGCCACTCTTACTCTTATTAATCTTACTAATATAAATGCGATATATAAATATAAATATTTATAAATGTGAAAGTTTAGATGCTTGTTACTCAGGCACGCAAAAAGGGCTGAACGGATTATAATGAAACTTGGTGTACAATGAGTTTATAACCTGGATTAACACATAGGCCTCTTTTACACCGAAAATCATCCCTCGAAGAGATGAAATAGGGAGTGGGAGTTTACCCGGATGAAGTCGCGGGAAAAAACTAGTTTATGTCACACCTGGCCATAAAGTGGCAATTACCGCACGCTCCGCGCGCGGAAGATCCCACTTCCTGGCTACAGAGTGACATAAAATTTTGTTCTTACCTCGGGCGGTAATTAAGAAAGCCTCAGATCGCATAATTATCGCCCTTGCCTTCGGCTCGGGCGTCAAATACCTGCGATCTGAGGTATTCTTTGTTTTGCCGCCCTTGGTAAGTAATGTACTATTGTATTTAGATATATGTATACAAGATACATAAAAAAGAAACAAAACCAATTACAAAAAAAACAGTCCATCTATAACTTCACTAGATTTTTTGAGAAATGGCTTCGGCCGGAACAGGGAAGACCTTCCTTCCATCGCGGCCTTTACAGTAATGTACTTACTATTAAATACCTAAAACAAAAGCCGCGAGTGCTACAAGACGCTGTATTATATAGATTAAAAAGACAGATTCTACAAAAATTGAAGAGACAATTTTAATAACATGGCGAGTCACGAAAGTGATTGGTCTTTGGCGGACTGATTGATTCTGTTAAGTAAGCTTTGGTTTCTCTTTATTGTCTCGCAAGAGTTGAGAAAAGTAGAGAATACTCCTCGGGGATAAAATTAGTTTAGTCTTGGGCGCGCTTAAATCCCTCACTACACTCAGTACTCAGTCTTAATTCCCTCGCTTCAGGATTCGATATCGCGCCCGTGACATAAAACAGTGGTTTATCCCCTTGGTGTACAATTTACTATTAATGCTGCAGATTTCGACGTCACTGTTATCAACGACAGTGCTATGATTTCTGCTTAGAAAAAGGATAGCTATTATACTGTTTTAACAAAATAACCGGATAGATATTTCATAAGTGATCCAGTGTTCGTAAAATCAACTAAAATGTACTAAATACTTAGTACTTGTCTGTCACTTGTGTTGTCATTCCGAATTAAAACATCTGTTTATGCGGTGGGAGGCAGTGGGCCACTTAACGCGAGTAGGTATAAGATGTTAGTTTTTAATATAATAGCCTAGTTTAAACAGTCAAATGTAAAAAAGAGTGCTGGCATCGCCAACAAACTGTTTTGCAGTTTGGCGAAAATAAATATTTAAAGTGTTTTGTTATTGTATCTTGTGGCTTAAATAAAAGAAAATATATTAACGAAATTACGCGTAGAACTTCCGTAGAGAGCAGGATGGTTAATTGCAAACTCACGCGTGTTAGAGGGGGTCATTTGCAATGTAATGGCTTTGCCTTAATAAGGTTCTGGTATTATAAGATTTTTCAGATTATTAATACCTCTGGACTTCTATATTTCTGTGCAGCTTGCTCCAACTCGTCGACTCTCATTTCTATAGTCGGAATGTGTCCCAGAAGATAGACCACGAAGCACCATAGCGCGACCTGTTGACAAGGCAAATATTATGCTAATATACGAATAATCATATGTACAGTACACTCAATAATAAATAATAGATATATAAGTATTTTAGCGCCCAAAATATCTGACATGTGCTAACATCATAAATTGCTCGAAGGTCAGCTGGAAGATCCCTTAAAGGGATTGGTAACGCGTATGTTTTAACCTGTTATTGTACGATATGCTTACATACATACAAATAAAAAAGGGACAAGATATTAATCCCGATACGTAAGCACTATTTAGATACGCATGGAACACCCTCGCAAAGTGTTGCAGGAACACTTGGGTTGGGACCGGTAATTTTTTGGTGACTCTGCAGATCTATAAAGTTCAAAATGCTAATTAAAATTGTAAAAGTAACCCCCTGTCAATCTGTAGATTCGGAGGAGAAAATAAATAAAGTTGTTTTTTTTCAGTAGGTACTAAAACGGAAAAATTGGTTGTTTTTTTTGTGAACTTATGAAATGGCATTCATTTATGAAAATGTATAGAATTGCGAGTTTTAGCGGTCGAATGCTTGCCTATTTTATGAAAAAAACAGGTTAAGTGCGAGCCCGACTCGCGCACCGAGGCTTCCGTACACAGATGTGTACCGGTTCTAACCCTATTAATTTAGGATAATCTCAACAACATGGTGTAAAACAATGCGTACCGCGCCATCTATCGGCGAATTTTGTTACAGATTTGAGCGACTGAGTCACTTAGTATGTATGATGGTTTTTCAAGCGTAATTACTTATCACGTGAACCGATTACAATTCGTTTTTCTTTATTTGAAAGAAGGTACTTCCGGAAATAATCGCGTAGGAATTTATAAATCAAAAACATGCAAAGGTGATTTAATTACAAAATTAGTAAACCAGTCGTTTACCGGTCCCTGGGATCCCCGGGCTCATTACAAAAGAATGCTATTGTTGTTTTTTTCGCCGGGAGACGACGGCTTAAATGTGTTTTGATGAAAAAAGAGGAAAAATAGACAGAGCTATAGTAAGTTCTGGGCAGAGGTGGCCATTGGAAGAGCTAAATGGACTCGGCTTTTTAACTATTGAATAAACCTAACATACTCTCACGAGCAAAAATAACGGGACACTTTGTATTGAACTTCCATAGAAAGTGTACCTACCCGTTATTTTTTCCCGTGAGTATAGTTTGTAAGATTCTTTTAATTGTTTGCCGATGCTAGCATAGAGGACTTCTATGCCATAGTAAGGAAGAAGACAGCATCTGTGGTTTTGCAGATGAGGGGGAAGACAAATAGCACCCTGAAAATGATAGCAGAGAGGTGGGTTTCGGATATTCTCCACCGATACACCGACCTGCATGTCTTACGGCCTTAAAATAAGTAGGTAACTATAGTTTTAGTTTACTAACGTATTAGTTTTATAAGTGTTTTATAACTAACAATCTCTATGGATCTAAGAAATCTGAAAATAAATCTTTTTTTTTTATTTAATGTTTTAAATGTTAACTAACCAAAATATGGATCATAATGGTCTGAACTAAATTGTTTTTATATTTAGTTACTTTATTATATTTTTATTTATATGGAGAATTTAGTCTTCTAGTCCATATGAATATGTGTAGATTCTGTTGGATTATTTAATATGTAATGCAAAAAATTACTCTACCATATTAGAGTATATACAACCTGATGTGTATTCAACCTTAAGCTTAACCTCTTTAGTGTCTTCTTTACAACTGCTCACCCTGTTTTAGGTGTTAGATGTGATGGCTTCCGAGTGCTATTGAAAACGTTTAATATACTATATATTTGATTTCTTTAAACGTTACTACGTATTTTATTTTCGCCAAATCCCATAATCTTATTGATACTTCTGATCGGGACTGTACATGTCCAGAAATTTATCGAACATGTTTTTCCTATTGATATAAACACTGCGGTTTCCTTAATAAAACTACTATATATTAAATTTCCCAGTTGGCATCGGAATCGGAATCCAAAGGTAGGAATAGAATATAGCAACACGCGATTAACAGTAAAAATAGACGCAACGTAAATACTGAGGTGAAGGTATCAATAAATACTGCTGTTCTAAATATACGTGGGATTCCATCTGAGGCCGTGTCGGCTCGAGAATAAACATACAGTGACATATCCATAAACATGCAGTTCCGTAGCCACTTAGAAAGTAAGGATAAGTGGGATCAAAGAAACTCAGTGCTCAATAGGTCGAAGCAGTACTTCACACCTCGACAAAGGCAAGCACACAGCAACAAGTCGCAAGATAGCCCTCATATGCAGTACTGCTCTCACCTATGGGCGGGAGCTCCAAAATACCAACGTTGGTATTTAGGGACACTTTAGGGATCACCAATTTTCACATAATAATAATCATACAGATCGATCGAAACGCCAGGCAGTTGACATCACCATCCCCCATGACGAGAACCTCGTGAAGGCTGAGAAGGACAAAGTCAGCAAGTACCTAGACGAGGTAACCGCCATGTGGGATGTTGATACGACGATTATTGTCCCGATAGTCGTTTCGGCGAACGGTCTAATAGCGAAGAGTTTCGACCAACATCTCAAGAGACTCTCGCTAGATGGCTGGGTCAAGGTCAGATACAGAAGGCGGTACTCCTGGACACGGCGCGTATAGTCAGGAGGTTCCTCTCTCTGTCGCCCTAACCACCGGTAGCTTAGGCCCCGCCTCGCTGCCGGCGGTACTTTAGGTTAGGTTTTTATAATGATTTTGTATTTTGTGAATATTGTTTTATATTTTACTTTTTATATAATTATTATAAACCCTAACTTAAGTGAAAAAATAAATAAAGATAATAATACTTAGAGATCACCTGTTTCTGGATTAGACTTGTCACATTGGCTACAAGATCACAAAGCCAACGTCTGTCCCTGGTCTAAACTTAACCGGGTTCGCCTTGTCCGACCAATTGCTGAGAGGAAGTGGCTATTGGATAATTGGCGGTGGTCGGACGGCCGACTCGATTGTCTTTACACACGGCCACAGGACTGGTACGACCATGATTTAGATCTATCTACCCAATTTTGGGCCTCAACTCTTTTTTAAGGGGTTGCCTAGATTTTGTAACCAATGCTCCCCATGCAAGATGTTTATGTCTTCCGCACACAAGATAACACACTCTTCGGGAATGGCTTTTTTAACATAAGGGTCAATCAACTTTTTCTTGTTGTTATTCTGTCCCGTCAGCGAGGACACAACAGTAACCACGTTTCTTAGAAAAATGTTTATAATATGGAATTCAAGCATGCTCAGAAAATGACCCATGTCCAAATGGATTTATACTTATCGTTAAAGCTCATGTTTGGTAGATTTAAACCCTATAAAATCACAGTTTTAAAGAGTGACTCAGGAGACGTAACCATGGTAACGAGCAACAAAGAATAGTTGATCCGATCATAAATTTCTATAATTTTATATCACTTTGTGACGTTTTATTCACATTTACTATTATTAGATTTTAGATGAAAATACCATTATTTTAACTTGGTTGTGTCGCATATTTGTATCATCACCATCAACATATAATTTTATATTCGTTCCACTACTGAACACAGGCCTTCTATCTATCAGAATCAGAAATTATTTATTTGCATAGACACAGTAGGTATAGGGATGTTACAATACATTTTGTTTCATGCATCTAGCCTGCATGCAAGCGTGCAAATACATAAAATGTCAAAAGTTACAGTCCATGAAACAAAAATAAAAATCCAATTTTGTTGGGTGATACTAGCTAACTGTCTTAATTATTTAATCACGTAATCCGATGAAATAAGATTGTCGTAGCTTATTGTTTTGGAATATTGCCAGCAAGCTAAACATATACAGCATTGATTTAAATTTCTTTAAATTGCTCATGCTTTAGTCTTTAAATATTTACATTAGATATACCTATGATACACGAATAAACATATTCTGATTCTAATTACACACTATATGCAGCTGCTATATTAAAAAATGCATATCTAACTAATTATTTTTTTACACGTTTTTCAGTCTATTCTCCATTCCATTACGCAGTGCGGTGAAAATTGCGTTTATCAGGTAATTTCTTTTTTATTAAAACAGGAATCCTAATGAAACTAACACTATGTTGTAAATATCTTTCGAATGATTCCAAATGCGTAGGTATTTTTTAATAACATAGTTGCATAGGATTACGTCAGAGGGCCTACTCCGAACTTTGAAATTCGAACTTCGTATCGTGCCGTCCCTTTCACTCTCGTGTTAAAAAACACTACATGAGTGAAAGGGATGGCACGATACGAAGTTCGAATTTCGAAGTTCGGAGTAGGCCCTCTGTTCATCGCAAACCACATGTCGCGACATATGTTTCGCTGCAACCTACATTTAGACGCAAAACCAATGCGAACCGTTTACTGAGCAATAAACATGCTCCAAATATAAACAGAATCCAGGAGCTCTATCTGGCTAAACATGAGTTATACAAATGTGATATCAGTTTGTTGCACATCACCCTGAAAGCGAGCGCGAAGGATTGTGGTATTTGCGATAAGTTTATCACTGTATGACATTAATTTTGTTATAATTGTAAACTCGAAATTATTATTCCTTCTTGAACTGTAAATTAATATTTTGACATGAAAAGTGTATTACTTATTATAGTTAGACTTTCTTAAATTGTAAATTAACATTTTGACATGTAAAAGTGCCCTTGTGGTCTATTTGCAGAATAAATGTTTGATTTTGATTTTTGAGTCAAGTAAGATTGGCCTCTAACTGTAGTAAAATAATTAGGTATAAAATGTATTTGATTGAAGTTTAGTTTTAGATTAAAATAAAACTAAACTAAAATGAACCTAAATATACCTATCAAAACCCTAATCTAACAAACCGCTGCCAGTAGGTAACGTTCCCAAAATGCTGGCCGCATTGCCACGTTGGATGGCGATGCTCAATCTTTGTGCCAGATAAAGGCCAGCATTTTGGTCACGTGTTGCGTCGACCAGACGTCCAGACAGATTATTGAAGATCTTATGGGCTCCCGGCCCCCACGGCCCAAGTGTTTCGACCCCAAAAGGCACAAATATGTACCCACTAATAATTTAATTTAATTTTAATTTCTTTGTTTACTTTTAATAACTTGTTGAGTTGGACTAAATTAAATTTTGTTTTAGATTTGGTACCTACCATATAATAACTCTAAACGAAAATTTGATAGACATTTTTGCAACGAATGTTTGTAAAAAGTGTAATTATTCAAATATTTCAAATTAATTTATTGAATGAAAACTTTCCTTTCGTTATCCTTATTGGTAGTATTCCGTAGTAAATATCTGGTGGTACTTAGTTACTATTTACTAGTCCAATAGTTAATTTGGAAAAATCTACTATCAATTTGTTGTGATCATTTCGTGACTCATGCAACGATATTAATATATACAGTAGGCGCTCGATAATCCGGCGCTCGCCAATCCGGCACGCTCGGTAGTCCGGTACTTTGGGACTCAGGTAGCCCGCTCTATAATTTTACACAGCTGAACGCCGGACTACTGAGCGGTTGGGTTGAATTGTTCGAGTAGTTTCTCTCGCTCGGCAGTCCGGGCCTAACCTTAAAAGTGAAGCCATACCATAACCATCATAAAATAGTCTTTTACTGTGGATCTATTTTACTTCCTATACAAATTCGATAATCCGGCAGTTCCGACAATCCGGCATAAAGGAAAAAAATCAGGTGCCGGATTATCGAGCGCCTACTGTATTATAAAATGCGGCACGACGTCGTTGAGGGCCGGTGGAGCGGCCGCCGTGGCTGAATCAGCAAAGCGCAGCAAATATGCAACTCTTGGCGATAGTTACATATTTGCGGCGTTTGCTGTGGGGACCCTGGGTCCGTGGGGACCGGATGCTATTAAACTTATCAAAAGATTAAGTTATTTGCTTATCCGGTCCTCAGGTGACCATAGGGCTGGCTTGTTCCTCGCGCAGCGAATTGGCATTGCTATTCAGCGAGGCAACGCGGCCAGCCTTATGGGAACTCTGCCCAGTGGCAGCGACTTGGGCGACCCATGCCCATACAGTTTAGGCCTTTAGTTTAGGTTAGGTTTAGGTAGTTAGTAAGATCTTGTTTTGTGTTTGTTCTATATTATGCATAAAATAATAAATTTATTTCATGAATAACGTAATGCTAATTATCACATAAAATAAAATAAATAATTGTAACAATACCTAAGTTAAATTATTAAAAGTAGAAATAAAACTAATAAAAATCTAAAAAAAGGTCCCTGCGGCATAGTACCAAGAATGCTGGCAGCATTTCCTCGCTGTATGGCGATGCCAAGGCGTTGTACGAGGAAACTACCAACTCTCTTGTAAAATGTTAAATGTTAATGTAGTATTAACATTTAACAATCCAATAACATTTATAAAAACTCGCAAACTTATCCGACTATTCCAGATAAGATTCCAAAAATAGATTGACGTCAAATAATATGACTTAAATATGTTGTGCTTAAAATATGATACCGT
This sequence comes from Epiblema foenella, assembly GCA_963556455.1. NCBI lineage: Eukaryota > Metazoa > Arthropoda > Insecta > Lepidoptera > Tortricidae > Epiblema > Epiblema foenella. The sequence goes on from OY747108.1 coordinate 20,577,804, forward strand.
GCGATATCTTCCGCACTATCTTATCGTTCGAAATATTTAACCGTAAGCCCGGAGCTTATGGGATATATTTGTTTAACGTGATACGACTCATACGTAATAGACAATTTGATAAAAAGAGTAGATCCAACATACACAAGGTAAACGAGAGCGCTCGTGGCCCAGTGGCGCCCGCGTAACGCTTGCGATATGCGAGGTTAAGCAACGTCGGGCCAGGTCAGTTCTTGGATGGGTGACCACTTTGAGAGGTTATTATCTGACCGCTCCCGTGTTTCGGAAGGCGCGTTAAGCCGTTGATCCCGGCTGCTGTCTATGAGAGCAGGCGTTAAGCCGAGTTAGACGCCTCCGGGCGGCTTGAGAACTTTTAACAGTCAAGTTGCCCACTCACTTGACAAGGGTGGTCGTAGTTGCACCACGTCCGTAGGGAGTACCCGCCGCTACCCTATACACGTGACCCCTGGGTGGTGCTAAGAGTGCAACAAAACCGGCAACCGCACTGTCTTCTCGAAGATCTCACGTTTCGAAATAATTGCCATACCACAAATAAGAGAGAGAGGTAGGGCACAGCAAAATGTCGTCTTGCTCGAATTTGGAGCAGCCCAACTGGGGAAGTACCTCCACCTTGCAGAAGACCACAGCCATAATAACATTATCTACTATACACGTATGTAGTGTTGTGTTCCTGACGGTGAGCAAGGTTGCCAGAGCCTCCGAGGATGCACTGTGTTGAGAGCTAGGGACTAAAATCCCTTCCGTTGTCAACACAGTGAATTCTCAAATTTCATAAAGGGTCGGCAACGCGTACGCGACTCCTTCGGAGTTGCGGGCGTCTATAGGCTGCGGTGGCCGCTTACCATCAGGTGGACCGTACGCTTGTTTGCCACCGGCGTTGTATAAAAAAATAAAATAAAAATAAGGTAAACGTCCCTGTGCTCGACACTGGCCCATTACATGACACTTTCAATCTTATATCATGATGACGGAGATGATTAATTGGTGTTACCCATTAGGGTACTAAGGTGTCGAGCACTGAGACGTTTACCTCATAATATTATGTAAGTAACGGTGATTGGAGCCCAGTGCGTGCGCAGCATGCAAATGGCACGTCCTGTCAATACGCATCGATTAATGCATGCGCATACGTTACATACGATTCGATGCATAGACTCGATGAGTAACAGATGTGGAAGCTAAACGCGCGCAGATTACTTATTTCACGCCTGGACAGCTAACTTTACAAGTTCCAAGTCCGATCTTGCATGGAGTATTGCAGTCATCTTTGGGATGGCTCGTGCCGCACACGGCAGAACCAGAAGGGCTACCGCGAACCGAAAACGAACGAAATTCGAATATCTGCCTATCTGTCGCACGAATTAGCATGTGCGACAATCCCTTTTTTTATATTAAAAAACTGTATAATGATGTACTTTACATGAACAGGTATCCGCAGGCACACTTAAAAAAAACTAGAATTGAATATTTCCGAAAGCAATTCCGCTAAATGACAAACTCGGGGAAAGGTGGGACAGGTAGGGGTCGGAGATTGATCATTCGTAATCGCGAGAAAATCTTTGGTGGCGTAATTGGAAATCGTAAAGACAAGTTAATTAGCAAAAAACGTATGCCTAGCTGATCTATGTTTTGGAATAGGTATGATATAGGAATGTGTGGTTTAATAATCCATATCCAAATTGTTCCATGTTTAGTTTGCTGAGACCTCTAGCTGGTATAGCAGTGCTCCAGCTCGCACTGTGTCGCACAGGAACTCACCGCACCTCCGTCTCCGCGCCCTGACGCTGCTGAATGCCCTGTTGGTGTCAGCACCCGAGTGTGATCTGCTTGCGCGGCGATAGACGGCTGTGTGTAGGGAGTGTCTGAAGTTTTGTGAGATGAAGGATGATAGGCTCTCTAGTGTACCTATACCTACGTAGATGTTTGGTATTATTTTTTTGTTCCTTTATATTGATGTTTTGTTTCACATTGTACTAGAGTAAATATGTAATGCTGTGTAAATATATTTAAATCAATAAATAAATACAATAATTAAAATTTGCACCATGTGTTACAGTAATTACACGTGTGTGTCGTATCTCTCCGCGCGTCACTTCGAGGATGCGATGGACATTCCGGTGACACACACACACATTATAAACTACCTTTAAAACGAGAACCAGTGGCACTTCAACCACTTCTTCAAGGGCAGTTGAATACCTATGTAAAGTACATCGATTGATGTTTATCACAAATATATTCCCAGCCAGGAATTATTGATGCTCTGCGAGGAAATTTAAAGTTAAGGTTTTATTATCCTAAATTTAAGCATATCAACTAGGTTGAAACCAGGGCCATGGGATATGATTGCTTGTCGCCTCTCTATAAGGACAGTTAACGCGCCTTAACAGAGGTTTCTGTTCACCAGAGGGCTAGCCACTATTTCCCCCAGCGAATCAGCATTGCTATCATCCAGCGTGGCAATGTGGCCTGTCTTCTGGGGATACTAGCACCGACTGAAGACCTAGAGCTTTATTTTTATTTACTAGTTTTTATGTTTCTATGTTCTTTGCTTGTTTTTTATTGTATTTAAGTAAATAAATGATATATTTCGGCATTTCACATGCATATGAATATTCGACATTCGAAGGCGTAATTATGTGAACTCCAACCCAAATTCCAACACTCTTTAATCTCCTGAAGCCTGAACTTCAAAAATTGATGAAATAATCACAACCTTAATCAGTTTATATACAGTTCAAAATCAATTGTTTTTATGTAGTACCTATATGACACGGGGCCTCACGGGGTTAATGGTTCATGATGGGAGCAGCCCTGTCCAGCAGTGGGGTATCTAATGATGACATTTAATCGTGTTGAAAACATCCAACGTGGCAATGCGGCCAGCATTTTGGGAACGTTACCTACTGGTAGCTGTTTGTTAGATTAGGGTTTTTGATAAGTATGTTTAGGTTCGTTTTAGGTTAGTTTTAGTTTTATTTTAATTTCTTTGTTTACTTGAAATTACTAAAGTAATTTGTGATAATGCGTCCATTGATCAGCGATTAGCATAATTACTTGATCTCTGAGGCAGTAAAAAGGGGCAAAGAAGTTTGTTTGAGAAAGTGATTAACGAAGTCGCGGTCAAAACCCCAAGTAAGTACCTATAGGTACCTAATCAAGCACATAGTTAGATAGTTACCTAATATTGAAACATCTGCGCGTCGTAAAACCCGCGAATAATTAGTAGTTTGAATGGAAATATCTAGTCGGAATAAACAAAGCCATTAATATAATTATTTATGTTGCATTACATGAACAGCTTGGCTTAACATGAAGCCTGGTTATAAATAGAATGGTCTTGCAAGATAGTAGCTCGTAATTAACAATGAATAACAAAAACACGTGTCGCCATTGCGGTGGACTAAAATTATACTAGTGGCTCTGTGAGCTGTAGACCTCGTGAGTGAGTTTTTTTATAATTTCCAAAATCTGACATTATAAAAAAGATCAATTATGAATATTTAACCTGCTAACAAAATTTCACGAGAAGCGGTTGAGAAATGCGACCTGTAAAGGACAACAAACCGAAATTCGGAAGCAGAAACTTACAAAATCATTGATAAAAAAATTGTTTCCTGAAAATTTACAAAAACTGTCTTAACAAAAAATCTCTATATAATTACCGGACCTGCTCACAAAATTTCAGGAGAATCGTTTGCGAAATGCGACCTGTAGAGGAGAACAAACCGTTGAACAAATATATTTTTTTTAATATCCAAAAACTTATTCGATAAAAAAAATCTGTATATTTATCCAACCTGCTCACAAAATTTCACGAGAAGCGGTTGAGAAATGCGACCTGTAGAGGAGAAGAAACCGAAATTCGCCCGCAGAAACTTATAAAATCATTGATAAAAAAATTGATTTTTGAAATTTCCAAAAACCGTCTCCAAAAAAATTATAGATTAGTAGAGAGGTATGATATAAAATTTGTAGGGTAATAGGAATAGTACTAATCACATTTTTCGTAACAATATTCTGTGCGTCGTATTTAAGGTTCTTATTGTTTTCAAAAATATTACATGGCAAAGGAATGAGAAGCCACCAAAAAAAACCTTTTTTTTATCAAATTTTGTCCCGAAGATTTTTTTACTTCCCATTGGCCTATAGAAATTTAATAGTGATGTTTATTATTACGTATATTTTACTAAAAATACTGTAACGTTTTTAGAGTTAAGTTTAGTTATAAGATTTATGGTGTAAATTTTGTTAACTGTATTAATTGAAAGGACTAAAAAAAATTTAATTTTCCATTCAAAAGACCAATAAATAACAAATATAAATCAGATATTTTTATTCAAATTTCCTTGTTTTTCCTATTCAAAAATCAAAATCAAAACATTTATTCCGCAAATAGGCCTCAATGGCACTTTTACAAGTCAAAATCTATCTAGGTACATCAAATAAAAATAATACAATAATCAAAGTATCATTAATTAAATGTAGTGTTACATGTCAAAAATAAGACTAAGCAACTAATAACAATCGAGATTTGTTAGATGTATTAAAACCAACTTAAATTTGCGATTGGTTCGGATCCCAAAATGAGTGGAGCCCGACAAGCATTTGGCCATTTATTTTAACTGTTTCGTTTTTTCACCTATAATATTTTTAAACGTTGTTAAACACTGTTTGTGTTGTTACCCAAGACACTATACCTACTGCTGACAAAGACCACAGACTGTCCTTATCACAAGTATTTATATATAATTTCGTAATGACGAACGTAATCAGAATTCTATTCCGAGCCGAGATGATTAAGCTTCACAAACAGCAGAGATTGCGTTACGAACCTTGGTACGTGTTTGTGCCGATTGTACGGTCCTTATGTATTAAAAAACGCTCATTTTTTTAGGCCATTTTCTGTATGAATCGACACATAATATTATAATCGACACATAAGTTTTGACAATTAAGGTTTTAACGACCGGTTTAGCCTAGTGGGTAGTGCACCTGCTTGTGAAGCTGACGGTCCTGGGTTCGAATCCCGGTCAGGGCATATATTTGTGTGATGAGCATGAATATTTGTTTCTGAGTCTTGGATGTTTTCTATGTATTTAAGTATTTGTATCTATTAAATATATCGTCGTCTAGTACCCATAACACAAGCCTTCTTGAGCTTACCGTGGGGCTAGTTCGATTTGTGTAAGATTGTCCTCTAATATTAATTATTTATTTATTTATAATATTATCTTGACATTTTCTCAATGTTACTATCTAGAACAGGACTACTACGACCTAATGTCATACATTTTAAGGCTCGGTTTTATAAAGATCTGTTAGACCTCATATCTGTTTGTTATGTCAAAAAATGTACTGAGTTATTGAAATTTGATCTGACATTTGGTCTAACGGATCTTCATAAAAGCCGGCCTTAATGTATTTTTTGGATTTTTCATTAAGATATATCGTTTCAAACACCACTCCAAATTCACCATTTTAAAGCTACAAACTGTTTATTTTCCACTTCTACTAGAAACAATAAAATCAAAAAATGGCTGTGTTACTACCTAAACCTTTAATAAAATCATCGTATCCTTTAATGATTTTATTAGTATTATCTATACTTTTTTCATAATTTGAGATCAAAACATTTTAAAACTTGTAAGGCATCTTAAATACTGCGTGGATTTATAGGTATGTAATTTATAAATGAGACTGACAGAGAAATCAAGCTAACCTATCAGGGTCAAGCTTACCATCGATTACAAAGACAGACTTTTTTGCTATGAAAGTGATACCATCTTTCATCAGTAGACAAGTAGGTAGTTTTTATCCAATTGGCTTTTTTATTAGCAACCAGACCGCCCGCCGCGCCCGCCCGGGTGCCAACCAATACGTATTAAACATCGGTCATACAAATACAGTTAGTCTGGCTAAGTTGGGACTATAAAAAAGCAGCAACGTTTAAAAAGAAACTTCTAGTTTCTTAGTATATGTATATAGTTTACAATCATCTCCCAAACCAAATAGTTGCCGCTCAAACTGTGTCGTTATGTAAGACGAAACTGAAAAAATGGCTTATCGAGCAGCCGTTTTATGATCATAAGGAGTTATTTTGTATTACGCGAGGATAAAGACTGTGTATTTTTATAATAATGTATTTACAATACCATAGCTACCTACATTACATTTAATGTATGATGTATTAAGATGAATTGACATGTAATTCGATATTACCAATAAATATGATTATGATTATGATTATGATTATCCCAGTGTATCTATGTATAAATACTAGATGTACCGATTAGTCGGTAAAGGCGACTAGCGGGCCGTTTATAGCGGCGACTAGTTGGCAAAAGAGACCGACTATTCGCCACTTAATGATTTACTGCAAAATACAAAAATTTTTTTTTTTTTATTTGCATTAAGGATAACAACAGCCTTATTATATTACATATTTTTACATAAGTTGTTAGGTAACTGAAGGTCAATAACGGTTATCCGTTATTTACACAACATTTATATTTATAACTTCAAATATTTTAAGTATCTTTTACACTTAGAAATAGGAATTATAGTTTGATCAGAAACTAATTAAATAATTTTGACTAGAGATATAGCGACTAGTCAATAAAACCGACTATCCGGCCACATTTATAGTCGGCGACTAGACGGCTACCTATATTTTGATCAGAAACTAATTAAATAATTTTGACTAGAGATGTAGCGACTATTCGGTAAAACCGACTATCCGGCCACATTTGTAGTCGGCGATTAGACGGCTACCTTGGCGCCGACTAGTCGGCTAGTCGGTAAAATCCATAGACGGTCTCTCTACAGGGTATAACTAATCTAGTGAGGATCCGTTTAAGGGCATATTCGGTACTTAGTGTTCTGATTAGGAAAAACTAGAAGAAATATTTTTGACGCAATACATTTGTGGCAGTGGGCAGGGCACATTGCTCGCAGGACTGACGGTCGATGGGGCCAGAAACTGCTTGAGTGGCGTCCACGCACCGAAAGACGAGCTGTCGGTAGGCCTCCGACAAGGTGGAGTGATGACCTGGTGAAGGTCGCGGGAATCCGGTGGAAACGAACGGCACAGGACCGGTCTAAATGGCGAGCCTTGGGGGAGGCCTATGTTCAGCAGTGGACGTCTTTCGGCTGAAATGATGATGATGATGATGACATTTTTGGCCTTTATATGGACAGTTGGCCGACTTGGACGACCTGCTCCATAGAAAAAAAAATTTTTTTTCGTGTTAAAATTATTTTCTTCTACTTTTTCCTAATCAGTAAGTAGTAACAGAATTTACATGTTTCAATAAAAAGAAATTGTAACTATGTCCTTAAACGCAATATTTCACTACTAAAATGGCAAATTACTCGTTTCCATACAATGGGATGAAAACCAGACCTTATTGGAATTAGGCTTGTCAAGTGAGTGGGCAACTTGACTGTTAGAAGTTCTCGAGCCGCCCGAAGGCCTCTATTGGCTTAACGATTGCTGTCATAGACTGCAGCCGGGATCGACGGTTTAATATGCCTACCAAAGCACGGGAGCGCTCAGTTAATAACCACTCAAAGCGGTCACCCATCCAATAACTGAGCAATTCATAAGGAGTAAACAGACTAAATTGACGTCTAGCTTGTGTCCACTAGACAAACATCTGACGATCGTAGCTCAAGTTGTATGTATTGTCGCGGCATGTGTTTACCCTCCGTTATAGACCCACCCTGCTTTACGACGGTACGTTCGTTTATAAGGGGCACCACACGCTAATCATCAATTTTTGAGTTAATCAGCTGGCAGGCACGGATACAGGGGGGGGGGCAACAGGGGCAATTGCCTATGTCCTGACGTAGGAAATATGTTCTGACAATAAAAACAATTATCAAAAGTCAGTTTTATTTTCGGAAAGTTCGAAAGTGCCCCCCCTAAACAAAATCCTGGATCCGCGCCTGTCAGCTGGACAGAGAAGAAAACCAACGAAGAAGTTTTAAACTTAGTTAAGTACAGAGAAGAGGACTTTATTGAAAATGTTAGAAAACAGAAGAGGAAAAATAATAGGACATCTCATACGCCATGACGTATGGATCAGAACAATAATAGAAGGAAAGATAGAGGGAAAAAGGAAAAGGGGAAGACCTAGAATGACGTACATGGAGGAAATCACTACATAGTATAAAATAAAGTCGCTTTCTCTGTCCCTATATCCCTGTGTATGCTTAAATCTTCAAAACTACGCAACGGATTTTGATGCGGTTTTTTTTAATAGATAGAATGACTCAAGGGGAAGATTTATATGTATAATACATGCATCAGCATTGCACCCGTGCGAAGCCGGGGCGGGTCGCTAGTATCTTATAAGATCATAAGCATTTCTCAACCGATTCTCGCGAAAATTTTGTGAGAAATTTTTCATTCGTGTGCTGTCAATAATTTTTTTTAATAGATAGAGTGATTGAAGAGGAAGGTTTATATGTATAATAACATCCATTAAATAGTGCACCCGTGCGAAGCCGGGGCGGGTCGCTAGTGTATGTATATACCTAAATGTGGGATTGGTAATTTTTAATGGATGTCCTGCCGATCGAATGAGTTGATAGAATTTGTAAGACGACTTGAACGAAACAAGAATGAGTATAATTTTGTAATTAAAAAGAAACTTATAAGCTTGACGAACGCCCTAGCCTAGTTGGTACTTAGTGACCCTGCCTACGAAGCTGGAGGTCCCGGGTTCGAATCCCGGTCAGGGCATTTATTTGTGTGATCAGCACGAATATTTGTTCCTGAGTCTTGGATGTTTTCTATGTATTTAAGTATGTATTTCTCTATATAAGTATGTATATCGTCGCCTAGTACCCATAGTACAAGCTTTGCTTAGTTTGGGACTTGGTCGATTTGTGTAAGATTGTCCCCAAAATATGTATGTATGTATATATTTTTTTTCAATTATTTTCAACGTGAACCCTCCAGGATGGAAAAATATGGTTGAACGTCAACTATTAAGTTGTCGTATTAGTACGAAGTCAATGTTTGAAAGCCGAAGGCGTTTCTGTCAACATTTGTACAACGTGCGAGGTTTGAGTGACTCTTTCAATTGTATTGATCTGTTGGTATGTTGCTACGAGCTTAAGAATAAGAATAAGAAATAATTTATTGCCATTACACAAACAACATAATACAATTTGTGACACTGTTAAAAACCAGAACATAATTAAATAGTAACAATAATAAGTAACATTTAAGGGCGAAGGCAAAAGGAGTACATTCAGTGACTGCTGGCGGCCCATAAATGGGCCACCAGCGCTGGTTAAAGTGGCTTAAAGATCATACGTACGTTGTACTTACAGAGTAAAATCCGGTTTTATAACGAACGATGCTTAACTTCATCAGTCGTTTTAAAACAGGAAAGAAACAGAAGAACTGAATTCATACCAAAGAACTAGCCAGAATATTCGTTTCGGTAATAATCAGAATGAGAACAATATTTATTGCCTCAAACCTAGACTATTTAACATTAAAAGGCCTTATAAGTTTTAAAATGTTTTGAATTCAAATTATGATAAAAGTATTGATAATACCAGTAAAGTGACTAAAGGCTACGATGATTTTCTTAAAGTTTTAGATACTAACATAGCAATTTTTTGATTTTATTGTGTGTAGTAGAATTTAAACGGAAAAAACAAGTTTTTATCTTGAAAATGGTCAATTTGGAGTGATGTTTGAAACAATTTATCTTAATGAAAAATCCGAAAAATACATTTAAAGTTCGACATAAGGTCGCAATAGTCCTGTTCTAAATAGTAAGACAGAAAATGTTAAAATATGTGTCAATTCAAACAGAAAACTGCCTGAATAGATGAGCGTTTTTTAATTCATAAGGGCTCTTAATGAACATAAAATCCTTATAGACTAACAGAGAGTACTAGATATTCTTGCTGGACTCTTCTCAGCTAGGCTAGGTTTAGTGAACCAGCGACAAAACTCCTAGTAGCTCGATTCCACTCACTCCTAAGATTCGGTTGAAACCGCTCAACCAATCTCACTGGAGCGCAAACTCTTAGAGTATTCCAGTGTTCCAAACCACACTCGTGGTCGTGTCGCGGGTGTCCCTGGACGCACTCCTATCGCTTTATTGGGCCCGGCCTATAAAGCCACAGACAGGTTAAAAAAAAGAGTATTAAATAACTACAATAAAACCGGCCAAGTGCGTGTCGGACCACGCACCATGAAAGATTCTGTGCCTACTGCTACTATAGTCCACATTTAAAACCTCTATCTATTTTAGCTATTTGAAAGATTTAATACGTATAAAGATTTAAAAAAGGACGCTATTTGATAAAGATAATAGTATTTCATCACCTCACTATGACATTATGTCCCTAACTGCATATTAATGACTCATCATCATCATTTCAGCCGAAAGACGTCCACTGCTGAACATAGGCCTCCCCCAAGGCTCGCCATTTAGACCGGTCCTGTGCCGTTCGTTTCCACCGGATTCCCGCGACCTTCACCAGGTCATCACTCCACCTTGTCGGAGGCCTACCGACAGCTTGTCTTCCGGTGCGTGGACGCCACTCAAGCAGTTTCTGGCCCCATCGACCGTCAGTCCTGCGAGCAATGTGCCCTGCCCACTGCCACTTATTAATGACTATCAGTAAAATACCGTATTCCGACGTCTTGTTATATTTTTACCATAAGTACCATAACAAATGTCTGCGGTGTATTTATAGAAATGATTTGGAAGACTTTTTGTTCGTGATATACATTACAATCGAGATATAAATGTAGATTATTAGTCATGTTCCAAACGTGACTTCGATTTATGTGTTTGTTTGTATTGTACCTATAGGTAATTTCCTTGTTTTTTTAATGTTAAGTGTGAATCCCTTTACGCCTACTTCAATGAGCGCTATCGCGTATGAATTCGCCGCTAGAGGCGCTAGTGTAGCGTGAGGTAATCCAAAGTGTCAAAATATCAAATGTCACTCTTTGTGGTTGCGCTACGCGGGTTAATATCTAATTGGAACAATATAGTGAGTATTTTGCAATACCTCAGCGTGATTATGGCAAATATGAATTACGGGTGACTGTCAGTGCTTTGAGACACTTGTCTTTCAGAAACTTATTTCCTCCTTTTTTCCGAACAAAACGGGACTGCGCTACAATGCGGGATGTTAGATATTTTTACGATATGGTTTTAAGGTATTAAATATGATTTAAATGTAAATTTCGTTCTCATACCCATAATAACCCGTAACAATTTTTGACAGCTAGACCTTACTCGACAGTGGCGCCAACTGGTGAGCACAAAAACGATAGCCTCATTACATGTTTATTTACTAATAACTTTATTTATAATTAGGCACTTTAAACTGACTTGTTTTTTTAATTTTAAATTAAATAAACAAAGAAGCAGTGGTCTTAAACACACACACGAATTTGACATTTGAAGATCAGAACAAGTCAGTTAGTGACTATAAAAAATTACTTTATCTACACCCATACAGTAAATCCTCTTTTATGTGCTCAAAAAGTGTAGGTAAGGACCAACCTTACAATATCGCGCCGGTCCGGGGCGAAGGTGGCCATAACAGCATCAAAAACGGTATCGTTATGGACATCTCCGCCCATTACGATACAGGCTCGTGCTCAAAAAGATTTCAACAAGCTCACGAACTCGAACTCCTGCACTTTCAACGCAATGGTGCCTCAACACATGAAAGAGGATTTAATGTATGGATGTAGATAAAGTAGTGTATCCAACTGTACATAATTAGGCCTTAAAACACTCGTGTGATCCTATTATGAAACTCACTGATGCTCGTTTCATAAAACCACACTCGTATTTTAAGACCTCTCATTATGTATCAGTTGCATAAACTACTATTATTTACACCCGAACCGATTTCTTACAATCACTGCCGCTTTGGGTTTTTTATTGTACAACTTTTAGATGAATGAACCGAAACGTGATAAAAAACAAAAGTCTTATCATTTAAAAATCTATACAAGAAAATATATTTAAGACATATTTTCTTATTTTTTAATAACAATATATTTCTAATGTAAGCATGAAATAACGGATTTTATGTCACACCTGGCCATAAAGTGGCAATTACCGCACGCTCCGCACGCGGAAAATCCCACTTCCTGGCCAGGGGGTGACACAAAATTTTATACTTACCTCGGGCGGTAATTAAGAAAGCCTCAGATCGCATAATTATCGCCCTTACCTTCGGCTCGGGTGTCAAATACCTGCGATCTGAGACATTCTTTGTTTTACCGCCCTTGGTAAGTAATGTACTATTATATTCATTGAGATTATTTGACACTTTTACCGCAGAACGTGATAAAAAACCTCGTAAATCGTTGTGTGCTAATGCTAGAACAGTGTATAGTTATACTAGTCTAGGCTAGAGAAACCGTGTATAATACCGCTGCCAGTATTTGCACCAACACAATTAATATCGTGTTACTGTAATTACAACACACACTCGTTTCGAGTCGATTGTTTCCAGTAAACAGGGACAGAGCTCTGTATAACAGAAGGTCATAAGTCACTTTACGATTGATAAAGAGTTCAAAGTTTTAATTAAGAACGAATGCCTCGTCATTCGCACTCTGCATGGGAAACAAAAACAGTACTCTTTTGTTTTGTTTCTCAACTGCCTGCTTTTAATATTACAACGTAATTTGAACTTTATTTTATACGTGGTGGCTTTATTTTTTGCAGTACAATGTTTTTCTACATTGAATTGTAAATTGGGAAATTTTCTGCACTGAATAAAAATATTTATAGGTACCGTCAACCGGGGTTACTTTCAAATTGAGGGGCGACTTTAAAAATCCAGTTATTATGCCGTGTTTTATTTTTTATTTGCTTAACATGAGGTCAGTAAAATACCTTGGTAAATTTCCCAACTATGTACTAAACTGAATCAAACTAGAAATACTTGGTGATGATTATATAAGTGTTCTAAATTTATCAAAGTGGCCCCGTTTTTACTTAAAGTCACCCCAGTTTACGGTATTTCACAAGACGTTTAGATAGGTACTTATTTGTATAATAGTAATAAAGATTAGGACAAATTTTAGCACAAGCTGCGTACTATGCCGCTTACTGTGGCTTTATTTAGTATGTAAAATTGCATTGCATTTCGCGATATGTGCGAATTGCACACTTCAATGCAATAAAGGTTATTGGAATTTTATCAGTTTTGGTTACAGTCAGTTTCATTTAAAGACAACCTTGGTTTTACATAAATAAGCATAATGTTATTGTTGTACCAACCTAATAATAAACTGTATTGTGCTATTGTTTTTATTATAATGTAGATTCCGCGTACACTTCAACTACATATCGAATGCGAGTTTATTTTAACTACAGCGCAATATGATACAGTCACGGTTTTAATCAGTAGATAATGGAACAATACGCTTTTGTCTCATAACTTTTGATATACATATTACACATGATAGACAAGCTACGTATCTTTGCCATGTTTCTTATAATGTTGGATCCCTTCTAGCGTTGTCCCATGAAGTTGCATCCTGATCTGAAGGATGCCCGGGGTCCGCTACCTAATCCTAAGATTTGGCATAGACACTAGTTTTTACCGATTTATTATATAAGATATAGCTTTACAAAAACGACTAATTTATTGATATATTAAAGAAATTTTTGATTGTATTTCACTGTCATTCGTAAATTTTGTCAGCTCGTTTGCTACCGATGTGGTATATAAATAATAAATATCTCAGAACAATCTTACACAAATCAACCTAGCCCCAAACTAAGCAAAGCTTGTACTATGGGTACCAAGTGACGATATACATACTTATATAGATAAATAGATACTTAAATACATAGAAAACATCCAAGACTCGAAAACAAATATTCGTGTTCATCACACAAATACATGCCCTGACCGGGATTCGAACCCGGGACCTCCAGCTTCGCAGGCAGGGTCACTATCAACTAGGCTAAAGCGGTCGTCAATATATATAAAAAAAAACTGCCTTTAAGACTTTAGGTACATCACGGGCAACTTTGTAATTAAGTTAGCAGGTGTATTTATGTTACACACAGCTAATCACTGCGACTATTGACGGATACTTAATGGTAATGAGTATTGAGTAGCTATTGCGTAACTGTGAGGCTCGGGCTATTACCATTCTATTTTTAGTTTAATTACATTGAATGTCACACCGGGCCATACAGTGGCAACAACCGCATGTTCCACTTCCTGAAATTTGTACTTACCACGGGCGGTAATAAAGAAAGCGTCAGATCGCATATTTGTCACCCTTGCCTTCGGCTCCGGCGTCAAATACATGCGATCTGAGTTTTTAGTATCGACATGTTTATACAATTTATAGCCAATATCATAAAACTGTTCGTAGGGGTCAATTTGACTTAATATTTTGCTTCCGAATATGATATTACCAAATGTTTCTGTTTAGCCCAATGGTTCACTGGTAGAGGCATTATAAATAAATAAATAAATATTAGAGGACAATCTTACACAAATCGAACTAGCCCCACAGTAAGCTCAAGAAGGGTTGTATTATGGGTACTAGACGACGATATATGTAATAGAAGTAAATACTTAAATACATAGAAAACATCCAAGACTCAGGAACAAATATTCATGCTCATCACACAAATATTTGCCCTGATCGGGATTCGAACCCAGGACCGTCAGCTTCACAGGCAGGTGCACTACCCACTAGGCTAAACTGGTCGTCGGCATTAAGTCCGCCATTTATACATATATCTTTAATTATGCAATAAAGTTAAATAAATAAACATCAATATGTTTTGACACTCGCTCTGCTTCTGACACGTAAATCGGAGCTCGTAGAAGCAAGTGTTAGTTTTTAACTCTTTTAATATCATACCTATTGTTATTTTATATACATTGTATATTGTTTTGAAAAAATGACACCTCGCCGAGTTTCTTACGCCGGTTCTTCTCGAGGCAGGGGTTTATTTTATGAACCGGTAGTAGTTTTCTGACATGTAATATTAGAGGTAGGGCACAGCAAAATGTCATCTTACTCGAATTTGGAGCAGTCCAACTGGGAAAATACCTCCGCCTTGCAGAAGACCACAGCCATAATAACATTATTTACTATACAAGTATCTAGTGTTGTGTTCCTGGAGGTGAGCAAGGTTGCCAGAGCTCCCGAGGATGCACTGTGTTGAGAGCGAGGGACCTAAATGAGTTCCTTCTGCTGTCAACACACACTGCGGTGGCCGCTTACCATCAGGTGGATCGTACGCTTGTTTGCCACCGGCGTTGTATATAAAAAAAATGTAATATGCCTAAATTGAAGAATAATTTCATTTCATTTTTTTCTTTAAGGCGTTTGTATAAAAAAGAATAGTTTACGTTAGCAGCGGTACTGCTTAATACGAAGGAACGGTTGATGAATTTGGAACTGGGTAGTGATTGCACCTATAGCTCAGTTGGCTAGAGCGACTGGCCGCGAGAGCCGGGAGGTCGCAGGTTCGAATCCTGCTCGGTGCCTAAATTTTTCAATTTTTCCTTCATTCTAAATTTCATTTCAGTATGCAAAGTGACTACCCAAATTGACTTCCAGTCGTCAGTTATAAATAGGCAGCTGGTACTAGTGTTAACTGTAAAGTAATTAAAGTGTTATTATGGCGAGTGCACACGGTCGTCGGTCAACGAGATAATTCAATCACACAACGATTGTTGACGCGAATTGATGTCATAAGTGTCTTATGACAATTGCATTATTACCGCATCGTATATTAAGTGTTGAAGCATGTATAATTGCATATGGTAGGGTGGTCCGTTTCATCAGAGTAAGCTAGTCCCTTGGTGAGCTAGTCTGAGCCCCCAACGCTTAATGTTTCCAACCAACACTTGTCTTTTTGTATGTGTTCGACAAAACCAAATTTGAAAAAAATACTTTAATCGTCAAGTAAATAAAAAAAAAACTTTTGTTTATATGGATAAATTGGTTGACGTAACTGGTGACCGTAAAGCTGGCGACTTCCTCGCACAACGTATCAGCATTGCGATACAGCGAGGAAATGCCGTCAGTATCCTCGGAACAATGCCCCAAGGGATGTTTTAGATTTAAGTTAGTTATAATACATCCCTACAGGAATAAGTTCGCCTTTGTACATGATTGATCTGTTTTTTTTCTGTATAATTTATTTTACTTGTCTTGTGTACAATAAAGTATTTACATACATACATAATATTATTTAAGTTATCGTTATTTGGGTAGATCAACTATTTTGTGTTGTAATCTTGACCCGTTGTCCAAAGGACACTAGCGGCGCAGTTCGTTCAAAAAAATGTTGTATTAAGTTCTACTAACATGGTTAGTAGATGGACCACTATGGAAATAGCTTATAAGTACCACAAATATGTATGTTTGATAAACTTAAATAGCATAAAAAAATGATTGTATTCGAATTTTCTCCCGGACAACTAAACGTAACCACGGCAATGAGTGGAGCTAAAAAGTTGATTCTCCCATTTAACTGTTTTTAACGCTAGTAAAACAATAAATATGAAATATGTGATAATCCACATCGAAAGGGACCTTATGGCAGCCGGCACTTACGCCTTTATCGCCGCTGTTTCAATACAATAGTGAATAGGTGTAACGTAAGCGCCTACCGCCATAAGGTCCCTTTCGATGTGGATTATCACATATATGGATAAATTAGTAACTAGTAAAACAACCTTTTTTACACAACACGATTTTATTAAACAGACGTATTTTAGAAACCGTATAGAAACGAAATAAACGGTATGTTATACGACATACAAAGGCTACAATAGGTTACAAAACTTACCATAAAATATGAGCACAAAAGATGTCGGCTGACAGCTTGGCAATAAACTTATAAGTTTATTAGGTTAGGTGTGACATTTTGAATAAACTGAACCCCAAAGTCACACTAATGGAACTAAATTCACAGCTGGCTCTGTATTCTTCATAAATCATTCCTCTTCACTAAACGTTTGATTTACTAATTTCAGAACACAGTCGCAGCGCAGTCGATCTGGGGCAGATAACAATACAATTAGTGGTATATATTTATAGAAGTATTGAATTAAGACCTAGTTTACATTTGCCGCGTTCCAATTACTCTGTTTATGATGGAACTTATCACAGCTAAGTATAGTATAGCTTGCTTATTGTTATGTAATTTATATATATAAGTATAGCTAGCAAAGTATACCTCTCTGTGAGAAAGTATAAGTACCTCTCTTTGACTCAAAAGACCAATGCCGAGAAGAAATGAAAAGAAACTCGACTGTTGAAAGAAAGAATGAAAATACTTTTATTAACGTCTATACATTTATGTTACCTACACATTAATGAAAAAAATACGATAAACGACATTAAAAAGGGCCCCACTCAGCATAATGCCACGGCAAGTCGCAAAGCGCAGTTAGTCCAATTATCCCAACATCAAGAAAATCTGAGTGGTAAACAACAAAAAAGTAATAAAAACCGGCCAAGTGCGTGTCGGACCATGCACAATGAACGGTTCCGTACCAACACCTACTAGTTCACATTTAAAATCACTATGCAATACATTGAATCAATTTGGGCAAGACAGTTCTTAAGCGAAAACTCAAAAACCGTAAAACCTGTATTGTCCAAACCAAAAATCGATGAAAGTATTTACTAATGCACACCACCTCAATTTTTATTCAGAATTTTACTACTTTTTACTATACTTTATAGTTTGGAAATTAGAGGGGGGGGGACACACTTTCTATGACTTTGACAGCTAATATCTCACCAACGGTTGGCTTAAATGGACAAGTTTTTTAGAAACCTCCATAGCATTTTTAAAAGCCTATCCATCGATACCCCACACGACTATGTGCGTTGCAATTTTTTTATTTCATCCACCGGTTACATGTATGGAGTGCCCCCCCTAATTTAATATTTTTTTGTAATTTCACATCACTTTTATGTAGCGCTTCATAGAATACACCTTCCTACCAAATTTCATAATTGTAGTGCTTATAGTCTTCGAGTAAATCGGCTGTGACATACGGACAGACATGACGAATCTATAAGGGTTCCGTTTTTGCCATTTTGGCTACGGACCCCTAAAAAGACGAGGAAAAAGTACAATAGGTATTTACAATTATGTAGTTCCACAGGAAAACATGTTGAAACCACATGCGTAAAACAAATACGAGCACGAGTTAAGGAATTTTCGTGTGCAAGGAAGTATTTACTTCCTCTAGACATTAAATCGTTTGATATGCTTTCTTGCAAGAACTGTGTCAACTATATACAATGAAAATATACATAAATTTTTACGCTATTTATGTATTTGGTTTGGGCCATGCGTTTCCGTCTGTTAGATTATTATTGTAATGTATTGTATTTGTATTGTAATATGTGAAATAAAGTATATTTTCACACCTGCTATTCAGAAAAGAGTTATTGTTGCCTTCGAATGAGGGATCAAAGTTGTACTTTTCTTTCCTCATTTGAGGGCAGCAATGACTCTTTTCCTCATAGAAGGTTTGAAAAGCAGTATGTGACACTCTGTAGTAAAATCATTTGTAAGATATTTCATATTTTTAGCAGCGGGCCTCATCGACGGTGTGAAAAGCAGTATGTGTCACACGGTACCAAAATTATTTCCGTCTTGGGCGTAAACACTTGAATCCCTCGCTACGCTCTAGATTCTACAATAGAATCCCTTGCTAACCGCCCTCGCCGTAAATATATCATTTTGCTCCCTTGAGACACAATCTACTATTGTTATTGTTGTTGTATCCGAGACCTTCTCAGACTAAAACCCATCATAAATGTTATAAAAGAGTTAGCAAAACCTACTCTGTACCTCGTTATAAGCTTGTCCACATGACACAGGGCTACCTAGTGCGGAGACCCCACCAACCAATACCAATGGGACCAATATAGCTTTATTAAGAGTAGTTATAGCCACTGCTGGACTCTCCCCCAGCCCCCAGATAATCCATAAGTGAGTGCCCAATATAAATCTGATTTCAATCTAAAACATTTAGTCAGATAGATCCCCTAGTAGGTGTATTGTCCTGTGCCTTTACCATAAGTTTACATGACCGTACTCGCTAGCGACTGCGTAAAAATTTGTATGAGCAAAAGTACAGCGCCTCTGGCGGTTACGCAATAGAACTAAGAATCGGCATACTAAATCGTTTACGCAGTCGCTAGCGAGTACGGTCATGCAAACTCATGGTAAAGGCACTGTGTGCTAACCGGGTAAATAACACTAAGTGCTTCGACTTGTAATGTCCGCTGTTACTCAATTATCCCAATTAGGTTGATCATATCCATCCGGGTGTCCCTCTCGAGTCTATTTACCAGAATAATTCGGTAAATGTTGCTTCAAACTAGCGCTAGATAGCGTTTAATACGCGAAAAGTGGTGTAATTCTTCGCGCGTTCATTTCATGCCTACATGATTATCTGATTTGTATAGCATACTGCTAGATCCCGAGATACAGGCTCAGCTTAGTTCGGGATTTGCCGGATATCCCATGTCTTTTTACGAGTTTTTCGTATGGTTCTAAATAAATTATTATTATTATACTACCAGCATAAGTATTTGACGATAAGCGCAAACTCTTAGAGTATTCCAGTGTTTTAAACCACCCGCGCGGTCGTGTCGGAGATTTTCCCCAGGCTACTCTCCAACCACGCACGCCTATCGCTTTATTGGGCACGGCCTATAAAGCCACAAGAAAAAAAGATACATATTATAAGGTGCTGTTTGTCATGGTTGTTACTTGAAAAATCTGTCTATCTGAGTAGGGGGTATCGAAAGTTCCGATTAGTGTACGAAATTCGAGAGAACGGTAGCACAAATTCTTTAGAATTTGGAACACTATTTAGTCGTATTAGGGTCACTGCTATCACTGACATTTAGATACAGCCATTTGGGTTTAGGTACCAAGCGGAATAGTAATTTTCTGAAGATAGACAAGAGAAGGTCATATACAATCGCTCACGATATAAATGTAGGTTTAGGTTAAGATGACTATGGTAAGTACTTACTTTCCAATTTCTATATGCACGTGTATGTTTTCTTATACAAAGACGGTATCAAACAAGCTTAAAGGTACGGCCTGCTTGATTGTAAGAATACACCCTAACCTATAGACGCATTCGATTATTTATTGACTTGAGATTTTGTTTCTGTTTGTATCGTAAAAGTCGTACCTACATAGTTATACCTGTCACAACAAGCAATATTTTATTAACTTGTTTATCTATGATTTTTTACAACAATAGATCAGAAAATATTCATTGTTTAGTTGACCATGTTTTCATAGTTGACCTTCTTAACTTCTCAAGATGACGTCACTAAATATGAACAGATGTTGATGCCAAAATTGTATACAATATTGACTTAAGACTTGACTTACAAATTATGTGTAGGTTTCCCGGAACTTAGGGTTATCATCACGGTTTGTTCTTGACAAAAACATCTTAGAGCATGAAAAGTTTCTTACCATAGATAAAATAGCTTAGTGACACTTCAAGAAGCATAACTGGATACGGTAGTGGTTGGTAACATTGATTTTATTTCATCAGGAATTTTATATAGTTTATTATGATTAAGATGTCGCTACACGACACGATCTTGACAGATTCGCGATCGTCGCGACACTCCCGCCCGACGGCGTTAACATCGTATGGATAGTGTAGTCATTAGGTGGCGTGTCCAATCTTTTATCTTTTCCATTGCTGTCCTGCAGCCAAACTCTTTTCTCTACAACTCTAGCTAGTCCCAGTATAAGCCAGGCCCTGACTTCGGATATTTTTGTACGAATTTTGGAGCTCTGTGCTAGGGACGAGTTAGTAGTCGAGTACAAAATGGTTGATGAATACGTGTTATAGCGACAGTGCTAATATAGATGAGACGGCTAACTACTTCAGCTGTTAATCAGCGAAGTCACGAATTTCTATTCTAAACCGCTTTTAGACGATAAGTATAAACGTGATCTTGACTCGTTAACCTAGTTGTAACGTTCGGTGTAAAAATTAAAACAGCAACAATTTACGCACGATCAGTTAAAGAATTCAAGCCAGTCAAATATAAATGCGAAAGTACAGCTGGTCCGTTAGTTTTTAAGTGATCACGGGTATAAGTCATTTATTTGCCTAAGATAGGGTTTACAATAAGATGTTACGTACAATTTAATATATCCTTACTGTCTGTTTTTACAGATCGATTTTGATAAAATCCTCATTGTGTTGGTGTTTTCGATGCTGCCCAACTATCCTCGTTATGTATCTTGTTATACAATCATTACATAGTATAAAACAAAGTCGCTTTCTCTGTCCCTAATCCCTATATCCCTATGTATGCTTAAATCTTTAAAACTACGCAACGGATTTTGATGCGGTTTTTTTTTAATAGATAGAGTGATTGAATAGGAAGGTTTATATATAATAACATCCATTAAATAGTGCACCCGTGCGAAGCCGGGGCGGGTCGCTAGTGTACTAATAAATTAATTCATTAGTTACCTAGTGAGAATTCCAGTTTCGGCAAAGTTTTAATTCTAAATCTTTAATTTGTAATAGAATATTTCCCTTTTTTGTTCGCATGTGTGGTTACGTTAGTGCGTCACATTTGTATCTATTAGTTAAGTATCATGCACCTGTGAGTTCCTGTAATTGGCTCTCTGTATCTACTTGATTGTTTAATGTAATATAATAGCTGTTGGATGTTCAAATAAAAATAAATAAATAAATAAAATATTTATGCTAAATTTAGGCTCCGAGCAGGATTCTAAGCTGTGCTTCCAATTTCCTCAACCGGTCTTGCATTAGCCGCGAATACCAGCCTAAATTTTTCGATTCTAGTATAAACCTATATTATATAATAGTATTAGGATCGTGCATGGAGACAAACCACCCATGGACCCATGGTTTAACGAAACCGTATAAATTATGTTACAACAATAAATTGTATGCGTGCAAGTGTAGTGCTGTCTTCTTAAACTCTACTTTTGTCTAGTTAAACGTGCTTGTGAGTGACACTTTACTTTTTTTTATTGTTTGACATTCGCTCGCTCATTTCATTCTCTTTTCTCATCAGTAATAAGATTAAATCTAGGTTAATCATAAAATATTATATGGATTGTGTATCTCATATTTTGGACAATATAAATAACAGGTTATGAGCATCTTCTACGAAGTTTTATTTCTCTAGTCCGAAGCAAACCACTAAAATGCGGACGTGTGTGAGTGTATCGCCGACAGTGACGTATGTGGTGTCACGATCCGGATTGTCAGACCTTGTTTTCTTAGACCATGTTCTGATCCAATGGGAGATCTAAGAGTGAAAAACCAAGCAGCAAATAGATATATTTAAGCCGGGTTTTATAAAGATCCGTTAGAGCAAATGTCAGATCAAATTTCAGTAACTCAGTACACTTTTTGACATAAGGTCTACCGGATCTTTATAAAACCGAGCTTAATTTTCTCATTTATATGATCAAGCTTGGCTTTGTAATAGTAATACGTAGTTACGCACTGCTTAAGTATAAGTAAGCATTAGCGGTCATCGTGTCACTGGGACTCCACAATAAACATGGGTAGTTCACGAACGAATGATTCAATTGAAGTACTTCACTTCGTATCACTCTTTCGTATCACTAGTTCAGTCCCCCGTCGTCTACCGGTCCCTGGGTTCCCGAGGATCATAACAAAAGAATGCTATTGTTTATTTTTTTTGCCGGGAGACGACGGCTTTATACTTCAATACTTCAGCCAGACCAGTTCATGGAACATATCGTTTACCTACTCATTCGCTACGAGAGTGACATGACGCCATTATTGAATGAATGTCCGATATCATTACCCAATCTATATCGTACGAGTAGATGGATCTGTTGAGCTACTGAACTAAACTGTTTTTTTTTGAACCTGACTGTGGCTTTATAGGCCGGGCCCAATAAAGCGATAGGAGTGCGCGGTTGGAGAGTAGCCTGGGGACAATCCAGGGGAAAACCTCCGGCACGACCACGCCTGTGGTTTGGAACACTGGAATACTCTAAGACTAAACTGAACTAAATTAATTTTGTACTAAGCAGTACCGCTGCTAACGTAAACTACAAATTTAGAAATAAAGGAAAAAATTTACGTTATCAACGATACTGCTTAGTACAATATTAATTTAGTATGGGATGGCGCATCGTAACTGATGATTTTCAACATGATTTGAGACGTTAGTGCCGTTAATGAAGCCTGAGTCTTCTGGTAAATGTCACTGTAAGCCTCCCTTGAGGCGTTTGTATAAATGAAGGAATGATTGGGGAATTTCGGGCGGAGTGGCGGTTGCATCTATAGCTCAGTTGGCTCGAGCGACTGGCCGCGAGTGCCGGGAGGTCGCAGGTTCAAATCCTGCTCGGTGCCTAAATTTTTAATTTTTTACCTTTATTTCTAAGTGCAATTCTGATGCATGTATTATACATATAAACCTTCCCCTTGAGTCACTATCTATTAAAAAAAACGCATCAAAATCCGTTGCGTAGTTTTAATGATTTAAGCATACATAGGGATATAGGGACATAGGGACAGAGAAAGCGACTTTGTTTTATACTATGTAGTGATTTGTAAACTGAACTAGTGAACTAAACGAGTGATATACTTCACAGTAATAGGGATGTTGACTCAAAATTTATTGGTATCTAAATTATTATCCAAAAGAAAGAAGACACAAAACTATGCCAAATGGTGAAAATCCCATTAAAATATCTCAAAAAATAACGAAGCTACAACCGTTAGAATGTTGTTAATAAGAGTGAGAAAGCGCTACAAATCAGTGACGTCACTGACCTAAAGCGCCATGGTAAATGAAGATCATTCAATACAGAGGTGCGTTTAGCGAAAAAGGGAATATGCCCCCACTTAAAACTTTGAAGGCTTGTAATTATGTAATTATTTATTCTTTTGAGTTACTTTTTTCGCTATTTGGTTGAGAATTTGATCCTTTTTCGAGAAAATTTGAAGTAGTTGATTTTCTTATTTAGTGTCAACATCCCTATGGAATCATCATCATCATCATTCAGCCGAAAGACATCCACAGTAATGGAATGAAGTAGGTATATTAATCTTTTGTTTTAGTGACACATTTTGCGTATGACTATGACTACTCTACAACTACTTACACAAGTTGTTTATTGTTACTCAGCCTCGTAACCACAACGACTATACATCCGATGAATAGACGATTCATTATCCATTTACCTATAGGTTGTTGTTGGCAAGTAAGTACCTATAAGTTGATGGATTCTGTAGTGAACTGCATTCGAAATTTTCCCTCTCTGTCGCACTTGTAAGTTTGCACATAAGTAAGATAGAGAGGGAAAACTTCGTTTGCTGTTCGCGGTAGCGCCCCTGTTAACTTTGATTCACAGCACCGAAAAATCGAATTCCCGAAATCTGACGTAGGTACATACGTACCTGCGTAAGCGATTAGTCACTTTGAGATATCTAGTTTTTTTCTGAATTAGGTAAGTGGATATACTGTGACTGAGCCGTTTTTAGCATGTATTAGGTACCTAAGAACTGTAATACTAGATAAGATTATGTATCACTACATAGTATAAAACAAAGTCGCTTTCTCTGTCCTTTATATCCCTATGTATGCTTAAATATTTAAAACTAGGCAACGGATTTTGATGCGGTTTTTTTTAATAGATAGAGTGATTGAAGAGGAAGGTTTATATGTATCAGTGGCGGCGCGTCCATACAACTCGATTCCCACCGGCTTGCCTAATTTTCAGCCAGTCCTGTTCCCTTACTACGGCTCGTGAAGAATAAGAAAGGCAAATTATTTCCGACTTCCCTATTAATATTTCTGACGCGCCGCCACTGATATGTATAATAACATCCATTAAATAGTGCACCCGTGAGAAGCCGGGGCGGGTCGCTAGTGTTTTTATATGTTAGATTTATGTTTAAAAAAAAGAATGTTTTACGTCGTTTTTATTGGTTACACATTTCCGGATAATACGCTTACCAACCTGGGCTGAAAAGCATATTGACCTTGCACTTTACCCTTTCTAAAAAGGTGACGGACTTGGGTTCAATTCCCGATAAGGGCAAATATTTGTGGGATGATTCTAAGCCATGTTTTCTGTAAGTATATATATTATACAAACCTTTTTGAGCTTACTAATCTTACTATGCTACTTAATTATTTATAATTCCTCTACGTAATATCCTAGCGGAATTAGCTTATCGGTTATACAAAATAAAAATAGACCATTTGTTCCGTTGCATCAAAAAAAAAATAAACAAACCACTGTCGCCATTATTATTACATGTTTTGCCGATTTATTTTTAGTACTTTAACATTTACAGATACCGATGCTGGGCTGAAGCCAATTCTTTGTTCTGAAAAAATCATTGAATAATTTAAGAAAAATTAACTCTGATAGCTCGAACCAGCTCTTTTCAAACCAGGAAACCTGTCTATTATTATCTTAAATGAACATTTCTTATGCATTCATTCAATTTAAGTACTTTTCCTTAAAACGAAAGGGCAGTTTGGTATGTCGTACACGGTTGTCATCGATGTACAAATTTAACAAGATAACGATGTAATTTATTTTGTTGTAAACTTTTTGATTTGTATGTTGTTACTGTGCCTAGTAAATAAATAAATAAATAAACATGCATCGCGAGTTAACTTTTAAAAGTTTAATTTAATATAGGTACTTAATCAATAATTATACTCACGTCCATTATACACGCTATCGTACGCTTCATCTTGTCACACTATCATCCAAAAATAAATCACAGCTTCGCACTAAAATTAACGCTTAAACACGCACAAATGCATCATAAACATGCAGTTTCAACTTTCGAATCCTATCGGAATCTAAAAAATGCCGCGCTCGCGCGCCACTCGGTCCGCGCACCATCGCCGCATTTTACACTTTTTAAAAAAACTCGAAGCACTTGCACACTTTTAAATGCCGAATCGGCAAGTTCACGACACTTTTGACACGCACAACAAAACACATGTAGTCGGTCTAATTCGGACCGTCCCCGACTTGGCAATACTCAACAAAAGCGAATAGTTTACCACCACTCGTGTACGTATACTGGCAGCGTTGCCGTCGAGTGACAGAGACAGACTGCGAGTTATCAGAGTCCTATTTCATATTTTGCGTGAGTTTCGAGTCGACGCGTTTGCGTGCTTCTTTTTTTAACGCTCATTAAAGAACAGGACGGAACATAAAAGGGTCTATTGTTTTAGATCGAAATGAAAGGGCAGGTTGGTATTTTCGGGCCGGTTCGTAGGACTTCATGCATGGTGTGAGAGAGACGAGTATGTTTTTGATGTGTCGTCGCTGCGAGCCGGATTCCCTGAGGTTGTGTTTGTGAGGCGGTGATAACACCGGTCAGTGGTCAGCCCGCGGGCCGACCTTTATATATTATTTTACTATTTTAAACAAGAATGCAGCATCAATCTCTTGTTACGCAAAAATAAACAAATAACGTGGAACTTTTTTTATGACGAGCGCTTTAGCCTAGTTGGTAGTGACCCTGCCTTTAAAGCTGGAGGTCCCGGGTTCGAATCCCGGTCAGGGCATTTATTTGTGTGATGAACACGGATATTTGTTCCTGTGTCTTGGATGTTTTCTATGTACTTAAGTATATATTTATCTATATAAGTATGTATATCGTCGCCTAGTACCCATAGTACAAGGTTTGCTTAGTTTGGGACTAGGTTGATTTGTGTAAAATTGTCCGCAAATATTTATTTTATTTGTTTATTTATTGGCCAAAATCTCGAGTACAAAAAAGGTACCTAAACTTTTTTTCACCAGCAGAAACTTTAAGGGTTTATATTGTTAGAACCTTATTAAATAAGGTTGTCTATTGTTCTATGTATTACCCAGTATACGAACAAATTAAGGGATTCAAACATCGATATCGCCAGAAGCCTTAAATCATATCATAGTTGTTAAGTTTTAAACAGTGGCGATATCGATGACAAGAACACGTAGACAGTGGCGCCGCGGAGCGGTGGCCGATATGGGTAACTAATCCGTTTGCCGCCTTTTCCGCGGTCGTCTTGGCAGATGGAAAATTAAAAAAGATATAGAGGTTTCTTGAAGCAATTATTGATTGTTAAAACTGTTGTCATAACGTTGTAAATTAATATAATCAGAATAAGCATACTGATTGTACAAAAATACTATTGAGATAATTCATAATACAGGTATTGTATGGAAATATGGACTTTCATTTAACAATCAGAAGAAAGGGATATGTAGTTCAGTATTAATAAAATACTGAGCTGCAGCGATCCAGTCCCACAAAGAGTGAGTAGGTATACCTATGACTAGCAGAAAAGGTGAGATTTTTTTTCTGTAAAATATTTATTTGTTCCAACTACGGCGAACTTTGAACTAAAGAAATATTAACAACTGGTGTGATAACTAATCGTGAGAGGACATAATTATGTTAGAATGTGTTGAAATGTATTCCTAATAAGCACCGTGCCGAACTGGAGAACTACTTTTCACATTCTTTTGCTTCCTACTAATTGGATTAATATATATGGTCATATTGGTCATAGATCAAGATATGAATAAGCTGATAGTACAAATTAATTATGTTATTAATTAATCTGTTGATGATTTTTCACGTGTTTTTACATTTTAAACAAGCAAACTTTTGGACAACGTCTAAATAAAAGTATAATGTTAACATGATAACAATTATAACTATTGATTAGTTAAAGAGGTACTTACATGGGAATGTATTATAACACACATTTTAAATGCAACACAGCTTTATTGACATGTTGTATATTATGTATGCTAGCAGTCGTCTTATTCGAAGCGTACTGCGTAGTAAGTTATCGAAAACTGGCAGACCCAAATGATTCAGGGTTTGTTGTATGAAATAAACTTCATAGTTTGCGGATTTGGTTTACTTGTTATTTGGATTTACACACTTTAGCTTCCTGCTCAAATTTAATATGGATAATGAAGTCTAGGTGGTGCAAGACTTGCAAGAGTTTATCAACCAATATTACGGTTAACTCTTTTAACTTGGTAAATTCAAACCGAATGTATCTTAGTAAGCCCAAGATACAAACAGACATTAAAGATGATCAAATGAGAGTCCCACTGCTACTGCAGGTTTGGTGTGGTTGTCTGACCAGTAGTGACGTCACATTGGGTTATAATGAAATGTGTGCTGCGTTACGTTTATTCGTTAAGTACAGACGCGTTTCTTTCTATAATTACAAGCTCTTATTTAACTTGTAATGTTTGTTAAAGACAAATCTTGCATATTAGATCCACCAACTTACTGAAATAAATGAATACTTAACAGGACAATTGAGGGCAATATACTTGTCTTAAAATGGTATCATCAAGCTCGTTCGGTGATAGAAAAGGAAAAATGGCACTGGCCATAGCATTTCCTAAACTAAATCCCGAAGTGTAGAGTCTATTGGAATCAGAATCCTCTGCTTCCTAGGCACATTATTGTCGTGTTTGGGGCGCATGTTGAGGTGGTATTGTTAGGTTTGCTGAACAGCTCAGCCAGCGCAAGTTTTATATGTTGAAATTTACTGTCCTTGCATTCCGCTGTATTTTAAACTGCTTAAGCGGTAGAGCATTGCATAAGCCAGAAGATACAGTATTATTGGGGTGGCCAGTAAGGCTCAGTATATTAACGACATTAATTTAACGAGCTTAGACTTATTATAAAGTTTGGAATGAGCTAGTAATTAATGACTGCCATACAAAAGTACAGACGAGTTGGAAAGGATTTGGTTAAGACATATATTTGAACCATTGGTGCTACTTTATTGACGTTCATATAACTAAATTGAGGAATAAAGCTTTGACTTTAATGTAATGATTCTTCGAGTATTTGACAAAGAGGTAATGCATTGTTGCGTGTACATATACTCGGTGCCTGTGTATTTTATTGCAGTGATGAAAGAGGTAGAAAATCATGGAACGACGTTGCACGAGTACTCAACTCGGGCCAAGGGTGCTCGAGCAGTCTGTGGGCCAGTGTCAACCCGTGCAGTCATCAGGCCAGATAGCAGGCCAGTCATCACTTACACCGCCGTCGATCCAGCGGCGGTGGCGCTCGTCCAGTCAACGGGCCGGTAACAGCTCGTGCAGTTGCATCGCCTGCGCTGCTGTCGGCCCAAGGAGCGCTCGAGCAGTCCGCGAGCTTATTACATCTTGAGCAGTCACGTTGTGCGAGGCAAAACACCGTGGGCTAGTGCAGTGCCAGGCATCGTGCATCGTAGGTAAACGGATGTCTGATACTACTAAAGACGGTGAGTCCATTACATTTGATAACCGGACTGTATGTGACGAAAATTGTAGTTTCTATTAGTAAAGGTGCTCGCGGTAGTTTACAAAATAAAATTTATGGACAATTGATATGAAGGTTAGTTCAATACCAAAATATTTAATTGAATGGTAATGGCGTTTTACAAGGTCTTACAATACATTTTCAAATTAAGTTCACAGATGTGAAATCTGCAAGGATGCAAGAATCTGATGGTGACTAACTAAATTAATTATCAAAGTAATTACGTCATATCAGTTTTGTTTATGTCTTCTCCTCATTGATGTCGATGATGACGAGCAATTATGGTTTCCCCACATTGTGGGCTCTAATATGGCTGGCTAAGCCAAACATGATCTTGAATTACTCTGTTGAATGATTGCGACATTACTTGGATTTGGCCAGAAGTGCTATACTTTCTTGTATGAGGTTGTAATTTCGGTGTGAGGTCATTAACTACTCTCTTATGCACTTATCAATGAGAGGAGACTTGCGCCCAGCAGTGGTTTATATAGAGAGAAAAGAAAGAATTGGAGCCGTGGGTGAAGCCATGGCAGACCATCCCGCCACTACCCAACTGTGGGTACTACAGGGAACAGTGGTTGGCAGATACTGAGGATTGCGGACAGTTAAATAGTGAAAAGTCCACATATTTATATTAACCAACAAGTGATGATATTTTTAGGGTGAAATGCAAAGTTGTAATTGCTCTTCTTGGATTTAGAGCCGTCGTTACATCGTTCTGTATTGATTATTATTACAAACACAAAAAAGTAAATGTTAAGCCGGAGTAAAACACGACGCCGTTACAGCGCGCTAGTGTATATTTGTCACATGTGCCACATTGCCAATCACGCGTTTTGCTTAAAGGGAAATATAAAATTTAGGAACACGAACACGGAACGCCACGGACTATGCCGATATGTGAGGACATATCGGAGTGGTGATGATGATTACAAAGTAATTGTACATGAATGTCGTTTTGTCCATGTAATTACTTAAACGAAAGTCGTGTCAAGTCAAGTTAATAAGACTCGAATGGAAAACAAAAATATGGGGAAATGATACTGACTCGCAATGGTCCCGTGCTGGATGGTAGCGCGGAGTGTCAAGACGCGTATCGGTTCGCGCCGAAAATATTATAAATCGATGAGCGTTTTGCGTTATATGGGTCCTTAACTGTTTTGTTTTGAATTAGTACAAATCCGGTTCAGTTTCAATATCGCTCGAATGGTTATTGAAGGTTTACACACATTGTACACGGGCCGTTAAATAAAATCACTATTTGCATCTTAGAGGCCGGTGTTTCTAATTTCTTTTGTGGGGTTGTATGTTTTGTGGTTGTGTAGGTATTTTATAAATAAAGTCATATTTGTTATCAAATGTGCATGTTTTCGAAAAATACATTGATGGTAGTGTCGCGATAGTTTGCTGGGTAAAGTGACACTAACAAGCTCTTAGATATTGTACGAGCTGCGTATGTACATTCTATAGCATTTGCTATTAACATTGCCTAAAATCAAATATTTTTGCGTCTCAGAGAAACCAGAGTAGCAAACAAATATTAATGCGAGCGAAATGCTCATATACAAATTTGCATAAGATTGACATATCATTTGTTCTTTGACATTGTTTGACTTCTTATTTGCCTCAAACTATTTGATGTGACTTTGAATCAGACAAACGTTTACGAGTCGGTGTTAAGGTGAGTCGTCAGCCATTATGAACATTGGTTCTCAATATTTGGTGCATATTTAAGAGTATCGCCTCTCTTGGCGGCACGCGTGTGTCTTCGTTAAGATTCACATAAGTGACGAAACTCTTCTAAAATTCAATGTTCAAAAACATTTCAATAAGAGTTTATATGAGTATGTCGTCGTTTGCTATCCGATATAAATGCTGGTGGACAGTGTGGACAGAGACCTTACTGTGAAGCCAGGACAATTTATATGATATTGGCGCATAAGATTTATTTGATCTTAGTGATTATTTGCTGTTGAGAGGACCTGCCTTCAATGGCTTAAGTGTACAGTCAGTGCTTTAGATGTTCTACTTTGGTTTTCAATCGCTGTGTTATCTATAGCCATAATGAGGCAGATTTAGAGTGAGTTAATATGTACCGCCTCTGTCTTGGCATCATTTAAGTGATTACCATGAGAACTCTTGTGTCTTCTAATCCACTGCAGGGTGGCTGTAATTGTTTGGTACAGTACATAGCCTTTGCCAGGAGAAAAAAAAACAAACAAAATGTAGAGAGACATTGTAAGGCTTGTTGAATTGATCAGCTATCAGAAAGTACCTATACGTAATACGGTATTCTTCTCGAGGCAATCGTATGGCATTACTATGTTATATTGCAATAGTTGTTGTGCTGTGGGCACCAGACGGTGTCGAATGTGTGTTTCGGTATCTAAGTACTCCATTGAATCTGTGTTCGACCTTTAGTTGAGCCTTTGCCTGGAGACTGAAAAAAATGTGAAGAGAGACATTGTAAGGCTCGTTGAATTGATCAACTATCAGAAAGCACCTAGGCGTTATACGATATTCTTCTCGAGGAAATTGTAAGGCATTACTATGTTAAATTGCACTAGTTGTTGTGCTGTGGGCACCAGTTGGTGTCGAATATGTGTGTTTCAGTATCTAAATACTCCCTCAAATCTGTGTTCGACCTTACAGATATATGTACTTTTTGTTGTTAACATGTGGTGTTGACGCCTAGTTGATTATATAATGCCGGGAAATAATTCTAGTTCTTGCGTCTTTAAGAGGTTCCACACCTGCAGCCTCGTAAAGGATTTCGGGATGCTTATATTGGGTGGTCTCTAGAGATCTGGTTGATTCAGTGTACTCAGATAGACAAAGTTTCTAAACATTAGCATTACAAAAGGTTGTAGATATCGGTTTGATTGAAGATACCCAGACTTTAGTTGGACAATAACAACATGTAATCAAGGGCGAGTTTCATAAAATAGACAGTATTTTAAACATTAGTTTAACAAATTGTAGCCTGATATCGGTTTGATTGAGTTTACTCTGACTTCAGATGGATGTAGTATAGTCAGAGATAATAAATATCGATATAGCGTACTCAGATGCTGTAACTACGTAGCGACTCAGTTCACCCAGGTCAGCTTGATAAATTATAGTAAGGTTGTTGGATTTATAAAATGCAAATGACAGTCACTATTGCAAGCAGAGATGGGCGCTTGACTAGACAGATGTTCTAGTCTAGCTAAACAAGACTGATGCGATTGTGTTATTTAGTTGTTACTGTTGCTCGCAGAGGTGAAGCTTGACTAGACAGACGGGGCTAGTCTAGCTGAAAGAGGCTGATGTGATTATATTATGCTAATGCTACTCGTAGTTACTGTTGCACGCAGAGATGGGGGCTTGACTAGACAGACGGGGCTAGTCTAGCTGAACAAGACTGATGCAACTGTATTATGTGGATGTTAGATACTGTTGCACGCAGAGATCGGGGCTTGACTAGACAGACGGGGCTAGTCTAGCTGAACGAGACTGATATGATTATATTATACTGATGCTACTCGTAGTTACTGTTGCACGCAGAGATGGGTGCTTGACTAGACAGACGGGGCTAGTCTAGCTGAACAAGACTGATGCAACTGTATTATGTAGATGTTAGATACTGTTGCACGTAGAGATGGGAGCTTGACTAGACAGACGGGGCTAGTCTAGCTGAATAAGACTAATGTAATTGTGTTATGTAGATGTTCGTTACTGTTGCACGCAGAGATGGGAGCTTGACTAGACAGACGGGGCTAGTCTAGCTGAACAAGACTGATGCAACTACATACATACATCTATACATACATACTCTACATAATATGTAGATGTTAGATACTGTTGCACGTAGAGATAGGTAGCTTGAAGATCTAGACGTGTTGTGGTGTAAATACTTACTGTAGCAGGTAATGAAAAGTTAAGATGAAAGCTTAATGAAGTATTAGATTTGCCCAAATTCGAAATGAACAAGACTGACGCAATTTTATATAGCAGTTAGCTGTAAATTGATAGCACGCAAACAAGGGTGCTGAAGTCATTTCAAGTTGTGATGGCACCTGGCTAGTTACATTAAGTACTACTGGGTCAGACAGGAGCCATAACTAAAATAATACAGATTACGCATAAAGTATTATAAAAGGCATGGAGGTTGGGATAAACCGTTTTAAGATTCATTGCGAATAACGATTGACAAAATGGCAAATTGAGCAAGATTGACTCATCATATTGTTAACTGTTTTAGCAAAACAGTTGTTAATTAAACTTGTTTTAACTTTTGTTCAGTTGCTGCGCGCGCCGAGAATGCGCGCCTTCCTAGCAGAGAGGGGTAGCACGTTTGCTTCAGGATACAACCGCGCGGCTTGCACGACCAGCTGCCACACCAATACCTACTCATCTCACTCAATTTAGTACCGACGGTTCCGTTTACCTGATCTGATTTTAATCCACGTCGCTTTGTTAGAGCATAAACGTTTGGCAGCTAATTAAGCTGTAAGATATTGTGATTCGACTTAGAGCGTCGATGGGAATGCATGTGTTAGTTCGGTATATTGTTCTAAACTTCGATTTTTAAGTATGTATATTTGATAACCTTTATCACGACTCTGTGTCCATGTAGAACAAATTCTTATTGTACTGTATCGGTTGCCATAAAAACATGTCAATATTGATGATATCGATGATAATATGTCGCAAGTGGAATCAGCACATATCAATCATAAATAGCTTAATTCTCTGTAGTGGTTTGGTGATGGTGTATTTGGGAATATATTTTGAGAATACGCGAGGACGTGTATTATGGACGGATGGCCGAATGTTAGAACCTTATTAAATAAGGTTGTCTATTGTTCTATGTATTACCCAGTATACGAACAAATTAAGGGATTCAAACATCGATATCGCCAGAAGCCTTAAATCATATCATAGTTGTTAAGTTTTAAACAGTGGCGATATCGATGACAAGAACACGTAGACAGTGGCGCCGCGGAGCGGTGGCCGATATGGGTAACTAATCCGTTTGCCGCCTTTTCCGCGGTCGTCTTGGCAGATGGAAAATTAAAAAAGATATAGAGGTTTCTTGAAGCAATTATTGATTGTTAAAACTGTTGTCATAACGTTGTAAATTAATATAATCAGAATAAGCATACTGATTGTACAAAAATACTATTGAGATAATTCATAATACAGGTATTGTATGGAAATATGGACTTTCATTTAACAATATGCTGCTATATATTCGCATTTTTCTCACCAAGTATCCCTCACCTCAAGAAGTTCCTTTGAAAAATGATTGCATAATTATATTTTAAAAAGCGAAAATGGAAGTTGCGAGCCTTTTTTTTTATACTTCACCTTTACAGCGCTCTGTCAAACACAATCGCTGTCACTCATACCATACGTCCATAACATCGGAACGTCAAACGCGATGTTGAACCCTATAGAAATGCATGTAGGTTGATATCGCACTGCACGCCGTGACGGATATATGCGTCGATGGCATTGAACCTATGGTGCGGATATATCCGTCTTTGGCGTAGAAAATGTTAATTGAATGAATGAACGAGTAACATTTATTTCAGATTAAAATTTACCACACACCTACGTATACACTTAGCACCTAGGTACATAAATACATAATGTAATATGCATAAATATATATACTGTTACATGTTGGAGACGGATGGAAAAAAATCAGCTGGTCAGAGAAGAAAACTAACGAACAAGTTTTAAACTTAAAGAGAAGAGGACTTTATCGAAAATGATAGAAAACAGAAGAGGAAAAATGATAGGACATCTCATACGCCATGACGAATGAATCAGAACAATAATAGAAGGAAAGATAGAGGGAAAAAGGAAAAGGGAAGACCTAGAGTGACGTACATGGAGCAAATAAAACATAAAATAAATGCTACGTCATACAAAGCAGTGAAGGACAAAGCTGAATGTAGAATAAGCTGGCAATTACTCACGACAAGAGCCAAGCTCTTAAATATTATGATGATGAAGATGATAATAATGTTATTTAGCGCTATTCAACTACCGACACTTTTTGAGAAATTGTTAACACATCAATACTTACAGCTCTAGTTTATTTTCTAAAATAAGTAAACAATATCAGGGAAACTACGAATGCATTTCATAGTTTGCCTGTCATTGCCTCACATCGAATTAAACATGAATCTTGTACTAAAAAACCGACCAAGTGCGTGTCGGCGAACATCTAGGGTTCCGAACCAACCGCAAAATTAAGTTGGTTTTAATAGGAAAAATAAGGAAATTTCAATTAAAAAATCTGGTTTATGAAATGAAAAGGTGCTGAAGCAAAGCAAATATAAGACGAGAAATATTAGACTAGGAAAATATGTGCAAAATTATGTTAACAATTACTATGGCAGAAGAACAAATCAGTTTATGGTTCCAACTATTTATAACGAATTTAACTGGTTAAGAAAAGAGAAAAAATGTAGTTTAAATGTAGTGAAAAGCAAGCTAAAAAAGACATTTTTACAAAGATTACCTTAACTGTTAACAGATTTAGTTAGTTGATATGTATATTTTTTATTGTTCTAGTTGTTACAATTACAAGTATTACTTAATTATGTAACTTAGGTGCATGATAATAGACTTGTTAAAATGAGCGCGGTCTCGCCAACAAACTGTCTTGTCAGTTTGGCGAGTAAAATTGAAACTGGAAACTTTATGTACCTTTTTAAAAAAAAAATTTAAAAAAAAATGAAAAATGACCCCAGAGCCGGCGCGTACCTCTCCCAACGGATTGCTCTTGCGGTTCAGAGGGGTAACGCCGCCAGCGTTTTGGGGTCCATGCCGCGGGCAGAACTTTTAGATGGAGTGTTTTTTTGTAATTGGTTTTATAAATAAATAAATAAATAAATATTTGTGGACAATCTTACACAAATCAACCTAGTCCCAAACTAAGCAAAGCTTGTACTATGGGTACTTGGCGACGATATACACACTCATATAGATAAATACATACTTAAATACATAGAAACATCCAAGACTCAGGAACAAATATTCGTGCTCATCACACAAATAAATGCCCTGACCGGGATTCGAACCCGGGACCTCCAGCTTCGTAAGCAGTGTCACTACCAACTAGGCTAAAGCGGTCGTTTTATTTGTTTCTTTGTTGTAGTTGTAAGTATGTATCTTGTGTTTATTCAATATATTAGTAATATGTATACCTAAAAATAAACAACATCACCAAATTTCAAGGTCATAGGTGAATGGTAAGATAAGAAATTTGGAACAAAATTTAGTGACAGACGACGAACGGACGCGTGAGTGACAGCAATATGTTCCGTTTGGAGCCTTCGGGTACGGGACCCTAAAAATAGGAGCCACTGTAGTAGCGGTAAAGCGCTTATTACACCATCCTGAATTCAGAATCCTGACTGAGCTAGGAAGCAGATTCAGGAACGTGTAATCGCATTCAGGAAGCAAGGATCCTAAAAGCTTCCTTCCTATCCCCTCCCTCGCGTCCTAGTTAGGACGGCTGATTCAGGATAGTGTAATAACTGCTTAAGGGACGCAACTTCAAATCTGAAGGTCACGGGGACAAACCACGTCTCCTACTACTGGGTTTCTCAAAAAACTTATGTAAGTACATAAGTACTTACCGGACGCTCCGGTTGTGGAATGAGCTCCC
The DNA here is from genome assembly GCA_963556455.1 of Epiblema foenella. NCBI lineage: Eukaryota > Metazoa > Arthropoda > Insecta > Lepidoptera > Tortricidae > Epiblema > Epiblema foenella. The sequence continues at coordinate 20,614,870 of OY747108.1, forward strand.
TGCCGAGGTTTTCCCGAGGGACTACAGTATGGGGTTCTTCAAGAAAGGAGTGTACAAATTTTTAAAGGGTCGGCAACGCGCATGTGACACCCCCAGGAGTTGTAAGCGTCCATAGGCTACGGTGACCGCTTACCATCAGGCGGGCCGTACGCTTGTTTGCCACCGACGTGGTATAAAAAATAAAAATAAAAACATACGAAATGACATTACAGCAGCGGCTTTTCGGCGAAGGAAAACTACGTAAGGTGAAAACGGCCTAAAACCAAGGAATTTTTAACATTTTACAGGAAAAAGAGGAAGTAAATTTTGAAAGGGTCTGGAGTTGCAAGTAATTAAGTAAGTAAGTAATATACGATGGTCAACAGATACAGTCAGTAATAATGTCACATTGAGAAATGACTTAAGTACAATTAAAATATTATTAAGCATTCATTTAAAACATATAAACATAATTCCAGAATGATTAATATGAAAAAGAAATATGTCAAGGCTCAATCATCAAAATTTTCTTTGAACTAGCCAGTCCAAAGGTCCATAGGCTGCAGTGACCGCTTACCAGGCGGGTCCGCACGCTCGTTTGCCACTGACATGGTATTTAAAAAAATGGTAGAGTCTTCGATGGACTCGGAGGGCAGTAGCTGTAGTAAAACTAGTTATTACGCCATATTTTGGGGATTAGGTGTCAAAGCGAGCCCCAGGGCCTATACTCCGAAATTCGTATCGTGCCGCCTCTTTCACTCTCGTGTCATACACCATATGAGTGAAAGGGACGGCACCATACGAAGTTCGGATTTCTAATTTCGGAGCATAGGGGCTACCGCGAACCACAAACGAAGTTATCCCTCTCTGTCTCATTTATGTGCAAACTTGCAAGTGCGACAGAGAGGGAAAACGTTTGCTGTTTGCGGTAGTGCCCCAGGTCCTCAGGCTCCTAGGAGGCAACTGGGAAAACGCAGGGAAAGACGCCTGCCGTACCGCTGCCGCTCGGAAGCAACATTCCGAATAATATTGCAGCGAAGTTTCTTGTAGGCGTTTGTAGAATCTATTAGTCAATATAGTAAATTGCTTTACAATACAAATATTCTTTATTGTTCACTAGAAAATACATTGAAAACATGTTGAACGCTTTAAATGAATTTTTTTTATTCTTTTCCCATCATAATAAATAATAAATGAATAAAATAAATAAATATTAGAGGACAATCTTACACAAATCGAACTAGCCCCACAGTAAGCTCAAGAAGGCTTGTGTTATGGGTACTAGACGACGATATATTTAGTAGATATAAATACTTGAATACATAGAAAACATCCAAGACTCCGAAACAAATATTCATGCTCATCACACAAATATTTGCCCTGACCGGGATTCGAACCCAGGACCGTCAGCTTCACAGGCAGGTGTACTACCCACTAGGCTAAACCGGTCGTCAATACCACCAATGCCTATAATATCGTCGGGAGAGAAGCAAAAATCACTATCAAATCTGTCACTACTCTTCGAAACCTCGTATCTCAGTCCTGAAACGATGCTGACATACGAGTTTTAATGTGAGTAGGTATTTGTTACTTAGTGACTTTTGCTTGTAACCCGACGATTATGCTGTTTTGATGACAAAACGTGACGTCCCCGGCATTAAAAGCGACTTAATTTCCATTTTCATAACTATTTTCAATCAGAATGGCAGAGATTTGAAAGGGCCTGAATATAATTTTAATAAACCTAAGACTAAGGAGATATCATTAAGACAGCTAGAATCGCAGCCCTTGTATCATAATTTTCCTAGCGTTTTTCCGGTTGAGCCCAAAAAGACCACAGGTCCGCTTTGAAACGTAATCTTCCGGCTTAGGATATTAGGAACTAGTTTTAAGAAGGCGATTTTTATTATACAAAGACGTTGGTAAACAAGCTTGGTATGCAAACACTACGGTATCATAGGCTACGGCATATGAGGATTATACACGGAATTAGGTTCGCGTCTTTTCTGTGGACATACCAAAAGTTAAGGGCTACAAAGCTTAATTTTAGATTGCACCAGTAACCCGCATAAACAGTGTCTCCGTTTCTATAAATCCCTGTAATAAAAACATAGGTAACATGCACATAAGCCGTTAACTATGGACCACAGGAGGGACGACTTTTGTTTTTTCAACTAAGTATGAGCCATGAACGCCTGTGACTCCAGAAGAATCCGCATTGCCGACCTTTTATTGACTTTATCGACTGCCATCTAACCTTCCAGCCCAGAGTCTAATCTAGACCCGGCGGGGACGTCCACCACGCGACCCCGACAACACAGATACACAGTCCCTATTCGTCCCGGTATCGCCGCATATCGGGTAGGGTCAGTCCGACCCAGGTCCTGCCTAGCTGAGTTTCTTGCTGGACTCTTCTCAGCTAGGCTAGATTTATAAAACTCCCAGTAGTGTCATTGTCAGTTGTAAAAACAAAAGTTGTCCACACGGTGGTTATTAATAGTTAAGGCTTATGTACACGTAAGATATGTTTTGGATTGACATGGATTTATAGTTATGGAAACACCGTTTATGCGGGTTACTAGACCAATCCAAAATGAAGCTTTTGACATGTCCACCGAAAAGACGCGAACCTAAATCTGACAATGACCCAGACCCAGACCCAGCAGTAGCTCGATTCCACTCACAACTCAGATTCGGTTGAAACCGCTCAACCAATCTCACTGGAGCGCAAACTCTTAGAGTATTCCAGTGTTCCAAACCAAACGCGTGGTCGTGCCGGAGGTTTTCCCCTGGATTTTCCCCAGGCTACTCTCCAACCTCGCTCTCCTATCGCTTTATTGGGCCCGGCCTATAAAGCCACAGTCAGGTTCCAAAAAAAAATAAACGAGTATAATTTTTACCTACTTTACAACTTACAATTGCTGTGCCCTGGCAGGGTTCATGTTGCGATCTGCTGTAACCATTATCTTGTAAGACCTATGTAAACCACATGAAGCAATAAATGAATAATAAATGGACATAAAATCCTGTTTTTCCGCCGGCCGTATCACAGGCGTCTGTATTTCCCAGGGACCGATACCGGCATTTTTAAAAAACCCTGAATTAGCCCAATATTTTGGATTATTTTTTGCTCTTTACGTAGGGCTCAATCAAGTATTTAGGTAACAACGTCGTATTATTAGATAGTCCCATTAAAAACGAAATAATGAACCGGTAACCGTAATAATACCGGTATTTTTCTATGGAGAAAATACCGGTATCCGATCCCTGGTATTTCCACGGCTAAGTAAAGGCTTGTACGGAGCAGTTAAGTTTATCAACATCGATAAGTCTGCCGATCGGTCCTTCGTATGTGGGTCGCCACTTGTGTTTGCTGGACGTCGCATTATGTACAGTACTCGGTATTTTTATGTAGTAACTACACTGTATTTCACGAGCTACAAGTTACAATTTTAAATGTTTAAACTGACAACAATACTTAGACTTAAGCTACCTTGCCACTGAGGCGGAATGGAGCAGAGATGTGCAAATAGTTAATAGTCAATAGTCAAATAATTTATTTGCAGTTACAAGTAAACAAGGTGTTATTAAAAAATTACCAATTTAATTCGGTATTTCGCTGCGTTCCTGTTCGTTTGCATTCATGGTAACCCGTCATCTACCAGTCCCTGGGCTCCCAGGGACTTTATGAAATAATTGTTTAGTTTTTTCGCCGGGAGACGACGCAGCAAAGGCAGCCTTACGGTCTTCACTATAAACGACGATGTGCATTCTCCTTTAGACTATACAACCGGAAAAACGCTCCGACAAGGATTTTGAATCTGACTCTCCGACCTAACTTTCAGAAAGACTCTTTTTTTTTAACCTGACTGTGGCTTTATAGGCCGGGCCCAATAAAGCGATAGGAGAGCGCGGTTGGAAAGTAGCCTGGGGAAAATCCAGGGGAATACCTCCGGCACGACCACGCGTGTGGTTTGGAACACTGGAATACTCTAAGAGTTTGCGCTCCAGTGAGATTGGTTGAGCGGTTTCAACCGAATCTGAAGTGTGAGTGGAATCGAGCTACTGGGAGTATTGTCGCTGGTTCACTAAACCTAGCCTAGCTGAGAAGAGTCCAGCAAGAAACTCAGCTAGGCCCGACCTGGGTCGGACTGACTCTACCCGGTGTGCGGCGGTACCGGGTCGAATAGGGACTATATGTGTGAAAGACTATATTCTTTCATGTCATAGTGAAGAGCCATTATTTTCATCCCAAGTTATTATCATCAGCCTGTGTCAATCTACTGCTAGACGTAGGCCTCTCATGGCACGCCATTGAGCTCGGTCTTCAGCTTTTCTCCAATTCCTGCCCACTGCCTTACTAATATCATCACCAAACAGGGCGCCCTACACGTTTGCCGACACGCGGTGTCCACTCAAGAACCAGTCTGCCCCAACGGCCATCGGTTCTGCATATGTAACCTGCCCACTGCCACTTGAGCTTACTAATTCGCTGAGCTATATCGATAATCTGGGTTCTCTGACGAATAACATCGACCCGGATACGATCCCTATGAGAAACTCTGAACATATAGCTCAGTCCAAATATCACCTTTAACACAAATACATTAGAGGTAGGCAGAGGACAATAGGAAGAAACGGGATGTCGCTATTCTAGCCCGATATAGCGCGGGTTTCACTATTGAGAAATGAGAAGCCAAGAAGTAAAGTGGACAGTTTTACAGAATTGCTTGGTTAAATAAATAAATGAAAACATTGACAATTTTGCTTATAACATTGCCATTTAGTGCCAGAAAAAACATGGCGGCAGTTGTTTGAATTTTTCCAAAGTTCCCGGCAACGATTCACATACACGACTTATAAGAGGGAAAAGGAGCGAGATAGTAGGTAATAACGACGTAACCGACAAGGATGAAATATAAGTCATCTCCTTTGTTTTTTTTTGCCCAGCCAGGACGATAGGTTATTTTATTATTTTATGTGACGTTTTATTACGTGTTAAGCATAAAACGTGACTGTCTGGCTGCCCTGTAGGTATAGTCAACCAGATATATAAAACTTTTCTTCTGGCAGCTGTCATCTCAATACAATTTACGTCATATTTGACGTTTCTTGTACCGGGATGACAGCTGTCAAAAACTTAATCTGGTAGACTGTAGTCACACAGTGATTTACCCGAACATATTACATATATGCCCTTGTCTCTCCTCAGCTACGCAACCGGAAAGAATGCGATTCGAACACAGCCATTTGCGATAAAGGCTCATACGCGATACGGCCGTAGCATTACAAAAGTAATAGTTAGAAAACTCCTTTGCAATTGTTTCAGAGCAGTTGCGCAAACACATTTTCTAGCAGTATTCCGTGGCGATCGCCGCGTGCGCATGGGTCCGAACTGAAAAAAAAAGTGACAAAGGCGACCCGAGCGGTATGAGCAAACTATGGTTGAAAGACTAGTTTGTTCGCCCCGGCTCGTGTCGTTACGCGTCACAGATGCCACGTGTTTAGTGCTCCACGCTCCAGAAAATTCGGGAATTGGAAGGTAATTTTAAGTTTGATTTTACTGTGTACTAACTTACTGCAGTAGCGCAACGAGCTTGGTTTCCTGAAGGCATGGAAACTGATGACCTGGCTATTCTGTCCGTGCCATGTCCAGACGACGCCCTAAATTTTGTAATTTTAACTTTGATTTTCCAGACTCCTTGCTTAAGTACTTAGTGCTGTGGCGATACCTAAAATGGAGTATAGTTTCTGAAACTAAATATCGCCAGGTTTTCCTCTCAATGCCGTGTCCAAGCGGCGGTCTAAGTTCTTTAGGTATTTTTGCTTACAACGGTACCTGTATGAATTTTTAAGGGTAATTAGAGGCGCCTAGCTTTTCATATTGATAAAAACCAGACCTTTTGTAGACTTTACAATTGATTGATACGGTCCAAACGTAAATGAGATGTTTTGTAGGTAAGTAAATGAGATCATTTTTTATTTATTTACTCTAAAACAAACTAGACCTTTTGAAAGAATGAGTTGGGAGTATTTAAAATTAATACAATTTTCAAGTCGCGTAAAAACCGATCTTGATATTTAACAACTGTTAAAGTCGCGCATAGAATAACACTTTAACTTATGGTGAAATCATTACGGGTTTAGATTAAGTACCTATATACGCTACATGATTTATTAATCTCGACAAATTTAGTTCACAGTAAATAACATAGTAGGGTCGGTAGGTGGGTTTACGGCCTGTTAATTTGATGCGCTAGTAGGCGGCCACTTGTATGAGTTGATGAACTGAAAGGATATTTTCTTGCTTTTTTTAATATATTACCATTCAATAGCGACCGGTTTAGCCTAGTGGGTAGTGCACCTGCCTGTGAAGCTGACGGCCCTGGGTTCGAATCCCGGTCAGGGCAAATATTTGTGTGATGAGCACGATTATTTGTTTCTGAGTCTTGGATGTTTTCTATGTATTTAAGTATTTATATCTATTAAATATATCGTCGTCTAGTACCCATAACACAAGCCTTCTTGAGCTTACTGTGGGGCTAGTTCGATTTGTGTAAGATTGTCCTCTAATATTTATTTATTTATTATAGCGATGGAAACATTGGCTCCCTGGTCAGCTGACATGAAATCAGTCATGAAAGCAGTGTCTAAACGTCTCGTTGCCGCTTCAGGGGACCATAGGGCTGGCGCTTATCTCTCCCAACGTATTTCTTTGGCAATACAGAGAGGTAACGCCGCCAGCGTTATTGGGCACCAAGCCACAGACGGAACTGTTGGACGGGGTCTTTTATTGTGACTTGGGCTGGGCAAGCTAATTTTAGTTTTTAATTCATTCACTTATTTATTCAATGTATTTTTGACGACCGCTTTAGACTAGTTGGTAGTGACCCTGCCTTCGAAGCTGGAGGTCCCGGATTCGAATCCCGGTCAGGGCATGTATTTGTGTGATGAACACGAATATTTGTTCTTGAGTATTGGATGTTTTCTATGTATTTAAGTATCTATTTATCTATATAAGTATGTATATCGTCACTTGGTACCCATAGTACAAGCTTTGCTTAGTTTGGGGCTAGGTTGATTTGTGTAAGATCGTCCAAAGATATTTATTTATTTAATGTCTATGCTACTAATTAAAACGCATACCATTCACTATTTCTTTAGGGCATGTAAAAATGTAAATATCTTTAATTGAAAAATCAGAAAGCCGCAAACTGACGCAGGCCGCGTAACTGGCCTAGCGACCCAGTTCAAATTAGACTTTTTATAAAATAACAGATTTCATGGGCCCAATTGTATCTACATAACAAATATTAAATTACATACCCACGAACGTCATATTAGGGATATCTATCTACTTACACAATACACATGCAATGTATCTGGTCTTTGAGGATCTGTCCAGTAGCGTTTTGGCAAAATGGCAAAATACATATATGGCCAATTGAGTTTCTGGCGTACAAAGTTTATGGTCAACCGCGTATCTGGCCTTTTGAGTGTCTGTCCAGTAGCGTTGGTTTATGGCTTACAAAGTTTATGGTCAACTGCGTATCTGGCCTTTTGAGTTTCTGTCCAGTAGCGTTCTGGCCAACTGTGTATCAGGTGAAGTGATTTCCTGGCCAAATGCGAATCTGGTTAGATCAAGATCTGTCCAAAAGCGATTAAACCTTCTGGTCGTGTTTTCAAAAACCGAGTGACAAGCACAATAAGCGATATCCTGGTGATATCCTGTCCTTTAAAGCCCTGTGGCGTGATTATTGAATGAACGAAGTAGGTATAACGGAACTGAGATCCACAAAAAATACTCTCCTATTCATTTTTTTCTCGTATAAAATATATCTACTAAATTCTATAAGTGAGCGGTCCCAAGTGACGATGTGTAGAACGGCAGGTATATGCTTAATTAATTACCGGTTCAATATTTCTAAGTCTGTAACTATAATCCTATACGGAAGAAAGTTCTGCTACGAAGCCAAACCATGTTTGATATATTACCTGGCAAATAGTAACTATTAAATAAATAAAATAAATAAATAAATAAATATTAGAGGACAATCTTACACAAATCGAACTAGCCCCACAGTAAGCTCAAGAAGGCTTGTGTTATGGGTACTAGACGACGATATATTTAATAGATATATATACTTAAATACATAGAAAACATCCAAGACTCAGAAACAAATATTCATGCTCATCACACAAATATTTGCCCTGACCGGGATTCGTACCCAGGACCGTCAGCTTCACAGGCAGGTGCACTTACCCACTAGGCTAAACCGGTCGTCAAATCTATTAAAGCTTCTGACGTGAACTGTTACTTTCAAAACTATGGAAGACCGCCAAAAACGGTGTCCAAACAGCAACGAAATGTCGGTAATAGGTGTAAAGGCCTACGATTAACTAGAAGTTAGGTACTCACAAAAAAAACAAGCTGAAACGCCGCCAGCATTATGTGTCCCCCCTTTTGTTTTATACGTCTTTATTATCAGCTCATACCCTACCTCGGGAGGATGGGGTGTCTGATGGGACCTTTGGAAGGCGTATGTGGGCCCCACACTGTGGGGTCAAAGCCAAGCACAGAAGCTCTTTTTGATTAAAGTAATGGGCCATTCTACTTTTTCATGTATATAATTTTCACACTTGTTTTTTAAATGCAGATTTTGGAATACTTGGCCCTCACTTCAAGTTTTTGTATTGTTATTTAGAAAAAAAATTAATTGCAGTATCACTTCCGATAGTTTTGGTGATTAACGAACCACAGCTAATATCCATAAATCGAGTAACTCAGTGGTCTGCTCGCGTCTATAGGCTGCGGTGGCCGCTTACCATCAGATAGACCGTACGCTTGTTTGCCACCGGCGTTGTATAAAAGAAATAAAAAACTTATCATTCACAGGATCTTATTAAATCAGCGATGTACCTACAGTTCAGAACGTTCTGATAATGTTCTCTGAACTTCTTTGGGAACTTACGCCAAGTTTGCACTTTATCTTTAGTAAACGACTCATATATATTTTTCTCTTTTTTTGTATGATTTAATGGACTAGACTGCGAATTAGATTCATAGGCTGTGGCAGAATAACAGCATAGCAGTTTGCACGGCAAATAGCAACACATGCTGAGTCTCAGCCTTTTTTTATGGCACACATTGCTGGACTCATTGTGCACCTTCACTCACTGTATTATCTTACACCTATTTATTAAGACCGCTTGTGTGTGCTTTATTGAATAAATGGTTTTTCTTTCTTTCTTTCAAACGTTCTAGAATTAACAAGAATGTTTCGCAGAAGTTTCGCAACTTGTGAGTTCGTCGGTGTTACTAATCAGGATCTAAACTTTTGAATCAACTCTGATGAATTACATCTTATTTCACACGGTTTTACGACTCGAGTATAGCCAGAGTAGGCATCAGTGATGTATTCGATAAAGCGAATTGGATCATATTTAGTTGAAAAAACAAAAGTCGTCCCTCCTGTGGTCAATAGTTAACGGCTTATGTGCATGTTAGCTATGTTTTTATTACAGAGATTTATAAAAACGGAGACACTGTTTATGCGAGTTACTGTTCCAATCCAAAATTAAGCTTTGTAGCCCTTAACTTTTGGTATGTCCACAGGAGAGACGCGAACCTAAATCCGCGTATGACCCAATTGTACATATGACCGAGCATTGCTCAGTCAGCTTGCTGCCTACCTGCCTGCCTATTAACCTGTGGTTTCACCGAGAATAAATATAATTATAATTTCTAGACAACCCTTTACCACTAGCTTTTGGTCAAAATAAACATCGTGAGGAAACCGGGCTGGTTTATTCTCAACAAGGGATAGCTTTCGCTTTAAAGGTCAGGTCAAATGGCGAGGGTGGTTGATAGAAAACCTCGAAATATAGGTAATTGTTTTAAAACGAGCCCGGTGCAATGCAAAATGTGGGCGTCGGCGACATCAACATTGCGAAGCCCGTGTTAGTTTCCAGTTAGGAAGAAACTTCTTTCTTTTATAACTTCCAACACTTAGGTTTAGATACTTAATGCGCTTGGCCAATTACGAAGGGCCAATGGCGATTTGACCGGCCCCTATTTCACCAAGTTGACATATGTATATATTTGACATATGTAGGCTGACAAATCGACAATTTTCATGTGAAAACTGTTTCACCAGCTACAATTTTAATGTTTTAAGACAATGATATCGCGTTTGAAATCGCCTCTAGAAGCGCTAGTGTAGCGCGGGGTCTCCGAAACGTCAAATGTCACTCTTTGTGGTTGCGTTGCGCTACGCGGGTTAATATCTAATTGGAACAATATGCTGACTATTTTGCAATACCTGAGCTTGATTATGGCAAATATGAGTTAAGGGTCAATGACTTTCAGGGCTTTGAGACAGTTTTGTCTCTCGGAAACTTATTTCCTCCTTTTTTCCGAACAAAACGGGACCGCGCTACAATACGGTATGTTCGATATTTTTACGGAATGGTTTTAAGGTATTGAATATGATTTAAATGTAAACTTCGTTCTAATGTTCATAATAACCAATAACATTTTTTGACAGCTGGACCTTACTCGACAGTGGCGCCAACTGGTGAGCACAAAAACGATAGCCTCCATTGTCGCGCCTGTCAGCTTTGGTGAAATAGGGCCAGTTAGGTTGGCACATACTGAGTCGTCCATTTCGTGGCATTTTTGATTGTTTTCTTTTTGTTTTTACACCTTTTTGCTGTTTTTGTTTTTCAACTTTAATCCTTGTTATGTGTACTCCGCTAGTTTAACTCCTGTGCCACGAATTATATATATTTTTTCTTTTCTTTCTTAATAATAATAATAAATAATAATAATAATCTTTATTGCTTTAAAACCTAACGTTACATTACAATATTACCAGTAATGATAGAAGTAACATGTGTTAGGTTTGTGACAAGTTTACCGGGGGTGAGCCTCTGTCTCCCGAACTAGGCTTTGAGCCTGTGACTCGGGAGTCAGTGATTCCTCCAGGGTATTAGCTCACAAGATGGTCACAATAATAAGAACAGTTTAAATTATGTACTATAAGGAAAGTTGTTATAACAAAAAGACAAATATTAAAAGATATTGAGCCATTTTTCTTGATCAGTGTTGCTGGTTTAGATTTAGTGAAATGGTAGCTTATCGCTTTATAAAACAGAGGGCCAACCGCGAATTGATAACGAAGTCGCTCGCATCTATATAAACAAGGAACACACAGAGGCAGATTCTTGTCGGTTCGTGGTAACTCTGGCCACCGGCAGGAGATTTACCTGCCTATGCCAATAAACGCAGTCATATACTTTTTTTTTTGAACCTGACTGTGGCTTTATAGGCCGGGCCCAATAAAGCGATAGGAGTGCGCGGTTGGAGAGTAGCCTGGGGAAAATCCAGGGGAAACCTCCGGCACGACCACGCGTGTGGTTTGGAACACTGGAATACTCTAAGAGTTTGCGCTCCAGTGAGATTGGTTGAGCGGTTTCAACCGAATCTGAGGTGTGAGTGGAATCGAGCTACTGGGAATTTTGTCGCTGGTTCACTAAACCTAGCCTAGCTGAGAAGAGTCCAGCAAGAAACTCAGCTAGGCCCGACCTGGGTCGGACTGACTCTACCCGGTGCGGTACCGCGACGAATGGGGACTATATGTGCAGTCATATACATCCGCTGCCATTTTAATAATTAAAATATGATTAATGTAACATTTAATGGCGTACAGCGAGCCACTATCGGAGTAATTCTAAATATTCAGCCCAGTAACAATGCGGCTGTTACTACTAACTAAGTAGGGCACCTTGCACCTGAACAATGTAATTACGGGAAATAAACTTTATTACTTCGCGATAAAGTGCTTTTCAGAATGTTTACACTGGTTTAATTTGAAGCGCGGCCGTTATGCCTGTTTTCAGGCTTTGCACGATTTTCAACTGACTTGCAGAAAAGTCGGTTCATGACTGAACCTGATCGTTAGTCAGTTTAAAATATACTAGAGACCCGCCCCGTCTCCGCACGGGTAATCCAGTTTTTTTTTTTAATTTCTGTAGTACCTCACTTTGAAAATCACTCGTTTTCCATACAAACATTCAATCCCCTTTTTACACCTTTAAGAGATGAATTTACTGGACTTGCTTAGCTTATATTTTAACTGAGAGTTTAGCCGTCAAGTAAAAAATTTCAACCCCCTTTTCACTTCAGAGGGCGAATTTTGAAAAACACTGAAATTGTTTTCTTATAATTGAATATATGGTCTATAAACGAAGTCGTATTTATCACATAGAAAATGATCCCCATACAAACTTACAATACTCTTTCTACACCATCAGAGAGCGAATTTTGAAAACGCAAAGTTGAATAGAAAAGTATGTAGTTTGATGTCGCTCTGCACGCGCCAGGCCGGTAATGTTGTATGAAATTCCGTTATGGGCCGCTCGTTGCGCTTTATCGGAAACGTGATACTTCGCAGCTTGTTATAACCAGAGATCGGAGAAATTTGCGTCATTGCTAGCAATAATATGGATATGACTGCAAAATTAATCAAAGTGTTAACTATAACATCACTATTTCATTGCATGTTTGAGAAAAATACTTTGCGGGTCACCGAGGTATGATAACTTCAATCTTACAAACCCCGCATTGTAGTTAAACTTGCGTTTGATTCTTGCACGTGTGTAAATGGGGCTTTAGTTTGTGTTTGTTCTTAGGGTCAGCGGCGGTGTATAGACTGCCTCGAAGCGGAGGAGACGCCTGCACACATCCTCACTAATTGTCCTAGCCTAATGCACAGTAGCTCTATCTTGGGGGTGTCTAATGTTTGCCCGAAATTCATATGGAATAATTTCAATTGCTCGAATGGTTCATTTACTAGAAAAATCGTTTGGCATACTCTTGTATTCCCGAATATTATATGACAGAATGATACGAATGCCATGCGTATTGTTATGCATATTAAGTGCAATAATATTATTTAATAGAATATTTAAACGCCATACTAAATACAGTTTCTTTCGGAAACAATCCTAACTATGAATTTGCTTATAATAGCTATAGTGCGTGTCATCCACAAGGATGCGCCACTCCACAGCGAATCTCATACTAATACATGCGCAATTGTGCGGATTTGGCCGCCTTCGTGGATGACACGCACTATAGTATCGATCGCCTAACCGTCTCAACGGCAAGCAAGCACGCATGCATCATGTATGCATGAAAACAAGCATGCATGCATGATTTTTTAAGGCGCATCGCACATTTTGGGCAAACACATTAAGTGTCTCGAGCTCAGAAAAATCTTGCGATTCTTTGAGTTTGCAGGACTTGATCGAGAATTGTAGTACGTGGCGATTACAATAGATCAGTAATGGTCGCTAAACGAGAGCTAAATAGCCCGATAACAGCCACTACCCTCAAATAACAATAAAAAATAAGGCCGACCACGAACCGAAACCTCTCTATCGCACTTGCATATTAGAACGATAGAGCGGGAAATACTCTGCATGACTACTTCGTAAGTTTTGGTGAACGCCATCTACCGCGGCGCGATACCAAAAACCGTTGCATAACGATTCATTATACAATGCACGCACAGCGTAAAATTGTCAGCAACGTTATCGTGCCATAAAGATATCGCGGCAATAACTCAGCTGGATGAGAGTAATCGAAACCTGCGCAGATTACGACGAAATGAGCTTTGTTATCGTTTTATGGGCTCCTGGCTATTTGTACGTTGTGTAAGCCTATCAATGTTTACGTGCGTTTCGGAAATTGTGCGTGGTTGATGGTGATAACAAGATTTGGACAAAAGATGGCGGTCAGATTTTAATCGAATCAGGCACGTATCCGGAGGGGGGGATAGTTGGGATTTATCCGCCCCCCGAAAACGGTTCCGTCTGTTTACGGTGATTACAGCGATTTTTACACAGTTCACATGGTTGTTTCAATGTTTGTCCCCCCCCCGAAGCATAAGTCTGGATACGTGCCTGAATCAAATAGGAATGACAGCAAATAAGAAAATCAATAATCGATGTTTCTCGAAAAAGGTTCAAACTCTTAGTTAAATGCCAAAAAAAATCAAAAGAATAAATAATCACATAATTATAAGTCTTCAAAGTTTTAAGACGGGGCATAATCTGTCCCTTTTCCGCAAAACGCACCTTCGTATTGGAACGATCGTCGTTTACTATGACGCTCGTGGTCAGTGACGTCACTGAATCTTCGCGTCTCTAACCAGCAACATTAATACGGTTGTAGCTTCGTTATTTTTTGAGATATTTGAATGGGATTTTCACCATTTAGTATATTTTTTTGCCTTGTTTCTTTTGGAGTAGTCAAATTTTGAGTCCAACCCTATTGAGCTTAGCTACTATCCTCCTAGGGTTTTTCAGTTGCCTTAAGGCATCCTGGCCCTGACTTCGTATAGTGCGGTCCCTTTCACTCTCGTATATACACTATATGAGTGAAAGGGACGACACGATACGAAGTTCGGATTTCGGAGTAGTCCCTTTGGGTCTGCCTTTGGAAGCTAAACCCAAGGTTTAGCGTAGATGTTAATAGTACAAAAGCGACTACCATCTGACCTTCCAACCCGAAGTAAAACTAGACCTTGTTGGGATTAGAACGATGTTTTCCTTTACTGAAAAGCGACTGTATATCACGTCGCTCGCAAACAAGCTTACGGCCTGCCTAATGGTAAGCGTATGAACGCTTGCATCTCCAACCGCCCACGTGGTCGTGAACCACTCACGGATTTTCCCCACTCTCCAACCACGCACGTCTATCGCTTTATTGGGCCCGCCCTATAAAGCCACTGTCAGGTTAAAAAAAAAGCTTGTATCTCCGGAGTATTACATGCACAATTGCACATTGCCAACACTTTAAATACATACAACACTCATGAAAATCCCCAAACGGTGGTCGATCGGAAAAATCTAGGCAGGGAGCTCATTCCACAACTGGAGCGTTCAAAGAGAGGAAGCGAAGGAGCAAATTTTGTCAGTGCAAAAAAACGCTATTGTTTATTTTTTTCGCCGGGAGGCGACGGCTATTTTAACCTCCTGAGGTCTGACCTTCAAAAATTATCAAAATAATCTCGACCTTAATAATTTTACGTATAGTTCAAAATCAATTGTATTTTATAGTACCTATATGACTGGGCCTCACGAGGTTAAGGATACGATGTTCATGTACACGTTGGCTATAGCGTTGTTAGAAAAAAAAGTCAATAATTTTCGCTAAAATTATATTTATTCTTATTCTAAATAAATAACACTTTAATATAGGACCGCTTTCATACTCTCTTAGTTAGCTAACCCTCTGAACGCCACATTTATTATGTTAACATTTAAGTAGTTTTTTTTCCGATATAAAGCATCTGTCCCTTACTAGCAAATACGAGTATGTAGGAGCGATATAGAGTCAAGAGTCCTTATAAAGTAATCCGAAAAACATTAGATCTAATGGGTGTTCGTTTTTAATTCAATTACCTACTTTACCTAGTCAACGCGTTTTTTGATAATGTTTTTTTAAAATTTCGTTTACAAATTGGTAGCATCTGTAAAATGTGGGTAGTAGGTTAGCTGAGATCTGCTAAAGAACATCATAAGAGAAGTATAAGAAAAATACAATAGATTAAACTCGATCATAACTCAAGTATGGTTTGTTAGATGAAAGTACTACTCGGTACTACACAGTAATATGTGCACCTCGTGTGACGTCATTACCATGCTCTGTAAATGGTTGTATTGTATGTTATCGCATGAGGTGCACAGATACTGTGACCGGAAAGTACCCCTCACTTCTCGCTTGACGTTCCGCCACGTATACATTTGGCAATCAAAGGGTTAGTAAAGTCAGGTTGTGGCACAGAATTAATGATTAACTATGTATATTGCTTAAGCTCACAACTCCAGTATGTTTAAGAAAAAAATATATATCTATTTATTTTATGATTACGATTAACAATATTTCTGAATTACAAAATTTTAAATAAATCTGAATGATTTCTAAGTAGCTGTTAGTTTTCTTTTATCCAAATAAGCATATCAAGTGATTGTATTATCCGTTTGTATAGTAAAATATGAGATATGTCCATTCACAGGCAATAGGTATTTTGTGCTGTTTGTTATATTAATTTACTTATGCAAGATATGACAATGCAAAACAAAGCAAGCCATATTATATTCTCACTTAATCAAATATCAGATTGCCATAAAAATATATTTATATAATAATGTGATTATCTATTTTACTAAGGTTATAACATAATATACGGATCATAGACATATTTAAGGATAGAGTCTTTTCAGAAAACCTAATTTTTTAATGGATCCGTAGAAACGTAGTCTAAGTTTTTATACATCTTTGTCATAGAAACATAACTTATATACACATAACGTTAATTATTGACGAATGCATGAAAGGATGCGAACTAGGCTTTCGTTTTAACTTCAACGGCTTAGTAATATAAGAATTAGGTTATCAGCACTGCATTGCGGAAATTTGCAATTTGCCTCGTTCCCCCACAAATTAAACTGGTTAATTGCAAAATAATTGATTTGAACCCCCACAGAGCACTGAAAAATAAACTTTAACTCAATTTGTTACAGTTTACCTATCAATGATACTTAGTGGCGTATCAACGTCACTTTATTGAAGTCATTAGAGCAAGACAGATGCTTCACAGCTGTCCAGATAGGATTTAAAGATTTCATATTATTTCTAGATCTTTATTAAACTTCATGGCTATTTACAAATGTTCTTATATTGTATATATAAAATATTGGCATTTCGATATCTCTGAATGTACATCCTCAAATATTGAGATACTCATCTTACGCCCTACGTAATCATGCAGTTTCGCCCTCGGATTTCTAATTTCTAACCAACATTGTAAACTGAGAGATGATATTTAAGGTCTGCATATATCTATCGACTTTAGTTTTTTTTTTTACTTTATTTACTTATACTTTAAAGTATATTTTCGAAGCGACTTGTGGAAGTCGTAAGACCCATATAGATGTCATTCCTCACATGTGTTGTATAAAATAGGCGAAACTGACCAGGCATTGCTAGTTTAGAATACAATTCACCGTTCTAAATCTGATGACAATGGGTGTTACTGACAAAAGCCAGTTCCCCTCAACTTGGGTGCTGTATTTATTCCAAAACTAACAATGCTGTAGATAAAACCGTGTAAAGAAAAACACGTATTTACAGTGTAGACTGAAGTGTTAAGGTAAATATTCTAATGTTCGACACTGTTCCAATAGTTGGCACTTTGAATTAATGTGCCAAACACTGGGACCTTTACCTTGTAAAACGAAACTTTTCTCTACACGGTTTTGCCTATACATACCTTATACGATTTTTGTACCCCGTTTTCCTTACAAATAATGAAACTGAGCGATATATTATGCACTGTCCATATTTTTTTCTACTTAGAAAATACTCTTTAAAATTCAAATTTAGAAGCTACCAAACGGCCATTATGAAATTGGCACAGATAATATCACTTCATTTTCATTTCCATTTGTCATGTTGGTGTCCCCGCTGGGGCGCACCGAACTATACAATCTGATATTGTTTTTTAAAATATAGATTTCTTAAATTACGGATATTTATAACTTGTTCTATTTCTATGTGAAAATAACCTTACAAACTATGAATTAAGCTACTAAATTGATTTAACAATAGGATGTAAAAATTAATTAAGTTAGATTGAGCTCCACCTCCAAGATTTAATTAAAATTACTTAAATTCATATTACTAAATCGTATGTTACCGCATTTCAAAAGATTTCAGAACGTAAATAGATATTTTCAAAATCATGGAGTATAATACCTATAATAACACTGATTTACGTCACTCTTGTTACCTTTGATTTCAATATTAATTGTAGTCTATAACTAACACAATTTATAATGAGTTTTGGATATGTGATAGTTTAAAGGAACAAATATTCGTGCTCATCACACAAATAAATACACTGACCGGGATTTGTACCCGGGACCTCCAGCTTCGTAGATAGGGTCAGTACCAACTAAGGGGGTCGTCGATTTATTTTGTCAAACTGAAAACCACGTTATGCTAATGTTACATCATTGTTAAATCTCCCAGTTTTCCAAACTCATCATAAATTGTGCAAAAGGTAAGCGTCCCAATGAATGTTGTTGGCACCTATTGTTCACATCTATATGACACATAAGGTTGAAAGTATCATGTATTGAAGTGTCGATCGAGTAAAGGGACGTTTACCTTACGTAATTACAAAACAGCAAATTTAAGATACTAGGTTTATAGGTATCGTAGATTTTACAAGTGAATTTACATAAATAAAATGCAATCGTACTTTCGTATTTTACGATATAAGCAAAGGCTCGTTGATAAGGCTCTCGGAAGGCCGTCGCTTGCACAACACGAGTTTATGCTTTATACACTTATAAATAAGAGCCCCTGTCCTAATCACTGTACAATTAAAAAATTGATAGGTCAAAACTTTAATTGTCACGCATTTATGACAACGTATTCTAATTGAATATTGTAAACAACCATTGCAGTGATCAAACCTTCATACTATTAAAAACATTGCACAAATAGTATACTTTTAGCACAGATTTTCAGAATAGTCGCTATAAGACTGTAAAGGTTCTAATATTTATATAGATTTGTGAAGAATATATTTTCAATTCCATGTTTAAATGTCTAATAGTGGAGTAACACAAATTTTCTAAACTAAACTACATTTTCTAGTTGAGATGCTGAGCTAATTGCCCCCATATTTTAGATTTGAACGAGGAGCTAATAGCTCAGCCACCCAACGCTTATACTACAATTGCATTTAGCTAAAACTTATACTACATTACGTAGGTAAATGGCTACGGTCTCGTCGTATATATATATCTATTATTGTACAATGTACACAACTATAGTTTACCTTGGCGATTAATCCAAACTGGCGGTTAAGCCATGTATAGAATCTAGTCGAGACATTTCAATTCATTCTTTCCAACATACTAATTCGCCCTGCGTACCAGAATATCTTAAATAGGGCTTCAATACCAGCAGCTTTCTTAAATCCAATAAAATAGGATCACGTTTTGCTTCATTATATTCACATGTTGAACTCTACAACTGTGCAACAATATACTATAGATGTACGATTTATTTGAATAAAAATCATAATGTCGTACCAAATACTTAAACTATCTGTTTATGTTTGATTTTTTTCTCGTTCAAATCATTAAAATCACATTTATTTATCTATGTTGATCAATGTACGATACAACTAATGAAAAGCGTGCGTTTTCAACAAATATCTATATTAATTCGTTTAATATTGTATATCAAGCCGCGCGAAAACCTAAACAACAAGTTTGAGTCTTTATTTCAATAACACAAATGACCAAGTCTTCCTTACTCGAAAAGCGGGCCAACAAAATCATCACTTCTCTACGAGAACGGATGACCTTAGTCAGGAAGTGGGCCCACATAATCTACACCTCTCTTCAAGAATGTAGAAGAAAGTGGACTCACATAATCAACATCCTTAAGAAAGAAAGACCTTTACGAAGTTAAATCTGTAAAGTGAAAACTTTCGACAATAAATGTCCATCATAGATCCTTAACTATATTTACTTTTCTATATGCACCCGTTCGAGAGGTTATAATTTGAAATGACCTTCAAATTCCGCTCGTCACTCTAAAAGCCCCGTATTGCGGGATATTGTCACGTGTTACAGGAGAGATTGCACATAAAGACGTGGATTTAGTTCACCATCCGGTTACCGGGGGAGGGTAGGCACTTTTTATAGGAAGGCCCGCTTCAAGATGAGCAAGTGCCCCTGTTGTCCCCCCTGTATCCGCACATAGCTCTCTCCCAGTGTCACGCCTAAGACCCCTCTTCGATGGTGCGGGGGCCGGGGGGCGCAGCGTCCCATCACCGGGAGGGACAAGAGCTCGCCGCGGACTTGGTGCTGAGGCAGGAGAAGCCGCTTGCGCCTGATTGCAGGCTGGACATCGAACCCCTGACAACCAGAATTAATCGGGTAAGGCGAGATGTATTTATTAAAAATAATAACTGTCAATCTCACATAAATCAAAACTTAAGCAAGCTTGTACCAATCAATTATGCTTGCAACCGACCGAGCCACAAGGCCCAATCTGAAAACCCAGCGCTGGACTATTTGTTATGCACATGCTGAGACTGCGACCCATTGCCCAAAATGTCCTCGTAGTAACCTGAATTTTTTTGGTTTATTTTGATACTTTTCTTATTTAATTTTAACTTGTAAGCTTTTATTGTAACTCATGTTTTATGGCAATAAAGCATATTCTATGCTATTCCATACTATGGGCACTAGACGACAATATACATACTTCTATAGATAAATACATGGAAAAATTCCAAGACTCAGGAACAATGGTTTTCATCTCACAAATAAATCCCCTGATCGGGATTTGGCCCCGGGACCACCAGGTTGAATAGGCAGGGTCACAAACTAGCGTATGTGGTCGTCAAGATGTAAAGAATAAAGACATAAATTAATCATTTTCAGAGTTTATGATACACTAAATAGATACAATGATAGAGAACAAGCAGTGTTGTTACTAAAACGCGTTGTTTTTGATATAATAATTTGCGCGTTTTTTTTTTAAAATTACAAGGCAAAATCAATCAATCACTATGCAGCGACTACGCGATACTATAATAGTGTGCCTAATCGCGCATAATTTACCCAACGCCCGTTAAAACCTTATTGCATAGGAAGCAGTTTGCCGGCGCCATTTATAGTTTATCGTAAAATGTGGCTGATGCTTCCTGCCGTGAATCGTGATGTTTTTGAACTCAGGTGATAATGTCAGTAGCATAAGTGTTTATAATACACCTAGTTGATTACGTAACTCGTCAAACTTACGCTTGGCATATCTAACTGTGATTATTAGGGTGGATTGCAACAACTTACGATAACAGACTGGTCAACGTTAAATACACGTATGGCGCGGGCAGCTTGTCAAATCTACCATACAATTACACTCGAGGTCAAAACATTCGGGTCACAATAAATTAAATAACCGCAATAGCTTTTTCTACATATCTTACACTAGTTTTATTTACAGGATATATTATTCTTCGTAATACCCAACAGTATTAGCAATTCCCGGGATCCTATCATAAAAATATCAATCTCCAAATCTGACGATTTTGGCGATATCTCGCTCCGTTAACATTGTTTTTTTTTATACCTGGAAACGATACTTATTTAACTGATATTCTTGCAGGTTACATGTAAAATTAAATAAAGATCCCTAGGTGCCTGCCGAGAACATCTAAAATCAAAATTAGTAGTGTTTCTCTCAATCCAATATGGTCTGAATATGTCAAATGAAAACAATTTGTAAATCTTATGACTTATTCCTATTTAAAGGACTAAACTTCATATTTAAATACCTTGTTTTGACCCGCTTGAGCATATTTCTATGCATATCTCATAGATTACAACGTTGGAATAAGTTTGGTAGTACAACGTTATATTAATTGATACGTTTTTATCGATATATACCGTCTACTCCTGGCAACATCTTATTTACTTCGCCTAATTGTGGATTTTAGCTTAATGTAAAACCACCATGAATCATAATACTTACATCCACTACTCTAAGGTTTTCTGGAAGAGATCGCTCTTTAGCGATAAGACCAACTGTAATTTGCATCTACTAAAATCTACTTATTATGAAATGTACTATATATTTTTTGCTGCGGCTGTGCAATAAAGAGTATTTGTATTTTTTAAATGATCATGCGATTTAGAATCTAAATCAAAATATCATTTAGATCAACCTTAACCTAGTGAACGTTACGTAATCCCTCTAGACTCACTTGTAGTGGTGCGAAGCGAGCGTCTCGTGGAAGTACATGAGCTGCGCAGCGCGCGGCGCGTGGTCCAGCAGCTCGCAGCGCCACTGCAGCACGTAGCTGCCGCGCTCCAGCATCACGTGAGAACCCTACAAACAAACACCACTGTTTTACATTGACGGTTGACAACCAAACTCACTAAATAACAGATACCTACTTAAAGCTGGCTGGGGTAGCTAGAAGAGAACCCTTCAAGGGATAAGCTCGCCTTTGTTGTACATTAATCTATATATATGTTTTAACCTATCATTGTACAATAAAGTGCTTACATACATACATACATAAAGTACAGCTAGTATCTCAGCATAGTCAGGAGCGCGCGTGGATCAGCGATGCCCGTGTACCACGTGCGGTATGCGAGGTTAAGCAACGTCGGCCCAGGTCAGTTCTTGGATGGGTGACCGCTTTGAGTTGTTGTTAACTGAGCGCTCCCGTGCTTTGGATGGCACGGTAAGCCCAGTTAAAGGCCTTCGGGCGGCTTGAGAACTTCTAACAGTCAAGTTGCACCACGTCCGTAGGGAGTACCCACCGCTACCCTACACGTGACCCCTGGGTGGTGCTAAAAGTGCAACAAAAACAGGCAACCGTACTGTCTTCTCGAAGATCTCACGGTTCGAAATAATTGTCATATGATAAATAAAGAAATATTCTGGATTTTTTTTTTATATATTGGAAGACGACCACAATTTTTCAGGAACCATTTTTGATTCGTGTTAATTTAACGTGGAAGCTACTCCGATCAAACCGGCAAATTCAACCGCAAAACAGACCCGTAAACCAGACCAGAACAAACCAGAGGCACTGTTTCAATTCCCGTCTCAGGCTGCGTGCGAGATCACGGTTCGTATTTCTTTGTATTTGTTCTCTGTAACATGACTTTTAGCTTACCTGTATGCTCTCTCCGTCATGCGCCACTAGGGTGGGCTCCACCTTGTGGTAGTGCTCGCCCTCGCGCCAGTCGCACCGCGTCAGCGCCGAGCGGCTCTCGTCCGTGCCGGGGCCCGCGCCTGCGCATACCACTGCAACAGTCGTTTAAGATATTATTAATAAAGGTAGGTTAAATTCGTCATGACGTAATAAGATGATCGATCATCTATCATTTCACAAAGACCGAGCGTCTTCTTTAGTGCAATATACTCGTATGGTTGGGCCTGTAGTTGACTGCTAGAGAATGCCTCTAGCCCTTTGTAGTTGTTAGTGCAATAAAGTTTAAAATAAATAAGTACTTATGAATTATTTATCAAACTTCATAAGGTTCGAAATAAGTTTAATCCTGGTCACGGCACCAAATATGTAACTACATTACTTTGAATTTGATAAGACTATAGGATATAACACCTGTGGGATCGTCTTGTGGGAGCTCGTGCGGCGACCGGTACACGGTGAACGCGATATCGTGTCGCAGCACGTCGAAGTCCCACGTCAACACACTGTGCGGGTCCTTGTTTGCCACTATCACTTCGTGCACCTGGAGATAGATGATGTTAATGAACGAAATAATAGTTTATGCAATCGTTATACCCTTATTTAGTCGAGAACCGCGTTTAGGCCACGAGGCTTGCCTTGCTTGAGTGGTCTAAGTAAGGTTCGAGACTTAAGTAGTTTGTAGACGTATTTTTGTAAATAGTGAGCGTCAACCAACAGACCAACACGACAAACAGCGTTATAGTTAACCCGTCCGTCATTACAAAATAATGATATTGTTTATTTTTTTCACCGGGAGAACACGGCTTAAGCCTCATTCATGCACGAACAAGAATTCAAGTTTAACTACATTGGGGGTTACCATTACCAGGGTATAATGACGATAAGTTAGCCTTTGTACTTTAACCTTACATTTCATGTATTTTAAATCGTTGTTGTAAATATAAAAGTGCTTACATACGTACAAAATGAGTGCAAGCAATTCTTGTACGTAAGTAAATGGGACTCTAGCTACCCAGACACATACCATGTACCATGTAGATACCCACCTGTCCCTTTCCCAAGCTGACAGAACAGTAAATGCTGTCCTCGCAGAGCGGGTCTCCGTCCCGCTCGGTGAACGCCCCGCTCACGTACAGACTCTTCGGTACGAGCCCGCCCTCGTGCACGAAACTCTGTGGACGTGGAGAGTGTTACGTATGTGCGAGATTTACAGTCCCGGAAATCCCGGGACTCCCGAGATTATTTATACAAGTCCGGCTGGCCTGGCTGGCTGGGGGCCGAACTAAGAAACGAGCATACTTTCATTAACTCTTTGAACTTTCGCTAAAGAATTTTGACACAAAAAGTAAGAGTACTTCATAGTTCGGTAGGAAACCATAGTGTTTTTTTTAAATGTAAAGACCTCTTGCATGTAGTTGTGGACTGTTCGAGTAAGCATTTGTAGTGTAACAATTTATAGATATGTTATATCTATTCGAACACGCCGCAGCTATTTCAAAAGCGGCTTTACTTAAGTTCTTTACTTATACATACTTATGACCTTTCAACAATATTCACCAAATGAGGCGTATATATTTCCTCTGTAGCGATGGTTCAAGATGATTTCTCGGCACCTTTAAGGTCAGATCACTTATAAATGAGCAATTCTAAGTTTTGTTTTCAAAAATATGATGTATTTCAAATCTAGCTCATAAATGACACTAGCGTCTCCCATCGGAGCTCTATCATGTATTTAATGTAGGTATCTCAGCTTAAATATATGTGAACATTGATACTTAGTGAAAGGTATCTAGTAACGCACAAGTGATACATGAATACCTTAGGTGATCTGTGGCGCTAGATGCTGACAGACATACAGTTATCGCACAATGTGACTGTTGGGCCAGTGTAAATATGTATTATAGAACTAAAGAATTAGAATACACAAGAGCAAAATATGGGTACTTTGAATCGAAATTCAATACGTGCGTAATGGTCGCGTTCGGTACGATTTCAGAGGAATTTCCTCCCACGGACGCTCCGGTTGTGGAATGAGCTCCCTGCCGAGGTTTTCCCGAGGGACTACAGTGTGGGGTACTTCTAGAAAGGAGTGTATAAATTTTCAAAGGGTCGGCAACGCGCATGTTGCAAGCGTCCATAGGCTACGGTGACCGCTTACCGTCAGGCGGGCCGTACGCTTGTTTGCCACCGACGTGGTATAAAAAAACGTTCACCAATTTTATTTGTTTTTAGTGTAATTATGTGCTCTAGTAGAAATAAACCCTATAAACACTATTTTACTTTTTGGGTCATTGTCCGATTTACGCGTCTTTTCGATGGACATATCAAAAGTTAGGGACCAAAAAGCTTAATTTTGGATTGGTCTAGTAACAGTAACCTGCATAAACGGTGTTTCCGTAACTATAAATCCATGTAATAAAAACATAACTTAAATGTACATAAGCCGTTAACTATTGACCACCAGGTTGAGAACTTTTGTTTTTACAACTGACAATGACCCTTTTGTTAACTAACAACCTATTTAAAACCTTAAATGGTGGCTTTATAAGACTTCATTTTAACAAAAATATGTAATCCAACAGTCGCGCTTTGGAAGGCACGTCAAGCTGTAGATCCCGGCTGCTGTTTATGATAGCAATCGTTAAGCCAATTTAGACTTTGGGCGGCTTGAGAACTTCTAACAGTCAAGTTGCCCACACACTTGACAAACTTATGTCCAGTAAGGTTTGGTTTCCTATCGGGTTGGAAGGTCAGATGGCAGTCGCTTCCGTAAAAACTAGTCCCTAAGCCAAATCTTGGGACTAGGTAGCGGACCCGGGGCATCCTTCAGGATGCAACTGTACTAGGATAACGCTAGGAGTATGATGTAATCCCAACGGCATCGGCAGTCACGCAACTTATTGGATACATATTTGTGTAACAAATTTAAATCAATACATCATCTTTATATACTTTTGAACTCTTTAGTTGTATAGATACATATGTACTGGCTGTACGTGTGAATTAAACGATGAGCCTTTGCGTTACTTGTGATATATTATTCTACGGTTGATAGTCGAGCACAACGTGTAAAGAACGAGTATACGAAGATTCTCACGTAGTCATAATACCGCTGTGGCACGTTCATCGACGCATCTATTATGTCCGACTGCGGCGTATAACAAAGTAATAGTAGTTTCTGTCACACCTGGCCATAAAGTGGCAATTACCGCACGCTCCGCGCGCGGAAAATCCCACTTCCTGGGCAGGGGGTGACATAAAATTTTGTACTTACCTCGGGCGGTAATTAAAGAAGCCACAGATCGCATAATTATGGCCCTTGCCGTCGGCTCGGGCGTCAAATACCTGCGATCTGAGACATTCTTTGTTTTACCGCCCTCGGTAAGTAATGTACTATTATGTAACAGCTGTCACATAATGCGTAATGACCGTAATGTACTATTGAATACACTACTTTAGGGCTTGTGCAGAATAGACGTGAGGTTTTTTAACCCACTTTTAATACCCCCCTTCCCCTTGGTGATCTGGGGGATTTTTAGGACCCCCCCCCCACGAAAAATCACGTGTATTTATTCACTATTAAATTTTTTGACTGAAATGGTATTGTGTTACTTGATATTGTGCTTATTTTCATATAATGTGTTATGCAAGCGCTCCAAAAATTTCACCCTATCCCCCCCCCCAACGTGATCAGTCGTGAGGTTTTCATGACCCCCCCCCCCTCGGAACCTCGCGTGATTTCTGGATAAACCCTTATCTACATCCATAATATAAAAAAAATCAAAAGTCAAAGTATTTATAAACATAGGTACGTACCTACGTAGGTAATATAATTATTAATATTACTGTCTCTATGTTTTGCCATAAGGCATACAAATATTTTAAGTGATTAAACAGTTACAATTCTTCATCCGTCAAGTATTCCCTGAGTGAATAGGCTTTTCGAACTAGAAATGCAATCAGACTTATTTTAAATTCTATCAATCCTAACATGGTTATATTTCATCGGTTGACAACCAAAACTCAATAAGTAACAAATACCTACTTAAAATAAAGCTCGTATCTCAGCATCGTTTCAGAACTAAGATACGAGGTTTCGAAGAGTAGTGGCAGATTTGATAGTGAGTTTTAGTTGTCAATCGACGATTTCTCGGCAATTAATTGTAAATTTTAGATGCTTTTGTCCCTTTCACAAAAACGTAAATATCAAGGTGACAGATAAGGACAAACGAACTTTAGCGGCTAGTTAACTAAAATAGGTTTGATGGACATTCATGAATAAGGGCGTTAGTAAGAAAACCTGTTTTAATTGACTTCGTATAAAATTTGTCACATCGGCGAGCACTTTTATAAATAGAAAATTGATACACTTTAGTTTCAACCCGTCTTCTACCGGTCCCTGGGATCCCAGGGATGATAACAAAAGAATGCTATTGTTTATTTTTCGAAGGGAGTCAACGGCTTTGTATACTGCTGTTTCATAAATAAATTCTCTTTCATGTGCTTCATGTGACATGTGTTTGATAACCCCGGCCCGGAGCCCCGGCGGCGTACGGCTGTGCTGTAATGGGCGGAGACCATAACGGTTCAATTTATGATGCAGTTATGGAAAATTCCGCCTCGGGCCGGAGCGGCCGGGGGGCGCGGTCTACCGAGTATAAAGCTGGTCCTTACCTACATTTGAGCACAAACGAGGATTTACTATACGGGTGTAGATAAATGTATAAAAACTTCAAATCTGATAACAGTAAAAAATACCGTATGCCTATCATATAGTCGTTTTAAAACAAACAAGTGAAGGGCGCCAATATACGAGTATACATTTTTTCATCTTATTCAATTGATGTGCGGTCCATAAATTTATGAATATTTATTCCCTCGACTGTACCTAAAAAAAGAAAACCTAATAAGAATGTCGGTTATGAGCTGACGATGAAATAATCTATTGCTATGCAAAGGTATTATTATAAACAAATTGAAATATATGAAGATACAGACCTCATTAAACTTATAAAACTTACACAAAGAATAATATTTTAGCTAACTAGACTAAGTACAGTTGTTGCAAACTTTAATATTAACACAATAGACTCGGTGCGCTATTTCCTTTTGTGAAGCGAAGCTTTTATAAATGAGGTTAAGAGTCCTTATCAGTTAAAAAACGCTCATCTATTTGACGATTTTCTGATTGAATTGACACGCATCTTGACATTTTCTCAGTGTTACTATCTAGAACAAGACTATTGCGATCTGATGTCACAAAATTTTAATAAATTTTTCTGGATTTTTCATTAAGAAATATAGTTTCAAATATCACCCCAAATCGAACATTTTCAAGCTGAAAACTGTTTTTCCGCTTAAATTCTAATACACACAACAAAATCAAAAAATGCCTATGTTACTATCTAAAACTTTAATAAAATCATCGTATCTTTAATTTATTGGTATTATGAATAGTTTTGTCATAATATGAAATCAAAACATTTAAGAACTTAAAAGGCCTCTTAAATACTGCCTTTGTAGAGCATAGTTACGATGAAAATAGGTATAACAGTATACATTTCCTATGGTTGCCTGGACAAGGCAATCTTTAAATAAATATATAATTAATTCTTATTACGGGGAAAATCTTACACAAATCGAACTATTCGTGTAGAAAGCTCAATAAAACTTGTGTATTGGGTAATCGACGACGAAATTTCAAATAGATATCATCAGTTCATCACTACATAGTATAAAACAAAGTCGCTTTCTCTGTCCCTATATCCCTATGTATGCTTAAATCTTTAAAACTACGCAACGGATTTTGATGCGGTTTTTTTTAATAAATAGAATGATTGAAGAGGAAGGTTTATATGTATAATAACATCCATTAAATAGTGCACCCGTGCGAAGCCGGGGCGGGTCGCTAGTGAATACTAAACTATACTCATCACACTAATATTTGCTCTGACCGGGATTCGAACATGCTTCGTAGGCAGGGTGACTAACCAACCACTAAGCTAAAACCAGTCATTTGGTACCAGATAACTTCACACCAAAGTTCTACCAAAAAGATGACCCTCCCGTTCGCTTTTTATAATAACAACAAGATATAATATTTTTTGTCCATACGGACAAATATAGCGCTCTTGACCTCCAACTCAGACACGACGCGTTCACTTAGGCATTCCCGCTGGCGGGAACGTCCACCGCGCGATCGCGACAACACTGACACATAGTCCCGGTACCGCCGTACACCGGGTAATCAGTCCGACCCAGGTCGGGCTTAGCTGAGTTTCTTGCTGGACTCTTCTCAGCTAGGCCAGGTTTAGTGAGCCAGGGACAAAACTCCCAGTAGATCGATTCCACTCACACCTCAGATTCGGTTGAAACCGCTCAACCAATCTCACTGGAGCGTAAACTCTTAGAGTATTCCAGTGCTCCAAATCACATGCGTGGTCTTGTCGGAGGTTTTCCCCAGGCTACTCTCCAACCGCGCACTACTATCACTTTATTTTGAAATAAAAAGCGCTCTCGATATAAGTTAGGCTTGAAAACCGCAGGCGATAAGTACGAGTATTCCCATATAATATATATATATATATGTGTGATATGCATTAAACGTTTGATATTTGATATATGCATATGAAAGCTTTCATTTCGTTCAACGTCCTTAAATAAAAATCGTAGGTAGAAGTATTGGGATTAAAGAGAAAATCGGGTGGTTACCTTGCAAGGTCCTCCAAGGAAGTCCGGTATGAGGTCCTTGGGGATGTAGTCGAGCAAACCACCGGGCTGCAAGTAGTCTTTCCCGCCGTAGAACAGGAACTTGCTGCGCGTGTTCTCATCTGGAATTTAAGAAAATATTAGTAGTTACAACACTCAGGTAATACTGGAGTCTGGACACGACACATGTCAGAGACAGTCATCCCGTTCTTTCGGATATAGCACGAGAAAGAGGTCAGCTGGCTGGCCGGTCTGCTTGTCATTTAATAATCTGCATGGCACTTAGCAGCGCTACGACTCCAGTCCGGCAGAACCGCGTTTTAAGCTTTCGAAGCCTTGGGAGATATCAGACCACCACAGATTTTATTATTTTCATGTTGACGTGTTATAGATATAGTTCTAAACATTTTATTATGATTAGTGTACCTATTTTATTACCTTTTATCTTGACGCTTAGAGACCTTATACATCTCTAACAAATCTCGATTGTTATTAGTTTCTTAGTCTTATTTTTGACATGTAACACTACATTTAATTAATGATACTTTGATTATTGTATTATTTTTATTTGATGTACCTAGATAGATTTTGACTTGTAAAAGTGCCCTTGAGGCCTATTTGCAGAATAAATGTTTTGATTTTGATTTTTGATTTTGATTTTTTGACCACAAAACTTCACAATTCTATAATTCGACAAAATTGCTACAGTACTCTACAGTTTCCATAGAAGTTATTTGGTGACGACCGGATTGGTCCAGTTGGTAGTGACCCTGCATTCTGTTCCGATGGTTGGGTTCGAATCCCGCTAGGACCAAACTTTGTGTGATGAGCACGATTATTTGTACTTGAGTCATGAATGTTTAGCACATATATATTATTTATCAATCTTGTCAAATTGTACGCTCGTTAAGTTTTGTGGTATATGCCCCAGGTAATCAGAAATAAAGAAGAGCTCACCTAAAAACGAGCCAACAATACTCCACAATTTCAGAAACGCTGTTGGAGATCGCAGGATCAACACACGTCCCATAGTCTCCGGACAATTTCACTTCCGTAATCTGTATGATCCCCAGCGACGCTTTAATTATGCACAAAGGACGCTGAGTGCTCTCCGTATCCAATATAATAACGCGTTCAGGGCGTTGTTGCGGCTGCCACGCTGGTGCAGTGCGACAGGGATGTTCGCGCACGCGCGTGTGGATGGTTTCCCGGCCATCATGCGCGCGCGGTGCGCAGCCGCACTGCGGCGCCTGCGGGACAGTCGCAACAGCCTCCTGGCCGTTATAGCTGACAGGCTGGACAGTCAGCTCCTCACAAGTTGGACGAAAGCACATTCAAATGTGACCTACACGTCCTAAGTGTGTGTGTGGTCATACTTTTGAATGTGACTAGATAAAGTTTGAATGTGGCTAAATTGAAAAAATTAACCCAGTACTTTTAAGATACGATATTGTTATTGTTACTAACCCATTATGGATCATAAGGTCTGAAATAAAAACATTTTATTTTATTATTTTTAACCTCAGGCCGAGTCTGCCTAAATTTAAAACAAGTACCAGGGTATCATAACTACAAAGGAGCTCACCTATAAACGTGCTGACAATGGTCCACAATATCGGGCACACTCTCGGATCAGCACACGTCCCATGGTCTCCGGGTAATTCGCTTCGACAATCTGTATGATCCTCATCAACGCCCTGACTCTAGGTCACCAGTATTAACATGAGCGTACCAGGCAATCAGGAAAAGAAAGTGGCTCACCTATAAACGTGCTGACAATGGTCCACAATATCGGGCACACTCTCTGATCAGCACACGTCCCATGATCTCCGGGTAATTCGCGTCGAAAATCTGTATGATCCTCAGCAACGCCCTAACTGCAGGTCACCAGAGTTAACATGAGCGTACCAGGCAATCAGGAAAAGAAAGTGGCTCACCTATAAACGTGCTGACAATGGTCCACAATATCGGGAACACCCTCGGAGCGCGCACGATCAGCACACGTCCCATGGTCTCCGGGTAATTCGCTTCGACAATCTGTATGATCCTCAGCAACGCCCTGACTCCAGGTCACCAGAGTAAACATGAGCGTACCAGGCAATCAGGAAAAGAAAGTGGCTCACCTATAAACGTGCTGACAATGGTCCACAATATCGGGAACACCCTCGGAGCGCGCACGATCAGCACACGTCCCATGGTCTCCGGGTAATTCGCCTCGACAATCTGTATGATCCTCAGCAACGCCCGGACTCCAGGTCACCAGAGTAAACATGAGCGTACCAGGCAATCAGGAAAAGAAAGTGGCTCACCTATAAACGTGCTGACAATGGGCCACAATATCGGGCACACTCTCGGATCAGCACACGTCCCATGATCTCTAGGTAATTCGCGTCGAAAATCTGTATCATCCTCAGCAACGCCCTGACTCCAGGTCACCAGAGTAAAGATGAGCGTACCAGGCAATCAGGAAAAGAAAGTGGCTCACCTATAAACGTGCTGACAATGGTCCACAATATCGGGAACACCCTCGGAGCGCGCACGATCAGCACACGTCCCATGGTCTCCGGGTAATTCGCTTCGACAATCTGTATATGATCCTCAGCAACGCCCTGACTCCAGGTCACCAGAGTAAAGATGAGCGTACCAGGCAATCAGGAAAAGAAAGTGGCTCACCTATAAACGTGCTGACAATGGTCCACAATATCGGGAACACCCTCGGAGCGCGCACGATCAGCACACGACCCATGGTCTCCGGGTAATTCGCGTCGAAAATCTGTATGATCCTCAGCAACGTCCTAACTCCAGGTCACCAGAGTGAACATGAGCGTACCAGGCAATCAGGAAAAGAAAGTGGCTCACCTATAAACGTGCTGACAATGGTCCACAATATCGGGAACACCCTCGGAGCGCGCACGATCAGCACACGTCCCATGGTCTCCGGGTAATTCGCTTCGACAATCTGTATGATCCTCAGCAACGCTCTGACTCCCGGCCGCCAGAGATGCCGCATGTTGAGCCCGTCCAGGTCCACGAGGAGGCACCAGGAGTGCACCGCGTGCTCGGAGGAGCCGGTGGCCTCTTCCAGGAGTTTGAGACCTTCTTCACACACGTGAAGCGTCTGAAATATTGGTTATTACGAGATAATTACATTATAGCCGGTTTAGCCTAGTGGGTAGTGCACCTGCCTGTGAAGCTGACGGTCCTGGGTTCGAGTCCCGGTCAGGGCAAATATTTGTGTGATGAGCATGAATATTTGTTTCTGAGTCTTGGATGTTTTCTATGTATTTAAGTATTTATATCTATTAAATATATCGTCGTCTAGTACCCATAACACAAGCCTTCTTGAGCTTACTGTGGGGCTAGTTCGATTTGTGTGGGATTGTCCTCTAATATTTATTTATTTATTTATTTATAGCCTACACAATATCTTATGGGTTGGTTTGCAACAATTTAAAAAATTAAACAGTTACTTGACCTTCTAATAGATAGATAGATATATTTATTTCCTTTATAAAATTACATCATGGTTTACATTTTTACAAGATAAAACAAGATAAATTCACAAAAGGATCGTCAATAGGTATAATAATAATAATGAAAGAAAAATAATTGAAATCAAATAATGTCAAAGGTAAAAAACAATAGAAATGTCAAATTTGTATACACGGCTAGAATATCCTAGGTAATGTCATTAGTCAAATTTAAAATAATAGAAATAAAAACAATATAAACGCTCCATTCCAAATATGGTCAAATATCAATACAATGTCAAAATAATAAATAATATGGTAATGTCAAGAATTAAACGAAATAAATAACAGAAATACAATTTAACAATAATCAACAATTTCATATTGGCTGTTCGTTGTATTCCTTTATGGAATACAGTGATTTGAGCATTACCCCATTAATATCGGGCTCCCTCGTCCACCGGTCCCTGGGATCCCAGGGCGCATTACAAAAGAATGCTATTGTTGTTTTTTTCGCCGGGAGACGACGACGACGGCTTACACTGTCGATAAATAAGTAAATACCTACTCGTACGACTGGTAATTAGTAGCTTCTAGTCTGTTACATGACTGGCATACTGTAGCTAAAGGCATTCAACCAGTTACCTGCATAACTGCTGTATAACATACCAGTTATAGAAAATATAGTAGCGTTGGCCATAACAGGGATGCTAACTCATGTTACAATTTATAACCTAGTGTGGCTATATATGGAAAGACAACCATCATATTAGCACAATAAATAGTAAATTTATTTTTATTTTATTTATTTATTTTCAACCAACTTACATTTATAGCATATTGCCAAACATGAAAGTTATAGGTTATAATAGTATGAGTAACACAATTAAGTTTACAAAATTAAAATTAACATTATCACCTTCTATGATCTATAAATATTCAGTACTGTATTGAGGT
Source organism: Epiblema foenella (assembly GCA_963556455.1). Lineage (NCBI taxonomy): Eukaryota > Metazoa > Arthropoda > Insecta > Lepidoptera > Tortricidae > Epiblema > Epiblema foenella. The sequence continues at coordinate 20,648,810 of OY747108.1, forward strand.
AGGAGTGTTAATTGACTCCAGATACCGAGTGGCTGTGGCCAGGAATTTCGGCTCCGACTGCGAGAATATGTCCAAGGTAGGGTCATAAAGGAGAGTATTATTTATGTGGTTCAATGCCTTATACAAAGGACTGGTGCTGAGACTTACTGTAGTGTAGTGGCCGTTGTCGTGGACGAAGTGTACCTCTCATATTGGGTAGCGGTACTTTAAGAGTTACAAATTGTAGTAAGGGGGGATTACTTGTAATATAAATTATTTGTATTGTAAATTATACAAATTAATTAAAATCAAATTAAAAAAAATAAACAATAGCATTCTTTTGTTCGGGGTTCCCAGGTACCGGTACACGACGGGCTGATAAAATAAATTCAAGTACTCACCAACTTCAGGAGGCCGTCTTCGCCGACGGACTTTAGCAGACCCTTGACGTCCATCTGCCCCAGACGCAGGATGTACAGCGGACGCCCGTCTGCAACAACATACGTCAATACAGTAACATAATGTTATCCCCAAGTAGCAAGGGTACGTATTTAAATGTCGAAAATTAAAAGATAGATTAAAAGAGAAAAGATATCATTAAGTAATCGAAGTTCAAAATATCGAAAATTAAAATGTCTACTATAATATATCGACGTCTAATGTGCCTACAATGGAAATGTCGAACGATTAAAATACCAAAAGTACTAAATATCGATAATGATGTAAGCGACGTGTTTAAATTTCGAATAATAATGCTTCAATCGTCAAAATGGCGAGGTCTAAAATATCGAAGAGAAAAATGACGAACAAGTAATACGAATTCGAAGCGCTAGAACCGACCATTTTCCCATGTAAAATATTGAAATTAGAAGAATATTAATTGAATAACAATTTTACGGGAAAACGGTCGGTTCAAGCGCTTCGCCGGCCGCTACCGCGGCAGGCTCGCTTCGCTCGCTCGGCTCGCAAGCTGTAGGGTCGTAATTTTACCGCACCAATCTCCTCGCTTCGCTCGTCGTCGTACCTACACCGACCCGCCGAGAATTTCTGACAAGTCGTGATGCATTTTAAGTCTCGTACTCCGACAGGATGCGGTCGACCTGGTGATCACGTCAGAGCAGGGGCAGTGTTTACCCTTGTCGTGGTGGTGCCAGCCGCCGGGGAAGTACTGCGCCACGACCGCCGGGGTCTCGTACTCCGACAGGATGCGGTCGACCTGGTGACCACGTCAGAGCAGGGACAGAGTGTTTACCCTTGTCGTGGTGGTGCCAGCCGCCGGGGAAGTACTGCGCCACGACCGCCGGGGTCTCGTACTCCGACAGGATGCGGTCGACCTGGTGACCACGTCGGAGCAGGGGCAGTGTTTACCCTTGTCGTGGTGGTGCCAGCCGCCGGGGAAGTACTGCGCCACGCCCGCCGGAGTCTCGTACTCCGACAGGATGCGGTCGACCTGGTGACCACGTCAGAGCAGGGACAGAGTGTTTACCCTTGTCGTGGTGGTGCCAGCCGCCGGGGAAGTACTGCGCCACGACCGCCGGGGTCTCGTACTCCGACAGGATGCGGTCGACCTGGTGACCACGTCAGGGCAGGGACAGAGTGTTTACCCTTGTCGTGGTGGTGCCAGCCGCCGGGGAAGTACTGCGCCACGACCGCCGGGGTCTCGTACTCCGACAGGATGCGGTCGACCTGGTGACGCTTGCGCCAGAGCAGGGACTGGGAGAGCATTTCCCGGGACTTCTCCACATTGAAGTCGCGGGCACGCAGGAAGCGGAGCAACGTCGTGTCTGATGGCACCTTGACAAACAATAACATGATTATCTTTCATTTCTCATACTCTGAAAGTGGGTCATTGTTCATTCGTGCTGAAATTTCTGATCTAGAGCGGTAAAGTATTTGAAAAAACCTAAATGTTAAGCATTAATTTGGGAGCGCTCGTGGCCTAGCGACGTCCGCGTACCGCGTGCGGTATGCGAGGCTAAGCAACGTCGGTCTAGGTCAGTTATTGGATAGGTGACCGCTTTGAGTGGTTATTAACTGAGCGCTCCTATGCTTTGGAAGGCACGCTAAGCCGTTGATCCCAGCTGCTGTCTATGATAGCAGCCGTTAAGCCAAGTTAGAGGCCTTCGGGCGGCTTGAGAACTTCTAACAGTCAAGTTGCCCACTCACTTGACAAGCCCAATACCAATAAGGTCTGGTTTCCCCTCGGGTTGGAAGGTCAGATGGCAGTCGCTTTCGTAAAAACTAGTGGCTACGCCAAATCTTGGGATTAGGTAGCGGACCCCGGGCATCCTTCAGGATGCAACTGTACTGGTATGTAGTATGTAGTGTTGTGTTCCTGGAGGTGAGCAAGGTTGCCAGAGCTCCGGAGGATGCACTGTGTTAAGAGCGAGGGACCGAAATGTGTTCCTTCTGCTGTCAACACAGTGCATCCTCAAATCTTATAAAGGGTCGGCATCGCGCACGTGACTCCTTTGGAGTTGCAGGCGTCTATAGGCTGCGGTGGCCGCTTACCATCAGGTGGACCGTACGCTTGTTTGCCACCGGCGTTGTATAAAAAAATGGTATAACGCTAGGATGATGATGATGTTAAGCATTATTTTGATCAATATAACCCCTCCAGTACCGCCATACACTAACGAGTATAAATGGATTCGATATGATTTGGCTTATTCAGAAAATGTTTTTGCATATTGGGCATTTTTTAATTTCCTCGTATTCTAAATGAAAATCAGTGTTTCATTCAGATGAAATAACCGATTTCAGCTTGACACGAATGGTCATTAACTAAAAATATCTCGTCTAGAACGGGTGGCTTACAACCCTTGGTTCACCATCATCATCGGCCTGTAACATCTATAAGGGTCCTTATCAGTTAAAAAAACACTCATCTATTTAGACGATTTTCTGATTCAACTGACACGTATCTTGGCATTTTCTCAGTGTTACTATCTAGAACAGGACTATTGCAACCTAATGTCATAAATTTTAGGATTTTTCTTTAAGAAATATCGTTTCAAACATCACTCCAAGTCGACCATTTTCAAGCTGAAAACTGTGTTTTTCCGCTTAAATTCTAATACACACAATAAAATCAATAAATGTTCAAACTTTAATAAAATTATCGTATTCTTTAATGACTTTAATGGTATTATCAATACTTTTATCATAATTTGAAATCAGAACATTTTAAAACTTATAAGGCCTCTTAAGTAGCGTTTATTTGCGGCACTTGCGTACGCGGCTTGTAAGGCCTATCCTTGGTTAACGATCTAGTACTACCTATTTATTACTGAAGAACTATGTTCTGAAAGTTTCGGTCTATGAACAAGTGTTTCTACCTTCCCCTTCTGCAAGTCTGCTATCCACTTCCTGAGCTGCAGGAGTCTCGACTCTTGCATGGGCGTCAGCTCGCCAAGGTAGCGTTTGATGTACTCGCTGTCCAGGGTATACTGATCTGTAACAATAATAAATAAATAAATAAAATAAATAAATAAATATTTTTTGGACAATCTTACACAAATCCACCTAGTCTCAAACTAAGCAAAGCTTGTACTATGGGTACCAAGTGACGGTATACATACTTATATAGATAAATACATAGAAAACATCCAAGACTCAGGAACAAATATTCGTGTTCATCACACAAATACATGCCCTGACCGGGATTTGAACCCGGGACCTCCAGCTTCGAAGGCAGGGTCACTACCGACTAGGCTAAAGCGGTCGTCACAAATACAGTATACGGGTCATACTTAGTTGAAAAAGCAATAGTCGTCCCTCCTGTGGTCAATAGTTAACGGCTTATGAGTATGTTAGCTGTCTTTATTACAGGCATTTATAGAAACGGAGACACTGTTTATGCGGGTTACTGGTTCAATCCAAAATTAAGCTTTGTAGTCCTTAACTTTTAGTATGTCCACAGAAAAGACGCGAACCTAAATCCGTGTATGACCCATACATCAAAAGGGATGATGACTCGTGTTACAATTTATAACATAGTGTGGCTATATGGATAGACCATCAAATTATCACAATAAATAATGAATTCCACAAATTAATTAAAATCAGACGATTATATTTAATAGATATAAATACATAGAAAACATCCAAGACTCAGAAACAAATATTCATGCTCATCACACAAATAATAGCCCTGACCGGGATTTGAACCCAGGACCGTCAGCTTCACAGGCAGGTGCACTTACCCACTAGGCTAAATCGGTCGTGAAAACCGGTCGGTGAATAGTCATAACTTTAATTTTCCATAACATGTTATTTGTCCTAAAGCATGTTAGTCCTAGGTATTTATGTCATAATGACTGAGAGTCCTAAATTTATTTATCATAATATCGATTATCCTACCAGGGGGTCTATATTGATATCCCTAAAGTTTTTTGTCCTATTTTTGTATTCTTGCGTATAGTTTGTCATACTGATTATATGTCCCAATTAAAATCATAATAAAAAAATATGGAACTAAATGAATGAAAGATGAGAATGAAAATGGCGGAAAATTCAAAAATTCAGTGTGATCCCTGACGTGTAACGCGATAAGCAGTTTTGACACTTGTAATATATTTAAAATTTAAAACGTGTTAAACTAGTATTATAACTTGAATAATTGCACTACAGATTATTTGACTAGAGATAAAGGTAGACCTGCGTAGTTAAAGATTTAGATATTCACTAACAGCATAATATGCTTTCTCTATTAAATATGTTTTAAGCTTTTTTGTATATATTTTATAGTTTTCCTCATTTTTAATCTCGCGCGGCAAATTATTGTAAAGGCGTACAGAAGTTGGATAAGGTCCACTACCCAACTACCCACCGACCTAGTTTTAATTTTGAAGAAATTTGTACTAAATTATGTTTAAAAAGTGATTCGTAACGACGAGGCGTATCTCCGAACGTGAGGTAAAATTCTGGGTGATTTCTTACGAATTTACATGACTCAAGTATATATATCGACGAGAGGGTTAAAATTCGTAGATTTTGGAAATGAGGTTTGCAGCTATCAGTTTGCTTTATGTTTGTTATTATTCTCACACACTTTTTTGTAAAACAAATATTTCTTTTGCGTTTGTGCTTTTATGTTTGACAACTGAGGTTGTGGTGTCATATAAAAAGTTTCCATAAAAAAGTCATTCTCATCTTTTATTTGCCAGACTTTATAAAGATTAGCAAATATGTTATTTTTTGCTTATTGGCCGGATGTAGACGTCTAATATTCTCATGTCCAAGGTTTCTTGAATCATGTTATGTTACGATTAATCGGCTGTGAAAATCATAATCGTTTTTTTACTATACGATTTATTTCAAAATCTAAATCGATTTAAAAAAAGATTATTTTTTAAATAATAATCGATTTTTAATCGAATATTTTATGACGTCCCTATATCCTGCAGATTGCTGGTATTAAAATTGAAATAATTAATCCAAACGGTTCAAAACTATTTTTTTTATGTTTTAGGGGGCAAACGAGCAGACGGATCGCCTGATGGTAAGCAATTACCGTCGCCCAAAAACACCTGCAACACCAGAGGAGTCGCAAGTGCGTTGTCGGCCTTTCAGAAGGGAATACGCTCTTTTGTTTTCTTTTTTCTATACGGTAATAGCTAGAATCAGCCTTAAATAAAGTTACAATCAAAGTAATTTATTTTTTTCGAAGTAGGTATAAAGAGTAGTTTCGTAAAATTACATTGGAATGCGAAATGTGTGGCTCAGTCTGGTCCTTTTATGCAGTAGATGTTTCAAGCCAGCACTGCACTATTGTGGAAGCTCCAAGTCTAATGCAGTTGTACTGTGAATTAGCAATGGGTTTATTCCACTTAGGCCAGAAAATTTATTTTCATAGGTACATCAAAATTTAAGAAATTCAATATAGGCCAGAAAATTAAAACAGCCGACGTAAGTGGAATATTTTAATTTCGTCACGTCCAGTTAGAACAGATTTCTTTATTCCACTTACGTCAGTTTCCATTTAGGACTGTTTTTTTTTAATGCAGTTTCGTCTGATTACAGTTGGTGAATAATAAATCACATTTTCATCTTTCCTGTTCGGAAAAATCGATTTTCATAAGTAGTTAGCCGGGTTGGAAGTCGCATTTCCGACCCTAGGGTGGAAAGTTTTTTTTTTAAAGTCCTATGGGCTGGGGGCGCGCGACGGCCGCACGCACGGGCCAAAATATTTCGGGGGAAGTGGTTCACTTTCAACCCTTAGTTAACAATCTATAGTACGGCTTTTCCCAGGTGAATTATTCGCTTCGAGCCTTAATCTTTCACAAAGGCCATTGTCTCTATTATCGCAAAGCCGCTAGCGGCCGAGTTAGCACGTGCCACTACAACATTCATATCACTACATAGTATAAAACAAAGTCGCTTTCTCTGTCCCTATGTCCCTATATCCCTATGTATGCTAAAATCTTTAAAACTTTTTAATAGATAGAGTGTCTCAAGGGGAAGGTTTATATGTATAATACATGCATCAGCATTGCACCCGTGCGAAGCCGAGGCGGGTCGCTAGTTGAAAAACAAACGGTATAGTCATAGTATTAAGGTTCAAATTTAGTGTCACTGATATTCTATATATTAAGTTTTGGTAGTGTAGGACGATAGACCGCCCCGAAGTAATACGGCACTCATATTATTTTGATACTTAGTAAGTTTAAGTTTATGTTTTTTACAGTAACTGGTAATTGAAATATTTGCTGTCAATATTGGAGTCCAGTTAGGTCAGCTTGCTGTCAATAATGGAGTGCAGTTAGATCAGCATGCTGTCAACTGGAGGCTAGCTAAGTCAGTATGCTGTCAATACTCTAGTCCAGGTACGTCTGATTTTTTCTGTCGACAATGGAATCTAATTAGGTCAGATAGGAGCTTCCATTTAGGAACAAATAATTTTCTCGCCTAAGTGTTAGCTGACGTAAGTGGAATAGATCTAGTAATGTGGCAGCCTCTTAAGGAATAAATTGTGTTAAGATTTAGGTTAAGTGTTTTAAGTAGTATAAGTAACAGTATATTACTTATCTGGGGTAATAGTATATTATGCATACATAAAAAAATAAAGCAGATGCGTTAAGTTGGCAGCACTGATTTTAAGCCTAAGTTTGAATTGAACGCACCAAAGAATGACTACTAAACATAGTATTTGTAGTAGCCTGCGGCACCCAACCCTGCTTTAATTTTTCATGAAATAGAGCAAGTAGTGTGTTTTTGCGCAATAGACTAGATAGATTTTTTTACAGAATAAATAAAGTATGTATTTATATAATGTTGATGATTGCGTAAGTACTCGTTTACTCGGTTGTTGCATTACACAAATAATTATATAAAATATTAATTTTGAGTTTCGTTAGTTGATAGTTGCACCACCAACAAATCTTTCTGCTTCGCCTTAAGGTTGACTGGTAGAGAATGCCATACGGCATTAAGTCCGCCTTTTGTACGATAAGGTTTCTTTTGTGCAATAAAGATTAAATAAATAAATAAGTCGCGAAAAAAGTACACGAAAAGACTTAATCATATGATGTATGGCTTATAAAATAAATGAGATTAAAAAAAAGTATAAGAGAAGAAAAAACAAATAATGTCTCAAAACGCAAGGGTAATAAATATGGGATCTGAAGCTTTCTTTATTATCGCCCGTGGGGAGTATAAAATTTTAGTCTCTCTCTGGCAAAATAAGTGGGGTATAGATTTTCTTTCCGTGCAGTAATTGCCACTTTATGACCAGTTTAGAGTAAAACCAATTATAGCAGACGTAGTTTCAATGAGGGCCACCGTTTTGTGCTCACCAGTTGGCGCCACTAGTAGAGTAGGGTCCAGCTGTCAAAGTTTGTTATTGCCTATTATGGGCCTGAAATAAACTCATAAAACTTAAACAAAGTATACGATTTAATCGTATTTAATGCATTTAAAAATATCGGACATTCCGTATTTTAGCGCATGCCGTTTTATTCGGATAAAAAGGAGAGTGTACGAAAGATAAAATTGTCTCAAAGCACTTAAATTGATTGACCCGTATATCATATTTGCCATAATAAATAAATAAATAAATAAATATTAGAGGACAATCTTACACAAATCGAACTAGCCCCACAGTAAGCTCAAGAAGGCTTGTGTTATGGGTACTAGACGACGATGTATTTAATAGATATAAATACATAGAAAACATCGAAGACTCAGAAACAAATATTCATGCTCATCACACAAATATTTGCCCTGACCGGGATTCGAACCCAGGACCGTCAGCTTCACAGGCAGGTGCACTACCCACTAGGCTAAACCGGTCGTCAAAAAAAATAATCAATCTAAGGTATTGCAAAATAGTCATCATATTATTCTAATTAGATATTAACCCGCGTAGCGCACCCATAAACAATGAGATTTGCAGAGACCATTAACTCGTTAATCCGTTAATTAACGAAGTTAACCACCCGTGTATCGGATTAACTTTTAAGTTATCTTGCAAAATTGTTAACGGACTCATTAACTTCCGCTAACTGCCCAAAGTCCCGTTAACTAAGTACCTATTTCATCAACTTCAGTTAAATAGCCCGAAATGTAATGCTTTAACGTTTAACGAAGTTAACTTTTTTTTAACGGATTATCGATTAACGAAGTTAACTATTTGGTTAACGGTGCCCAGCTATGGAAATTTGACATTTCGTAGACCACGCATCACACTAGAGCCTCTAGTGGCGAATTCATAAGCGGTAGCCCCCGTCTGTGCATTTCTGAGTATTATGCCCAAATTATGCCTGCGTGTTGTGTTATGCCTACGTCTGATGTGGCAGGAAACACACTGGAAGGGTGTATGAGCCAGTTAGCCCATACACTTGAAAGCTGTGTTTGAGTGCGTTGAGGGAACGGAGAAGTTAAGTTGTAGTTATGAAACTGTTTTATTATTTAAAAGTAGGTACAAAATAGTAAAGTTAATTGGCCGTTCCTTCCGTTGATGTTGATCGTATGCGAGTTTAATTTGCACTGATATATTTTACTTTATTTCGCCATATTAAAGCGCGGCCGAAAGTAGGTCGCAACGTAAACGGAAAAATGTACAGTATTGAGACTGTACAAATGGCGTCGAGTTAGATTGGTTTTATATTACAGTTAATCCTCAAGAGATCGAGAATCACACATTTATACACGACTGTCCAAAAAAGGAGTGATATATATTTGTCTTATTTTCGAACGCGGAAAGGTCGGAATTATTTTCGGTAACGTCTCAAAATTTTGATAAGATTTCACCGACGCCATTAGACGCTGTTTGATATTCAGTAAAAAATAATTCGTTCTTTACTTAGCTATTATTTGAGGCGAAGAACAAGAAACGACAAGGTCTTGGTTAGTGGATTTCTATTTTATAAATTACAATACCTTTCGACAAAGCCTGTTAAGATAATGTAAATATACAGGAATATAGCAATATTATTTGAGTAAAGGCACTTTCTTTAGGTAACATTGGAATAAAAATGTTTGCCCAAAAAATTGTTTTGTTTATTTTGTAAGCGCTCAGACCCATTCGGTATACGATCTAGAGTAATTTATTTCACGATATAAATTTGAATGTGTGTCAAAATTACAAAAAAATATATATTTGTTTGTTTGTGATCTTATACAGGGCGTCCCACGGCTATGCCACATGGAGGCAAAGTACCTTGAATATTGTAGATGGAACATTTTACTTAAAGAAGACGTTATTTGAATTTAAAAAACAATTTAAACTGCATTCACACATATTTAAATATATTTTTATGGTTGAACCGGGAATCGAACCCGTTACACGAGAAAAATAATTATCCTGTAGCTTTATCATACCGATCTAAAGGGTTCATCATAAGGATTATTTTTTGCTAAATAACATAGTGTCAGAAATAAAAGGAAAACCATTCATTTTAACAGTTTTAATACAAAAATAATCAATTTATCACGTGTAACTGGTTCGATTCCCGGTTCAACCATAAAATTATTTAAATAAAGAGTAAAGAGTAAATTTATTGATTCAAACACAAATGATACAACAGGTTACACGGGATTTCTGGTGCAGTCCGAACTAGGCGAGCCTGTATCTTGGAATGCACCATTTGTAGCAGTTACGAGTATAAAACATGAAAATTAATAAACTAAGTAAAAGTGTTTGTGTGTAATATGTGTGAAGATGTGTGTGTGTATGTGAGTAGGGGTGTGGTGTGTGCGTGTGTGACGTGAATGAGTACGATTAGCTTAGCTGATAAAGATTTAGCTGACCACAGACCAAGAGTAAGTGCGTATTATGTCTTCTGTATCATTGTAAGATAGAGTTGCAAACCATTTTTTAAATATTGATTTGACTTTTATCGAAGTGCAAGTTTTTAGGTCACAGAATTGATATAATAAATATGTGTGAATGCAGTTTAAATTGTTTTTTAAATTCAAATAATGTCTTCCTTCAGTAAAATGTTCCATCTACAATATTCAAGGTACTTTCCCTCCATGTGGCATAGCCGTGGGACGCCCTGTATATATTTGTCTGACGTACCGTGTCGGGGACGCGACAGAATATCGGTCATATATTCACGGTTGGATTTATATTCCTCTGATGCGCGCTGACGTATCTTGCCGCTTCGGCTAAACTCGACTCAACTACGCTACCGCGAACAGCAAACGAAGTTTCCCCTCTCTGTTACACTTGCAAGTTTGCACGTAAGTGCGACAGAGAGGGAAAACTTCGTTTGTGGTTCGCGGTAGCACCCCTGGTACACCTCCGTGGTGTCCAAATACCCCATCGGGCTAGGAACGAAAGAGCACGCGCTATGCGGCGACTGCTTGCGAGCGGGATGCCATGATTAGCTATCAAACATCGGTTTTGTTACACAGATAACCTTCTGTATGTCATGATTTTATTATTATGATTGAGGAAAATTAACTTTTACATGGCAAACGTTAGTCAATGGTAGGGTAAATATATATTATATGGCAACACTATTATAAAACCGGTAGTAACGTGGAAGGGGCATAAACGCATTGTGGAGGGTGAACTCCCGACCAGCTCACTTGGTTGCGAGATCAGCTACTAGACGGACCACTCTTACCCCTGAGGGTGCACCCCAGAAGCAATTGTAATATGTACGTAAGTACTTTTAATTATTCTGTGGTAACGGCTCATACTGTGTCAGGTGGGCTAGTACAACTTGCTGCCAAGTCGTGCGCGACTCAACGATTCCTGTCTCACTCGAACTGTGCGAATTAGAAAGAGGAGAGTAGATTTTTCACTACTCGCGTCGCGTCGCAGCGGTAGTTGTGCTAGCCCCGCTGGTCAGGCTTCTGGCCCTGGGGCGCTACCGCGAACAGCAAACGAAGTTTTCCCTCTCTGTCGCACTTACGTCCGAACGTGCAAGTGCGACAGAGAGGGAAAACTTCGTTTGATGTTCGCGGTAGGGCCCCTGTACTCGGAACTTCGTATCGTGCTGTCCCTTTCACTCTGATATTATAAACTATATGAGTGAAAGGGACGGTACGATACAAAGTTCGAAGTAACCCCTCTGAGCGCATCACATAGCTCAGATAGCATCAATCCGACTTCATAAGTGTTTGCGTAGGTACAGTTTAATTTATTTAAGCTCTTATCTTCAAGGATTGTAAAACAACTACGCAGGTGTGTATTGTTTAATACATTACTGCCGAGCCCGCGACATAGGGGATTACCGGCCGAGTAGTTGTAGATGGCCGAGTATTAACGAGACCATCTAGAGATATGAGGCCGACAATCCTCACGCCTAGGCTTGTATAGTGCTTTTCTAAAAAAATGCAATGAAATTTGAAAATTATAAGAATACTCTAAATGAAATTCTAATAACGATTTTAAACGGGATATTTACCATGTATAATATATTTGTGAGTTCCCGATATTTCGGCACTGTTGCAAGCGCTATTATCAAGGATTAACTGACGTGCTGCGAGTTTTAGTAGTCTACCCACAAACCATAGCGATCTACCTTCTTCCTGGTTCGCTTTTTTCGCACAGTGTCATCGTCACTACCACTGCTATGCTGCGCTATGGTGTGTGGGTAGACCACAATTAAAACTCGCAGCACGTCAGTTCAAAGAGTATAATAAGTATCGTCAGTTAATCCTTGATAATGGCGCTTGCAACAGTGCCGAAATATCGGGAACTCAAAAATACAAATATACATGGTAAATATCCCGTATCGTAATTCTAATGTAAATGACCATGTAAGCTTGAAATCTTATAGGTGTGTATTGTTTAACACATTACTGCAAAGCCCGCGAAATAGGGGATTACCGGCCGAGTATTAACGAGACCATCTGGAGATACGAGGCCGACAATCCTCACGCCTAGGCTTGTATAGTGCTTTTCTCAAAAAATGCAATGAAATTTGAACATTATAAGAATACTCGAAATGAAATTCTAAGTTCTCAGTAATAAAAACACGCGCCACGGCAGTGGGCGGTCGGTGCACCACACCCGAAACGTGTTAGGTACTTCGCAGCTTGTTATGATGAACATAACGTCAATATATTTACAATACAGTGCACTTGCCGCCCCTCGGTCAGTATAATGACTGACGTCTCTTTGTTATATTTTCCTTTCATATTTAGGCAACAAAAGGCGTTGTAAAATCGCACATGAATTGCTTTTTAGTATCTTAAATAAAATGAACTATACAGACGTGAGCTGTCGCCTGAGGGATCGCGCGTCGGGTCGCTTCATGCCCCGCGTGTCTCATTATAAACTAGCGACCCGCCCCGGCTTCGCACGGGTGCACTATTTAATGGATGTACATATAAACCTTCCTCTTCAATTACTCTATCTATTGAAAAAAACCGCATCAAAATCCGTTGCGTAGTTTTAAAAATTTAAGCATACATAGGGATATAGGGACAGAGAAAGCGACTTTGTTTTATACTATGTAGTGATATACATAGCCTTAAACTTATAGGATGACCTGGTAAAGGTCGCGGGAGTCCGCTGGATGCGGGCGCAGGACCGGACATTATGGCACTCTTTGGAGGCCTATGTCCAGCAGTGGACGTCTTTCGGCTGATATGATGATAATGATGACATAGCCTTATTTAGTGTTTCAAGTGGGAGTTTTCCGAATACGGTATTTTAAGAATAAGAATAAGAATAAGAATGTTTTTATTTGCCATTAAGTAAAACAGATACAATTGAGTGAGACAAACAAGGTACTTAAAGAGAAAAAAAAACAATTACGAAACAGAGAGAAAAAAAACTTAACTAAATTTATAATACGTAAAACTGAGTGTAAGATGGCAAATGGGTCCCAATTTCAGCATGTGCCAAGCTTAGCAGCCCAGCGCTGGTTTTCAAACTGGTCCCTGAGAGAGTGGTCGCTAGTCCAGAAATTTAAGCTGTTTTTGTGCTCGAGGGATAATTATAATTATCGATTTACTGATAGGTAGCAACCATTTATAAAACGTCCAAAACGCGCGGTTGGTCTGATGTTTGTAGGGCAACGGCCGACCTGCGTCCTTTGTCTCATTTGTACGTATTTAAGTTTCTTTAAGTCGTCGTTTCCCGGCGAAAACAATAAACAATAGCATTCTTCCGTCAAAAAACATGCCCTTAAACGGATCCTCACTAGTTTTATTACATCACTACATAGTATAAAACAAAGTCGCTTTCTCTGTCCCTATATCCCTATGTATGCTTAAATCTTTAAAACTACGCAACGGATTTTGATGTGTTTTTTTTAATAGATAGAGTGATTGAAGAGGAAGGTTTATATGTATAATATTTCTGTAGTGTATTTAGTATCAGCATTGCACCCGTGCGAAGCCGGGGCGGGTCGCTAGTCGTGTATAAAAATCTGTGGCTCGTATTACTTTCTTTCTGAAACAGGACTATATAAGTGTAACATTGCGAGGCTGGTTTGTGCAATTTATTTAATATCTCAAACTCACCTAGTTAAACATTTTCTCATCATGCTAGCAATAATTAAGTAATTGTCAAATTTAATTAAGCCAATCAGAATAAAATTAATTATATTCAGAGTTGCCAACAAAACGAAGCATGTTGGAAATATATGGGTATGTTAGGAGTAACAATAATAAAAATTTAATATTTAAATTTCTTAATGAAGTTTAAAACATAAAACTGATATAAATAATATTATTGACCACAGGTCCACAATTCAAAGATAAAGTTATTAATTAATAAATAGCAATAATTGGTTACTTGGATTCTTCAGCACTGGTATCATTGTTCCTTGGCAATCTCCAACCAGAGGGGCTACCGGGAACGAAAACGAACGAAGTTCGAATATCTCCCTCTCTGTCGCACTTGCTAATCCGTGCGGCAGAAATTCGAAATTAGAACTTCGTATCGTGCCGACCCTTTCACTCATATAGTGTATAACACGAGAGTGAAAGGGACGGCACGATACGAAGTTCAGTAGGCCCTCAGTGATAACTTTGCAATTAGAGACTAACCCCCTTATTCATAAACGTTCATCAAACCCATTTTACTCGTTAATATTCGTTCGTCTTTATCTGTCACTTTGACATTTGTGTTTGTCGGAAAGGGAATAACACATTTATTTAGCAAAATAAATAAATAAATATTTTTTGGACCATCTTACACAAATCAACCTAGTCCCAAACTAAGCAAAGCTTGTACTATGGGTACCAATTGACGATATACATACTTATATAGATAAATAGATACTTAAATACATAGAAAACATCCAAGACTCATGAACAAATATTCGTGTTCATCACACGAATAAATGCCCTGACCGGGATTCGAACCCGGGACCTCCAGCTTCGAAGGCAGGGTCACTACCAACTAGGCTAAAGCGGTCGTCAAAGAGCTTGTTAACTTTGATGAATAAGGGGTTAAGTATTTATAGCCCTCATGTGTCCACCCACGTATTTTGGAGAGCATGTGGGCGGCAAGCCGCTACACTTTAGGCCGTATCCGTACTTTATCACGAAAAACTTTTTCACGAAAATTATTTCACGAACGACTTTGCCACGAAAATTTTTATCACGAATAGATTTTATCACGAACCATATCACGAAAATTTTATAATAAAGTTTTCGTGATAAAGTCGTTCGTGATTAAGTACTCGCGCCGCTTCAAGAGCGCTTTAATAAAATGTAACGGGTCCACTAGCGCCACTCGTAAATAACTGTAATTATTTAAATTTAACGATATATAACTAAAAAAGGGAGCCGCTACGTACTTTAGTTTGTATTTAAGTACTTTTTGAATCCATCAAACTAGTTTTTACGTTGCTGGATTCGTCAATCTATGCGTCCAAAGTTAAAACGGCCGTTTTAATTTTGAGCTTGCCTTCCACTCGCTTGAACGAGAAAACGAGTAGAATTACTATGAGAGTACTCGCTGCTCGCCGGCGGTGGGACAAGTGCCTTAACGCGATCTTAGCTAAAATGCAGCTTTTTTTTAACCTGTGCCTTTACCAAGAGTTACATGACTGTACTCGCTAGCGACTGCGTAGAAATTTGTATGGGCAAAAGTAAAGCGCCTCTGGCGGTTACGCAACAGTACTCAAAATCGGCATACTAAATCGTTTACGAAGTCGCTAGCGAGTACGGTCATGTAAACTCATGGTAAAGACACGGAGCGTCCGAGGAAGGAAATTGAATGATTGACTGATATAGATCGATCGTTATAGTTCAATAAATAATTACCGAACCGGGATCGCAACGGGAAGGCACGTAACGCGTCCGGCGCGTAATCGACGTAACGATAACGACCCGCTTCCGACACGTGCCGCAACTAATCGGATCCGATAAGGATCAGTCGGTGTCGGTGAGTTATTGAATTCATTTGAGTTTCGTGGCTTTCGAAATTAAGTTCCGTAAAGTTAACGATAAATAAATAAATATTAGAGGACAATCTTACACAAATCGAACTAGCCCCACAGTAAGCTCAAGAAGGCTTGTGTTATGGGTACTAGACGACGATATATTTAATAGATATAAATACTTAAATACATAGAAAACATCCGAGACTCAGAAACAAATATTCATGCTCATCACACAAATATTTGCCCTGACCGGGATTCGAACCCAGGACCGTCAGCTTCACAGGCAGGTGCACTACCCACTACGCTAAACCGGTCGTCAAAAAATTTGCGATAAGTGACCCTTTTCTCGATTTTTAGTAGTAATTAAGCTTGAAAAAAATATAGACACCATTACTTTCGCTTTTGTAATATTCACACTAATGTGAATATAGGTAAAAGCTCGAAAATCTGCTTATTCGACTAATTAATCCTTGTAAGCCAGCCTCGAGCAATTATTTTCTAATAAAAGCAATTAATCGAACCTCTACGATGGTTTCAATAATTTCAATTAGTGACGAAACTATTTCCTTTGAGAAGCCATACGATTTAACTTTAAGAAGTTTCACGTGATAGAAATGGATTTACTTAGAAGAATAAAGCTAATTTAGAATGTTTTATACATCAAAAAAATGTTGAATGTTGTGAATGTTTTATGTTTTATCAATAAGATGCAGAATACTACATGAACCAGTTGTGTCGAAGTATAATTATTTACTACTAGTATTTAAGTTTTTTTGTTCCTGACTGTGGCTTTCTAGGCCGGGCCCGATAAAACGATAGGAGTGCGCAGTTGGAGAGCAGCCTGGGGAAAATCCAGGGGAAAACCTCCGAATATTTAAGTATTAAAATATCTATATAAGTATGAGTATCGTTGCCTATAGTAGTCATACGTGTTGTCATACATTACTATAAATATTACTTACCTATTCAAAAACACTGAATAGTCTAGAGACATTATGAGGTTTAATCAAAATTATCCTAAGTCAATTTATACGACTTTATATTATGTTCATCAAACATTTATGAAATGTCAAAAATAATAATTATTAATATTATTAAATTCAATTATACCCTCGCTCCGGGTCATTCCTGGTGCAAAGGCTGGCAGTCGCTATTCAACGAGGCAATGCCGCTAGTGTGATGGGCACCTTTGCACCGGGTGTGACTCGGGGTGGGTTATTCGATTAGGCTAGTTTTTATAATTTACTTTATATAGTATATAGTTTCTTTTATCTTAGCTTAGAATTTGTATTGTGCTTTCATTTAATAAAATTTTATATTATTTAAATCTAAAACAGGCCCTTGGGGCATTATAGCGAGGATTCTGACGGCATTATACAACAATTATCAAAAATATTTAAATAATGATCATACTACTAATTCAATTATATAAATAATGATCATACTACTAAATTCTTATAATTTCATAAGATATCAATCTACATGCATTTCTACAGAGTTCAACTTCGCGTTTTACATTTCAATGCCATGGCGTGTGTCTCATTGATTTTATTTTAAAAAGCTGGAAAGTTTATTAATAATCTTGGGGATTTATTCTCACACTAGCGACCCGCCCCGGCTTCGCACGGGTGCAATGCTGATGCATGTATTATACATATAAACCTTCCCCTTAAGTCACTCTATCTATTAAAAAAACCGCATCAAAATCCGTTGCGTAGTTTTAAAGATTTAAGCATACATAGGGATATTAGGGACATAGGGACAGAGAAAGCGACTTTGTTTTATACTATGTAGTGATAAATACCTATCTAGGTAGGTACTCGGAAATGCTCGAAAATGCTCGTATAAATTAAATTCATAAATAAGTGTTATCGCCTGTCAACATATTGCCAAAAGGCACTTTGCCAAACCCCACAAATCAACAAAAGGGAACTTGCATTATTTCATTGATTTAGTCTATTTTAAAGATTTAAGTATTACGTAAAGATACCAAACACGAAAAAGTTAAAATATGTGATAATCCATATTGAAAGGGGCCTTATGGCGGCCGGCACTTACGCCTTTATTGCCGCTGTTCCAATACAATAGTGAATAGATGCAACGCAACGTAAGCGCCTGCCGCCATAAGGTCCCTTTCGATGTGGATTATCACATATGCATAAATAATTTATTTTAATTCAAATCAAAAAACCGACATTTCAAAATTCGCACGTAAACTTAAAGATACCAAAGACGAAAAAGTTAAAATATGCATAAAATAATCTTTAATTCAAATCAAAAACCGACATTTCAAAATTCGCGCGTAAACACTCATTGGCGTGCGTGACGTCACTGCATAACACGTCATACATTTCATGTGCATGAATATTGTTTGCATCACAGAAATAATATATTTTCAGTTTCATTTAATCTTTCATAGAGTCCGACTACGCTAACGCTGCAGGAATAATTTGGCAACACTGTGCGTTGTACGTCATATTTGTATGAAAATGTGACGTTTGAGGTAGTGTTGCCAAATTATTTCAATGCAGAGTTAGCGTGGTCGGACTGTAATAAATCATTTTCCATTTTATAGATATTTTGCGATATTTTCAATTGAAGTTAATGAAGTGACGTTTCTACGCGTTTTATTACATTTCAATTTACGTAACTTTTAGTTAAATTATATCACAAAATAATAATAATTTCAAAGTAAATCTTCCAGGAATACACTTTTAATGGCTTCATTATTGGATTACTAACATATTTTTTCGATGTAATATTCATGCAAGTTCCCAATCAGCTAAAGCCTACACTATTAACGCCAATTTGCTTATCAGTATCCATTACGATACAAAATTCAGCGGTTTCGTAAGTGTTAACACAGCTTTATTAAACAAAAGTTCCAACTCACTGCAACCTCCATAACACATGCATCCTTGTCGCTTTATGCTCTATAAAATCGCGGACCGACGTAAAACACACGCAAGGCTGCATACATGCATATGACAGGCGCTAGCAAAACTAAACTTTAACTGCATTAATTCAAAGTCTAGATTTAAATGGTAAGTGGAAGTTAGAGCAAAATGTAACACCGTAATGCGACGAAGTTCCATCTGAAGTTACGAATCAATGCAAGCAGAACTTTGTTTAATTAAGCCGCAAGTTCAAGGCTGGGAATCAGTCGGGGCTGCATTGCGAATACTCTCATAGGGGTGGCGATGGCGCAGTACTTGAATACTAACGAGACTACACTCGGGAGCAAATAAAATGGGTGCACTTTGTATTGCACGTTCTTAAAGTGTAATCATTTTTTTTGCTCTACAGTGCAATTTGACTTATTGTTAGAAATATTTGAAATAGAAACTGCTTGCTGCTAAGAATAATCAATCTAACTAATATTAGATACTGCCTATGGCATTATTGTTTTTTTTTTTATTACTTGATCAATTACATATGTGACAAGTATATATTGAGATGAGGTAAAATACCGAAACAAGTTTCTTTCAATACTATAAATAGAAACTACGCTATTTACGATTAAGGCGCCTATACCCGCGAACGACCTTGCGCGTTGGGGCGTGGCTTAGCCTTTCCCGCCGCACTACCCGCGCCCCCCCGCTGTAACAGGTTTTTGCAGATTTTTTGTATGTGTGTATGTATTTTTTAAATACGTAGGAATGTTTGAAGTAATTAAATATATAAAATAGTTAAGTAGGTATATTGTCTCAGAACCGAACTCTTATATTTTAGCGTCGCGCGCAAAGCGACACAGCCTTCCCGTCCGAGAGCCGGTGGCAGACTGCCGCCCGTCGCCCGCGCACGTATCCGCCCCAACTTTTATGACGGTGTGGTAGTTATTCCAGGTTTTTGACAAAAGTAATGATTATTTTACAATATCCGTCGCACAGATTATGAAAAACTGAATTATGTTTTATTTTCTGAATATCCCGTGTAAAAAACATGTCTAGATAGTGAGCAGTAGCGATTTAAAAGGTTGAAAAATGCCTTATTTGATATTTCTTTTTTGTTAGGACAATCTAGGCGTGTTGCAATTTCCATCGCTCAGATTGAAGAGGACATATCAATTCTTCAAGTATAACTTTTCGAGACCTATATTTCGGGCCAGTTTTGAGTTTTAGGCCTTTGAACTCGACCAAAATGTGGTATTTCACTCTATTACGCGCCTTAAAACTCCAGAAGACTACAGTTTGTTTCAGTTGATCAATTTTTATATTATGTATAATTTTTAAGCTGTTTGTTTCCCAATTAAAAAAAAAACTCATCATCTGGAACACAACATACAGTAGTTTTTTTTTTACCTGATTGTGGCTTTATATGCCGGGCATAATAAAGCTATAGGAGTGCGCGGTTGGAGTGGCCTGGGGACAATCCAGGGGAAACCTCTGACACGATGCGGGCTGTTTAAACACTGGAATATTCGAGTTTGCACTCCAGTGAGATTGGTTCTAAGTAGTGTATGCAGTCCCGGGATCGACTTGTCCGTGAAGTCCCGGGATTTCCGGGTCTGTTCATACAAGCCTATCTCGGGATTGCAAACTCTACTTCTAAAAGTTTGACTGTAATCCTGGCAATAGTTCATCATTCATCATTTCAGCCGAAAGACGTCCACTGCTGAACATAGGCCTCCCCCAACATGTTTTTTATTTTTCCCTTGGGGGGATTTGCCATAGTCGCCACGCTTGGCAAGCGGGTTGGCGACCGCAGTTTGATGGTGGTAATGATCGAAGGATGCTGCTGCCCACCCTCCGATTTTCCCTTATTCGCCTCCTACGAAACCCACGGGAAGAGATGGGGTGGCGCAATTCTTACCCGGCAACCACACGGCAATAGTTAGTGCTATTAAAACTGCGGTCTTCGGAAGGTGAAGATTCTCCTCAGTTAGACTGCTTTATCATGCTCTTAGTTTACCGGGTGGTCTGCTGGAGGCCAGAGGTCTTTTTTTTTATTTAACCTAACTGTGAACACTAGTTCTACTAAGAAGAGCTTACTCAAAATCAAAATCAAAACATTTATTCTGCAAATAGGCCTCAAGGGCACTTTTACACTAAAGCGGTTAGTTCTCACAATTAAGGGCCACGTATTAGTACGAAACATGTCGAGCTATACTCGACCTTGAAGACGTGAGTGACCCGTTTATTATATTTCACTTCATTTTTTGCTAATAAAAAACAAAATTAGAAATTTTGAAAAACCCACGACGGATGTACAGTGAAAAATGTTTACTGCAGCGCCCCCTGGTGAGTTATTATCGTAACACTTAGCTAAAATTCGTCCCGACTAAACTACAAATCTATTGCCGAAAGCCGCTTCTAAATCGGTCAAGCCGTTTTGAAGATATTGATGTGCACACACAAACAAACAACCTCTCACCCTAAACGTATATACCTTCTCCGTTCCGTCGTGGGTAAAAAGGGTTGAAAGGATGCATTTATAACAGTTTTACCTGTTTACCGACCAAACACCTCAGTCTTTGAACTGTCATGTTTCGTGTTTGAAAATAATTATTTACCTACTTCTAACCTGTTTGTAATTATGGTATGTTTTTCCTTAAGAATATGGTATGTCATTCTTGCTAGAAGACCTTGTTAATGCTTTTACACGTGTTGTATAGTTCTATTTTGTTTATTTATTTATTGGTATTCAGGCCAACTACAGCCGTAGATATAACCATGACATATTGATAATTACATAAAAGAAGGCCAATAACAGTTATCCATTGATTTCTCACAGTGTAAATTTCCCAGTGCCCAGCACCAACCCAATACTTGTCACCTCCGATCTGAAATCGTTATAGGTAAAAAAACGAACAGTATCTATGTGTCAACTATTGGGCATAGGTGTCGAGCGTTAGTACGTCTACCCTATATCTAGCAATATTAAAAAAGCGTAATCAAACACAGTGAATATGTGAATTAGGGGTCACAAAACCGCTAGTATTTTTGAAAACCGGTTTTTCGGTTTTTGTACATTACAAAACCGGGTTTTCCGGTTTTTCGGTGATTTTTCGGTTTTACATATAAAAAGTGAAAAAAACTGCATTTTATGAATTTCAACTTTAATATTCAGTCATTTAACAATGGATATAAAACCTTTTTTATATCTTATAATTATTAGGAACAAAAATTCAAAACAAAATAACTAAAATAATATCCTCCATGCACTTCTGGAGCCTGCCACAAGTATCAGAACTGAATGTCATGAACAACACTACACAGCTCATTCGGTCAGAAGTGTCAGAACGGAACGGAACGAGTGAGTGAAGTGAATGATATTTTCTAGGATTACAGATTAGGCAAGTAACACTCCGAATACTCCGATCATGGTTGCCATTTTGATGTGATTGTGTTGCAATAGTTAAAAAATATCTCGTTCGGTATGTTTATTTTAAACCCGCACACACTTTGTTTTAAAATGATCTTTTGTCATGTTAATTAACTTACAGATATTGTTCTTTATTTTTATTTACCGTGTATTCATTTGGTGTATGTTACATGCTGTGGTTTCACTGAAATGATTCCAAGTTTCCAACGAGGACCAGAGATGGCAGAGATGTTGTATTGAAAAACAAACTATACGTAGGGTAGGGCAATTAGCTAATTTTTATTAATTCAATTATATGTTCTATATTTACTGATAAACTAAAAAGTAGCAATTACAAATAGAAGAAGAAGTTATAAGTAGTAATAAACTGATAATCAAAGTAATACTTACAACTATCAAGTATTTAAGTGTAAAACCGAAAAACTCGAAAAACCGGTTTGTTCAAATTTGAAAGCCGGTTTTCTCAATCGACGAAAAACCCGGTTTTTCCGGTTTTTTCGGTTTCGGTGAAACCGGTTTTGTGACCCCTAATGTGAATACATTCCAAAACAAATGCTCGATACCTACATGTCGGAAACTATACACTGGCACCTACTTAGATTGCTTAATAATTCTTATTAATTCTTAATAATACTTGGCTACATTTATTGCCACTAGCATATGAAAACATTCTTCTTTCCTCCTCTTTTAACTTTCTCTCCTTCTATACTTGCTAATAGAGAATCCTCATTTAGACAATATGTACTAGACATACTTTCTGAAAATAGCACTTAACACTACTTAGAATGTCTTTCTTTTTATACGTTTAGTATTCTTGCTACTTTGTATAATTTAAGTAGAACTTAATAATATTTAGTTTACTAGCAACATCATAATTTTAATTGGTGGTTAACGGTGTGGATCGCACATATTTGTACCCATTTATATTTAACGTCTAAACTAAGTAACCTTGTATCGATTGTTTGTTGATCTAAATAAATGAAAAAAAAAACTTTAAATGCTATCCTTCTATTCTACATCCTCTTCTTCTAGGCAGAGTCGAGCGTGTTTCCGAAAAAGAAACTGGCCCCATAGGAGGCCAATCTTCAAGATTCTTAATAATATAAACCGGGTGTACAATCCAAATGGGTCAGTATGGAGAAGTCGGAAACTATGAGAGATAGCGAGATCTGTTCTTAGGAACCATGACGTCGATTTTAGATTTAATAATAATTACATTCAAACTTTTTTATTAACTCTCATACATAACCGGGAATCGAACCTGGTCAAAATCAATGTGTATAAATTCTGCAAGTCGCAAGAAGCACAACACTAATGGAATCTTGTTTAAATAATTGAAAGAAAAACCCACCAATAAGATAATTATTTTATTTCAGATAAGATATGCATAAGTGGTCTCTTCAGATAATTGATGATCGATTCATATTATTCACGACTTTTTGCAAATTAATAAAACTGTGGGCATTTTAGTCTAATTTACTGTCAGTTGTGTTTACACAAGATTTCATAGCCAAATTTGGTGGGTTGGTATGAGAGTTAATAAAAAAGTTTGAATGTAATTATTATTAAATCTAAAATCGACGTCATGGTTCCTAAGAACAGATCTCGCTATCTCTCATAGTTTCCGACTTCTCCATACTGACCCATTTGGATTGTACACCCGGTATATAAGTATGAAAACTTGTCTGTGTGTCATAGATAATGTAAAGTTTTTTATTGCATGTTTAGAGCATTCAATACAACGAGAACTAATGTACACAAAGGGAAAAATAAGGAAATGAATGAAGGAAGGAAATTAAGAAATGATCTGAGTTCGATACCTATATAGGTATCTGGGTGGATCAACTATTCTTTATTGCTCGTTACCATGGTTACGTCCTGAGTCACTCTTTAAAACTGTGATTTTATAGGGTTTAAATCTACCAAACATGAGTTAGCGATAAGTAGAAATATATTTCGACATGGGTCCTTTCTTGACCGTGTTTGAAGTCCATATTATAAACATTTTTGTAAGAAACTCGGTTACTGTTGTCTCCTCGCTGACGGGACAGAATAACAACAAGAAAAAGTTGATTGACCCATCTAGCTCACCTACGTGAGTATTAATATTTATTTATATCCAGGCCCCGTATTATAGTCGCGTGATATCGTGATAAACGACAAGATAATGCATCTGTCACTTTCTTTCGAGTGGTATCAAAAAGTGACAGACGCTTATCTTATCGTTTATGCAGAGATGCGATTTATTTGAAATACTTCTATTTAAAATGCAAATACAAAATGCAAAATACCTATTTTGTATTTTGCATTTAAATACCTTTTAGTAAAAAACATTTTGTATTTTATTTGAAATACCTTTCGAGACGTATTTTGCATTTTTAATATTCATTTCAAAATGCAAAATACTTTGTGATTAAGTTTAGCCAATATTACCAGTCAAACAAAATGAAATGAACGAATGGCGCTTGTATTGCCGAATTTGACCGATAGAGGCGCCTGCTAGCCATGCGTGCCCTTTTTTCCTTCTTTGGTCAGAGTGCGCGCCTTATGTATGACTATTGTCAATGTCAAACGAAAACGACGAACGACGATAATTATAATTATATGACCAAAATGTCATGCATAAGGTGCCATTTGGCTCGGCATTGTATCACTATTCTATTTCTCATGATAAATACCTAAAATAAATAAAAATATCATTCGATTAAGTCAAAAGGTATTTTATTTTGAAAAAGTATTTTGAAAATACCTATTTTACATTTAGCATTTGAAATACAAAACGGAAAACTATTTGGTATTTTGCATTTGAAATAGTAAATCTGAAAAGTATTTTGCATTTTGTATTTAAATGCTTTTTTAAAACCATTTTGTACATCTCTGCGTTTATGACGCTATCACGCGACCATGTTGATGTAGATGTAGACGGCAGGGACCGATACCGGTATTTTTAAAAAACCCTGAATTAACCCAATATTTTGGATTATATTTTGCTCTTTACGTAGGGCTGAATCATGTATTTAGGTAACAACGTCATATTATTAGATTGTCCCATTAAAAATGAAATAATGAACCGGTGACCGTAATAATACCGGTATTTTTCTATGGAGAAAATACCGGTATCCGATCCCTGGATGTAGGCGTCCATATAACTGTATTACAAATTAATCGATCCCAGTTTTAAGTCAGGACGCCACGAAAACCTGCGCCTCGGCTTACCGTGCCAACCATGCTGAGTGGGGATTATTTAGCTTTGTTTCTAAATAATCCCCACTCAGCATGTACTATTTTCTTTTAATCTTGTATTATAACATTGAACGTGTATCTCCTCCTATCTTCTAATAGCATAATGCTCTTTTTTTTAACCTGACTGTGGCTTTATAGGCCAGGCTCAATAAAGTGATAGGAGTACGCGGTTGGAGAGTAGCCTGGGGAAAATCCAAGGGAAAACCTCCGACGCGACCACGGGTGTGGTTTGGAACACTGGAATACTCTAAAAGCGCGACAGTGACATTGGTTAAGCGGTTTCAACCGAATCTGAGGTTAATTCTTCAATTTAGGCATATTACATGCACTTGTGAATGTCAAAAAACTACCACCGGTTCATAAAATAAACACGTGTGAGTGGAATCGAGCTACTGGGAGTTTTGTCACTGGTTCACTAAACCTAGCCTAGATGAGAAGAGTCCAGCAAGAGCATAATGTTCTATTAACGAGCTTCCTTATGGAAGCAGTGATTACAACATGCTCGGGACGAAACCAAAGGATTTTACCAGTGTATTTGATGAGGTACCAAGGATGTAAAATCTAAAAAAAAATATATTTGTGGACACTACACAAATCAACCTAGTCCCAAACTAAGCAAAGCTTGTACTATGGGTACCAAGTGACGATATAAATACTTATATAGATAAATAGATACTTAAATACATACAAAACATCCAAGACTCAGGAGCAAATTTTATCTATTGTAAAGAATCTCAGTACAACTGCGAGTTTTATTTACGTACACAAAAATAAATTATTTTTGCTTGTCCATTACAAATATGCCTTCGGACGAACTGGCAACGTTTGTTATTTACTTATTGCTATCTATCTTTATATGAGGAAGGAAACAATATACGTAACAAAAAAAACTTCCGAAATCAGCTGCTTCTAAATGACATGTTATTTTCTAAACATGGCCAGAAATTGCTGGTAAAATTATTATTTGTAATAGATTATTTCCCTTTTTTGTTCGCTTACGTTAGTGCGTAACATTAGTACCTGGGTCATTGTCAGATTTAAGTTCGCGTCTTTTCGGTATATCATAAGTTAAGGGCCACAAAGCTTAATTTTGGATGGGTCTAGTAACCCGCATAAACGGTGTTTCCGTAACTATAAATCCATGTAATTAAAACATAACTTATATGTACATAAGTCGTTAACTATCCACCATCGGGTGGACAACTTTTGTTTTTACAACTGACAATGATCCACCTATTAGTTAAGTATCATGGCACTACCTGTGTCCCAGTAGCTCGATTCCACTCACACCTCAGATTCGGTTGAAACCGCTCAACCAATCTCACTGGAGCGCAAACTCTTAGAGTATTCCAGTGTTCCAAACCACACGCGTGGTCGTGCTGGAGGTTTTCCCCTGGATTTTCCCCAGACTACTCTCCAACCGCGCACTCCTATCGCTTTATTAGACCCGGCCTGTAAAGCCACAGTTAGGTTCAAAAAAAATAAAATAAAAAAAAACTGTGAGTTCCTGTAATTGGCTCTCTGTATCTACTTGATTGTTTAATGTAATATAATAGCTGTTGGATCTCCAAATAAAAAATAAAATAAATGAATTTTTCCCGAACCACATTACATAATGTAATTCTTGGAACATTAAAATACTGAGTCTTTGACCGATACATACCTCCGCCAACATCCAATTGATAACGATAAATCATTTACCGGAGAATATCTAGGGCAGTCTGAGAGCTCAACGTCAACACGAATAACGTCCGTTCCATTTCAATCCTATCCCCGAATCAAACGGTCTATATTAGCATGCCTGCCAATAGCGATGTTAATTAAAATTTATATTTACCACGAAGTATTCCGATCCTGATTCCGACATTCCATGTCCACAACACGATTTCCGATACGTGGAATTTCAGTGATCGGAACGGCTGAATACCCACGCACATACTGCTTACAGGTCATACGTTCGATACTCCTAAATATATTTCCGAACAAAAATATAAAAAAATACGCGAAACTGTTGTACATTTTATTTACACTTACAGTATTAATTAAGTTATCTCCATAATAAGATTAAATAGTAAACTAGAAACGCTATCACCGCTGTAGCAACTGCAGTGACGGCGTTCAATGTTATACCCACATTGCCCTGGTCAGGGACCAAAGCATTCAAATCCGCAGTAGGTATAGGTTTAATAATTGACGGAGTTCGCGTTTTCTTATCATCGACATTATTAAGACAACATATTTCATCAATCAGGGGATTTATTTGGCTTGAAGATTCATTTTCATCGGAACGGACTTTTATTTCTTTATTTCTCGGGCTTTCTTCATTTTCATTTCTTTGAACTATTATTTCTTTATTTGTTGGTCTCTCTTCATTTTCATCGGAACGGACTAACATTTCCTTATTTGTTGATCTTTCAATAGCCTGTACGTTTTCGTCACTAAGTATAACCGTTGGCAAACTAAGCTCACTATCTTTAGCACACAGTTCAATTTCATCAGCACTTTCTTTGATGGGTTCCTTAATTTGAAAAGGTATTTCGTATTTGTGAGCGCCGGCAACTTTGCGTTGTTTGGATTTGCTCGGCCCAATTTCTTTGATGTCAAGTGATCCTACTTTACTTGACCTAATTTCATTAATGAGGCTACTTTTCGAATCGGTAAGGGACAGTCTTCCTTTGTTTTCATGCCTCGTTGTACCCGTCAGTTCACGACGGGTTATTTTGTGCCCTTGCTTTGCTTTTTCAATTTTGTCGGTGAGCGATAATCCCTTGCTAGCTCGCACCGGTTTAATACTATTTTTCGTGACTGGGGGCATGTTGTCCTCGTTAGTTAGGTTGAATATTTCTTTGCTATTAGTTTCATTCAGTCTTCCTTTCTTTGTTCGTCTAGGTTTGCCATCTTTATCAGTTGTGGGTAAGGTGCACTTGCTAGTTTGCATAGTTTTACTGATTGTTTCTGGTAAACTCGTGTTTTCATTCTTATCACTGTAATATAATCTTTGCTTGCTTGTTTGCTTTATCTTACTGTTTTTTCGCATGGACAATTTCAACTTGCTTACCGTTTTGCCACCAATAACGTTAGAATTCTTTAAACTGGAACCAGAAGACTCGGTTTTCGTCAATTCCCTTTGGCAGGGTAATACATTTCTATCAATTGATTCTCTAGGGGCTATGTCGTTTTCTAACTTCAGTTCAGTTTCTAACTGCAAATCAGTCGATGGACCTGGGGACAAGGAAGGGAGGGGTAAGGATGGGGGAAAGAGTGAAGGTATTTCGGAAATAAACTGTAAAAATCCGTTGTCCTACTTTAAAAGAATACCTGTTACTTAAGTTATACAGAACTATTAGTACAATAGGCATTCGAACCAGTTTCTAGAGACGAATTTGTCTAATTTACTATTTATTGTGATAATTGGATGGTTTTCTGTCCATATAGCCACATTATGTTATATATTGTAACATGAGTCATCGTCCCTATTGTTTTGTCGTATTGGGAACTGTAAATGGCTTTAGAAAAACGGTTATCTGAAGAGTGATTTTACGATTTTGTTATCTAGCCATAAATTGCAGCGAACCTGATACGACTAGGCACATCATCCCTTTTTCTGTGGCTAGCGTTAGGATTCAAACAGGGTGCCTCTCTGAGCTTGGCACTAGTAGCTTGGAACTAATGACACAGATGATTGAATAGGCTATACTAATGAGAGAAAGTATCCAATTAACAACGACCAATTATGGCTGCTAAATCAATTGGATTTATAATTAAAATTGTAGCTTATCAGTCTGTTGGTTAAATCATTCTCAGCGCAGACAAAGCGAACGTTTAAATAATGTTTTTGTATCATTATTCCTACATTGTCCATGAAAACTTATTTAGTTAACAGACAGGAATTGAGAGACGGTTTTAAAAATAAACGTGGATTTAATGGACTGCAGCAAATGTACAATCAGGGAAACTGAAAGAATCACTCCTCTTATCTGAAAATTAATTCTTTTTGTTAACTACTAGTAGTTCAGACAGTATTTTGCCTTTGAAAAATCTCATTTTTTGCAATGCATTATCTTAAAGATCGCCCGCTAAGCAATTAATTGCACTCGAATTTTTTGTATACTTCGTGATTTTCATATTCATACCTAAATATAATTAAGGTTTTATAGAGGACAGTTTCGGAAAGTTCACTGAACGAATAAGATCCTTAACAAAAAGGACAATGGGCAATTTGGGATGAGAAGTGATATGACCCTATAAAGCGAAGGTCTGGTGCGAAACAACATTTGATGATTCATTGAACCCATGTCGTATTTATTTAACACAATGGTAAGCGGTCACTATGGACGCAGGGTACTGCATACACGTTGGTTATGCCTTTAAAATATTTATTTTGAAGAATTTCTTACACTAGTCTCAAAGAGTACATCACTGACTGCGTCGGACAGTTTTTTCTTAGCCTATATACAGTGGGACACCCACTGCTGGGCAACGGCCTCTCCCAATGAATGCTATGACTGCCACATAAGTGCCTAAGTCATCCCGCCATCTCCGTTTAGGCCGGCCTCGTCTGCGTCGCTCTTGTGGCATCCACTTGGTAGCTATATTAGCCCACATGTTCGGATGCATGCGACAAACGTGACCGGCCCTTTCGCCAGTCTTTTCGCCTACATCAGCTATGAGTGTTTTGGAGCACCGTGTGGTGTTCCGGTTGCGATTTGCGATCCATCCTCTTAATACCTAATATGCTACGCTCCATAGCCCGTAGACAAACCTTCAATTTGGACTTTTGACTCTCGGCGTGTGACCATGTTTGGGCACCGTAGGCTAGGACGGGCAGACACATGCCGACAAGTTTGCGCTTGAGTTACAATGGAAGGTTGCCCTTCATCAGCTCTTTCATGGACCAGTAGTTCTTCCAGGTGTTACTGACACGGCGCACTTCCTTGTCTTGCCTGTTGCTGAAAGAAACTAGCTGAACTAAGTAAATATACTCATCGACATAATGTCCCCCCGTCTACCTCAACCCTACGTTTCATGATGTTGGTCATAACCTGAGTCTTTGTGCGATTCATTTTTAGTCCAACTTATATAGTATATATCCATCAGAAATCTGCGATGTTTTTTTTGGAACCGAGCGAGAGAAGCGTTTCCGTTGCAGCTTGGGCAAAAACGCTTTCATGTGTCCGGGATGTTTGACTGTTCTCTACAGGTGTGAAATATGTGCAGTTACTAACATTTCTGGCCGTCTCACCCTAAAGGTATAGACCAACAGCCAAGTGGAGTGAGAAGTTCTCACTCACACTGTATAAATTAGAGACGGATAAATATTTTATCGTTTCGCGTCGCGTCGAGGCCTCAATCAGCGTTTTCTAGTTCTGGCCTCGCTGAAGCTCATCAAATTCGTATTTTTAGCAGCCGTTAGTTCTGCTTAGACAGTTCTTGATAGACAAAGCACTGCTGTTACTTCTTCTTTATCTTCTTATCCTATTATTTGGGGTCGGGTCTCCTCACTTTTCTGCGCCAAGTCATACGATCTCTGGTTATCTGCTCGGGCAATTGGGCTTTTTTGAGGTCTCTTTCTTTTTCCACCATATGGAAGGGGGGCGGCCTCTGCCTCTCCTCTGTTCTAGTAGGTTCAGCGCAATTTGTACCAATAAACAAATCACTGCTGTTTCGTAGTAATTAAATTGAATGTTATATGCGTCCAGCGAAGACGCAATAGCCACGGTTTAGGTAGCTCATTAATATACAAGCGCGGTCTCGTGTTAAATATTCATATGCCGTCGAGAAGCGTTAAAATTTGACTAAACCGCTGGCACTGTATCTCGGTTAACTATATGTAGTAGTAGTAGTAGTAGTAGTAGTAGTAGTAGTAGTAAACACTTTATTTATTAACCAACTTACATTACAGATAAACCAAACATGCAAGTTATAGGTTACAAAGACTTATTACAAATGGTGCTTAAGGAAATTACTCTATAGTGATATTATTATTACTCGTGTCAATATAATATTTTATTAGTGATATAGCGTATTATTATGTTATCATTAACTTTGTGAAGTCTAATTTATTTAAAGTGTAAATATAAACAATGTTTAAAAAAGAAATGTCAATAATGTCAAACATTAAAAGATCTAGGCACAATAAGTTACAGAGACAATATAAGCAATAATATTGCACAAATCGAGTACATAGTAGAAAACAAACTTGATAATAGATATTTGTACAAAGGTGAACTTAACCCTTTAAGGGATCTCTTTCAGCTAACCTTTGAAAAACTGAGAGGACATGTTATATGGCAGACATACTGAACAACGCATGTACAAGTGGGAAAATTGAATGACTAAAAATACTAGTTTTCGGATAAAAAAACAAAATAGATTTAACAAAATGGATATATTGGATGTAAAATAAATATATACCCGTGTAAAGCCCTGCTATATATATATATATAATAATAATAAAACAGCACATACCTACCTATCCTCTATACTGAACAATTAGACAGC
Organism: Epiblema foenella; assembly: GCA_963556455.1. Classification (NCBI taxonomy): domain Eukaryota; kingdom Metazoa; phylum Arthropoda; class Insecta; order Lepidoptera; family Tortricidae; genus Epiblema; species Epiblema foenella. Next base: position 20,680,657 of record OY747108.1, read on the forward strand.
CACAATTTTGTCAAATTTGCCTTTAGCCACGCTACTGACCTGCACTGCCTAAGTGGAGTCGGTATATCTAGTAACAATTTGGGAAATAAAGGAAAACCAACAGACGAGACAGGCTTGAACCTTGACTGAGGTACACGTTAGTCCTCACTTTCATCTTCATATTAGCGTTATACCAGTACAGACGGCGGCACATTTGCTATGGAATGGGATCGCCATAATCCAATAATCTTTTTATTTTGCTTAATTTAACGTTTTTAATTACATTTTTACTTTTTTTATTTAACTTTTTTTTATAAACTGAAATGGGACTGGGCCGGACATGTCTGCCGTATGCATCCGGAAAAATGGGCGAAAATAAGTACGCAATGGACCCCACAAGATGTCTACCGGAACAGAGGCAGACCAAAAAGGAGATGGCGGGACGACCTCGACGCATTTTCCTTAACTTGACGGAATCAAGCTAACAATAGGGCCGAATGGAGGAGAAGAGGGCAGGCCTTTGCCCAGCAGTGGAAACCTCAAATAGGCTAGAAATAAAAAAAAATTTTGTAGGCTTCAGTGATGCGCAATGTGTAGTGGCTTTTTATTTGGCAAATTGAATTTGGGCCAATCAAAAAATCAAAATCAAACATTTATTCTGAAAATAGGCCACAAGGGCACTTTTACATGTCAAAATATTAATTTACAATTTAAGAAAGTCTAACTATAATAAGTAATACATTTTTAATGTCAAAATATTAATTTATAGTTGGAGAAGGAATAACAATTTCGAGTTTACAATTATAACAAAATTAATGTCATACAGTGAAGATAAGCTTGCAAAGTTATCTATTACAAATATTACAACATCAGTAAAGTTGGAGATGTACCTATAAGGTCTCAAGATTAAACAAGGAGTATAATGAAATTAATATAATATCCCAGAGATGTACATGGTCTCTGAGCGTCAAAATTAAAATTAATTTAATATTGTTAGAGATGTATATGGTCTCTATGTCACTGATAATAAAAACGCATCCACAACAGGATGATGTCTCTCGTAAATCCCTTATAAAAAAAACACTAGTATCAACGTAGTCACTATGTCCTAGCAAGCATTAACAGAACGGACTCCACAAACAATGGCATTTGGCATGGATTTACTCTCCATGTTTCTGGCCAGTTCAAGTGTCACCGTGTCAGGTGGAAGCTATCACGGCGGACGTAACCTTGCCCATACGACCTTAATCGTGCGTGGACGGAATTAAAACTGATCGATATCACATCATTCACAAGGCAGTAAATGGAATACACTTGTGTAATAACTTTTTTATAAGATTTTCGATACTGAAAAAGATTGCGTCGCAAAAGGGCCGCCCTGAACCAGATTACGATTTATTTAAAGACTAAATGCTGACGGATTTAAGAAACTGACGAAATCAGAAAAGTATTCCATATTATAGACGCTTGAGACTACAGACGATTAACAAAGAGTGTTCAATAGTCAATAGTCAAATAATTTATTTGCAGTTACAAGTAAACAAGGTGTTATTAAATTATAGGTATATAGTCGCTGTGTAACTTACCAATTAGGCATGCAAAAATACTTATAAATATTTGTGTGTGTGTTGCCGAGTTATTATTGATTTGTGTTAGTCTTTAGCGCGGTTTAGACTACTAAGAACTTGCGTGAAATTTTCAGTGTATTTTCATTATATTGCAGGGTTTGATCGTATTCATCTTACCTCGGTAGCCCGCAGCTGCGTAATGTATTGAAACGTGCAAGCAAGTTCTTATTGCTAATGTAAATCAGTATTTATAGACATGTGACAAAGAGCTGTCGGTAGGCCTCCGACAAGGTGGAGTGATGACCTGGTGAAGGTCGCGGGAATCCGGTGGAAACGAACGGCACAGGACCGGTCTAAATGGCGAGCCTTGGGGGAGGCCTATGTTCAGCAGTGGACGGCTTTTGGCTGAAATGATGATGATGATGATGATGACAAAGAGCACCCCGAGCTTGCTGAGATGGTACCGTTTCGAGATGACACAACTTTTTAGTTTTTGTTTATTTTTATTTTTTATTTTGCTGTGTTCATTGTTGTTTTTGTCTCGAATAAATATTTCTTATTTCAAGAATCTAACCAATTATTTGCCACCAATGATCAATTCGAAACGTCGGGCAAACCTCAAAAAAGTTGAATAAATTAAGTCCCGTTTACCAATCCCTGGAGTGCGGTGGGGAATACCGCGATCGCCAACCCTCATGCCAAGCGTGGTTATGGCATTTAACCCCCATGCAAAGTGCACTCTTTGGAGGAGGCCTATGTCCAGCAGTGGACGTGTTTCGGCTGATATGATGATGATGACCAAATAGAAAGAAAGAAAGAAACATTTATTCACAGACACAGAAGACATATATATGACAAAAATGATAAATGAAGAAAAACATTATACACAAACCACATAACATGTGTGTCCCCGCGGCAGTGAAACGGACACTGGCTCAGCATTATGCTGAGGTGTCAAACACCTACAGCGCTGATTTTCAGCCAGTACCATCGGTGACTACTACAAATAAAGCGATACGAGTGCCCAGTTGGAGACTGGCCTGGGGACAATACAGGGGAAACCTCCGATACGACCGCGGCTTGGTCTTGTGATAGTCATGCTGAATGGATAAGGCTAAGGTTCCTTTAAGGCAGAGATGCTGATCAGATTCATTAGAAGTGCTGCGATTGATAAATTTCTGTAATATTCGCCTCCACCGCAGCTTCCACCGCAGCATTCAAGGTTAGGCTGAAGAAATGGTTAACGCAGGAGTCATTTTATTCATACGACGAGTTTTTTAACCTACCGATAATTTTATAAGGTAAAATTACTTGTGACATAAATATATTCCAATATAATATAACGATAAGTGACATGTAATATGAGTACCTAATTGTAATTAATAATAGTTAAACACTATTGTAAGATTCAGATTCAGATTCAAACATTTATTCATGAGAGACAAGTACATAATAATGGGACAGAATACAAAAACAGCCGTGTCACGAAATGGACCCAACTCAGCATAATGCCGGCATTACCGCCGGCGCTGGTCTTCCGTTGGACCCATTAGGTGTAAGGTAAGCTCTGTATTGTACCTACCTCGACTTGTAACAATTGTTATTAATAATATATTTCATTTCATTTCATTTCCTCAGCGGAATCGCAGGCTGAGGCATTGATATGGAAACTAGACAGAATGAGGTTAGCATATTGGATTTCTTGAAACATGGGACCTCATTAATGTTTCAATGGCTGAAACTAGTTGACCAACTTTCTTCAGAATTGGGTGACATTAACATAACGGCTAGGAATTCGACGAATATTAATGGCTATAGTATATATACCTATATCTGTGTGTTTGACGACCGGTTTAGCCTAGTGGGTGCGCACCAGCCTGTGAAGCTGACGGTCCTGGGTTCGAATCCCGGTCAGGGCAAATATTTGTGTGATGAGCATGAATATTTGTTTCTGAGTCTTGGATGTTTTCTATGTATTTAAGTATTCATATCTATTAAATATATCGTCGTCTAGTACCCATAATACAAGCCTTCTTGAGCTTACCGTGGGGCTAGTTCGATTTGTGTAAGATTGTCCTCTAATATTTATTTTAAATTTTTTATTTTTATTTATCTGTGTAAGTTATGTCAACGTATAGGTAAAGTAAGCACTTATATTAGTCATTCTAGCTTCATTCGTCTGTTTTGAGCTAGCGACCGCCGCGCCGTTTATAATTATCTACTTAATACTCTCACGCACATCGCAGCTTAGAAGTTACTCACCATCCTCTGTTTTAATTCTAATGCACGTATAGATTTGTTTTTAAGCAATCTTTCATATCACGATATATTTAATAAGGACTACATAAACATAAAATATACTGAGAGCCCTTATGAGTTAAAAAAAACGCTCATCTATTCACGCCATTTTTTTTTGAACCTGACTGTGGCTTTATAGGCCGGGCCCAATAAAGCGATAGGAGTGCGCGGTTGGAGAGTAGCCTGGGGAAAATCCAGGGGAAACCTCCGGCACGACCACGCGTGTGGTTTGGAACACTGGAATACTCTAAGAGTTTGCGCTCCAGTGAGATTGGTTGAGCGGTTTCAGCCAAATCTGAGGTGAGTGGAATCGAGCTACTGGGAGTTTTGTCACTGGTTCACTAAACGTAGCCTAGCTGAGAAGAGTCCAGCAAGAAACTCAGCTAGGCCCGACCTGGGTCGGACTGACTCTACCCAGTGTGCGGCGGTGTGATCTCGGTGTGGCGCCATTTTTTGTTTGAATTTACACGCATCTTGACATTTTCTCAATGTTACTATCTAGAACAGGTCTATTGCAACCTAATATCATAAATTTTAAACGTATTTTTTGGATTTTTCATTAAGAAATATCGTTTAAAATATCACTTCAAAACGACCATTTTCAAACTAAAAACGGCTTCTTTTCGCTTAAATTCTACTACGCACAATAAAATCAAGGAATGGCTATCTATGTTCCTATCTAAAACTTTTATAAAGTCATTGTATCATTTAATAATTTTATTGGTATCATCGGTATTTTTGTCATAATTTGAAATCTAAACATTTTAATACTTATAAGGTCTCTTAATTAGGAAAAATCAAACTGAGAACAAACCTACATTGAAAATCGCATCGTAATTGGCGCGGCAGTTCTCAAGTTAAAGATGAACAGACGTGATCAAACGGTACTTTTTCAAAATGATTACCGATATAAATACATAAAAAACATCTAAGACTCAGAAACAAATATTCATACTCATCACACAAATATTTGCCCTGACCGGGATTCGAACCCAGGACCGTCAGCTTCGCAGGCGGGTGCACTACCCACTAGGCTAAACCGGTCGTCGATTGTAAAAATAAACTGTCATGATTCAGATTTCATAATTATCAACGACTGTGATATGTTTTTTTTTTTACAAAAAGTATAGACACCGGACATTTTATAAGCGATCCAGTGGTTCAAAAATCAATTAAAATGTACTCAATATTTACGGAATTACGAGCAGAGCTTCCGTAGAGAGCGGGATGGTTAATTGCAAACTCACGGGTGTTAGAGGGGGTAATTTGTATTGGAATGGCTTTACCTTAAATAAGTCTGGAGGTCGCAGTTTTAGTTACCAATGGGTTTTCAAAACAACTTATTGCTAACGTACCTATTAAATATATTCGATATTGGACCTAATAACTTAAATAAGACGGTCCATTAGGCATATTATTGTAAACAACCTCCTTTTAAAATGTCGGTCAACAAATAATTTTGGCGACGGCCAAACTTCCGCCGATTGTATAGTAAACCAACAAGTTGGTATACCATTTTTCAACTCTATTATTTATCATTTAAGATTCAAAATGCGTCCAGTTTCATGGATGATTGTACCAATTATAATCTCGGTAAACAATACAAAAAGCGCCTTACTTTCCCTAAGCGGCTAACACCATCAATCATTACTTTCCTAGTTTTTTGTTTAACATAGTTTCTGACCACTTGGATAACCTAGTTTTCGCCTAAACAAACATAATTCCCAATTGTGTCAACAGTGATATATAGTGAGTATATATATATATATTATATAGAACGACATACAGTGAACTCAGGACACTTGGGTGGGGAACTAGGTTAAAGTAGAATATGAATGTTATTTATTACGTCGATAGGTACTGTATATAAGTGCTTTTGTTGAACATACCTTTTTCATTAATTTTATATCAATTCGATCGATAACAGCTGAAACATATTTAGGATTCTCTTAAAAATTTGAAATATAACTGAATATATAATGAGTTTCATGTAGGTGTGATTTTCCTAATAAACTTAAGTAATTGATTGTCAATGTACGAACATAACATCCTATTAGCGCAGGATACGTACGGATGAATTGATTGCTTGTATAGTCGATCAAACTCCTAATTGGCGTAGTTATTAGGTGTAATTTGGAAGTGTCTAGGCATATTTGTTATATGGTATCAAGTTTCCGACCAATTAATTAACAGGGTAGACAATAAACACAAGTTTCTAAATTTGTAAACTTTGTGATGTGATACTATTGAAACTACACTTGATACGTCGAATATACGTGGTGTAGAGCTGTGTCGTTTCGACTTTTCCGTGAAACGATACGTAACCGTTTTTTTATGACATAACTCTTTTGAGAAGCAGTTTCAAAAGTAACTGTTTTTTCCGATTAAACGAAACGTAACCGTTTTTTATCCCATAAGCAGTTACGAAAGTAACGGTCGCCGGTCGCCGAACGTAACGAAATGAAACGAAACTACTCGTACAAACAAACGAAACGACTGCGTGCGTTTCTCCGTGTGTAGCGTTTTTACGTTTTGCCAGTTTCGTTTCGTTGTAAGCGTTTCGAAACGAGTACATACGTGAGTTTGGTTTTGTGTTGTGAATCATTTTGTCGCCTCCTTGTCATCGTTTTTATAGAAACAGTTTTAAGTTCTAGCAAGAAACTGTTACTCCGTTATTGTACGAGAAACTGTTTTTTCGAAGCGCTTGCGGAATAAAACACCCAGCTCTAACGTGGTGCTCTGCTACAAGATGGAGAGAAAAATATACTCATCAGCGCAATGTAGAAAGAAAATATGAAGATCTACGGCGAGGTATTAGAAAAGGCTCTTCGAGCAGGCGCCCAAATCGGTCGAGCGTTTGCAGAAGCGATGCTATACGAGGTATTCGTATTGCGACAGAGAGCAAAAACACATAAACTAGCAACAGCGTGATATATTCTCAAAACGTTTTTTTTTTCTGTTTGGCCTGCTGAGCGGCCAGCTATAGCTACATTAAAGGAGTGAAACGGTGTTAATGTCTCGATGAACATTATCAACGAGTACAAACGAAACTCATAGAACTAATTAAGTCAGAAGACTAAACTGGCTCTCCGTTGTGAGCGGGTCATCCTGTGGGGCTAGCACAACTTGCTGACAAATCGCATCTCGCGCGACTCAGCGATTCCTGTCTCGCTCGAACTGTGCGGGTTAGAAAGAGGAGGGTAGATTTTTCTCTACCCGCGTCGCGTCGCAGCGGTAGTTGTGCTAGTCCCCCTGGCGCCACGTTTGTGGTCTTTCATACTAACGTGAGAGTTGTCAGACTAACCTGGCTTCGGCTGTCGCTGCGGCTCCGTCGTGGTCCTCGGGGACAGGGGCTCGGTGTTCCTGGACACGACGCGTCGCAGCTCCCTGTTGTGAGCGGGGTCGTCCTCCCTCCACGGCTGGAGGTCCGTGATGCCGTCGGCTTCCACGCCTTTCATGAATACTTCGATCAGCTCCTTGCCTGGAAAGTAATAAGCATTGCAGACTGCTGGCATGCGATTCTTATAGGCTGAAAAATCATGCTGTTTTTCGCGTAATCAAGTTTTTCATTATTAAAAATTTCGTCTTTGAAAATTGCAAAAAAACAGTCTCAACTATAGATCAGAACATCCAGCGCGTTGCGCAAAAGGGGTAAGAGGGTAAGGAATAAGGAGTATTGTATTATAATATAAGAATATTAAGAATTATAGGAATAGGATCTCTTACATCCGTTGCCAAGAAATTTGAGATATTCCAAGATATAACCAATAACTATTAGCCATCTATGACCTATTTAGACAAGAAGGGCGATAGTATGAAAGTGGTTTTCCAATTTACCAGTGTGACAAAACTAAAGATTTACCCTTTATTAGTCGAAAGAAAATTGACGTTGTGGCATCACTCCTGTCAACTGTCAAATCTGACATGTTCTGCATCGCGCTATCGAAGTTTCTTAATTTAGTTGCATAAATATAACTTCCAACCAACTCTCATTGGACTTCGGTCCCTGAGAGATCTCTTATTGTTGTTTCTTCCTGTTTCCTATCAATTATATGTATGCATATAATTTGTAGATACTCTGTTTCCTGTATATCGCCGGTTGACAACCTAAACTCACTATCAAATCTGTCACTACTCTTCGAGACCTCGTATCTCAGTACTGGAACGATGCTGAGATACGAGCTTTACTTTAAGTAGGTAGGTGTCCGTTTCACTGCCGCGGGGACACACATGTTGTGGTTTGTTTTCTTCTGTTGTTGTTTTTTTTTTTTGTAATATGTGTGTCTTCTGTGTCTGTGAATAAATGTTTCTTTCTTTCTTTGTATTTGTTACTTAGTGAGTTTTGATTGTCAACCGACGATATATCCAAGGCTGTACATTATCCTTTATATCAAGCGCATCCTACTTATCCACAACGGTATTCGTGATTAGGCGTGTAAATGCGGCATATTTACACGCCTAACCACGAATGTGACCTATGATCGATAATCGAAGATACGACCAATAATGTGTCATTGTGTTAATGTTAATGCTTGCACAATCAATCGTGATCACGATCGATTTGGCGAGACGGCCGTCATTACATCGGATAGCTTGGCTTTTCACGCAAAATAGGCACGTTGGATGTCGACTTGCGGCAAATGCGCAGTAGAACTGGGATCATAAAAATAATCTACCAGAATAACGAATGGTCTGCTCGTAGGAGTTTCTCTGTGTGTGTATTGACGGCTCCAGTCTTATCTTTACTTCATGTTACAGTACGACTACTTTGAGTTCGATACTGACGTACGTTCTTAATCCATGGATAATCTACTCTAACACTAATGTAATAGAGTTATTTTTTTAATTTATTTAAAGGGAAACATACAGCAAATAATAATACAGAACATGATAAAAATCTGAATGATGACAATAGCCAAAAACAGTTTCCACTGGAAATTATGTTCACATAATTGCTCTGTAAGTAAAATGTAGTAAGCATATAAACGTTATAGTAAATAATCTAAACGAAATAACAAATTTAAATACGAATTACATTAAATTAACAAAAACAAAATTTTTGAATAAAAAGGGATAAAAGGAAGAAACCTAAGCAAAAGAAAAAAATATTTAAAAAAATATGTGTATGTTATTATTACATACACATACATTGTCTCAAAATCGTAAATGTAATAACCATGCAATAACTCATTTAGAGGATTGGACGAAATAGACAGATTGATGGATATTTAGAGAATTGGACCTTCGCGGAATGGGCATTTGGGGAATGGGAACTAACGGTCTGTCCGTTAGGACGAATTGGACCTAATGGACCGGACCGTAAGAAATCGTACGAATAGGTACTATTGAATAGGTTAAACATTTAATACTGATCCATGCCTGAAGTTGACGACCGCTTTAGCCTAGTTGGTAGTGACCCTGCCTTCGAAGCTGGAGGTCCCGGGTTCGAATCCCGGTCAGGGCATTTATTTGTGTGATGAACACGAATATTTGTTCCTGAGTCTTGGATCTATATAAGTATGTATATCGTCGCTTAGTACCCATAGTACAAGCATTGCTTAGTTTGGGACCAGGTTGATTTGTGAAAGATTGTCCACAAATATTCATTACTTATTTATTTATTATTTTAAGTGTGAAGTGTGCCAGCATGTTGTAAGTGTGAAATTACAAAAACCTTTAACGCTATACTTCCTTAAAATGCACAGCTTATTGGATTCATAGAACACCGGCTCCATCGACACTACTGTGTCACACCTGCATTCCTATCTTTTCGGTTACACATGCCTTGAGGTGTAATAATTATACTTTATTTATAATGGGTATTTACAATTTCATTTAGATCGCTTTTATGAGAGAAAACCACTAAGACATACCTCAGCCGGAACTGCGATTGCCTGCCTCGTCTCGTATAACACACGGCTTGGCAGACAATAACCCTTTCCATCCCGGCCTTTGTTCTATTGATTCATTCAAACGTGTTGTAACACTGTAATTTTAGTTCTTTAGTTTTCGTTAAAAGAAGTCGTAATTTTTGAAACTACTGACGCCATCTAGGGAGGACAGAGGGAAACTTTTCGCGCATGACATTGATTATTATACACGCCATCTGTGAATGCGGGCCGAAACCACCAGCGGGCGTGTAAGTTTTTCTAGATCGATTGTTGATTATAATTTTGATATTAAACTATAATTTTCTTTATATTGTTTTGATGTCGGTTGGCTCGACGGAGTAAGGTCTTAGTTGCCTCAAAATTATTTGAAGCGGAGTTATGTATTCTCAAAACGAATGTCTTCTTGAACGCTGGGAATCAGTCAGAGAGTTTGACAGCTAACCTAATAAAAGGGCGTCTCGCCGGGCCTTCGCCCCTTTTCGCAACCTGGCCGTCACCATGTGAAGTAGTAACTAGGAACTGCAGAGGGCAATTCGAGTCAGCCGCCGGGCTCACAATACGGACCTACAAATCTTCGTACTCAATCATAGAAACCAGGTTTGTAAATTATTTCCTGCAAACGGCGTGAGATATTTGAGGTTAATTGTAGCTAATTTCATTATATTGTTACAGCTTCTTTACTTTTTATCATGGGTGCACACGTGGCAGCTCGAACACTTGGTTCCATTCTGAGGACGATGTAACTGCTGAGAGGGAGAGCTACGCAACGGCAGATAAGGAAATTATTGCGAGATTTTCAACCGGGTGAGTTACACGTCGACACTTTGTAGGGCTTAAGACAGTCGTCTAGTAGTCTTTATAAATTCTCTCCAAACACTTACTGTGCTCTCTTATCCCTCTTTACAGGAGAAAATACATAATTGGTGTGATTTTGTGTCTAATGCAAACAATCTTTGCAGCTGTGAAAGCCGGTCGTTGGCGCGGCGTTAGCACGTGGTCGGCGGTCTATCTGCATGGTCGTTGGCGTGGTTACCAGTGTCGTTGGCACGCTCGGGTCTCTGCTTACACCACTCTCATGCGCGGGCGCAGTTGGAGAGTAGCGGACTTGGCAGTGAGCACGTGGTCGCGTCGCTGAGCTGAGCTCTTCAAGGAGGAGGCCATCACGAGCATGTGACTGCATCGTCACATGGGCATCCACACCGGGGAGCCTCGGCTAGGCCTGCGGCAAACGTGACTAAACAGGTGACTCCGCTCCTTGTCTTACACAACACACGCTCACACACACGCGAGTGCCTACTTGAACTCAAATAAGTGTAATTCCCTTCTTGGGAACAGAGCCATGAGTGCGCTTAGTGACAGACAATTTAAATAGTATCTATATGAACAATTATTCTTGCTCCGAGAGAGTCTGCCTGTCCTCGCTCTTCTAGCGGTCCAGTGTTATTATAAGTTTACTGTAATACAACTAGTTATTATCACTGGTAATATAAGCTAATGCTTGTGCCTGCTGGCCACATAGAAATAATATTAAGCAACAAATTGCTATTGTGCCTAGAGTTATAAGACTTACATCTCTGCATTTTGTGTAATATGTGTGCATTATTTTTTGAATAATAATACTTTCTGTCAAGCTCATGCAATTGTTTGATTAATTAATCCTACTAGCTTCAACCTTGGTGTTAGTATTAGGTCAAAACACCTGGCGTCCAACCCTGCTACTTACTCTGTTTGGCTTACTGCTTTGGTCAAGCATTTCTCTTCTCTTTGTACTAATTAGGAAAACAGGATTGAGTTGGAACAGACGTGTAGAGTCACAGCTGAACAGGGAGCCCACGATCGAACCTGAGAATCTCTCATCAGCTGGCCAGCCTGGGTAAATCTTGTATATGAAACACGCCACAACACCTGCGCAGTTATCATATTACATTGGCACCGACAACGTGGAGCCCTGTCTTTCTCAGATTTCATTGTCAGTGTGACAGTCTGTCTAGCTCAAACCTGTGTTCTTTCTTTGCATGAGTTCTACAGAAATACTCTTGACACAAGTTCTTAACATTTTCTTATGTACTTAGTTATAAGCTGTGTTCCATTTGCTGGTTTCTATGATATTAGTTTAAGCAAACTAAAGTTTTTTTTTCTATCTTGCTTAATAGAATAAAGCAAGGTCATTCTATTACTGTTCTCACAAATAATTTCAATCATGGCTTTGCATGTAGATGTGGATTGTTTGGTGAAAGATGAATTGATTTTTGAACTATCATCTAGAGGTGTAGAAGTGGACAGTGATGCAACTGTTGAAGATCTTAAACGGCAGTTTAGAAATGTAAAAGGCACCCCACACGACAACACAAAAATAAACACTTTTATTTCAAGTTTGTCGTTCGATGTGGAATTTCAGGTCTGTGAGGAGAAAGTGAAGCAGGTACTGCAGGCGGATCATTCCTCGGCGTCGTGTCGTAAGCGGTGTCTGTCGAAGCTGTCACACGTTATATTAAGGTTAGAAAAATTGCATTTTTTAACCGGCGAACAACAGCTTAGGAAGATTTCGTTAGTGTCTAAAGCGTTCCATGCCATCGAAACTTTAAAGTGCAATGAACCTAGTGCATCTAGTCAACAGTTTGTTCAGTCTAATGTCGAGGTCACATCTGCTGCTTCGTATCAGAGGCACGCCTCACAGGTGCTTAAATGGAATCTTGTTTATGATGGACGGACCTCGGTTCATGACTTCATTTTTAGATTACAAGAGCTCAAGTACTCTTCGGAGATGTCAGATGTTGAACTGTTAAGAAATTCTGTACACCTTTTTTCGGGCGAAGCATTACTGTGGTTTAGGACGAATAAATCACGTTTTGATTCATTTAGCGACTTAGTAGATTTGTTAAGGGCAGAGTTTCGACCGATTGAATATGAAAGGTGCCTGTTGAACCAAATTAGGGCTCGTTTACAAGGAAAGGATGAGCCTATTAAATCCTACATCAATATTATGGAAAGTTTGTTCTTAAGGTTGTCTAGACCGCTGCCGGAGGCGGAGCAGCTTGATATTATCACGACAAACATGAGCCCATTCTTCATAGCTCGTTTAGCTCTAACAGAAGTCCATAATATTAGGGAGTTAAAGGAGATTTGTGCTAGGCTGGAAATATCAAAGTTTAAATGTGAAAATAGGGGTTATTTGAATACTGGTAGGGAGTCTATTCTTCCCGACTTCTGTAGTGGGATTGCAAGCTCATCTCCCTCAACTTCTGGTACGAGGTCACGTGACACTATTGTAGGGCCAGCTAGACCTAACAATGTTACTATATGTGGAAAGTGTGGCGGTGCACACCATCATTCTCGCTGTGATGTGCATACCACTCCAATTTGCTTTAGGTGTAAAAGGCCTGGGGTAATAACAAGATTTTGTGATTGTTCAAAAAACGTGTCGGCGGGTCAGAGATAACTCAATTCTCTGACCAGACCACTCAAACTTTACTGGATATGACACATTTTAAAGATGATACTTTACATTCCTTGCCTTTATTCAAACAAAATGATGAGGATCCAAGGCCATTTCTTAGTGTAGGTATCTTGGGTTTAGAATGCAACGCGCTAGCGGACAGCGGAGCATCTGTGTCAGTGTTGAGCCAGGCTGCATATTTGGTTCTGAAGCAGGAAGGATTGTATTTTCCCATGAATGCTTGTGATAAGGACTTAACTGTAGGAAATGGGGCGCACTTGTCCGTTCTAGGTACTGTAGAAATACCTATAGCATATAAGCGGGATTTACGTTATTTAACGCTATATGTATGCGAGGGTGTGAACACTCCCATTATACTAGGTGTCGATTTCCTAAGAAAATTTCAACTTTGTACTGACATTTTGAACGTTAAAAAGGGAGACAGTCATTCTCAAACTTTAAGTCTGCTTAGAGACTCTAACACTCACTTGCATAAATTTGAAGACTTAGATATGAAACAGAGAGCTCAGCTGGACAGAATAGTGGAACAGTTTAGACACATAGCTGCTGATAACAATACTTTAGGCTGCACTATGTTGGAAGAGCATGTGATTGACACTGGTGATCATCCACCTATTAAACAGAAATATTATCCCATACCCTACCATCATAGAGAATATGTTAGGAAGGAAATTGAAAATATGTTGAAACTAGGCATAATTGAAAAGGGTAATTCTCCTTGGAATAGTCCTATTTTATTGGTTCCAAAAGCTAACGGGGAACTAAGGATGTGTCTAGACAGTAGGAAATTAAATAGTATTACTAAAGTTGATACATATCCAATGCCTAGAGTGCAGGAAATCTTAGACTCACTCAGCAATGCTAGGTATATCACCTCTTTAGACTTGAAGTCTGCTTTTTTTCAAATCATGCTGTCACCTGAGTCGCGGGAAAAGACTTGTTTTTCTATAAGTGGCCTCGGGTCTTTCCATTTTAGACGTATGCCTTTCGGTTTGGTCAACTCAACAGCCAGGATGATGAGACTTATGGATAAGGTCTTCGGGCCAGAGTTCGCGAATAATGTGTTCTATTATGTGGATGATATCATAGTTATATCTAAAACTTTTGAAGAACATGTGAGTCTGCTAGGTCAAGTCTGCGAGCGATTGCGACAGGCAGGGCTGACTATTAATCTAGAAAAGTCAGTCTTTTGCAGACCATCGTTGAAGTTTTTGGGCTATGTGGTGGATCAAAGGGGTTTACGAACTGACAGTGAAAAGGTCAGGGCCATAGTAGAATATCCTCGCCCCAACACTCAAAAGGAGCTTAGACGCTATTTAGGGATGCTATCTTGGTATAGGCGCTTCATTAAAAACTATTCTACTGTGTGTGCTCCTTTGAATAGGCTTACTGGAAAGCTTCCTAAGGGTGAAACTTTTAAATTTACACCAGAGGCGGAGGAAGCTTTTAGGTATAGCAAGGAACTTTTGGTCTCTGCACCTATACTATGTGTGCCTAGGTTTGACAGAGCTTTTATTATCTCTACCGATGCGTCTGAAAATGGACTAGGATGTGCTCTATCACAACTAGATGATGAAGGTCATGAGCACGCGGTTGCATATGCCAGTAGAACCCTATCTAGTTCTGAGAGAAACCACTCAACGACAGAGAAAGAGTTGAATGCTTTGATCTTTGCATTAGAAAAGTTTAGAGGTTATATAGAGGGATCTCCTTTCAGGACTAAAGTTTACACAGATCACAGTAGTCTGAAGTGGTTGGTTGGCTTAAAGTCACCGACGGGCCGTTTGGCTAGATGGGCACTGCGACTGTCCCAGTTCAACTTTGACATAAATTACAGAAAAGGATCTGATAATAAATTGGCCGATGCTCTCTCTCGAGCACCGATTGCGTCGAATGAAATAGGTTTAATTTGTCCATTAAATTTGGTTAGGGACGCTTGGTATTCTAACTTATTTGCTAGGGTGGAGGCGACTCCACACAAGTATCCTGACTATAAACTGTTAAATGGAAATCTATATAAACGCATTAGGTCTAAAAATCCTCTGTCTAGAGATTGTGAGTGGAAGAGTGTAGTACCTTTAGAAAATAGGCAGGACATACTGAGGCAATGTCATGATAGGCCGGATGCTGCTCATTTAGGCGTCTTCAAAACTCTTAAGCGGGTGGCACAAACTTATTATTGGCCCAAAATGTTAAGTGATGTAAAGAAATATGTCAAAAGTTGTCAAGTTTGTTTGGCTTACAAAAGCACAAATGAGGCACCTCCAGGTCTAATGGAAAATCCGAAGCGAGTGCAAAGACCCTGGCAAGTTGTATGCACTGACATTTCGGGGCCCTACCCTAGGAGTTACAAAGGTTACAAGTTTATACTGATAGTTTGCGACTGCTTTACTAAATATACTTGCTTGTTTCCCATGCGAAACTCACTAGCCAAAACGGTAGTAGATTTAATAGAAAATAATGTACTGCTCAAACATGGGATACCTCAATGCATCATTATGGACAATGGACCTCAATATATATCTAGACATATGCGTGCATTAGGTGAGAAGTATAAAATTCCAAAGTTCTTCTATAACTGTAGATTTACACCACAAAATAATCCATCTGAGAGAGTTTTGAGAGTTGTAGGAACAGCTGTTTCATCATACGTAGGCAATGATCATCGTACCTGGGCGGAGAGTTTGAGTGGGGTGGAGTTTGCAATCAACACTGCTGTTCATGAGGTCACGGGTTATAGTCCCTATTTTTTAAATACAGGACGGGAGGCTGTTCTCTCAGGTGAATGGTATCCATCGGGGCCACTGACTAGTGAAGAATTGCAATATGATGATAGGAGCTTGTACGCGTCTGTTTTGTCACATCTCAAACCGATATTTCAAAAGGTAAATGAGAGCCTTCATAAATCCTATCAGCGAAGCAGGATTTATTATAATAAGAATAGGAGAACTGTTGAATATCAGGAGGGTCAGCTGGTCTGGAAAAAGGAGTATCCATTGTCAGATGCAAATAAGTTCTTTGCGCAGAAGCTTGCACCAAAGTTCAGAAAGTGCAAGGTCAAGAAAAAAATTTCACCTTTAGTGTATGAGTTACAGGATCCTGACACCGGTAGATCTTTAGGTATATGGCACGTGAAGGACATATTGAAGGCGCAGCCAGCTGTTTGTTGATGCAGGAAGTCACCTGCATGGAGCACATTGTTCTAGAATCAGCCTGGTGAAATTATGTTTCAGCTTTCTTTGGAGTCAGAGAATAGGTGTCATTCGTGTACGTATGTACACAGGTATTAACTTTGTTTGTCGCATTGTAGGACGAGACGCATACTTACACAAAACTTGGCTTATACACTCTGCCGCTACTAGGTCTGAAACTTTGTTATTGTGCTTTATCGCCTTTACTCAGATTCGAAAACAGGGTACAAACTCTTAAGTTATTGCATCCTGGGCGTCAAAAGAGTGTGGAACTTTGTTCTTTTACAGGTTTACATTCTTATTTAATATTGTGTAATGGTTACAATGTCGTACATTCCTACGTGTTGCTCGATATATTTGTGTATATTTGTTTATATTGCCTCGGATATTCCTCCCCGTGTGGTGTCGGGTTAGAATAACACCTCCCCATTCCTCCCGTGGGTGTCGTAGGAATCGACTAAGGGAATAGGACTGAAGTGTGTTGCGGGAGCTCGGACCAGCAACCTCTCCCTGCAATGACACATTTCACTTTGTCATCGTCGTCCACAAATGAAAGGGCAAACTGGTTTACCCCCATAATTAGGTAATGATTTGCATGTTAGGCGTGAGGTCATAGTTCTAGGTCTAAATAAGCTACTGTCATTTTTTTTTGTGTTTCAGGAACACAAGTGTTTCATTAAGTGTTGGTGAATCTTTGTGTTAGCATGCTATGCTATTAGATTATACAGCTTGATAGGAAGCAATTGAAATATATGTATAGATGTAAGATCTGTTTTAAAGCTCAGGTCGAACGTTAAGCACTTGTTCTCTTTTACTCAGCATGTTTGTGACAAGCATTGTTGGTTCTTCTTTTGAGTAGAGCCACTTGGCTCTTTTCTTCTGTTTGTTTCAGGACAATCTGTAGTGAAACTCTTCTACTACAATAGCTTGGCATTGAATGTTGCAATATGGATTTGCATATTATGGATCAATTCTGACTTCTCTTTGTATAGGGAGGGCTTAAGGTTAAAAAAAAAAAAAAAAATTTTTTTTTTTTTTTTACTTTGGTGAAGCGGTAATGTAACACTGTAATTTTAGTTCTTTAGTTTTCGTTAAAAGAAGTCGTAATTTTTGAAACTACTGACGCCATCTAGGGAGGACAGAGGGAAACTTTTCGCGCATGACATTGATTATTATACACGCCATCTGTGAATGCGGGCCGAAACCACCAGCGGGCGTGTAAGTTTTTCTAGATCGATTGTTGATTATAATTTTGATATTAAACTATAATTTTCTTTATATTGTTTTGATGTCGGTTGGCTCGACGGAGTAAGGTCTTAGTTGCCTCAAAATTATTTGAAGCGGAGTTATGTATTCTCAAAACGAATGTCTTCTTGAACGCTGGGAATCAGTCAGAGAGTTTGACAGCTAACCTAATAAAAGGGCGTCTCGCCGGGCCTTCGCCCCTTTTCGCAACCTGGCCGTCACCATGTGAAGTAGTAACTAGGAACTGCAGAGGGCAATTCGAGTCAGCCGCCGGGCTCACAATACG
This sequence comes from Epiblema foenella, assembly GCA_963556455.1. Lineage (NCBI taxonomy): Eukaryota > Metazoa > Arthropoda > Insecta > Lepidoptera > Tortricidae > Epiblema > Epiblema foenella. The sequence continues at coordinate 20,698,572 of OY747108.1, forward strand.
GACCTACAAATCTTCGTACTCAATCATAGAAACCAGGTTTGTAAATTATTTCCTGCAAACGGCGTGAGATATTTGAGGTTAATTGTAGCTAATTTCATTATATTGTTACAGCTTCTTTACTTTTTATCATGGGTGCACACGTGGCAGCTCGAACACTTGGTTCCATTCTGAGGACGATGTAACTGCTGAGAGGGAGAGCTACGCAACGGCAGATAAGGAAATTATTGCGAGATTTTCAACCGGGTGAGTTACACGTCGACACTTTGTAGGGCTTAAGACAGTCGTCTAGTAGTCTTTATAAATTCTCTCCAAACACTTACTGTGCTCTCTTATCCCTCTTTACAGGAGAAAATACATAATTGGTGTGATTTTGTGTCTAATGCAAACAATCTTTGCAGCTGTGAAAGCCGGTCGTTGGCGCGGCGTTAGCACGTGGTCGGCGGTCTATCTGCATGGTCGTTGGCGTGGTTACCAGTGTCGTTGGCACGCTCGGGTCTCTGCTTACACCACTCTCATGCGCGGGCGCAGTTGGAGAGTAGCGGACTTGGCAGTGAGCACGTGGTCGCGTCGCTGAGCTGAGCTCTTCAAGGAGGAGGCCATCACGAGCATGTGACTGCATCGTCACATGGGCATCCACACCGGGGAGCCTCGGCTAGGCCTGCGGCAAACGTGACTAAACAGGTGACTCCGCTCCTTGTCTTACACAACACACGCTCACACACACGCGAGTGCCTACTTGAACTCAAATAAGTGTAATTCCCTTCTTGGGAACAGAGCCATGAGTGCGCTTAGTGACAGACAATTTAAATAGTATCTATATGAACAATTATTCTTGCTCCGAGAGAGTCTGCCTGTCCTCGCTCTTCTAGCGGTCCAGTGTTATTATAAGTTTACTGTAATACAACTAGTTATTATCACTGGTAATATAAGCTAATGCTTGTGCCTGCTGGCCACATAGAAATAATATTAAGCAACAAATTGCTATTGTGCCTAGAGTTATAAGACTTACATCTCTGCATTTTGTGTAATATGTGTGCATTATTTTTTGAATAATAATACTTTCTGTCAAGCTCATGCAATTGTTTGATTAATTAATCCTACTAGCTTCAACCTTGGTGTTAGTATTAGGTCAAAACACCTGGCGTCCAACCCTGCTACTTACTCTGTTTGGCTTACTGCTTTGGTCAAGCATTTCTCTTCTCTTTGTACTAATTAGGAAAACAGGATTGAGTTGGAACAGACGTGTAGAGTCACAGCTGAACAGGGAGCCCACGATCGAACCTGAGAATCTCTCATCAGCTGGCCAGCCTGGGTAAATCTTGTATATGAAACACGCCACAACACCTGCGCAGTTATCATATTACAGTGTAGGCAGGTAAGGTAATATAGGCTGGATTTTGTGAGGACCTGTCGGAGATGTTTATAAGGCCGAGCCTAAGGGCTAATAAAGATGTTCTTACCGTTGGTAATGTTAGCTCAAACGTGTAGGCAGGTAAGGTAATAAAATAAGGCTGAATTTTGTGAGCCGTCGGAGATGTTTATAAGACCAAGCCTTAAGGGCTAATAAAGATGTTCTTACCCTTGGTAATGTTAGCTCAAACGTGTAGGCAGGTAAGGTAATATAATAAGGCTGAATTTTGTGACGAGCCGTCGGAGATGTTTATAAGACCGAGCCTTAAGGGCTAATAAAGATGTTCTTACCCTTGGTAATGTTAGCTCAAACGTGTAGGCAGGTAAGGTAATATAATAAGGCTGAATTTTGTGACGAGCCGTCGGAGATGTTTATAAGACCGAGCCTAAGGGCTAATAAAGATGTTCTTACCCTTGGTGATGCTAGCTCAAACGTGTAGGCAGGTAAGGTAATATAATAAGGCTGAATTTTGTGACGAGCCGTCGGAGATGTTTATAAGACCGAGCCTAAGGGCTAATAAAGATGTTCTTACCCTTGGTGATGCTAGCTCAAACGTGTAGGCAGGTAAGGTAATATAATAAGGCTGAATTTTGTGACGAGCCGTCGGAGATGTTTATAAAACCGAGCCTAAGGGCTAATAAAGATGTTCTTACCCTTGGTGATGCTAGCTCAAACGTGTAGGCAGGTAAGGTAATATAATAAGGCTGAATATTGTGACGAGCCGTCGGAGATGTTTATAAGACCGAGCCTAAGGGCTAACAAAGATGTTCTTACCCTTGGTAATGTTAGCGGAGTACTGCTTGATGGCTATCTTCTCGACTGTGCTCTCCAATCCGAAGAAGTTGGTCACATCGAGGTGCGCGCTCTGTTCGAAACACGTCCACTGCGAGTTCTCGGGGTGTACCTGAACAAATATATTCAAATCAAAATCAAAACATTTATTCTGCAAATAGGCCTCAAGGGCACTTTCACAAGTCATAATCTATCTAAGTACATCAAATAAAAATAATACAATAATGAAAGTATCATTAATTAAATGTAGTTTTACATGTCAAAAATAAGACTAAGAAACTAACAACAATCGAGATTTGTTAGAGATGTATAAGGTCTCTAAGCGTCAAGATAAAAGATAATAAAGTAGGTACACTAATCATAATAAAATATTTTGAGCTATATCTATAACACGTCAACATAGAAATAATAAAATCTAATAAATAAATATCCTCAGAGATGTATAAGGTTTCTGAGCGTCAGTCTAAAAATAAAATCAAATGAGAATAGAGCGAAGTCTCTCATCATGTCAATTCCACTGAACACTAGTACGAAATTACTAGTCCTTGCAAACATGAACAGATTACTTATATATCGTTGGGTGACAACCAAGTCACTAGTAAATCGGTCATTACTCTTAGAAACCTCGTATCCCAGTACTAAAACGATGCTGAGGATATCATTATTTTCATAATAGCTGGGCCCATACTATTCGTAAGCGGCGAAAAGTAATTCATCCAATAATTTATATTCCTATCGCTAATACTTCCCTAGCGACTGAAGTTTGAAAAACCCTTAACACTTGGCAAAGTTGGAAAGTGTTGGAGATATCATAATTCTTTCTTGTTCGCCCGCCTGGCTTTAACGTTACAAAGTTTTCCAAAGTACGATATTTCTTCAAGTGTTCTTAAAAAACTATACTTGGTTTAAAATATTAAGAACTAAGCAAAAGAGTTGTATGGACATTAAAATAGCTGGGAGACCGGGTAAGCTGTTACCTGTTTAAAAATAGAATGAGTATTGGTTATCCAGATAGGTGGGCTAATATAGCCACCAAGTGGGTGCCACATGATGGACGACGCGGACGGGGCAGGCCCAGACGGAGATGGCGGGATGATCTGGATGCATTTGCCGAGAATTGGGAGGAAGAAGCGCTCAATAGGGAGACCTGGAAAACATGGGGAGAGGCCTTTGCCCAGCAGTGGGACAGCCAATAGGCTATAAAGTAAAGTAAAGTATTGGGCGAAATGAATTATTTCGATCAAATCTCAAGCTAAATTTGACATGTAGGTACATTTTTTTTTAATAATTTGCACGCCAGCTTGCAGGCTAGATACATGGTACAATATAATTTTAAGTTATATCTTTGTTAACTGTATCAAAGCAAATAAACATTTCTGATTTCTGATTAAAAATCAGTGAGCCCGCTCGTAAACACTTTCGTATTTTTGTAAACACACATTTATATTTCTCACATGATAAGCAAAGGAAGCTATTTGTCAAGAACAAATAGTTTTTCACCTCCAGTCTTGGCAAACAAAAACATCGATCTACCTAGTCTCATTTCCAATATCCATTTGTATCCATCTAGATTCCAGCAACAATATTATTCCGCTGTCAGTCAACGTCACTCAATGACTCAAAGATGGCGGACAATCGTTTTCTTTTCGTGATTCGCTCCGTCAATGGAGAATAAACCAACACGACGGACGGACATTTGAATAAACTAGCAGCGCCCTGCGATGTTACCCGCGGATAAAAGGCAGCCTATGTCCTATTCTGATGTCTAAGCTACAATACTGGAAAGTTTCATAAAGATCCGTTCAGTAGTTTTTGAGATTAAGCGGAACGTACATCCATCCGCACAAACTTTCACGTTTATATTATTATTAGGATAACTGTCAAAGTGCTGTAATAATTATTATTACTGTAGTTAGTTACGTTTAGGTATTTTCGATAGCTAGTTATTATATGAATAGATGAATAGAAGAATAGAATAGAATAGAATAAATTTGTATTTTAACAACAACATAATAAATTGCATTGCAAAAGGCTTAAATCTAAAAGATATAGTGAGATGTATACAGAGCGCCAACTAGGGTCAGAACTGTGTATGGGTTTAGATAGTTGACTGAGATATTCATACTCATACTCATACTCTTTATTGATAATATTGTTAAATATTACATGTCACATTACAATTTTGCACAATATATATAAAGTAACATTATCTTAGTACAATCATTATTAGATACAGTGTGAACAAATTGTTGTTAATTATTATAAATGTCAGTGAATAGCCATTATTAATTAATTTATACATGTCAAATATAATTTATTTAATTAATTAGCGTTATAAAAGTCATTTAATTTGTAGAACGCATGACCGATTAACCAGTTTTTTAACTTCTTAGTAAAAGTGTTAGGGTTGTCGACTGTTTTGATGTGGATTGGTAACATATTAATATACTTTCGGGCCGATCACTTGCATAGTTTTGGAGGACTTGGTCAGTCTGTGACTGGCTGAGAGAAGCCGTGTTTTAGATCCCATATTGTGCCTTTTATTTACTGCGACAGTACAGTCACAAAAAAGGAGTCCACTCAGCATGTGTCGAGGCACTAAAGAGATCAGTTGTAACATTATTGAAAACCTAAAAATTGGCATTATTGAAAACATTTTTTTTTTAACCTGACTGTGGCTTTATAGGCCGGGCCCAATAAAGCGATAGGAGTGCGCGGTTGGAGAGTAGTCTGGGGAAAATCCAGGGGAAAACCTCCGGCACGACCACGCGTGTGGTTTGGAACACTGGAATACTCTAAGAGTTTGCGCTCCAGTGAGATTGGTTGAGATCTGAAAACGTCTAATTGCATTGTGCCACATGAATGTTTTTGCTAGCGGAAACCAAGACAAGAATAACAACTCAACGTAAACTCAAACAGACCCAGATACAAGACGCCGAGGTATATTTGTTTGGCGTTTCGTGAGGCATCGACGGTAATAAGTATTAACTGAAAATTAGTGCTATCCGCACTGTCCGTTTCACTGCCGCGGGAAAACACATGTTATGTTCCTTATGTGTGCTTATCAACTTATCATATATATGTGTTCATATTTTTTCTTTTGTAATATAGGGTATATTACAAATTGGGTATATTTCACACAACTATCGTGAATTTAAATACACTTCGGCCGGGTTTTATAAAGATCCGTTAGACCAAATGTCAGATCAAATTTCAGTAACTCAGTACATTATTTGACATAACAAACAGACCTAAGGTCTAACGGATCTTAATAAAACCGAGCCTTAGTGGTACTTTTTTTGAGCTCGAGAAAAAAAATGTTCAGAAAGAAAGAAAAACATTTATTCGTGACGATACAAACATAAAATATAGATAAATAAACGTAATTAGAAAAAAACAACAAGTAATCGCCACAAAAAGGTTTCGCGGTTATGCTCGTGTTCGTAGATAGAATTCATTGCCTTTTTGGGGTACAATACAATACAAATACTCTTTATTGCACACCTTACACAAATGAATCAGCTACACACATCAGAATCAAAACAACAACAGTAAACAGGTTGAGGTAGACAACAGGCGGTCTTATTGCTAAAGAGCGATCTCTTCCCGACAACTATTTTGGTAGTGGGAAAAAAAAACAAATTAAGCAGTGGGTGAAACAGATTTATAAAATATACGAGCTTAAATACATATATATATTATATAAACATGCTAAGGGGCATCGTGCGGGGGTTGGCGGCTTTGGGGTAGCGTGCTAAGTAAGAGACAATATATAAGTAAGGCTTAAAGCTTTTTGGTACAATCATATATAAGTACCTAAGGCCTATATAAAGATTTTTAGTACAGTCCAATATGAAAATTGAGATTTAACGAGCGCGTCTCATTAGTCAGGAGTTATGAAAAATCACCTATATTTTGTGATGAAAGCAAGTCGCTTTGCCCATACTTTGGCTTTAACTAAGCAGTTAAGGGTCCTTATCAGTTAATAACGTTCATCTATTTAGACGATTTTCTGTTTGAATTTACACGTATCTTGACAGTTTTCTCAATGTTACTATCTAGAACAGGGCTATTGCGACCTAATGTCATAAATTTTAAATGTATTTTCTGGATTTTTCATTAAGAAATATCGTTTGAAACATCACTCCGAATCGACCGTTTTCAAGCTAAAAACTGGGATTTTTTCGCTTAAATTCTAATACACACAATAAAATCAAAAAATGGCTATGTTACCATCTAAAACTTTAATAAAATCATCATAACCTTTAATCACTTTATTGACATTATGAATTCATACTTTTGTCATAATTTGAAATCAAAACATTTTAAAACTTATAAGGCCTCTTAAGCACAGCAGGCCAAGAATTGATCTACCACTTTTCGACTCTATTATTTGTCAATTAAGGTTGAAAACTGTATATATGTATCTTATTTCACATATTAAATACTCTTTTGAATTTCATCTTAGATATACCACACGTTTGGAGGCATTAATAGGATCGTGCCTTGGTCTGCTGCGAAACAAAAAAATAAACATCAACTTGACAACTGACAGATGTCAAACGTGGCAGTTACGTCTATGTTGATGGATGTATGCAGTGGGTATTACGTAGCAGAACAAAGCATGATCCCAAAGACTACAATTATACAATGCATGATCCTATTAATGCCTCCAAACGTGTGGTATCTCAAAGATAAGAGTTAAAAAAATCTTAAAAACGATATTTAAAAAAAACGGAAAAGTTTTGGACTCTATAATAAGTACAGTCGCCATCAGATATATCGGAGCGAACAAGGTGCTCACAAATATCTGAACAAGACTCTATTGTCAAGGCGTTAAAGTGCATGTTCAGATTTTTTGAGCACCCTGAAGAGTACAGATATATGGACTGTACTATCAATAAAAATATAATATGAACCATTCCAGAAAGCTTAAGGTGGGAACCTTATATTATTTTCAGTATTCTTAAATTATTTTCAATGACAATCCCGCGACTTCAAGAGTAAGTAAACACTCATTATTGACTTACGCCAAGACGCAAACGCGAACTGCTACCGTCAACAGTTAGTTGTGTGTAAACAAAATCTTATCATTTCATCATATAACCGTTATCAATGCTATAAGCTAAGCCATAAATTAACAAGCCCGTAACACGAATAGACCAAGAAAATTTACTCAGAACCAATATCTGTGCGACGTGCGCGTGACGTTAATTATGAGGATCTCAATTCTCAGTACCTGTGTACTGTGGTTTGATTTTTCTTTTCTTTCCTAAGAAACACATGTTCGTTATTATTTATACTCATCACTACATAGTATAAAACAAAGTCGCTTTCTCTGTCCCTATGTCCCTATATCCCTATGTATGCTTAAATCTTTAAAACTACGCAACGGATTTTGATGCGGTTTTTTTAATAGATAGAGTGACTCAAGGGGCGGGTCGCTAGTTTATTGATAAAATATGAAATTTTACTATATATACGAGCCAAAGGAACATTCCGATGGGGTAATAAGCCGAGCTGTCAACAAGGATGCGGCTAAAGTCGATATTGCTTGTCGATAAATTACCCTTGCTCGATGAAATAGTATTATACATCTTCATTTATTACTGTACAGGTTTAAACAGGTTTTAATATAAGATTTCAAGCTCACACACACATCACATGGTCATTTACATTGGAACCAGGAAGAGGGTAGATCGCTATGGTAACCCAGGGGCCGATACCGGTATTAAAAAAAAACCCTGAATTAGCCCAATATTTTGGATTATTTTTTGCTCTTTACGTAGGGCTGAATCATGTATTTAGGTAACAACGTCGTATTATTAGATTGTCCCATTAAAAACGAAATAATGAACCGGTGACCGTAATAATACCGGTATTTTTCTATGGAGAAAATACCGGTATCCGATCCCTGGGTAGACCACAACTAAAACTCGCAGCACGTCAGTTAATCCTTGATAATGGCGCTTGCAACAGTACCGAAATATCGGGAACTCAAAAATACAAATATACATGGTAAATATCCCGTTTCAAATCGTAATTCTTAAACAGGTTTTTACTATGTTCTTGCAATAAATGATTGATTGAAAGGATTTTAATGAATATAGGCTACAAATATCAGAAGAGTGAAGACGGACGCAAATATTTGATGGAAAGGAGTGACATTGTGTGTGCCAGGATGGATTCGAGGTAACGATTCTACACCGCGATTTTACCTCGTCGAGACTTGGGTTGACCATAATCACTCAAGGATAAGTCAAAGAATAATGAATATAGAGTAGATCACAGCTTAAAGATCACTATTTGTCTCTCTCATGACACACTAAGACTTAGCTCCTTTAGACTATGTGGCTGACTATATATTTGTAATGTTTATGTACGTATATTTTATACTATATTTATGTATTTATTATTATCCTTAATTAAATGTTATTGTTGTAATTATTAGTAAGCTTCATATGTATTAACTCTGCACCACCTGCTATGAATCGATCTGATTAGATTTCCGCTACCCTAAGGTTGTTTGGAAGAAATCGCTATTTAGCGATAAGCCCGCCTGTTGTTTAAATATAATAAATAAATAAATAAATAAATATTAGAGGACAATCTTACACAAATCGAACTAGCCCCACAGTAAGCTCAAGAAGGCTTGTGTTATGGGTACTAGACGACGATATATTTAATAGATATAAATACTTAAATACATAGAAAACATCCAAGACTCAGAAACAAATATTCATGCTCATCACATAAATATTTGCCCTGACCGGGATTCGAACCCAGGACCGTCAGCTTCACAGGCAGGTGCACTACCCACTAGGCTAAACCGGTCGTCAAAATTGTTTGCCTCTACTCATTGTTTTTTTGTACTGTACTGTATCCTGTGATTGAGGTGTACAATAAAGAGTATTTGTATTGTATTGAACGTTGTATTGTAGATCCGCTTATTATCCGAGTAGTGATCCGCTTATTACGACTCTGCATATAACGTTTTACCGCTTTTAACGACGTCAAAATCCCCTCATGTTAGGTTTTCATGTAAAACACTATATCAATATAAGATTTCAAGCTCACATGGTCATTTAAATTCGAATTACTGTTTCCGGAAAGAACCCGCGTATTGATACTGTGAGTGTGGTGTGTCGTGACCGTAATCGAGTTTCAAGTGACAAGGCGGACGGTGGTAGTGACGGTGACACTGTGCGAAAAAAGCGAACCAGGAAGAGGGTAGGATCGCTATGGTGTGTGGGTAGACCACAACTAAAACTCGCAGTACGTCAGTTAATCCTTGATAATGGCGCTTGCAACAGTGCCGAAATATCGGGAACTCACTAATACAAATATACATGGTAAATATCCCGTTTCAAATCGTAATTCTAATATACGCATATCAGTCCATTTTGTGCGACGTTCTGCTAGTGCGACGTAATGTCACCGGTCCCTTGACTGTCGCTGTATCCCGATTCTACTGTATATGTCTAATAGGTAGGTATAATAAATTAATTTTCCAATTTGATTACTGACGTAATAAAACTCAATTTGATTTTGTATAACTACCTAAATACTTTCTATTATGATTAAGTAAAATATTTATATATGTGAGTGTCATACAATTTCTGTTCTGATATTGTCGAAATATATATTACTGTTGTCACGCGGTACCATATCGCTCTAACATAACACATACGCCCTCACGAATAATGTATAAAATGAGTTAAAGCGACAGAGGCATAAATCCTGTCTGTCTGTGGCCGCGTGTGTATTTTAGTGTTTCCCTCCCGCGTTTCCACCATTTCTGGATAACATATTTGTAGATTAGTTGATATCGCCTTGACGACGCAACCAGTATTCGTATTTATTGACCGTGACAATAAATGACAGTTTTGCTTGAAAATCCTGAATGACATATAATGTATGACTTCATAACATGTTTTCCCCGTCAACAGTATATCGTATCGTCATATAGAATACGTATATATACATATATTCACGCCCGCATCACATTGGGATGGGCTAGAGATGTCATTTCCGTCTTGAAAAATCGATTATTTTGCTCCAAATTAAAATCGATTACAAAACAGGAGTTCGAGTTCGTGAGCTCGTTGAAGTCTTTTTGAGCACGAGCCTGTATCGTAATGGGCGGAGATGGCCATAACGATACCGTTTTTGATGCTGTTATGGCCATCTCCGTCCCGGACCGGCGCGATATTGTAAAATTGGTCCTTACCTACACTTTTTGAGCACATAAAAGAGGATTTACTGTATGGGTGTAGATAATAGTTATTTACGATACAAGTTCGGAAAGTACGCAATTACCAACAAGTGGCGTTGAGCGACACGAGTTGGGAATTGCGTTTCCGAACACGTATCGTACAACAATTTATGATCCATTGCGATGTAGTAGTGTATGTAGTGTTGTGTTCCTGGAGGTGAGCAAGGTTTCCAGAGCTCCCGAGGATGCAATGTTGAGAGCGAAGGAACCTAAATTTGTCCCTTCTGGCTGTCAACACAGTGAATTCTCAAATTTCATAAAGAATCGGCAACGCGTACGTGACTTGGAGTTGCGGGCGTCTATAGGCTGCGGTGGCCGCTTACCATCAGGTGGACCGTACGCTTGTTTGCCACCGGCGTCGTATAAAAAAATAAAAAATTTAATCGAAAAGTAATTTAAAATTTATAGGTTATAATTTACATTGCTCAATACGTCAAAGTCAACGGAAGGCCCCGGCTGAATTTGCTTTCAGCCAAGCATGATAGTGAATATTTTCAAGTTATTTATAGATGAAAATCTAAAATGAAATGATTAATAATACGTATATACCTTTTATTAGAATTTAAATCTGTAATTGACTAATTTCTAAATCTTTTTCAAATAACAAATTCTGTTTGCTGACGACGAAGATAAAAATTAAAAAAAAATTGAAAACTAAAAGCACTAGTTCGGAAAAGTGGTACTTTCCGCACAGTTTGGCTACTTAGAAAACGCACTTTTCGAGCACATGCATTATAGTTAGGGAGGCGAGGTAGCTAAATGGCGTAATTCAACGGCGCCGTCGAGACCTATCAAAATCGAAAGATAAAATAATTTCGAAAAGAAAAGCTCATATGGTAAAAACCATTTTAGCGGTGGGTTTGGCGTGTACGGTTTTTCAAAAACGTTAAAAAAAACAGTTACTTGGGCATTCTCGAGCGCGTCAGATATTCATACTACGTATGCCCCAAGTGCCTCTGATAACAACGGTATACTAATCTGCCGGTTTGCGTGGTGGGGGTAGGAATATAAACTGGTCAAAAATGCAAAAAAAAGTAATTTACTCGAGCGCGTCAGATTTTCGGAAGGGGTGTTAAGTAGGCCCCAAGGAAGCTCCCTTTAAAAAAACTGACGATTTCGGCGTGACGATAAGTTACGATGAATTTTTGGAAATGCAAAAAACAAAAGTTTTTTTGAAATACTCGAGCGCGTCAGATTTTCATAGGGGAGGTTTATCTCGGTATCCTGAAAGCATATTTTCTTAATCTAACAAAAATGTTGGTGGGTTCTCTTAATCTGACCGAAAAAGGTTTTTTGGTTTCTTTTTTTTCCTTTGTTTCTCCTTGACAAAACGGGGAATTTAAGAATGACAATAAAGCGATAGATACAACCAACGTAACTGTAGATGAAATGTAGTACGAATTGTATTATTTATTGTATAAAAAAATTAAATGATATAAAAATTGTATTATAATTGTATTGTTATGTATGACCTTTACATTTTTGCTCAATACAATTCATCTTCTTCTTCTTCATTGGAACTTTCATATTGTGGCTCCTCATCCACAATTCTTTAAAGGAAAAATACTGGTAGGACGGCATATTTCCGCAAAGCGCTCAGTCTGTATTAGTTTATGGCAAATTCCTCTTTTTTGCATCAATTCTTCACTTCGCTTTGCTTACGGTACGTCCAAAAAACAATTTGAGGATCAACAGGCTATTGAATAATATACATACATGAAACTGTACATGTTAATAATACTTTTGTATACAGATACACGTAACTTTTTCCGAGTCCACGAAAATTGTCGAGAAGCTTTAGAAAAAAAAAAATTTGAGATATAATAAAAGTCACATAATTTAATCATCGTTATTTCATATCAATTTTTTTAACACCCTCAGTTTTCGAGATATACTCAAAAAACCGGGAGTTTGAGTTTTTATGATGCTTCAAGTCAAAAAGTTTAAACTTTGGACAAAAATGTAAAGAGACCTTTTTTGTGTAAAATAAAATTACCCTTTTTGTTTATTTAAACTTTTTTTTTGTAAAATGTATCGTTCGCGACTTATATGCCGCGACGCGTTATTCGGAAGACGAAATGGCTCCTCCACACTTCCGGTCATGCGGAAACCGGCAGATTTTGTATTTTTAGTAAGTTTTACATTATATTCTTCAAAATAAAAAATAAAAAAATCGCGCTCGAGAATGCCGGATTAACGTTTGTTTTTTACAAGTTCGCGACCCTATAACTCGGCGGCGTCAGGGACTTATCGTCAGATTAGTTAAATTTAGTCTTAAAACACTAAAATCAACCCCCAATATCTTAATCTGACGCGCTCGAGTATTTCAGACTATCGATTTTTTTTTACTAATCTGATCGTCTATCCTAGGCGCGCGTCACTACATATAGAGCTAAATACTTTACAAGGTTGTTCTATTAGGTCTAAGGTATCTCTCATATCTTAAACTGCCACGCTCGAGTATTACCGAAAATTCCCCTATTCGCCTCCCTAACTATTATAAAATGTATAAATTCCAATAGCCAACGACACTCCAAAGAGCCCGTCATCTGCAGTTATCTCTCTTTCTACATTACCACAAGTAACACAAGATGCCGTGTTAAGGAATAGGAGTGCTTGAAGTCCTCAAAATGCCCTAACTGTCATAGACAACAACCAGAATCAATAGTGTTTGTGTTTTGCTCGTGTCTAATTCATTGTGCTATTGTGCGGTTTGCTAAATGAAATAAATGAACTTTATTCTGCAAGTAGGCCGCAAAGGGCTATATCAAGCACAAGTTCGCTCGTGCATGGAGTACTGTTCACACCTATGGGATGGATCGGCTAAATATCAGCTTGAGGCGTTGGAGGCAATCGAGAAGCGTGCTAAGAGGCTCATAGGAAAGGACTCTCTCTGCAATGCGAGGCTGCAAAGTCTAGAGCATCGCTGCAAAGTTGCCAGTCTCTCGGTTTTTCATCGGTTGCATTTCGGGGAGTGCGCTGAGGAATTACACAACATAATTCCTCCCGCCCCTTTATACCATCGGACGAGTAGGAATACGGTAAGGCGCCATCGTTTTACGGTGGCTGTTCCGAAAACTCGCACGAAGCGTTTTGCTTCCACCTTCATTGTGAGAACCGCCAAGCTGTGGAACTCCTTGCCGGAATCCTTGTTTCCCGTAAACTACAACCTTTTGGTCTTCAAAGCGAGAGTGAATGAATCGGTTTTTACTAGGTAAGCGCGTTCCACCCTAGACCACAATATTGCTTACCATCAGGTGATTTGTGGTCAAGCGCAAACAACCTATTTAGAATAAAAAAAGGCACTTTTAAAAGTCAAAAACTATACTAGTGTTTCTCATGAGACCACTGCCGAGAAGAAACGCCGAAAGAAACTCGACAGTCAGTCTCTCAAAAAATATGCTTATTACAATGATACTACTTAACCTACTTAAGTAAATCTAACTCACCGCGCGATCGCGACAACACTGACACATATAGTCCCTATTCGTCCCGGTAGCGCCGCACACCGGGTAGAGTCAGTCCGACCCAGGTCGGGCCTAGCTGAGTTTCTTGCAAGACTCTTCTCAGCTAGGCTAGGTTTAGTGAACCAGCGACAAATTCCCAGTAGCTCGATTCCACTCACACCTCAGATACGGTTGAAACCGCTCAACCAATCTCACTGGAGCGCAAACTCTTAGAGTATTCCAGTATTCCAAACCACACGCGTGGTCGTGCCGGAGGTTTTCCCATGGATTTTCCCCAGGCTACTCTCCAACCGCGCACTCCTATCGCTTTATTGGGCCCGGCCTATAAAGCCACAGTCAGGTTCAAAAAAAAAACTACTAGTGTTTCTCATGAGACCACTGCCGAGAAGAAACGCCGAAAGAAACTCGACAGTCAGTCATTCTCTCAAAAAATATGCTTATTACAATGATACTACTTAACCTACTTAAGTAAATCTAACTCACCGCGCGATCGCGACAACACTGACACATATAGTCCCTATTTGTCCCGGTAGCGCCGCACACCGGGTAGAGTCAGTCCGACCCAGGTCGGGCCTAGCTGAGTTTCTTGCAAGACTCTTCTCAGCTAGGCTAGGTTTAGTGAACCAGCGACAAATTCCCAGTAGCTCGATTCCACTCACACCTCAGATACGGTTGAAACCGCTCAACCAATCTCACTGGAGCGCAAACTCTTAGAGTATTCCAGTATTCCAAACCACACGCGTGGTCGTGCCGGAGGTTTTGCCTTGGGTTATCCCCAGGCTACTCTCCAACCACGCACTCCTATCGCTTTATTGGGCTCGGCCTATAAAGCCACAGTCAGGTTCAAAAAAAAAATCTAAGTGGTAAATTTTACTGGCTACTAATTTCAAGCCCAGAAACGCATAGTTTGTAATCCCAGGACGGACACCTGCCTACTTAGCTGCATGGTCGTTTATGTCGGACATATAGCATTAGTCCCTATCGCAATTAATTCATTGATAATAAGGGACAAGTGTCATATGTTTAACATAAATTCTAGCTAGTCAGATTCCCTAGCGACAAGGAGTCGTGTCAGTTGTACGTCGGCGTACTTGTACCTTGTCGCTTTAACGTCATGTTTAAACTGTCATACTACATTTCTAACAGGGGAAGGCGACAAAGTACCGTAAACTGGGGTGACTTTAGGAAAAAACAGGGCCACTTTGATAGATTTAGAACACTTATATAATCATCAATAAGTATTTCTAGTCTGATTCAGTTTAGTAAATGGTTAGGAAATTTACCAAGATATTTCTCTGATCTCATGCTAACCAAATTAAAACTAACATTCTGTATAAAAACTGGATTTTTAAAGTCGCCCCTCAATTTAAAAGTAACCCCGATTTACTGTACCAAAGAGTCCAACTACTTATGAGGCTGACTGTACTCTTTGTTGACTGCGAATCCCAAATGCACTTAACATGCTTTAATAACTTTTATAGAATCTTTACTTTGTAAACACATTGTCCATTCGTGTGTTCTCTGAAGAAATAGAGTTCAAAATCGCTCAAAAACCTTCAGTTTGTTGGTGCCTGGGAATTCCAAGTATTTTAATGCTCCCACGCGTTTCAGAGTAAATCCTCTCATCCTTTGTTTTCTCGAATGAAAATAGACGGTTATTTTCGGGTAACTCGTAAAATCGCATACAATGATGCGTTAATAGTTATTTGTTATACAAGGGTGCAAAGTTGTATTTTAACCGCGAGTGTGGAATTGAAACACGAGCTTGCGAATGGATTCTAGGATTGAACCACGAGCTAGCGAATGGATTCTATGGTTGAACCGCGAGCGAAGCGAGTTACTCATATCGATAAAAATTTAGACTGTTATGGTATTGTGTTAGTTGATATTGTGTTTATTTTCGTATATGCGGTATGCAACCGCTCCAAAATTTCAAAAAAACGTAATTAGGCTCGCTGTTTTCGACGTGCGAAATGATGATTCATATTTTCCTACATGAGTAGATGTTATTTCTCGGTTATGTAGGTACAGGAAACAAATACACGTGAGGTCAACGTTGTTTAAAGAGTGACTCAGGAGACGTAACCATGGTAACGAGGAACAAAGAATAGTTGATCCACCCAAACACTCAAAAAATTTATTAATCATTCGAAATTAACCAAGTCAAGTGTTATACATAAATAGCAGCTGAAATGCAGCACGCGCAAGATTATGAAGTCACAGGACGTGATTACACGTTTTCCTCTCCGGTTACGATTATTACCGGACAGGGGTATAACGCAAGTGATTCAATGTAGAAAGTTATCTTCAATGTCATGGTGCTACAGTTGTTTACAAATATGTATATACACTTATGCACCCTATTCCTTTGTTATAAGGTCCAATATTGTGTACATAATAATGAACCTGACTGTACCACGGTCTCCGTAGCGTGTTGAATCTTGCGACTCCTGTTTTGGGTAAAACAAGGGATGAAAGTTTTTACGATAACACGTATTTATTGAAGTGAGAGTGAGTGTTGGGGGAGGCCTATGTTCAGCAGTGGACGTCTTTCGGCTGAAATGATGATGATGATGATTGAAGTGAGAGATTTGAAACTTTGTATATACTCTCTGCGTAAATATGGGTCATTGTCAGTTGTAAAAACAAAAATTGTCCACCCGGTGGTCAATAGTTAACGGCTTATGTACATGTAAGTTATGTTTATATTACATGGATTTATAGTTATGGAAACACCGTTTATGCGGGTTACTAGACCAATCCAAAATTAAGTTTTTTGGCCCTTAACTTTTGATATGTCCACCGAAGACGTGAACCTAAATCTGACAATGACCCATATTTTAATGGCGTATATCAGCAGAAGCGTTTTTCTAAATTGGTACCCTAAATGGGTGAAAAGGGGTACAAAGTTTATCTCTCTAAAGTATATTGTTGTACGGGGCGTATCGTTTTCGAAGTGAGCTTTTTTAATCTTCGTATATATAGACTCTCTGTTTAAATACAACAAAACATATTTCGAAATTGCTCCCCAAAAGGAGTGAAAAGGGGATTCCAAGTTTTTGCGGGGAGCAAATCTGTACTTCTCTTAAAAATCGATATGGGTGTCATCATCGAGGTTCCTCGGGGTGCCGATTACGAAAATGTCATGCATTTTGAAATCCTAGATGGCGGACATTTATTTTTCTTAAAAATTGATATTGATGTCATCTTCTAGGTTCCCCGAGGAGCCCATTCCGAAAATGACATCCATACATACCTACATCCGTAGGTACATACATACATAAATACGGGTCAAACTGAGAACCTCTTTTTTTGAAGGCGGTTAAAAATTACGCTTAGTACGCGGGCGAAGCCGCGGGAAAATGCACGTACGAATTCCGTAACCAATAGACGCCTCCAAACCCCTCTTGTTTTAGAGAGCGCGTCGCATATTTACAAAAACAAAATAACTATGCACACCAAATTACTAAAATAACAATTCGAAATATACGTTTTTCTTTGTAATTCGTGAAAGCTAGTGTGCTAATATTTTATGATACATTCATTCCTCCTATCTATCCTTGGACACTCATCTATCCTTGGATAGTTGAGTATAAACGAGGTGATGTAACTGAGAGAAAAATCTAACTTAAAATGTAAACTGCCATATATTAACATTTCAAACATCAGCAATGTCGCAAACAGCAATTTACAGCCCGGCTCCTTGCGAAATACCCCGCTAGCAGAAATGACTGCGTGCTAAACATTTGCAATAACGCGTTTAGACTGCGGTCGGTAGCCATGTTTGATCGGGGCTACCGATGGGGAAATGTATAGGAGTTAGAGCGAGTTGCATGATTACATACCTACTCATAGACGATAAATATGACACAGGCAGCTGTCATCCGGTCAAAATTTGTCAAACTTGAGGACTATACCATAGGATAATTAATAGTATACTTTCGTACGCTGAGATACGCGTCATACTCGTGAACGGGTGCTGTTTGTGGGGTCCGGTCTGTTCATGTTTGCAAGGACTAGTAACTTCGTACTAGTGTTCAGTGGAATTGACATGATGAGAGAGATTTTATTTTTTAGACTGACGCTCAGAGACCTTATACATCTCTGAGGATATTTATTTATTAGATTTTATTATTTTCATATTGACGTGTTATAGATATAGCTCAAAATATTTTATTATGATTCGTGTACTTACTTTATTACCTTTTATCTTGACGCTTAGAGACCTTATACATCTCTAACAAATCTCGATTGTTATTAGTTTCTTAGTCTTATTTTTGACATGTAACACTACATTTAATTAATGATACTTTGATTATTGTATTATTTTTATTTGATGTACCTAGATAGATTTTGACTTGTAAAAGTGCCCTTGAGGCCTATTTGCAGAATAAATGTTTTGATTTTGATTTTTGATTTTGTACAGAAGTTCTCTTCAAGCTGAAGTTTGACTGTTAATCATAGGATCGCGCTCGCCGCATAGCACGTGCTCTTTTACTCCTAGCGCGATAGGGTATCTGGACACCACGGAGGTGTGTCAGAGCCGAGTTCAGCCGAAGCGGCAGAGGAACAGGCCTGACCATACACTCAGATATCAACGAACACGGTTTGGTGCAACCCACCCTTGAATCTCTTCCGAGTTAAATCGGATTCGTATTTGTCTGACGTAACGTGTCGAGACGAGGCAGAGTTGTTGGTTTCATACGTTTTGTATGGATTAACATTCATCTGGTGCGCTTTGGCGTGACGGTGCATGCTGATTCAGGCATAAGGCCACTAGAAAGTACCACGTCAGATTCGTACCTATGATAAATAAATAAATAAATAAATATTAGAGGACAATCTTACACAAATCGAACTAGCCCCACAGTAAGCTCAAGAAGGCTTGTGTGATGGGTACTAGACGACGATATATTTAATAGATATAAATACTTAAATGCATAGAAAACATCCAAGACTCAGAAACAAATATTCATGCTCATCACACAAATATATGCCCTGACCAGGATTCGAACCCAGGACCGTCAGCTTCACAGGCAGGTGCACTACCCACTAGGCTAAACCGGTCGTCAAACCTACCTATTCCTGCTTTCTGCAATCTGTTTCTTCAGATCTGTGTCAGCTTCATGTTCGTCCCCATATTTATGGCAACCCTAAGCTAGGTGCAAAGACTCTATGCTTTCTGCAATTTGTTTCTTCAGATCTGTGTCAGCTTCATGTTCGTCCCCATATTTATGGAACCCTAAGCTAGGTGCAAAGACTTTAAGGGGTGATTGCCCTGCAGGACAATTAGCAGGATGCGGCACAGAATCGCGAAACTTGGTGTGCTCTCATTTCGAAGACCCAGAACCTTCATCACTGTGCCGATATAATTAGTTAGATTGTTGGAGAGTCCAACAATAGATACCAAAATCATTAAGTTGGTACTACTGATATACTAGATTAAACGTAGTATTAAGGTTCAGTGTTTCCTGTCTGGATTATTATCTGTGGCACTCCGCCATAACTTACTTATCTTAATGTGCAAGCTTGAGTCGCAATACATTTGTTTCCTACAATTTATCCTCTTTTACTGCTGCTGCACCAGTCCCACAACACACAAAAACGAATCAACGCATCAAGCCTAACAGTCTACCCAACATATGGTCCTTCGAGCCGGATCTGAACCAGCGACCTATGGATATACAGTCAACACTTACATAGTATCGGCATTTTTCCAGCACGACTACTCTGTTGGCAAAAGATTCGTTGGTGGCCTCGATCTCCAGCACCCGCGCCTTCAGATCAAGGTGGTTCTTCTGGATGAAGTAGATATAATCGACGCCGACCATCTGCGAATGAACAGTTGGTTAGTAATGATTTCAAAGTACAATACTAGTTGCTCTTGTTAAAACGCCAGCAGGTCTAGAACCACCAACATGATTGCACAACCATGTCTTATTAAATAAATAAACAACGGGGTCCACAGCAGGAATAATTATTGAACATTGAGGATCAGAGACATACTTAGAAAAACAAAAAATGCATTTGGAAAACTAGAACAGGCAGGCTTGACCGTGAAAGATATTCAAAAGCATCTAACTGGTCTACCTATGTCCTGAATTGGAATCAATTTCGATAGATAATGATATTAGTTTAAGAAATACACGATATAAAAGTGTATCAGATGTGGACAGTACTCACCTTCTTTAACAGATAAGGCGCGTCGACGTTAAGCTGGCATCGGCGGGAGGTGTGCCGCTGGGAGTCGTCTTCGGACCAACTGTCTTCAGTGATGACACACTCCAACACAACTGGTATCTGCGGACAGTTGGGAAACCGTCGCTCGTATGCCTGCGGACAAAGAACGTGAATTAGCAGAGTTTGACTTCTCATCGTTGGTTAAAATTATTAAAAATCCTCCAAAAAACTATATAAGATGATACGAATTTCAAAGTAATGACTTTTGAAAGTAAAGAGATAAGATAAGAGATATTTTATTTGTCAAACATGAGTAATTTTACATAATGGTCACAGGTTTATAATAATGTCCGTCATGTTTTGCCTTTCGGCGTACAAATTCAAATTAACAATATTAACAATAATAGAATAGTAATTATTAAGAAATCAAATTAAATTAAATAAATACATTAAAAACACTTACAAATTATCATCATTTAAAAAGTCATTAATACTATAGTAACATTTTTGCAATAATATTTCCATCACCCTTTTCTTAGACATGTCAATAGTACAATTCCTAATTTCTAACGGTATCTTATTATAGATTTTAGGTGTTAGACCAAATACACTTTTATTTAGTAGGGCAGTATTGGTGATTTGGCCTACTACCCTGTCATTATCACGTGGTCTGAGATAGCTGCATACTGCACTATGACGCTGAAATCGGTCAGGGTTATTTTTGGCAAATACAGCTACTTCGTAGATATAAATTGAAGGAAATGTCAAGAACTTATATTTTGTAAAATATGGTCTACTACTATCTAGCGGTTTGAGGCCAAACATAGCTTTAATACATCTTTTCTGTGATATCAAAACATGTTCTCTATCTGAGCAATTTCCCCAAAGCCTTCCCTAAAGCCTGTGAGATTGACATAGCGTTTTCCCCAATATTGGCTTTATTTTATTTTCTTTTATGGGGAAAAACAGCGGTTTAATTGATTTTTATGACTTGCTAAGCCGATCGACGTCTAAAGTCGAAAAACTACCTATTAACTCCATTTTTGGTATTAAGAGGTTCGCTACATTGGCCGACGCAATGTAAGTTCTGGATATGTAGTTAAGCGGAAATTACACTGCGTCGTTCACCTAATGCGGTCGCCGAATTCATTTTAAACTACTTAGGCCAACAAACGTCGTCTTCACATTAGTCTGTCCGCCTACCTATAAGCGTTGGCAGCTGTCGATCGCCGAATGCGGCCGACTAACGTGTTCTTTACATTTTTACGGTCGCCGCATACACCATGCGGCGAACGACGAAGTGTAATTGACACTATAGTTGCAAGCAATTCTACTTTCTAGAACTGGGTAAAGTCCTCTTATTAATTTAATTACCTTAAAATTATCGTAAAGTTTTGGTTGAGAAAGGTCAACGGGAAATTTTTCTCTTATAAATCTTGTAAAGTGACGGTTTTCCATTAACGAAAATTGTGAAACAAACAGGGGGCAGCGGAGTCAACATCATTGTTTATAATAAAGTAATAAGTTTTAGTATAAAATTTGTTTTTCTAACATAAATCAATTTCTGAATTTGTGTAGGTGCTTAAGGTGATCACATAAAATTTTAAGAGTAGTTAATAGGCAATAAATAATTATAATTGTCTGTGTAATGTAATAAACGATACATTTACTCGTTTTGTTGCATTACACAAATAATTATATAAATATTAATTTTGAGTTTCGTTAGTTGTTAGTTGCACCGCCATCAAATCTTTCTGCTTCGCCTTAAGGTTGACTGGTAGGGAATGCCATACGGCATTAAGTTCGCCTTTTGTACGATAAGGTTTCTTTTGTGCAATAAAGATTAAATAAATAAATAAATAAAGAAGATACGGTCCCAGAAGCATAATCTAATAAGCATAATTATTGGTTAGTAATTACTGTAGCTGATAAAGAGGTTAACAGACCGACCGCGTGCCCCCAACGAATTATTGACACGCGGGTTCGCCGTGCCTCATATGTTCCAGCTGTATGTTAAAGGCGTGTATTTGAATACACGATAGCTGCGTCCCACTCTTCAAAAAATTACAAATCCTTCCCTTGCCTTGTTTGTATATTAGAAAAATATGTACTTTTGTTAGAGCACACCAGTCACATTTTAGAACACGAGAAGTGATCCACAGACAGACAAGTGCAAATATCATGAACCTGTTATACCAGCCTCGAGGTCGTAAAATGATATATAGGAAAAATGGTTTTAATATGTGTGTTGTCATTTACAACCGACTTCCAGAGACATTAAAGATGCTCGAGGGTAACTTATTTAAACGTAACCTCACAAACTGCCTCCTGGGCCGCTGCTTTTACAGCGTAAAAGCCTACTTAGACTAAGTACACTTAATTATAGTTATCTATTTCGTCCCTAAAATTTAAAATGTATATTAATTTATCTGTCGCTGAATTGTTTACTTATTAATTGCTATTGTATTATTCCAAATTATTCATGATTGACATTTCATTTCTTTTTTGTAATTTTATAATTTATATATTGACAATTTGAAATATACATTTTTTTTTAATAATTTGCACGCCAGCTTGCAGGCTAGTTTCAGTGTACAATATAATTTTAAGTTACATCTTTGTTAAGTGTATCTAAGCAAAGAAACATTTCTGATTTCTGCACCTGTAGTCGGTCTAAGAAGTTCTAATGACTAGTAGAAAAAAATACACCCGTCAAACACCCGTGATCTGAGACATTTTTGTTTTACCGCCCTAGGTAAGTAATGTACTATTTCGCATCTATCGCAAACATAGAGCACAGGTCTAACGATCACGTTCTTTAAAGTTATTCATTTAGCAGTATATTATACTTAAATCATGACCAGCGTGGCATTGACAGTTGACACGTGAACGCACCTGCCGTGACACTTAATCGCAGCATTCTATTCATAGTCCAGCTGCATATAATTGCGCAATCGGCTGATGACTGCCTATAGGATTCTTATAATGAAACGTTATACCTTATTCGCTTTACACAATAACATTAAAGTTACCAGAATAGTCACCTGTAATACTATCTGTCAGGAAAATGAGCGCAAAAATGTCTGGCACGATTTTAGATAGGTATAGTCAGATATTTTTTTTTGACGCTTTGCCGTGCTAATTCATTAATATAATATTATCTTCAAAATCGGGAAACTATTTGTTTTTAGGGTTCCGTACCTCAAAAGGAAAAAACGGAACCCTTGTAGGACCTCTTTGTTGTCCGTCTGCCTGTCAACTGACAGTGTCAAGACCCTTTAACTCGTGTGTAAGTCGAGTCGAAATTTAAACCGAATACTCAGGTCTACCATCCCTTGAAACTGAAATTTATCCAACTTCTAAGTTAACGTAAAAAAGATAAGGTCGTTTATGCCGCAAAACGTATATTTCGACACTCGAGGGAATCAAAATTTATAGTGTACTTTCGGTTAACTTTGGCAAGTAAT
Organism: Epiblema foenella; assembly: GCA_963556455.1. Classification (NCBI taxonomy): domain Eukaryota; kingdom Metazoa; phylum Arthropoda; class Insecta; order Lepidoptera; family Tortricidae; genus Epiblema; species Epiblema foenella. The sequence continues at coordinate 20,722,164 of OY747108.1, forward strand.
ATCGTCTGATACCTACTACAAGTACAGTGAAAAATCTGAAAACTATATCATTTGTAATTAAATCATAAAAAAGTACATAATCAATGGGCCATTCTACTTTTTGATGTACATAATTTTAAGACACTTTTTTTTAATGCAAATCTTGGAATACTTTGCCCTCACTTCATATTTTTGTATTGTTATTTAGAAAGAGGTTTAATTGCAGTATCACTTCCGATAGTTATGGTAATTAACGAACCACAGCTAATATCCATAAATCGAGTAACTCTGTGGTCCTTGGATGTCTCACCATTTGTATGAAAAAATGGTTTTTAACCCTGTGTTACCTTTTACAGGAATATGTTAATATTGAAGTATATTTACCTATAAATTCCTTTTATTAGGTTCAGGTACTATTTCGAAATCCTATTCTTGTAGATTAATTCAATACATATCATAGATTTTTTTTGTAATAGAAAACTGGTCATGAAGAAGTAGAATGACCTCAATACCTACAAATTTGTATGGACGGAACCCTCGGTGGGCGAACCCGACTCGCAATCATCCAGTTTTTTTAGCCGTTACCTCGGGGAGCATAATAATCTTTCACATTTGACGTACCTATTTCTGCCTGTTTCTTTTTTTTCACTAATCGTAAAGCATTGTAACACAACTGCATAGATCACGCTCATAACATAACGCAAGGGATTCCTTGCCTTAATATAAGACCGTGTATAGTTTCGAAAATGGAATAGCTGAGGGTCTTTCCCTGTCCTCTGGTCGGAACTGCGGTTGGTAGGGAATATATAAACTTTAACGTAAGTATTTGGGGGAACTCTAATCGCTGCTAGGTTAGGCAAATTGACATAAGATGCTTTCCTGGGTCAATAATTTTGTTACATGTCTCTATCATTCTGATTTTGAAAGGCAGAGACATGAAAGTGTGAATACCTTATTTTTGAATACCTTTTCACGAAATCGCGTAATCTGTCACTGTTTCAGTGGTTGTCCGCTGGCGCTAGTTGCGACTTATGACAGACCACAGATGTTGTAAGATTGTTTAAGGTCGCGTTCATGTTTATCTGTTCGTGTCTGTTTAAATTGAGTTGTTTGTATGTGGTTTGTGACTTTAGTGTTTTTTGTCTTTCGTGGCTTCTCGTGGTCCCAAAGGAAGACCAGCGCTAGTCAATGGCTAGCACTATGCTGATTTGGGGCCATTTCGTGGCAATTTTCTGTATTTTGGTGTTATGTTAATTTGTACTGTGTCTGTGCCACGAATAAATGTTTTTTCTTTCTTTCTTCTTTCTTATTCCCCTGTAACAATAATACGGTGACTTCAGTCAAAATACTGTCACCATTCACTGTAAACATGTCAGGAAGCCCGCATGAGGTCGATTTAGATAATGAATGACAATTGTGACTTCGGCCGGGTTCGCGATTGAGGAAGCTACGCAGGACACGACATGAGGAAAACCCTCTTCAAGGCAAATCACATGACAAAGAATATCCACACAGATGGCATTTGAATATTTCTCACAGAGTAGATAAAGGATTTTTGTCTCATGCAGCCCGCCTGATAAGTAAACGGATGCGGTTGTCTGTGGATGCTAATGTCTCCAGAGTCGTAAGCGCACTACCGACTCTAAAGGATTATCGATTTATGTAAGGATTCGCTGTATAGAGAGCAAGAGACAAATGCTAGTCCTTCACTTCCAACACGGGTCATACGCGGATTTAGGTTCGTAGTTCTGTGGACATAGCAAAAGTTAAGGGTTACAAAGCTTAATTTTGGATTGGACCAGTAACCCGCATAAACAGTGTCTCCGTTTCTATAAATCCCTGTAATAAAAACATAGGTAACATGCACATAAGCCGTTAACTATTGTCCACAGGAGGGACGACTTTTGTTTTTTCAACTAAGTATGATCCACACAGCGTATCTTTGTTGGTAGCTCTGACAGCCTCAATCACAAGCAGGAATTATTTTTTTTTTTTTAATTAAAAATGGGATCGCTCTTGGCCAGCATCTAGCCAGGGGGCAAAGATGAGGCCGACGATGAAGCGAGCTCACCCAGAAGGTGCCTATTCACTCATGCCTTAAAAAGGTATAGGTTAGATGAGCTCGGAAACACAAACGCCGGCAGAGAATTCCAAACCTTAGAAGTGCGCATTATAAAAGATGATGCAAAGCGCTTGGTTCGAATAAGAGGAATTTCGACCAAGGAAGGATGGTATCCAGCCGTACGTCTGGATGTCCGATGGAAGAAGGGGGAAGGAGGTATGAACTCATGGAGCTCCTGGGTTGCTACCGCGAACGGCATTCGAAATTTTCCCTCTCTGTCACACTTGCAAGTTTGCACATAAGTGCAACAGAGAGGACCAACTTCGTTTGTGGTTCGCGGTAGCACTCCTGAGCACACTCTCCGAAGTACAATTTGTAGAAGACGCACAGACATATCTACACAGCAAGAAGTGGTGGATATGGCTGCGACATTCTGTAAGTTGGAGCTACATCGTCCGTTGGCCCTATTATGAACCATGATGTTCGACTGTGCCCTTCATCATTGTACTGTCTTTGTGTAACGAATAAATGTTTTTTCTTTCTGTCTTTTCTTTACATGTAAGGTGCTGCGGGGCAGCAACCGATTCACTGCCGAGAAGACGCACTTTATAATTATAATATGTTCATGTACTGAGTCTGTTGTATTTGTAACGGTGTGTCTTTCGGTGCAGAGAATAAATGCTTTCTTTCTTTCTTTTCTTTCTTTCTTTCAATCTAAACTGCGGGAAATTAAAACTAATTGAAAATATCTTCCGTATTTTACATCATTTTCTAGAGTGCTATCTACGAGTATGCCTGGATAGCGGAAAAGCGAATTCACAATTTCATCAAGATGGCACTTTAGTAAATATTAAAAAAATAAAAATAATTTTTTTTGGACAATCTTACACAAATCAACCTAGTCCCAAACTAAACAAAGCTGTTATGGGTACCAAGTGACGATATACATTACTTATAAGGATAAATAGATACTTAAATACATAGAAAACATCCAAGACTCAGGAAAAAATATTCGTGTTCATCACACAAATACATGCCCTGACCGGGATTCGAACCCGGGACCTCCAGCTTCGAAGGCAGGGTCACTATATACCAACTAGGCTAAAGCGGTCGTCACAAATCAGGATAGACAAACAAACAAACAAATCGGGTCAGGTCGTCGTCGGGAATGATGTAAAACACGGAAAATATTTCGATAAGTTTTAATTTCCCGCAGTCTAAATTGCCCCGCTGTGCCTTAATCGAATTTTAACAATTGTTTTTCGCTCGCTTGCAGACTCATTGGGGCAAGATAACATTCCGGTATGCCTTACACATTCCTCAAATATCATTCATTTTTTGGAACCAGTTCCAATATTATACCTACAGTCCTCTAGTAGCCCTGGGTCACCTTAAGTTGGCTGTTTTAGACTTGCTACACAAATCAACAGACTACATACTCATCGAACTTCTCATGAACCTTACATCAAGTGAATAAGGTCTATCATCAGTTAAGTATTTTCCTAAAACTTAGATTAGTTTATGATCTGCCATTGAGACGGCGGAAAAATTTGATGACGTCTTTTATCTGACTGTCTGTGGTTAAAAGGACTTAGCCGTTGGGTTTCATGTGACATCTCGTCTTAAGAAAGCAACTGCCATCTGACCTTCTAATTTCCAAACCAGGGTGGGAACTAGACCGTGTTGGGCATAGAACGGTTTCGGTTGGTGTCTCCAGTGCCGTAGGAGTTGGGTGTGCGTGACGTCAGAATGACTGCCCACTTTATTCAATATATATATTTTTTAAAACTTTGGTAGCAAATATGTCAACATAGGTAGTAAATAGTAGCAAATAGGTAGTGAATGCTGATGGTAGTCTAATATTGATCTGCCATTTTGGTCAGTCATTCTGACGCACACGGAGTTGGGGTTCGAATCCGCGATCTCCAGATCTAGACCGGGACGACCACAGTAAGTTAAAAGTGGGCGGGCTATTACTGCGCAATCCCAAATAGATCCATTTGGGAGGAGAAATTAGTATCAGATATGATTGCTTATGCGGGCGAAGTTGCGGCTAAAAGGATGGACACATGTATATTTGAAAATAAGTTTTTATGTTTATAGAGTTGTAGAGAAACCCTCCTGAGTTTCCCGGGCTTTGGAAGGCACGTTAAGATGTAGATCCCGGCTGCTGTCTATGATAGCAGTTGTTAAGCCAAGTTAAAGGCCTTCGGGCGGCTTGAGAACTTCTAAGACAAGCCTAATTCCAATAAGGCCTAGTTTGCCTTCGGGTTGGAAGGTCAGATGGCAGTCGCTTCCCTAAAAACTAGTGACTACGCCAAATCTCGGGATTAGATAGCGGACCCCGGACGGACATCCTTCAGTTTGCAATTGTAATGGGTTAACTCTAGGAGGATGATGATGAGAGTTGTAGAGAAACCGGTACTGTCTGTCAATCTGTTAGATAATAGAAATACATAAGTATTATCAAGCCATGATGATAGATCCAACATTAAGACCACATTCCAAACGAGCCATCTAAATTGGTAGGCCAAATGGCGTCTGACCTATGTCTGCGGTTTAATTAATTCGTTTAATCTAACTTTCCGCTTCCCAGTGAGTACAATGTCACAACAAATCAGCTAGTTTCATGTGTAATGGTACACTCGACTTCAAAGATATACATATTTCGCCCTTTTGTATGTAATAAATAAACTTCAAAAGTGTGAATATGTCTACGAAGCCGACGGTACTGATTATAATTTAAATGTCCTATTTGGCCCGGTAGATTACAAATACAAATACAAACATTTATTCTGCAAATAGGCCACAAGGGCACTTTTACATGTCAAAATATTAATTTACAATTTCAGAAAGTCTGACTATAATAAGTAATACATTTTTCATGTCAAAATATTAATTTACAGTTCAAGAAGGAATAATAATTTCGAGTTTACAAAATTAATGTCATACAATGAAGATAAACTTGCAAAGTTATCTATTACAAATATTATAACACCAGTAAAGTTAGAGATGTATAAGGTCTCAAGATTCAAAATAGATTTAAATATTTATAGACATATATGAAAATCATAACCGTGCGTCCGACGGCGCAAAACAATTCTTCAAAATTGGTTCCAAATACGTTATCGAGCACCAGAGGAGCTACTCCGAACTTCGTATTGTGCCGTCGCTTTGACTCATATAGTGTATAACACGAAAGTGAAAGGGACGGCTAAAAGTGGGACAAAAAACCTTGCGTAATTTCTGGATAAGCCCTAATGCGGCAACTACAATCAATAACTAATAAACCCTACTGCGGGTTTCTTTTCACAGCATCAGTTGGATATTATCGTTTCAACTCTTACCTTTTTAGCATTATATTCGTCACAAAGACAACGTAATTAGGTTTAATTTAACCTTGGGGTACAGAAATGCAAGTATAGTACTATAACTAAACTAAGAACGTTTAAAATTCAAAATTTTAATTTCATGTCGTAGTCTTAAATAATCATATGTATGTTTACTAAAATCGGCGCCCAAATTCTAGAAACATAGATATTTTGGGAGGGTACAAATAATACTCATACGAGTATATAACATTAAGATAACAGCGAAACATATTTGGCATAAAGTAAAAAGTGATAATGATAACAGTTTTATCACACAATGTCATTAAGGTAAAAGTTATAATATGAGTGTGTAAGCGGCAACGATTTATCCACTTGGAAGAATAGTCTTATTCTCCCAATTAAAATTACAAAGCAACAATTACATTATTACAGCATCAAAACATCTCATGACTACGAGCTCTCATTTGCTGGCCTACAATTACTCCCCCCATATTAAACCTTCCGTGACAGCTAATCGTTATAAGTGGATAAAACCGCGACCTAATTCAAGGAGCTGTATCCATAAACATTCACAGCGTCGATTCGATAATCGAACGTCCGGCCTTTGCCAGCGGATATGAAATCGAGATTACAACACTCTTAAGAGTCTGCAGCAAGCTCCGCTCAACTCCGCGTTGAGATCGCGCGCTTACGCTTTAAAATGTTGTTGTTTCACCTAGAGGGAGACAGGGCGCTAGCAGTAAAGCGAGAGCGCGCTAGCGGGGAGGCGGAGCTATACATGTCGCAGTTAAAATATTGCAGTAAAATATCTTCATACAACGGCGAAATTATTGCGCTAAATAAAATATAACAGTAGAACATCTCCATACCGAGATAACAATACAGTTTATACAGTGCGTAAGTGCGGGTAGGCAAATTTAAACTGATTATTTAATCTACTAAAAACGTAAATGTAGAGTACAGGCTATAAGTTTTGATGTGACAACAAAAGTAGTAGTAACTAGTAACATAAGTATAACATACAATATACCAGGTTTTGTCATTTTAACAATCTAGTGCCATAATTGCATAGCAGATTTTCAGATACCACTACCACTATTTTTGTTACCTTTGTTTTGTTGTTTCCTGTTTTTTATATTCGTCTTTCTACCAATAAATTTTCGATTCCGTTACATACGAATCCGTAATAGGCTAGGTCCCTAAAAAAAACCAATTAGTACGTAATCCGTATTATAGATGATCAAAAATATTAGACACGTATTTTTTCTTTTGGTCACTAAACAAAAAATGTCGAAGTTATAAGTGCGCGTAACGTCACGGTTCATACAGGTTTGTGAAGTCACGCGGACTATCTACGCGCCATAACTTCGTCATTTTTACAGACTTCAAAAAAGCAGGAGGTTCATGTTCGGTTGTGTGTATTTTTAAATTAGGTGTCCAATATTTTATGATCAACAAAAATACTCACTAATTAGAATCCAGATCTTTTTTCCTAGGAACCTACCCTATTAATATTTATTCACATTGAAGATTTGGTGTATTGAAGGAAATAAAAAAGATCATACATTATTGTTTTTATTATTGGTAAAAAATATTTTATTTCTAATTTTTAGGAACTCTCACGTGAGTCATTTTTAAAATACATTTTGAAAATCAGATGTGAAACACAGCTTTGTGTAGTATAAATACAGCCTTATCTTTTGTGTAACGTCACACAGCGTAACACATATCTTTGTGTTACACTCAGTGTCACACAAAAGAACTGTAAAATCGTCACGACAACACGTTCTAAAAAAAGTTGCAGAAAACTCTTACTAGATAGCCTTATATTTTTATTATTAATACGTTATAACTATTGAGAACTACATTATCTAATAACACAACTTCGCTTTAAATATTTACTTACCCGTGAAATCCTGTTGTGTAACACAGAAAAAATTCTAATTTTTAGGAACTCTCACGTGAGTCATTTTCAAAATAGGTGTACGTAACACAAAATAAACACAAAAGAAATTTGTATTTTTATAACACAAAAGAAAATTTAACACTCAAAGGATTTTATAAGGGCCAAATCATCATATGCATTTAATTAGCAAATGTATGAGGTACTATACTATGCCTATGCAATATACTGAAATCGCTATAGGTGTGCCTTTGATATTTGAGGAGTACCCTCGATTTCGCCAGAAACATTTTCTTCGGTATAATTTGAGTAATAAAATCAGATGTGAAACACAGCTTTGTGTAGTATAAATACAGCCTTATCTTTTGTGTAACGTCACACAGCGTAACACATATCTTTGTGTTACACTCAGTGTCACACAAAAGAACTGTAAAATCGTCGCGACAACACGTTCTAAAAAAAGTTGCAGAAAACTCTTACTAGATAGCCTTATATTTTTATTATTAATACGTTATAACTATTGAGAACTACATTATCTAATAACACAACTTCGCTTTAAATATTTACTTACCCGTGAAATCCTGTTGTGTAACACAGAAAAAATACGCGACAAAACACGATCTCGACACGTTTGGGTCGATGTCAGCGAAAACAATATGGCTACGCTGTCATTTGTTAAGTTGGCAGTACCTCAAAGAGTTGCTAGACTAAAAAAAATATGGAAGCGTTCCAAATTAGACTGAATTTTAATGGTAATCATCGTTACACAATAGGAATAACACAAAGGAATAAAAAAGGAGACACGTAATGACATTCGATTTTTTCAGTCATTTTTATAGTTATATGAACAAAAGCCTTAATTTTTAATAAAGCACTATCCCAGCTATCAATATCAATAACCATTATATACGTAAATATCAATGAAAAGTCACTAAGAGCCTCCAAACGTGCAAGGGTAGTAGGTGGACAACGGCATTTTGTATGGAGCGCTCAAATTAGAGTTTCCTTTTGTGATATTAATTTTAATGAAATAATAATAATATAAATAAATAAAAAATTTGACGAACTGTCATAAGTATAAGTAACATTATTACGCAGGCAAAATAATTTTATAGGCTCGGTATTATTTTTAATAGAATGTTATATCAGATCAGATATCAGATCAGAGGACACATGAAATAGACAAAAAGTACACCTATTTTGAAAATGACTCACGTATCGGTAACTTTCTAGGTAGACGCGGATCTATAATTTCAGGGAGTATACATTCCATGTAAAATTTGCTCATTTTTTTTACCATTATCTCCCAGAATTCTGCATCCTTTTCAATTTTTTCCAGTAATATTCCCTTTGGAGTCCACACCACGAAGATGCAGTATCTTTTTTTTGAAATATTTAACTGGCCTTGGACTTGATAATAGTAGTTGTGGTTCCGTTTTAATTTTAATTTCTCGGGATCTGTTTCGTCTATTACACAGAAGGTAATTTTTTTCTTTAAAATGGCTTCGGTTGGGGTCATGTTTGCTGCCGAAGCTGGGCATTTCACCTCCACAATGGTTTGTTCATCAATTACTCCGTCGGGACTAGCCCCTAAATATTGGTGTTGCTCGTGTATAAATAACCCACAAGGTGATATTTTCACTCCGAGTGCAGCTTCAGTCTCTTTTACAGCGATGGGTTCATTTTCATTGCCGTATCTAGTAGCGTCGCTACCTTTAAAATTGCTGTACAAAAGTGTTTTTATAATACTTTTACACGACGTGGTAGCTCTTCTTTTACAGATTTGACCAAAAACTGACGCAGTCAGCCGTATTTTTCGTTGTTTGATCCATTCCGGGTTCGTTGCCTGCCCAACGGTTTTTTCTTGGATATTTTCAAGTTCTATTACAGTTTTCGAAAAGCCTGCTAAGAGTTCTTGTTTTTTCCTTTCATACTTCTCAACTTCCATATCTGGCTCTTTTTCAATATCACCGTAATGTTCATCGGGTCCTCCGATACGTTTTCTACGTTTTGATCTTTTGTCTTGACTTGATTTTCTTTTCGATTTTGCTGCCTGCCTATTCTCATACTTCTGCGTGTAAGTCCCCAGTTCTTCATTTTCTGCTAAAACTTTACTTATGGTTGCTACCAGACTCCCGGTATTTTGTTTTGCAGCAGCTGCGTAGCAACGGGATTCGTAGGATCCACGAAGGGAGTAATTAATTCGTTTGCCTCCTATAAATTTTGCGATGAGAGCATTAAACTGCTCAACAATATTATTTGTTTGCCCCATAAGGAGACTTTCCGCATTGTTTAAAATAGGACTTATAGTTGTGTATATGTCATACCACAAGCCACAATCTTTCATTTGGCTTACGAAGTTTTCTTCGCCCGGTTTTGGACCATTACAGAAATATGTTTTGCAATTGGCATGCTCGCCAAAAACGTGACAAGGCCCGTTTCGTAGATCATCTTTTAATTCATTGACTTTCTCTGTAAAAGTTTTCCCTTCCATTTTCGAAGTGAAGTCCACTGCTCCTTTGATGGCTTTTCGTAATCGCAATATATTATCATTTAGGCGTTTTCTCATGACAATAGGGACAGATCCGTGTTTATTTTCAGTTTTTTTTGTCAAATTTCTCAATTTAGTGCAATAGTTTCGCAATAAATGATTACTGCATTCGATTTTCTGTATAGCAGTGGAGTGGCCATATGGCAGTGCTTCGTTTAAAGCATTCATGACACTGCTATCGCCATCACCAATAAGTTTGGTGTATTTCAAGCCATGCATATTTACGCTGCATTTAAAACCTTCTACTACGCCGTCGGCTTCCATTGCTGTGGAGCTACCAGACCAGTTTTTGAAACATCTATGTTGCTTGGGCTCTACGTTTTTATTTCTTGCAACAGTGCACACCGAGCAATAGGAGTTCCGTATTCCCAAAAAGAGAACCTTTTTAGTTTCATATCCAATAATGCACGCTACCCCAGATAAAGAATTATAATTGCTGGTACGGTACGATCTTTTGCCCCATGATGCGTCCGCTACAACAGTGATGTAAGGAACGCCATCAGTGTCTACGTGACCGTTTTTAATTGCTATCTGTTTTTCTTGGAGTCCTGCCTCAAACATGCTGTTTAAAGAGATATCTTTTAAAACATCCCCTAACAACATATTTTCTTTCCCGAATGTGTGCTGCGCCATACATGGCATATCTAAATGAGCGCATAGCTCATCTAATTGGGAAAAGCCACTACCGGAACATACGACTGCTTGAACAACATTTCTATTAATTTTGGACGCTAGTTTTTCATTTGTAAATGCTTCTTTTTTGCCACACATTTTGCACATGAACAGAAAAGTTGACTGGAATCCGGATCTCAATTCATTCACAAAATCCATATCTTTAAAACTGCAATTAAAAGGACTATGATCCACTGCCTTCATTTGTTCAAATAAGTACTGAACATTGAAAATTCGTCGTCCTGTCATTTCACGTATGACTTCCTCATTATTATCATGATCGACTTCTACTTGTAACGATGGTGTCGAGGACGAAGTACTCGGACTCACATTTCTGAAAGAAAAAAAATTGTTACTTAGGTACATTGTATATTTATGTACCTACGTATGGAGTTATTGGACAAAAATAAGAATAAAAACACTAACCTGCTGAAATCCAGAGGTTGAGACGAAGGATCAGTATTGTCATCAGTGTTATGACTATCAGACGGCTCATTGGCATTCGCTCCGATGCCAAGCGTACTGCACATGTAAATAATATGTAAATAATATTAATTATAATTTCCATGAGTTCTGCATATATAAAGAACGCTTAGAGTGAAATGACTCGTATAAATGAAATAACAGAAGGTGTATTTCGTTAAAAAATTATAAACTGAAATCAGATTTTATTGCTGTGTCATTATAAGAGTAGGTATGTACATATTCACAGTGCATTTACACTTTACAGTCAAGTGCGAAAATAACGCGTGCAAGACGTAAGTATAACTATGAAATAAAGGACAACGAGGAAAAATGGGTAGGTCAGGCCGCTACTCTGCCGTCTCAAGGAGAAAAACCATAAGTGACAAAAAGTAAGTTTCGAGATAAAGCCAAAAAACTTTAGATTTCTTGTAAATTATGCACTTGTGGTTGTCTAAATCGTGATCTACAAAAGATATAGTACTATATCTCCTAGAGAGAAAGATCACATTTTTTTTTCCTGATTACAAGGCTGGTAATAAGTCCATTTTGCAAAAAATGTCACTTATGGTTTTTCTTCTTGAGACGGCAGTACTATCCTGATTGTGTCCCTGCTCCGACGCGACGGAGCGACTACCTATCACTGACAAAGCTCAGTATATCAAATAATATTTATTGTTTTATTTAGCCAAATATTTTACTATAGTTATAGCCCTATAACTTACCTATTAGGATTTATATTTTCTTTTTGACGACGAGCCGGTCCTCTTTTCTTCCTTCGAGCCGATAGCCATAATTTTGTCTTTGAAGACCTTTTCGCTTCTAGAAAAAACAATATATTATAGGTAATTATAAACGTCTATACGCTCCCGTGATCGCTTACCATCCAGTGGACCGTATGCTTGTTTGCCCCCTTATAGTTTTAGTTGAAAAATATATGTACCTTGTACATCTTATATCTATAAATTGGACAAGCGCCAACCTGAGCACATGATATAGTAAGAACCTAGTACATACATAAATAATAAATACCTACAACTAAGGTTCAAGTAGCACCGAGAAGCAACTGCTATGTCGCGTCGTCATTTTTTTATTTAGATACCTACCTAGTTATTGTTATTGCCAGGTCACTCGATCAAAAAAGTGGAAGGGTAGGTAAGTGCCAATTTCTATATATAGTTATATAAAAGTACGTAGATTACTATAGAGAGTGACGAAAAAAACCTATCCTATATACTTTAGGATACTATACTATACTTATATACCTACTTAGGTAAACTAAATAAAATTTCTAATCAATAATGTGTGATAGGTAGTTTTCGTATAAAGTCCGTTCGTTCATACTCGTCTTATTCAAATTTATAGCGTCAAATTATTATTTTTTAACTAAGTATTTTGTTTTGGCTATATAAAAGAATCAAATATATAATAATAAATAAAATAATAATAATAATATATGTGACAATCCACATCGAAAGGGACCTTATGGCGGCAGGCGCTTACGTTGCACCTATTCCCTATTGTATTGGAACAGCGGCAATAAAGGCGTAAGTGCGGCTGCCATAAGGTCCCTTTCAAGATGGATTATCACCAAAGCCATATCCAGAATGATTTGACGTACCTAAGTGATATTTACGTAGATACCTACCTATTTAATACCGAATGAGTACCTACTGTGAGATTAAAATTTTGTTTACCTACCGAATAACTTAAATAAGACGTCAACTTAGGATGAATGACTGAATATACTAGGTACTCATATACATTAATATAATATGTACATTACATGTATATAATTTATTTGTATACTTGGAACTTAATTGACTAAAATGCATCTAAGTAGGTACTTACCCGGTTTATCCATTTTTGTAACATAAAAATGCAAAATCCATAAGAAAGCCACAGATCGTCGATCAGTATGTACGTACACACACACCACCAGTATCACCAAGAAAAATCAAATCCGTTTTATCAGTCCAAGTCGTGAATTGACCGCGATTATCGTAGGAAGATAATTCACCAAAACAATACGTCACTCCCGCGCACAGCAAATGGGTCACTAAACTGGAGTACCTATCTATGATAAGGGCGGTGCGTACCGCCGCCCCCTCACCCCGGACCGTTCCCCGCGCTAGAGCAATTCGCTGCAGTTTCGCATCAATATTTTGTAATTTATTTTAAGGTTTTCGTAGTTACGCTCTCATTTTAAAACTACAAGATCAATTTTGATAAATCTTTTTTCTTATCAAACTGCATAGTTTAATCGACACCGGAAATAGGTTTTGACTTCAATCTAAACTATATTTTGGTCGTAGTATGCCGCCGAACTGAACAACTTTCTGGGGTCTAAAAATGCAAAACTTGTACTCGCTCTAATTTCTTTCTATTAACATTTCAAGAGTCATAAACTAGTTTCAGCCCTAGATATATCTTATCTCATTATATTTAGAGAATTTCATGATAATGTGACATGTTATATTAAAGTAAGGACGTAACTACGTTTGTATGAAGAATCGAGCTTGCTGCCGACTCTTAACCAACTGTCTTGAACCTCTATTTCCATCTATATAAGGACCAATTTGCTGGGTTTAGTTTTGTTATTTTAGCGTACAATTCGCGGCGGTATTTCATTTCCTTAGATGAATTCCTTGCAAGGCTTTTCTCTTCCTAGCTATTCTCTGAGAGAACGGCCTTGACATAGTATAGATTTGCAACATTTACCTTATTCCGCATTAGTTTGCTGACATTAAGTTGTCTACACTCAATGCCTATAAATTTCGATAGTGCGTCCGCAAAACTAGTTCAATTTCGCGAATTGAGTACCGAGTAATCGAATTAGAAAAAGGAAGACACCGTATTTTCATTACAAACCTCCCTGTACCTAGTGTCCAGGAACCATTGTTATATATTTGCAATGAAATCAAGAATTAACATTCAAGACCATTAGCTTAATGCCTAGAGAAAAGTAGCAATTAATAAGACAATCCAAATCGTTTTACTTAAACAGATTACTTTAATGTGATTAATAATGTTCTCTACTAGGACATTAAGTTAATTTTTCGCCGTCCAGGCGTGCCCGGCCACGAGCACAAATCGGATTATTATGATAGGCACCATAATTCCGTTATTTAACGACGGCCCTCGAGACCGCTAGGCAATCGATCGCCGCTTTATGTCTACTTTCAATGTGCAAAATACTTTACTGTGTAACACCTATTGTAACCTATGTCGTACAAATAAATACCTTGACTTTGGACTTAACAATTTGGTGCCGTGACCAGGATTAGGATTATTTATATTTATAGCACAGTAGCCAAGTCCATAAAGGGTGCCACCCTAACTAGATGAAAGAGTGCTATGCGGCGGTCTGCCGCATAGCATGATCTAGCTGTTAAATAGATGGTTTTGTTAGACGACTTGTCACTACGTAAATAAATAATATTATTTATTCTGTGTATGTTTTCACAAACTTTTGTAGAGACAAGTCTTTTATGCATAAGCAAATCGCACTCCGGGGTATCTATCCGTCAGCTGTCACGCATCACAAGATTCATAGTTTTTATACTATTTGTACGGTATTTTGAGTGACCCGGCATGATGTCAAAGCCGGTAGTTTAGGCTCTTATGTTAATGCGTGTCTTTGTTTATTATGATAATAGGTGCTTTGAGATATTGTGTTTTTATTTAACGCTCCACTCAGAACGGAGTGGATATTTTGATAAAGGGCAGAGCAGACGCCTTTGAAGTGTCATTGGTTTTTGAAATCATATGCCTTTTTAAAAGCTGACTATGGCTTTACAGGCCGGGCCCAATAATAGAAATAGGAGAGCGCGGTTGGAAAGTAGCACGGAAAAAATCCAGGGGAAACACGCGGCGTTTGGTTATTAAATTAAGGCACATAATTGTACAGGTACAGACAGATAACACGGGAAAAGATTTCCACTGTCAGTCTTTATGAGATCGCCACAAGATTGAATTTCACCTGGCCCGAGGAAAAATGATTGCACTGTAAACGTATTAAGTTCGAATTAAAATAGGGATGTTAACACCGAATAAGAACATCAATAAGTTTGAATTTTCTCGAAAAAGGATCAAATTCTTAATCAAATGGCGAAAAACTTAACTCAAAAGACTAAATAATTACATAATTATAAGTCTTCGAAGTTTTAAGAAGGGGCATACTCTGTCCCTTTCCCGCAAAACGCACATTTGTATTGGAACGATCCTCATTTACTATGGCGCTCGTGGTCAGTGATGTCACTGATCTGTCGCGTTTTCCCTCTCTAACCAGCAACATTAAATCTGTTGTAGCTTCTTTATTTTTTGAGATATTTGAATAGGATTTTCACAATTTGTCATATGCCTTGTTTCTTTTGGAGTAGTGAAATATTGAGTCTATATCCCTATCTGAGTACTGATTGTTAAACACAAATTTAAAAAAAAGCTAAGGAGTAGTAAGAAATATAGTTTCCAACATCCCCTTTATCATGTTATCTAAGAAAATTTCTCGATGTTACCCAGAGTATTTATTGAACCCCCCGTTTGATCTACACAACCCAAATTATTTACATAACATCAGTTTGCTGAAATAACAAAGGTTACGTCCAAAAAGTTGTTATTGATCTGACCCATTCAGGAGTAATATAACATCATGTTATGACTAGTCTTGTCTACTTTCTAGTTGGAAAAGTTACGGCTTTTATTTACGTATTATCCTTATTATATGTAGAAAATATAGGTGTACCGTTTAACTAAGACGGCGCCATATGATCGGACAGCATATCATAGGCGTCGTATCATTTAACGTCTAACCTTCCGCGTCATTCCATTTGGACGGTAGATCTATAGTGTAATATTTGGCTTTCATTTTGGATAAGAATAGCAAAAGCTAATACATTAACCCTATTGTGTATCTCGATTCTTACGCCGACAATGATATCAGATATCACTTTGTTGTCATGGTTATTGACCGTTAACATCATAACTATCATAAGCCTATTATGTGCTTGCTTTTGGATATATTATATAGTTTAAGGGATATACTTTTTTACTGTGCGAAACCAGGCGGGTCGCTAGTTATTACATGACGTCCCGTGAGTCCCATCCTTGCTTGGTTTGTTTAATAATCACAAAAGACGAGTAATTTTTTTACAAATTACAACCATACGAACTAAACTGCGCGGTGGTAAGCAAACACCGTAGCCAATGGACGCTTGCAACTCCAGAACAATCACAAAAATAAGCCCCAATATACATATATATTGGGTGGACATTGCATCGCTTTCTATTTAATAAAACGCTGCTTCTTGTCAATAATCATTAAGAAAGTCATAGTTTATTGATGTACTGAAATATACGTTTAAATGATACGTTCGGAGGTCGAACGACATAATAAAATATGTATAAATAAGGTATTGAAGACATAGGTAGGTTAGCGACAGCGAGACAGGAAAGCGTTAAACCTTGTTCCCATTTGAGTTGAGTCAGGGTAAACGTGCGATATACATACAACTACCTAACGATACCTGAATAATAAAATATGCGCGTGTTAACAAGTTGGAACAAACACTTACAATTATCAGTTAAATAACTTAAACGCTTTATATTGAAATATTCTTGATTCTGGGAGGCCATACACTGGACTTTTCATATAATACAGTGTTTCTTGGTTTGACAGTTGACTCCAAATTGCAGTGGGGTTCGCACTTAGCTACTTTCCAGTAATAAATTGTGTTCTGCTGCTTATGCTGTGAGAAAGATTAGGCAGCTAACAAATATAGACACAGCTAAATTAGTATACTACAGCTACTATAGTCTCATGTCTTATGGCATCCTAGTCTGGGGAAAATCTGCCAATGTAGATAGCATATTTGTTTTACAAAAGCGGGCTATTCGTGCAATTTACAATCTGAAGCCGAGAACGTCCTTGAGAGATCTATTTAGAAAGGTCAACATCATAACTCTACCGTCACTATATATCTATGAACTTATTATGTATGCCAGAAGAGACTATGAACATCTCCCGAAAAACAGTGACACACACATTTAATACCAGAAGCAAGTATAAACTTGCTGTTCGTCGCTTGCGAATTGCCAAAGCTCGGAAATCATTTATTGGACAGGCAGTACATTTCTATAACAAAATCCCTAAGAATATAATAGACTTACCAGATCATACATTTAAGAAACTTGTAAAACTGAAATTAACTGAAAAATCTTATTATAACGTGTCGGAATATCTAACAGAAAAAGATGTATGGAATAATTGAAATTTTTATGTTGACTAATTAGCTATTATCAATTGTTTCAAGCGGGTTGGCGACCGCAGTTTGATGGTGGTAATGATCGAAGGATGCTGCTGCCCACCCTCCGATTCAAGCCAAGCGTGGCGACTATGGCAAATCCCCCCCAAGGGAAAAATAAATTGGGGGAGGCCTATGTTCAGCAGTGGACGTCTTTCGGCTGAAATGATGATGATGATGATGATGAATTGTTTCAAGTTGAAAATGTGCAATAATTGACGGACACAAGTGTATCAATGTATACCTACATGGGAAATAAATTGTATCGAATTAACTGAACATCTCACGACTTGACATCTTAGCCAGTCCTAGCAGAAATTAGAGTATCCCTCAAGGCAATGTCCTTGGTCCCTAACACCACATGATATGTGAGCCAATATTCGAACTGTGACCCCGTAAAGAGCACCCACGCAGCTCAAGGCCTGAAAGTAGCGCTGCGGGGCTTCTCTGACGTTGATGGACGTCGTGACGTCAAATATTCACTCACCATTCATTAATACACTTGATTAATTAACTTAATTTGTATGTTTCGGGAAAAGCTATTCTTAATTTAGAAGTTTTACGTCATTGGCGCCCACATTTTCATTATTTTTAGTCTATTTTATTATAGCATATAATTTTTTCTTTATAATGAAATTCAAATAAGATTCATTCAGTAGACGGATAAATAAGGGTTTTTTTGTTAAGTACGATATTCATAGAGCCTTATTTATCATACATAAGGCTGAATCAATATCGTATATTCGACGACCGCTTTAGCCTAGTTGGTAGTGACCCTGCCTTCGAAGCTGGAGGTCCCGGGTTCGAATCAGGGCATTTATTTGTGTGATGAACACGAATATTTGTTCCTGGGTATTGGATGTTTTCTATGTATTTAAGTATATATTTATCTATATAAGTATGTATATCGTCGCCTAGTACCCATAGTACAAGCTTTTCTTAGTTTGGGACTAGGTTGATTTGTGTAAAATTGTCCACAAAATTAAAAAAAAAAAACAAAAATTATTATTTTCATTCAATAGCCGGCGAATAATGTTTTATAATAAATGTATAGTCACCTCAGTCCTCGTAGCAGAATAATCATCCTTTTGCGTAATGGTTGAGCAGTTTCTTGGCTGATTGCACAGTAAAATAACTTGAACACTTAGATAGCTATGCAAAACTCGGTTATCTGTTGGAAAGGGAGCCGACGTGCAATGCCTTATTCCGTCTCGATCACCAAGCGAAGATCCATGAGTTTGTCAACTTCAACAACTCATTAATACATTACCCACAGTTTACAAAGTTCGTCGCTCGGAGGTTTTCCCCAGGCTACTCTCCAACCGCGCACTCCTATCGCTTTATTGGACCCGGCTTATAAAGCCACAGTAATAAAATAAAAACGACACATTCGTACTTCGCGGATTGCTGGCCACTTACATGCAAAATGAGGACATTCGTTTTACGAAATCCTTTTTTTTTAATACAACGCCGGTGGAAAACAAGCGGTCCACCTGATGGTAAGCGGCCACCACAGCCTATAGACGCCCGCAACTCCAAAGGAGTCACGTGCGCATTGCCTTTAATACCTTCCAACAACAACTTGTTAGAATCCTAACAAGTTGTTGTTGGAAGGGTCAACCGGGGTCAACCGGTGTAATCACACCGGTTGACCCTGTGTGCTACTTTGCTTGATTACTTTACAAAATAATCAAGCAAAGTAACACGCGTTTGATCCCACTTCAAATGGTCGGTTATCAAATATCCAAATAATCCGTAAAAACCGTTCTATTCAATACAAGGATATCATGTCAGGATAATAACGCAATTTCCACCCTTGTAAAGCCGCCCGGTCCCCGATAGGGATCCGTGACGTCACAACCTTCCCCTATGACGCGTTTATGACGACAGAGGGCCTACCGAGAACCGAATACGATGTGTCTCCGTCTCTGTCGAACTTACTAATCCGACGTCAGAAGGGGGATACTTCGTCCTCAGGTGCACTTGACATTCGCGGGGCGAAAACACTTTATTTTATGTGACTTTATGCTAGTCATTATCATAACGCGGTTAGGTTAGCCGTTGTGATTTGTTGGTCCGTGACAGTGTTGGCAGATGGTTACATTTCTTACATTTTTCGTAACTTTTGACCGGCTCGCGTAACATGTAAGTAACTTCTGTTGTAACGGAAATTTTCGTAACTTTTAAGAACAATTAAACTCTATTTTAAAGAAAGGTCTTTTGTATCTAACCGGGACCAAGCGGGACAATTTATAAGCTTCCATACAGGAAAGGTAACAAAAGAAACCACATGATACGACTCTGTCTGTTCGTCTGTTGTACGAGTAGGTAACTATGTATGACATTTGAGATAATATCCCCTGAATTCTAGCTGCATGTGGCTTCTAATTTCTTAAAATCGGCAGGTTTGATCAGTAATTATGATAATAGAAAAAATGTAACTTTTGCATCAAAAATGTAACTTTTCAAGAAACGAAACGTAATTTACGTCCCAATGGCCCTGGCAACACTGGTGCGTGAGAAGAAAGACTATGACGTTTAAAGTGTAAGATATAGCGAGGCGGATCGCAAAATGTTAGACGTTCAAGTTGTTTTGAATACATGCGATTTGATAACTGTTTCAGTTTAAAGATATTTATTCTCAAAAAAGACAATTGAAGTCACTTATATGAGAACATGGATTTAGGAACATTTTAAGAAAAGTAGACATTTGTTAATTGTTTTGTGTGTTCTCGCTTAAGGTATTCTTAAAGAGCCGTTCATAAATATGAACCGCTAATTTACTTTTGAAAACCTTAAGTGAGCCTACAGCTTTTAAAACAGGTGGTAATTTGTTATATAATTGTGCACCTTCATATGTAAACAATTTTTTTTTCCTAGTTGAGTCCTTATTTTCGGCAATACCAGAAAACTTGCACGGCGGGTGTTTCGTTTCCTTATTTGCTTAAACTTCATAAAAGATAAGTTTGTGGAGTGAGCTGTGGAATATTTTATAAACGATAACTACTTTCTTGCCCTGATTAGGTATATAATAGCTTTTGTAAAGCCGACACTGAATAGCAAATATAGATATACCTAAATAAATATAATATTGTCAATATTCGCCGTTCGGAATTAAAAAAAAAAACAGAATAGGAATAGAATAATCCGATGAATTTCTGAAGAACTCTTATTTTTTACAGAGCGGTGTGAAGCAATGGAACTAAAGCAAGTGCTTTCACTATAGGTACTAACTATGTTTTTGACTTGTAAAAGAGCCCTTGAGTGAGGCCTACTTACAGAATAAATATTTGATGTTTGATGTTTTGATGCAAGGAAGCTAAGCACGAAGAATTTCGGACTTTGACAATATTGACACGCCATTTCCTATCAATATCGCACGCGCATAATTATATTGCTGTCCCGCTCGCAGAGTGGCGTTGCCCACTCAGTCAATGCATCCTTACTTTAGTTTTACAATAAATTTGGCGGAATACATGTTCAGCATAATTATTTTCGTGTGACTAATAACTACACTTTGAGACTGTGATCCTCCAGAGACAAACATATTTGTTAATTCGGAAAAACATGTTGTTTGTACACTATGAACCTTTATTACCTTTTATCTTGACGCTTAGAGACCTTATACATACATCTCTAACAAATCTCGATTGTTATTAGTTTAGTTTCTTAGTCTTATTTTTGACATGTAACACTACATTTAATTAATGATACTTTGATTATTGTATTATTTTTAATTGATGTACTTAGATAGATTTTGACTTGTAAAAGTGCCCTTGAGGCCTATTTACAGAATAAATGTTTTGATTTTGATTTTGAATGGTATAATAATTCTTAGAAACATTCTCTATTAAAGTCCAGAATAGGATTTTGTGAACGACAGGCCATATAATGAAGGCAGAAGAAATATGACATATACACAAAAATATCAGATGAAACTGTGGACGACATCCCAGTGACATGGGTCACTCTGGCCTGGTAGGTATTTACTAATGCTTACTGTGATGTCGCCTTCGCCTGAGGGGTACAGTATCTTATATACTGATCTTCAATCACCTACAGTTTTTACAGTGTTCGCAAATTAATTTCTTCAAAACAAAAGCTTTATATTAAAACAAACAATGGCATTGTGTTGTCGCTGCGAGATAATTTTCCTTTTAACCGACTTCAAATAAAGGAGATTTTGAATTCGACGCTATGCTTTTTTATGTTTGTAACGCAATTACTTCGCCATTTATGAACAGATTTGGAAAATTATTTATTTGTTTGAAAGCATATGCTTCCAGATTGGTCCCGTTGTTATCAAAGTTCACTTCTGATGTTGGAAACCATGAGGAATTGGGGGAACTCAAAAATTCAAGGGAAACAAATAGCGATTTTAGTATTTTCGGTAACAAGCATTAGCATTCAGAAAGTAGAATTCGGTGAAAAGAAATTGATGAAGAAGACAACGGATGGTCACCCAAAACCCCGAGTGTTTCATTGGTAGCGCTAAGATATTTCGATCAAGACAGGCACGTATCCAGACTTTTGGTTCGGGGGGGGGACAAACATTGAAATAACCATGTGAACTGTGTAAAAATCGCTGTAATCACTGATAAACAGACGGCTAAAAACGTTTTCGGGAGGGGATAAATCTCAACTATCCCCCCCCCCCCTCTGGATACGTGCCTGGATCAAGATACTGACGCGACTGTGACGAAGCCAATTTAAATGGTCCTGATGGAATGTTACCATCAACCTGATCTGGTAATCGAAGCCGAAGATAGGCAACGGAACTCCATAATAAAGCAGTGTAGCTTAGCAGTGTTGGAGCTTATTGGACTTTTCATGAGATGCACTCTGATAATAACTCACTAAAAAGATAAATAGTTGTTATTGATTAATGTCGGTATTGTAATTTTTGTAGTCGGTGCCATTTTGTCAACTTTACGCCATTTCTTTTAATGGCACCGACTTCAAAAATTACAATACCGACATTGTTCAATACTATTCCTACAATAAAGTTACCAAACGTTCATTATATATTCTATGGTTCTTACCAAAAGATTTAAAATAAATTACTCGCACGCGCTGAACAGTTATTTTTTTTCCACACTTACCTATGTAGTTCATTTTAAATCGATTGGTTGAGACGATACAAAGCCTTTGTTATAAAAAGTGGACAGTCTCACTTAAATTCTAAATAGATAGGTACTTAGTATCAAGTTAACCAACTGATACATATTGCAGCAAATAGGTCCACACCCCATCACAAAGAGGGAAGTGCAAAAGAACATGTATACCCTGCCCTCATCAGGAACTGCATAATTGAAAGGCGTAGACTCCGGAAAGTATGGCACAACACCCACTACCCGAGGGACAAGACTGCTTTAAACAAAGCCTCACAGCGACTAAAAGCTCTAATCAAAGAATGGGAGAATGAGAGCTTGCAATCACATCTCTCAAAACTAACACATACTAGTGACACTAATTATTCGTTGTGGAAGGCTACTAAAAATCTAAAGCGCCCCAAACAACAGGCTACCCCATTAAAAACACAAATGGGAACTTGGGCTCGCTCCGACAACGAAAAAGCTAACACGTATGCCAAACACCTACATAAGGTTTTCGAACCATCTCCTAGCAACAACCAACATCTAGACAAGGAAATAGTTAAATACCTCAGGTCTCCAAATCAAATGTGCCTACCACTGAAACATGTGTCACTGAATGAACTAAAGCGGGAAATCCAAAAACTTCAAGAAGGTAAATGCCCTGGTTATGATCTTATTGACGCTACACTCTTGAAACATCTCCCAAAAAAAGGATTACTGCTCATACTTGCTATTTTGAACGCATGTCTAAGATTGTCCTCCTACCCAAGCCAGTGGAAAATAGCCCAAGTAATAATGATACTGAAACCAGGTAAACCAGCTCAAGAAGTGGCGTCATATAGACCCATAAGCCTCCTCCCAGTAGTTGGAAAGTTACTGGAAAAGATCATACTAAATAGAATGCGAGAACATCTAGTAGAGATAATTCCATCTCACCAGTTTGGCTTTAGAGAGGGCCACGGTACCATCGAGCAAGTGCATCGGCTGGTTGATCACATTGGTCGAGCGCTGGAAAATAAACAATATTGTTGTGCAGCCTTCCTAGACATTAGCCAAGCCTTCGACAAGGTATGGCATAATGGGTTACTCTTCAAAATTAAAAAAACGCTACCACACTCTTTTTTTCTTATATTAAAATCTTATGTAGAAAATAGATGCTACGAAGTTAAATATAACTCTGACACATCAGAAATGTACAAAATAAAGTCAGGAGTACCACAGGGAAGTGTACTGGGACCCGTACTCTATCTAATATTCACTGCAGACCTTCCCACTCATGCTTATACCACTACAGCGACATATGCAGATGATACCGCAATTCTTTCAACACATGAGAATCCCGACACCGCATCTGAAAGGATCCAATCACACCTGACTCTGATAGAAGCATGGTTTGAGCAATGGCGTATTAAAGCTAATACAAACAAGTCAGTCCAAGTAACCTTCACACTCAGAAAAAAAACATGCCCACCTGTGAAACTATATAACACAGAGATCCCACAATCAGAGGACGCCAAATATTTAGGCATTCATCTTGACCGTCGTCTCACTTGGCGCAAACACATATGGACCAAAAGGAAACAGTTGGACTGTAAACTCCGAAGCATGTACTGGCTCATCGGACGTAAGTCACAGCTGACAGACGACAGTAAAATGGCTATCTATAAAGCTATACTGAAGCCTGTATGGACATACGGCATACAGCTATGGGGCACAAGCAGCCACAGTAATATCGAAATACTCGAAAGGTTTCAAAGCAAAACAATGAGAGCTATGTTCAATATTCCATCGTACGTAAGCAATAAATATGTGAACTTAGATCTTAAATTGCGCACAGTGAGGGAAGAAATAGAGTCATACAGCAAGAATTATCAAAGCAGACTGGATCAACATACTAACCAGCTAGCTGCCGAGCTGCAGGGAGTGGGCAGTCTAAGATACTCTCGCCTCAAGAGAAATAGTATACCAGACCTAGCGACAAGATTCGCAGACAAAAGATGAGAATGGCTCCAGTGGGAGCACATCTCGACGGAAGACATACCTACTGATGAAAATCTGACAACATATTGGATTATTGTTTCGAAGAAACAGATTGCTAAGTAGCAGGATAAATAAAAAAAAAAAAAAAAAAAAAAAAGTATCAAGTTAGGGAACATACACAAACTACGTGACCCGTTTAGGGGTGGGAGGGGGGTCGTCAAAGTACCACTCTTGGTCACCGGGGGGGGGGGTCGGTTTCTTGTCACGTAGCCGGTAGAATACTTTTGAGAAACATTCTAATTGAAGCGGACTCACGCGCCACGGTTTAACCCCATCACTAAAACTTGTCCAGTTTCGCCACATCACTAATTGTACTGTTTCTTCTTGATATATTTTTTACTAAATACAATTAGAATTGAATAGCTACGCTATACCACGCTTGTACTCTCGAAGTATGCATTTTTAGGGGCCGTATGAGAAAATACAAAGAAAAGCCATTATTTTTTCAACTTTCCGCATAATTTTTCTTATAAAATATACTACGTGAAAACTAGGGGGGAGGGGGGGGGGGGGTCTTGGCATATACTACGCTTGGTCACCTAGGAGGGGAGGGGGGTAAAAAACGCAAAAAAAATTGGTCACGTAGTTTGTATATGTTCCCTTATACAATATACGATACGAGTGACAAGAGACAGGTGAGTTGTGAGTGAGCAACAGACAATGGCCCGCAATACTCAAGCAAGCCTGATAACGTCACTCAAAGATGTTGTTTGAGAACTTTACGGCATTGCTCTAAGAACTATAATTGCATGAAGCGAACGTCACTAAATAATTTAATGGAAAGATACGTCCTTATCTAGTTGACAGAAGAGCTGTTATTGAGTGACAACAATTGTTAAGGTGCGAACAAATGCGTATGTACGTGCACCTTGTTATGTTAAAACACTTTTATGTCTATAGGAGGAAAATATGTGTATCCAATTATAGTTAATACAATTTCGTACGAAGGAAATGGCTCTATTATCGATTTATTGGCGAACTGTTCTCCGTATACACATATTCTTGACTAGAATCATTGTAAAATAAGCGTGTGAGTAGTTACAGATCTGTCCGTGAATTAAATTTAAAATGTAACAGTTTTGGCGAAAAGCTTAGGTTAAGTTTCATAACCTTCAAAATTGCGAGACTTAAGTGGCAGTGGGCAGGGCACATTGTTCGCAGGACTGACGGTCGATGGGGCCAGAAACTGCTTGAGTGGCGTCCACGCACCGGAAGACGAGCTGTCGGCTGAAATGATGATGATGATGATGATGAAGTTTCATAAAAAAAGCCTGTTTCTTTATTCATTGTTGTGTCATTCTACATGTCGAGATTACTAAATCCTGTGTTATAAGTATCAGCTTTCTTCCTTTTGTCTACATACTTATATAGGTAATAGGAAAATAAGAAATATTTATTCGAGACAAAGACAACAATTAACACAGCAAAATAGAAAATAAAAATAAACAAAAAACTAAAAAGTTGTGTTATCTCGAAACGGTACCATCTCAGCATAATGCGGGCAATCGCCAGCGCTGGTCTTCCGTCGAGTGATTTCACGGTATGTAACCGTAGAAAACAAATAAAAAAAAAAAAAGAATGATTAACATGAAAAAGAAAGAAACAGATTTTAAAAACAAAGTTTGACATTTTAAAAAACTATGTTGTTATCAAAAGGAGTTCAGCACTGGAATGAGGGCTACCATGAATTCGCCGCTAGAGGCGCTAGAGTTGTCTTTTCTAGCAGCGTGAGGTCTCCGAAATGTCAAATGTCACTCTTTGTGGTTGCGCTACGCGGGTTAATATCTAATTGGAACAATATGGTGACTATTTTGCAATACCTGAGCTTGATTATGGCAAATATGAGTTACGGATCAATGAATGTCAGTGCTTTGAGACATTTTTGTCTTTCGGAAACTTATGTCCTCCTTTTTTCCGAACATAACGGGACTGCGCTACAATGCGGTATGTTAATTTTATAAAGGTATTAAATAAATTTCAACTTACTTAACTTATATTATAGCATACAACCTACTTTAAATTAATTATATTGTTATAGCAATTAATTTAATTTTATAACCCTTATTTAGTGTGAAACCAACTCACTGACTACGGGTGGGCTTAAAATCAGCTTAGCGCTGTGCTCACACCGATTTTTCAACATCTTATTTTTAATACCCATACTTGCTATAGATTGAACATTGTAAAATTTTGGGAAATAAACCTTTCTATATTTGTATTTTGTATTTATATGATTTAAATTTAAACTTCGTTTTCATGCCCATAATAACCAATAACAATTTTTGACAGCTGTACCTTACACGACAGTGGCGCCAACTGGAGAGCACAAAAACGGTATCCCTCATTAAGGAAACAAACTAGCTGTTTAAAGTAACGACTCAATAAAACTTCTTACTTTGTTTGTAAACGATTTGATGGCTTCCTCATTCTCGGTATAAATATGTTAGATCAGTGAAACTATTATACTTAACTGTTTTTTAACAATCATGAATAGATGCTGTGTATCTATGGATAATTTCACATATTTAAAACTAGGGTGTAACAAAACTAGTGAGGATCCGTTTTAGGGCATACACAAAACAATTTTCTTGCACTTTTTCCTAATCAGAACACGATACCGAATATATAGGGTGCCCAGTAAATAATCGACAAGCTTCTAACCACCGATAGAGCACCTGAGGCTGGTCCAGAAAAAGGACTTTCAGGTTTAGTAAAAGGCCCTTGGTTTTTGAGATAATCGAACTTTTGCATTTTCTTAATAATTGGCCTGAGTCAACGAAAAAAAGTTGTTAATGAAAAACAGAGATAACTCTAATGCCTATCTGTTAGCAAGACTATTAGAGAATATTTAGCAATAAAAACAACGAGAATATCTCTTCATTTATGGCCTCGACAGTCATTAAAATCAAAGAAGGTACCAATTATAATAAATGGAAAAAACCGATTATCTCGAAAACCAAGGGACTTTTACTAAACATGAAAGTCCATTTTCTGAACCAGCCTCAGATGCTCTATCGGTGGTTAGAAGCTTGTCCATTATTTACTGGACACCCTATATATTCGGTATCGTGTTCTGATTAGGAAAAAGTAGAAGAATTTTTTTCTGCCGCAATTAATTTTTGGCCTTTATATGGACAGTTGGCTGACTCGGACAACCTGCCCTATAGAAAAAAAAAATTTTTTTTCGCGTCAAAAAAGATTTTCTTCTACTTTTTCCTAATCAAAACACGATACCGAATATGCCCTTAAACGGATCCTCACTTGTTTTGTTACAACCTGTGTATGCATAGTAAAACAAGTTTTTGTCTTCATGTATATGTATACTATCCCAATGAAGCTATCCGTAGCAGAACTGGGGTCACCGACATAGCCTTCAAAATTGCGAGACTTAAGTGGCAGTGGGCAGGGCACATTGCTCGCAGGACTGACGGTCGATGGGGCCAGAAACTGCTTGAGTGGCGTCCGGAAGACGAGCTGTCGGTAGGCCTCCGACAAGGTGGAGTGATGACCTGGTGAAGGTCGCGGGAATCCGGTGGAAACGAACGGCACAGGACCGGTCTAAATGGCGAGCCTTTGTGGAAAGACGTCCACTGCTGAACATAGGCCGTTCAGCAGTGGACGTCTTTCGGCTGAAATGATGATGATGATGATGATATATGTATACATAACCTCCAACTACGTACAGCTGTTACGAATATAGGGGTCATATTATTGATATCATACTAAGTACCAATAGTACCATAGTAAGTAGATATTTGCGACACATATCCGTGAACCTTATCATAACGAGATAAGGACTAATAGTGTAGTGTGCTATCTGTACGGTCAACAAGATGTTTAGCACCTTATACCTTTGTAATAAGACGGGAATCGTATGTAATATTGTTGTAGACTGTAGAGTGCAAATCGTTTAGTGAACAGGCGACCCGCGACACGACGACATCCGACCTCTGAATCTATCGATATAGGTCGGTGCTAAACAAGTGTGCCGTGCAAGACTTACAAGTTTCGATTTTTTTTTTTTAATTTATTTAAGACAATCATTTGACGACCGGTTTAGCCTAGTGGGTAGTGCACCTGCCTGTGTAGCTGACGGTCCTGGGTTCGAATCCCGGTCAGGGCAAATATTTGTGTGATGAGCATGAATATTTGTTTCTGAGTCTTGGATGTTTTCTATGTGTTTAAGTATTTATATCTATTAAATATATCGTCGTCTAGTACCCATAACACAAGCCATCTTGAGCTTACTGTGGGGCTAGTTCGATTTGTGTAAGATTGTCCTCTAATATTTATTTATTTATTTATTTATTATTTATTTTATTTAATCATTAGGAACAATTGTTGTGTACATATGAGCCACTATTTAAAACCTTTAACGGTTTAAATAATAGTTGGCGATATCGCGCGGTTCATGCCGCGTTATAACTTAATTTAATTTAACATTTTCAGTTAGAATTATAAGTTAATAATTAGGTACGAGTAACATAATATTTTTTAAGTAGCTATCCCAAAGTCAAGTAATATTTTTTAAGTAATTTTTTACATTTATTCTGGTTAAAACCGGTATTCGTGAGGTCATGCAATAAGTCCTTAGGTAGGTTATTAAGAATGGCTGGAAGTAAGGAATCCATAGTTCTTTTACCATAAGTGTTAGTATTGCATGGCAACACGTATGATGGTAAATAATCTAGGGTACGTAATTTACTAGGCCGTGTTTTTCTTTCTAGTTAGTTTTTAGTAGATTTTAACTCGTTGCTGCAAGATTCAAAATGTATATGTTAACCTCCTGGACATAAGTGCCGTTTTGTGATAGCCGTTGCCTTTGCAAAGGCTTTGTTGTGATGTTTTTTTAATTAGAAGGGGAGTTGTATGGATTTCGGTATCAAAGAAAAACGTACGTTGAAGGAAATTAAAACCCAAGCCTTTTTGAATCACTGTCTTGGACATTTTTTTTTATACAACGCCGGTGGCAAACAAGCGTACGGTCCACCTGATGGTAAGCGGCCACCGCAGCCTATAGACGCCCGCAACTTCAAAGGAGTCACGTACGCGTTGCCGACCCTTTATGAAATTTGAGAATTCACTGTGTTGACAGCAGATATTGTGTGTAGTAATGTTCAAATTAGAAATGATTAGAGGAACGAAATCTATCTCGTCTTTAGACGCGATAAACCCGTGAATAATTGACCCGCAGAATCGTAGATACCTCCCGCATGTGGTTGCTCAAATGCTAATTCACTTTGAAACGAAACGAAATCATTATATTTAAGGTCTTACTATACTTACCGATATTTCGGCGCAATTTATCGGGTACGTACTCCGAGTGGTGTTTGCCGAGAAGATTGAAAATCGAAATAAGTAGTATTTATCTCAATCTAATATATATTTATTCCTATTTACAAGACTAAACTTCATATTTAAATACCGCATTTGTTCCGCTTAACGAGCCTTTACGCATAGACATAGACATAGAAATATTTTATTTGACATCACAAGGCATGACATAACAGTAGCAGTTACATGTACAAATATCTTAAAATTAAACTTAACATGTTAACATAGAATAACCATACGGACATAATTATGTGATGCTAAAAAGGGGCTTGCCTCAGCATATTTTTGCAACATTGGAACAAGTTTGGTAGTACAACGTTATGCTTATAAATATGTTTTTATCGATGTATACCGTAACCATTTCTTTTTTTTTACTCCTGGCAACATCTTATCTGTCAGTTTACTTTGCATAATTGTGGACTTAGTTTATTTTAACTAATAGGAACTTTTGTCGCTTGGAGTTGCTTTTCTATGTCACTTTATAGTTTTGTAACATAATATCATCATATATCATTATTATTTTTAAAGGCCTCGCCACATTCAACGCGGTAGCGGCGCGGTCGCAGTTTGCGCGCGCCCCGCGCTGAGGGGCTACCGCGAACTGAAAACGAACGAAGTTCGAATATCTCCCTCTCTGTGGAACGTATTAGCAAGTGCGACAGAGAGGGAGATATTCGAATTTCGTTCGTTTTCAGTTCGCGGTAGCCCCTCTGATCTGAATGCACGGAACGTAGCAACAACGCGCAGTTCGAGCGCGGGCCGGTGTGACATAGCTCATAACGTTCCGTGCATTCAGATCAGCGCGGGGCCGCGCGCAAACTGCGACCGCGCCGCTACCGCGTTGAATGTGGCGAGGCCTTAAACGTTACTAGTGTAAACTTTATAGCAGGTGACTGTGCCCAATCTCGTATGTATGTATGTATGTATTTAAAATTCTTTATAGTACTTACATAAGTAAAATACAACACAAATTACAAGAACGGTTGACTAATGTATACAGGGTGTAACAAAACTAGCGAGGATCCGTTTAAGGGCATATTCGGTATCGTGTTCTGATTAGGAAAAAGTAGAAGATTTTTTTTTTGTAGCAATAAATTTTTGGCCTCTGTATGGACAGTTCGCTGATTTGGACGACCTAACCCATAGAAAAAAAAAATGCGTCAAAAAACATTTTCTTCTACTTTATCCTAATCAGAACACGATACCGGATATGCCCTTAAACGGATCATACTCATACTCATACTCTTTATAGATAATATTGTTAAATATTACAAAATCAAAATCAAAACATTTATTCTGCAAATAGGCCTCAAGGGCACTTTTACAAGTCAAAATCTATCTAGGTACTTCAAATAAAAATAATAGAATAATCAAAGTATCATTAATTAAATGTAGTGTTACATGTCAAAAATAAGACTAAGAAACTAATAACAATCGAGATTTGTTAGAGATGTATAAGGTCTCTAAGCGTCAAGATAACAAGATACATGTCACATTACAATTTTGCACAATATATATAAAGTAACATTATCTTAGTACAATCATTATTAGATACAGTATGAACAAATTGTTGTTAATTATCCTCACTAGTGTTGTTACACCCTGTATGTACAAAGGCGATGCTGTTTCAATGTAGTCACTTGTTATCTTATAACGACTCAGCTGTGCTATCAACGATCATAAAATTGAAACAGGGGGATAAACAACGCTCTCTTTCATCATCAATCAACGATCTTGATCTATCTTTATAGCCTCAACTACAAATACAAACATTTATTCTGCAAATAGGCCTCAAGGGCACTTTTACATGTCAAAATATTAATTTGCAATTTAAGGAAGTCTGACTATAATAAGTAATACATTTTTCATGTCAAAATATTAATTTACAATTCAAGAAAGAATAATAATTTCGAGTTTACAATTATAACAAAATTAATGTCATACAGTGAGTATAAACTTACAAAGTTAACTATTACAAATATTACAACATCAGTAAAGTTAGAGATGTATAAGGTCTCAAGATTAAACAAGAAGTATAATGAAATTAATATAATATCCCAGAGATGTACATGGTCTCTGAGCGTCAAAATTAAGATTAATATTGTTAGCGAAGTATATGGTCTCGAAGTCACTGATAATAAAAACGAATCCACAACAGGATGATGTCTCTCGTCAATCCCCTATAAAAAGACACTAGTATTAGTAGTAGTAACTCTCGCTACAAATAACGAACGTTATGTGAAAGTTAAGGAAATCAGATTGCAATTTAAACTTATTGATGACTCCAGTTTTACTCTATACCTGGATCCCTAACTGATAAAATAGTTAATCAGAAATAGTCCTTAACAATCCGGGCCCGGTAAGGACAAATCAAGAAAATGTTAAATTTTGGAATGAGAATCACCCTGTTGGGATCCCGCGGTGGACGTCCCCGCCCGCGGGAACGCCAGTGTGATTTGGACGCCGTAAGCGCAGCGTTCCATCTCTCGATGACGTAATCACAGTTTATGAGTTAAAATCGTCACACACGAGTCACGTCACTGCGTTTACGGCTCCTCCCTGCGTTTTGAGTTGCTTTGTTGTCAAACCTTCAAAATATAATAAGGAAAACAAGGAGCAGAGAGGCTATAGCGAACTTCGTATCATGCTGTCCCTTTCACTCATACAGTGCATAACATGAGAGTGAAAGGTACGGCATAATACGAAGTTGGGATTTCGGAGTTAGGAGTACAGGCTCAGGATGTTATTTGTACAATAAACTAAAGTTTACTTTAGGAATGCACTTAACGTCTAAAAGCTAAACGCTCCTAACTCCGTTTATTCAGCTTTAGTATTTTGGCTCGCTTCACGGCTATTTCAGACGCATATTTACAAAGTTTGGGAATCGCATTCCGATGTGAACCGCTATAATGAACAGACATAATGTATAAATTGGAATAAATGTAGGTGTTAAATGAAATATTTTGAACCAATGTTATATGTGCATGATAAAAGTAAAAAAAAATATGTAAGATGACTTGCTAGATGAAACGTGACTTTGTTGCTTGGCCAAATAAAGAAACTTGAAACTTGTGAGTCTGTGCCTTTACCATAGTTTACATGACCGTACTCGCTAGCAACTGCGTAAAAAATTGTATCGGCAAAAGTACAGCGCCTCTGGCGGTTACGCAATAGAACTAAGAATCGGCATACTAAATCGTTTACGCAGTCGCTAGCGAGTACGGTCATGCAAACTCATGGTAAAGGCACTGGAGTACATTACGTTGTTTTCGCTGTTGAGTTAAATTTAACTGACAGACCGAGCAAAGTGATCGAAGCTTGTCCGTTTTCAACTTGGTTAAAAATGCTTCCTCATGTCCGGATAACCGGCTGTCCACCTCTGTAATAGGTCGCATTTCTCAACCGATTCTCGTTAAATTTTGTGAGCACTTTCGATAAGTATAGAATTATTTTTGTGCTCGTTCTGTTTTTTGGAATTTTTTCATGATGGCGGAGCCAACCACCCTGGCTCCGACATCACGAAAAATTCCAAAAAACAGAATATCACTACATAGTATAAAACAAAGTCGCTTTCTCTGTCCCTATGTCCCTATATCCCTATAACCCTATGTATGCTTAAATCTTTAAAACTACGCAACGGATTTTGATGCGGTTTTTTTTAATAGATAGTGACTCAAGGGGAAAGTTTATATGTATTATACATGCATCAGCATAGCACCCGTGCAAAGCCGGGGCGGGTCGCTAGTACATAATAATTTACGTTTCGTACACTGACACCCCAGAGATAAGTCGCAAATTAGATTTTTATTGTTAGTTGGGTCTGTTCAACATTGGGAACCACTGCACAATACTATAGGATGTCAGTGTATGGTAAAGTTTCCCATGCACGCAGTCGTCACGAGCAACACGTGCGCCGGTCACATTCCCACGCACGCGCACAAGTGGCAGATAGCGCTCGTCCGGCGCGCGCGCAGTCTTGCCTGATTATCGCATGCAGCTAAACGGTTCTTGTTTATAATCTTCACCCTTGGGTTAGATAGGCTGGGAAAGAGTAAACCCATTAAAAAACGCCCAAGTTATAGTCGGTCTTGCCCAGGGACCGATACCGGTATTTTTAAAAAACCCTGAATTAGCCCAATATTTTGGATTATTTTTTGCTCTTTACGTAGGGCTGAATCATATGTATTTAGGTAACAACGTCGTATTATTAGATTGTCCCATTAAAAACGAAATAATGAACCGGTAACCATAATAATGCCGGTATTTTTCTATGGAGAAAATACCGGTATCCGATCCCTGGTCTTGCCTCGTAACTATGCCGCACCGGATATCAGATTTCACAGTTGGGTCATACTTAGTTAAAAAACAAAATTTGTCCCTCCTGTGGTCAATAGTTAACGGCTTATGTGCATGTTAGCTATGTTTTTATTACAGGGATTTATAGAAACGGAGATACAGTTTATGAGGGTTACTGGGCCGATCCAAAATTAAGCTTTGTAGCCCTTAACTTTTGGTATGTCCACAGAAAAGACGCGAACCAAAATCCGCGTATGACCCAGTTACATTTATTCATTGCAACCATGGTATTTACAAGATGTTCTTAAATCTAACCAGTGCGAACATGGACCCTACTATGGTGTAGCAATAGTAACAATTTAAACTAACCTAAGCTTAAAAAAAATAATCTAATAATATATATACGTCTTAGACACACGAATATATCTAATAATAATCTATAATTCTTTTTTTTTGTCGAACCTGACTGTGGCTTTATAGGCCGGGCCCAATAAAGCGATAGGAGTGCGCGAGAGTAGCCAGGGGAAAACCTCCGACACGACCACGCGTGTGGTTTGGAACACTGGAAAACTCTAAGAGTTTGCGCTCCAGTGAGATTGGTTGTACGGTTTCAACCGAATCTGAGGTGTGAGTGGAATCGAGCTACTGGCAATTTTGTCGCTGGTTCACTAAAACTAGCCTAGCTGCAAAGAGTCCAGCAAGAAACTCAGCTAGGCCCGACCTGGGTCGGACTGACTCTACCCGGTGTGCGGCGGTACCGGGACGAATAGGGACTATATGCGTCAGTGTTGTCGCGATCGCGGACCGGCGGATCGGTGGACGTCCCCGCCGGCGGGAATGCCTAAGTGTACGCGTCGTGTCAGAGTTGAACGCCGTAAGCGCAGCGTTCCATCTTTCGATGGACGCTGTGATTACGTCGTCCGGGTGCGTGTGTGCCTAGAACGCCGGGCCGTGCGGCCCCTAATCAGCACTTATTCTTGAGGAATAAAGCTCAAAGTTGCTCACTCGTGACCCTTATTATATACAATCCGCATAGAGTGCACGAATGATCAGTTAAACTGTGTTGACGATGGTACGAGCCGGGTTCGATCCATTTAAGCACTTATTCTCGCGGTATAAAGTTCAAAGCTGCTCACATATTTCAGAGCTGGACATACAAGGGGACAACATATAAAGAAACGGAACTGCAGAAAGTTTCAGCGTTTATATTTTTAACGCGAGGGTCACCTCAATCAACCCGACCGTTTAAAATTGTTCTCTTTTCAACGGATAAAATATTTCCAGTATTTTGGCATGACTAACACGTCGGCTACCGGTCCCTAGGATTCCAGAGATCATAACAAAATAATGGTATTGTTTATTTTTTTCGCCGGGAGACGACGGTTTTAAAATTGGTGTATAAATCGGTTAAAATCGTGCGGTATGCGAGGTTAAGTAACGTCAGCCCAGGTCAGTTATCGGATGGGTGACCGCTTTGAGCGTTATAAACTGAGCGCTCCCGTGCTTTGGAAGGCACGTTAAGCCGTTGATCCCTGCTGTCTATGATAGCAGTAGTTAAGCCAAGTTAGAGGCCTTCGGGCGGCTCGAGAACTTCTAACAGTCAATTTGCCCACTCACTTGACAAGCCTAATTCCAATAAGGTCCGTTTCTCCCTCGGGTTGGAAGGACAGATGGCAGTCGTAAAAAAAACTAGTGCCTACGCCAAGTCTTGGGATTAGGTAGCGGACCCCGGGCATCCTTTAGAATGCAACTGTACGATGATATAAATCGGTTAAAAATTAAAATAGTTGGAGATAAATCTGAGAGCAGGCGGGCTAGCAGTCTGCTGTCAAGTCGTATCTCGTGCGACTCAACGATTCCCATAGACACCAGTGACGTCACTGTCGACGACAAACTCATACTTACGTCCGCATACCATGGATAGGCTGATGCCATAGGTCGTGTCACACTAACTGACGTACCGGATTGCCATACCTGGCGCAGTAATTTTATCATGGCGATTCTTGTCTCGTTTAAAGCGTGCGAATTAGAAAGAGGAGGGTATATATCTAAGTACTCGCGGCGTGTCGTAGCGGCAGTTGTGCTGGCCCCGCAGAATAGATAACTGCATTTCTCTGACAAAGAAAGTTATAGTCGATGACAAAAGATTATGTCGCACTAAACTAGAGCGACAAAAGAGATACACGAACGGCTTCATTTTTGGTTCCCCGTTATAGAGCCTAAAGCCCGGTTGTGCCTCTATCACAAATAGATAATGTTGTGGTACGGTAGTAGTTCCAATTTCCCGGGAAATCCCGGGAAGGTAATGCAAGCCTTAATCACAATCAACGGTTGACTTCGGCACGATTGCTTATTGCCGACGTTGAGAATGCTCCGAGTAATTCACGAACAACATACATTAAAACTTCCACGTACAGCCAGTAGCAGTTACGCAGCAAACAAAGCTCAATATGAGCCTTAATCTCTAGAAAATAGGGCATAAGTAGAGGGGAAGTTCGACAAGTAAATACTTGATGTTGACTGTACAGTACTTGACGGAATCCGTCTCGTCATCCGTGAATATTAGGCTACGTGTAGCATATTATCTAATAGTTTTTACCAAAATTCGTATCGTCCCATCCCTTTCAGTCTCGTGTTATTCACTATATGGGTGAAAGGGATGGCACGATACGAAGTTCGGATTTCGAAGTTCCTAGTAGCCCCTCTGGCACCTATTGGGTCATACACAGATTTAGGTTCGCGTCTTTCCTGTGAACATATCAAAAGTGAATGACTACAAAACTATAATTTTGGATTGGACTTAGTCTTGTTGAATGCTCATATTAGACTTCTTTATTCTTTATTCCATTGTAGTCATGTTCATAATACATTAAGGTGTTACAAGACAAGTATGGTAGGTACAAGACACCCAATCCCCCCACGAACCCTTCACGGCGCGGCGCTCAATTCGGTTTTCGGTTGGGGCTGTCAACGGAGACTGCGATTCTTAGTTTGAAGCACTCTGTCAAACACTACACAGATATATATGCCTGTTTTTTTAGACCTTTCTAAGGCGTTTGATATCGTCAGCCTGTGGGTTCGCTATGCCCAAAAATCATACAATACTCTGAGGGTACAGTACAGCAACGCTTTCAGAATGTTGTTTGGTATGCCTAGATTTTGCAGCGCCTCCACTATGTTTGCTGAGCACGCACCGATGGATTTGCAGCAAGCATGCGCAAGAAGGCAGCATCTTTCCTAATTCGGACGAGGAAGAGCCCAGGCAGCATTCTGAAAATAATTGCTGACAATGTTTGTTGCCCCTCTTTTAGTTTATAAAAAACATAACATACATATACATATGCCGTTAACGAATGACCACAGGACGACTTTAGTTTTTTTCATCTCTGTATGACCCTATAAGCCTCTATTATACGTTGACAATTGTCTTTGTCACCTAAAAATGTGATAGTCCATATTGAAAGAGACCTTATGGCGGCAGGCACTAGCGCCTTTATTGGTTGTTCGAATACAATAGTTCAATCTTTCAATATTGTAAATGCAAGTTTAGAATAGTCAAGTGTCTTGTAGCTTTGTGAAACGGGACATAGCAGTAGACTGAAATAAGCTGATGGCGACATTGAGCTAGGACGCATCTTTTCATAATTTCCGTTGTCTGTTATCTTTAATGATGTTGTTTTTGCGGAAATGCGTGTGGGTTTATCGAATTCTTCTAATCTATAGGTCAAAAGACAAAGTGTACAGATAGTCTGACAGTGAATATAAAAACGGCTGATTAAATTCGTAAGTCTGATTATACCCGGGTATCGGGAGGGAAGGCATCTTAAAAAACAATACCTACTCTTATAATATTTAGAAGATCTGAAGTGGGAAACAATAGCATAAATACTACCAGATAGCGTATTGTTCAGTTTTAACGATAACAGACACCATCTATTCGATACGGCCTATCTATTAGAAAAACATGTTTATAATCTTTGTTTTTAAATTTTGGCCGATCCACTTAAAGAAAACAATGCTATTGTTGGGTTAACCGCAAAAAAACACTAATAGAGACCATATACATCTCTAACAATATTAAATTAATTTTAATTTTGACGCTCAGAGACCATGTACATCTCTGGGATATTATATTAATTTCATTATACTCCTTGTTTAATCTTGAGACCTTATACATCTCTAACTTTACTGATGTTGTAATATTTGTAATCGATAACTTTGCAAGTTTATCTTCACTGTATGACATTAATTTTGTTATAATTGTAAACTCGAAATGATTATTCCTTCTTGAACTTGGCTGTAAATTAATATTTTGACATGAAAAATGTATTACTTATAGTCAGACTTTCTGAAATTGTAAATTAATATTTTGACATGTAAAAGTGCCCTTGTAGTTTGCAGAATAAATGTTTGATTTTGATTTTGAATGACCACGTTGCAAAAGTCGTAACAACCGCCTTGAATGTTCAATTGATTATCGACTATCTCCGTAAGCAAAATAGAGTTGTGTGATAAATAACTTCACGATGAAAAAATCACGGTGATCCCCGCCGTTAAAAAGTAACAGTGTGACTTGTCACAGAGTAACAACGTTACAAAATAACGTTACACCAACACGAGAGTGAAAGGGGCGGCAGGATCGGATCGGATACCGGTATTTTCTCCATAGAAAAATACCGGTATTATTACGGTCACCGGTTCATTATTTCGTTTTTAATGGGACGATCTAATAATACGACATTGTTACCTAAATACATGATTCAGCCCTACGTAAGGAGCAAAAAATAATCCAAAATATTGGGCTAATTCAGGGTTTTTTAAAAATACCGGTATCGGTCCCTGGTTCGGATTTCGAAGTTCGGAGTAGGCCCTCAGGTATATTTGGCCATGCGTGTATAACGTCACATTTCTATTAAAGCAATTTAAACCTTTGGCAAAGGCCCTAGAGTTGATAATCCGGTAGTGTTAATGCACATGCAGTCTTTATTTACGAAGTATGCAAATCTTTTATGAGGGAGGATAATATGGTAGCAAACCGCACAATAGGACAATGAATTGGACACGAGAAAAACATAAACACTATACTAGAGATTTATAATCATATTTTCCTGCTCTCAACTCTCAGACATCTCAATTATATGTATAGGATTGTGTAGGTACATGTTGAAGGCTGTTAAGAGACTTTAGATTTAAGATGTACTTTTTGCACGCTGAAATTCAGCTAAATGTGTGATTCTTTTATATTATCACTACATAGTATAAAACAAAGTCGCTTTCTCTGTCCCTATATCCCTATATATGCTTAAATCTTTAAAACTACACAACGGATTTTGATGCGGTTTTTTTAATACATAGTGATTGAAGAGGAAGGTTTATGTGTATAATAACATCCATTAAATAGTGCACCCGTGGGAAGCCGGGGCGGGTCGCTAGTAATACATAAAACCTTTTGTTAACCACATTTAATGCAATAAAGAACTTACTTACTCACTAGAAAGTTTCCCAAACATCTCGAAACTTAACTAAGATAATATAAGTAGTGGTTTCAGTATTTATTTCCATGTTTGCACGTTCGAAGGGAAGGGAACATTGATTGGATGTATAAATTCGCAAGTGTATAGTCTAGCTAATGAGAGACTGAGATTTATTTAAAACTTTTTAAATGGCAACTATAATATCACGTCAAATGTGTCAAACGTCACTCAATTGCCGTGTCAATGGAGACAGACATTGCTTGATCCTTTGCACGGTCTTAGCGGAACAGCAATGGTGATTGTTCTAGAATTTTGTTGTTGTATTTGTTGATTTCCGGGAGAAAAAATGCCCTAAAACCTCTTCCTCGGAACTCTAACTTCAGTTGTCACAATCGCTTCAGCGGTATACAGTACTTTATCATGAGTTTCCATGACCGTACTCGCTAGCGACTGCGTAAACGATTTAGTATGCCGATTCTTAGTTCTATTGCGTAACCGCGTGAGGCGCTGTACTTTTTCCCATACAAATTTTTACGCAGTCGCTAGCGAGTACGGTCATGTAAACTCATGGTAAAGGCACTGGTACATTTCACTTTTACAATATAAGTATAAATAATTACACCGAATAAATAATTATAACGTTGTACAGTAAATTAGTTCGATTTCTAATTCTGCCTTGACCTATTGTAGTAGCTGCCATAGACAGAGGCCGAAGGATTTCGAAGCGAAACTTACCCGGCTAAGTGAACCATAAAGCCATAGCCAATTTCTCTGACCATAAAAGGCGTGGAAATTGTCAGTCGGCATCATAGCGCCTGTCCACAGTTAATATATAACGGTGGCAACAGTATTTTAATGTTCAGTCTATTGCAAAAATAGCTGTAGGGACAAGCTGCTCAAAAATATCGATCAGGCTAGGAAGGATTGGCCCAGCGCCGGCCCGAGCCCTCGATCAGGGTAGAGCGAAATCGGGCTTTGGCGCCCTTCGTTGAAACTTTTACCCAAAAGCGTTAGGGAAATATAATATTTTGTAATGAAACTTTTTTTCCATTTGCCATTTTGGCGCCCCCCTTGCCATCCGGCGCCTAGAGCGGCCGCTCCACACGCTCTACCCTAGATCCGGCGAAGTAATAACGGTATTTGAAGGCACCAAGGATGAAAAGTTATACGGTTAGAAGCAACCTTACGCACTTAACCGTAAAATTACATAAATATTATTGATCACTTTCTCCGAACATACAACTCTTGACCAGCGCTCGGAAACCGGTTTCGTCTTCATACAATTAACCGGTTAAAAATTTCGGTTAATTGCGTCTTACGATATTTTTAGATGAAGGCTAACAAAAACAAAAATAAAAATGGAGATATGAAAATTACTTTTAGGATATATTTAAAAAATAGTAAAAACCGGTTTCGAGCCCTGCTATGCTAGCACAACTTGCTGACAAATTGTATCTCGCGCGACTCAGCGATTCTTGTCTCGCTCGAACTGTGCGGGTTAGAAAGAGGAGGGTAGATTTTTCTCTACTCGCGTCGCGTCGCAGCGGTAGTTGTGCTAGCCCCCCTGCTCTTGACTGTATAAAGCAGTTAAAATACTGGTCAAGATGTGAGTATTGTTATAGTGAACGATGAAACCTGCTTATCTTCGCACGATGTTATTAGGGACCGGTCGCGAATCAGAACCAGTTACAGTTGTCAGTGAGACAGTGACACGTGCAACATGTTATAATAATATGTTGTTGGTAAACATGTTACAGATTACAGTGAGTTCAATGGAAAAAGTCTCTGTCAAACTTTTGTCACAAGCTTGCGAAATCGACTGCCATATTATGATATGATTATAACCTTCCAACCTAGAGGGAAAACTATATATTGTTAACCTCACACTGTTCCTTCACCGAAAAATTACAGTTAAATATCATATAACATTTCGTTGGTTTACAACCAAGTCACTAGCAAATCTATCACTGCTCTTAGAAACCTCGTATCTCAGTACTGAAACGATGCTGAGATACGAGCTTTACTTTAAGTAGGTATTTGTTACTTGGCGAGTTTTGTTTGTCACCCGACGATTTCAGATATGAGTTTCTTTTTTTAAACTCATTGGTACGAGCTGGAATCCGAACACACGACTCACAGATTTTTTAAATTATAAATCTACAAAATAACATAAAAAATAGCAGTAATCC
The DNA here is from genome assembly GCA_963556455.1 of Epiblema foenella. NCBI lineage: Eukaryota > Metazoa > Arthropoda > Insecta > Lepidoptera > Tortricidae > Epiblema > Epiblema foenella. The sequence continues at coordinate 20,763,856 of OY747108.1, forward strand.
CCACACTAGGTATAGACTATCTCGTGGAATCTAGATCTAAGGGAATTACCAGCTTACAACTAACGTAATATTTTGCTTTTTTGCTATGTTGTGCTACAGAGAGATAGGAAGTCACATGCCTTCCTGTTCGGCTTTTTTTTTTAACCTGACTGTGGCTTTATAGGCCGGGCCCAATAAAGCGATAGGAATGCGCGGTTGGAGAGTAGCCTGGGGAAAATCCAGGGGAAAACCTCCGGCACGACCACGCGTGTGGTTTGGAACACTGGAATACTCTAAGAGTTTGCGCTCCAGTGAGATTGGTTGAGCGGTTTCAACCGAATCTGAGGTGTGAGTGGAATCGAGCTACTTCCTGCTCGGCTACGTGGCTACTGGCTAACTATGGAATAGGTAAGATTGTATAAAGAAACATGTTTCGGAGAAACTAAACATCCGCGTTGCCAACTATTGTTGGTAATTCTGTTTGTTTACAATTATAGCATCGTCATGTTGAAGTTTGTTATTGACCTTGCTACTGTTTGAGCTGTTTCCTGTACTGTAATGTAACAAAATCAAAACATTTCTTATGCAAATAGGCCTCAATGGCACTTTTACAAGTTAAAATCTATCTATATCAAAGAAAAACAATACAACAATCAAAGTATCTTTAATTAAATGTAGTGGTAAATGTCAAAAATAAGACTAAGAAACAATCGAGATTTGATAGAGATGTATAAGGTCTCTAAGAGTCAAGATAAAAGGTAATAAGGTAATATCTATAAGCGTCAACATGAAAATAATAAAAGCTAATACATAAACATCCTCAGAGATGTATAAGGTCTCTGAGCGTCAGTAACATTAATACATATATAATTCTAGAAACTTGTATGAGACATTAAAGATAATGAAGGTAACCAGTTATTGTAGAGGTTGTTACGGTATGAAGGATGGTCACGACGGGAAGAGGGGAGGGATGACCAGCTAAGCAATCTGGATCAAAGAAAGCCAGGCAGTTTGAAAAAAAAGAAGACCACTTCGCAGAGATGGGCACATGCTGTACTCCATCAGCAGAGAGCGAGGAGGCTACTGTGGACCTCAGCACCATCAGGCATCAACCTGCGTCGTTATCATCGGATAGGTGCGAATAGTAAAGTCGTTCTTGGGTAATTGTATAAAATTCTACAATAAAATTCCAAGACACATTACTGAACTTACGGATTCTAAATTTAAATCTGTTGTGAAACAGACACTTATTTCAAAAGCATATTATAAGATAAACGATTACATCATGGATAGGGATGTTTGGCAGTGATAGCGTCCCGCACAAGTAATCTAACACAGAAATATTTTGTCCTTAGTATTAAAAAATATGTATGTATATTTATACTGTAGGTAGCATTTAAATTTTGTACTATTTTTACTGTTATTTTATATACATAGTATATTGTTTTGAAAAAATGACACCTCGCCGAGTTTCTTACGCCGGTTCTTCTCGAGGCAGAGGTTTATTTAATGAACCGGTGGTAATTTTTTGACATTCATAAGTGCATGTAACATGCCTAAATTGAAGAATAAATGATTTCATTTCATTTCGTTTCATTTCAATATAAAATTATTCGCGATGTGTTTGTTTGGTGTTGGCTGATGTTTGAAACACTTAACACAAACTTACTGGTTCAGCTTTCAACCCGTATTGTTACCTGTTCTTTTTTGGCATTTGCTTCGAGATCTAGTTAGTTTACAGGGTTAGGCAGGTCCTTACCTACATTCTTAATCACCTACCAGACAAGACAGCAAGTAGTGATGCTATGGCTGCGGTCTTCAATAAGCTGAAGTAGTTGGGAAGTATCCCAAGTAGGGCTAGAAACTAGCTAATCTATTCATTAACCACCTTGTATGTAGTCAACTGTGAGCATACCCTTATAGACTTATAGTTCAATAGACCTATGAACAAAATCAATCAAATAATCCCTAAATTCGTTCACAAATCTCGAAAATTACCTCGCTGTTCGTAGAATCTACATAGGTATATCAGAAAAGTTTAGGGCACGATAACGAAAACGATATTTCTAACCTACGCCGAGAAGGGTCCACTTTTTTACCAAGCCTACCTAACAAGCCAAAAGCCTACAAAGTCGTTGACCCATGCGACCAAATTTGTGCAACTTCCCCAAAAGCTACATACAGGCGAAGATAGGCTTTTATAGTAAGGAATAAAGCTGATAATGGCATAGAATACAAGATTTAATACGGCGTTGTGACGCGGACAGAGGCAATCGGTCATGGCGAATGAAAAATGCTCGCTTCCTACCAATCCGAGATAAAAGTGCACACAAAAAGAAACCGTGAGTATTATACATCACGCTGCATTTTGCGATGCAGCTTTCTAAATCGCCAAATTGATTAGAATACCGGCAGAAAGACAATCAGCGGGCGAGCATCCGTTTATGAAATTGTATTATCGAAATTTCTAAATCCTGATCGGGTTTTGCTAAAACCAGTAGAGCGAGTTGGACGTGGAAGATATTTTATCTCTTAGAACTTAGACCATAAAAAGTTATTTTTGAAATCGGCACCTTATGATTGAAACAAAGAGTCGTAAACTGTATGGTGCAATTTTATAGGATGGAACCTTTCGCTAAGGTCCTTCCGCTCGCTGCAGGACCAATATAAGTCTGATCTCTGATTGCAGATACATGTTTTGATATCGATATCAAGTTGTTCTGGGGCTCACGTATGTACGATATTCGTGAATAACCAGGCAGTTGTACTCGATTGTCTGACGCATGTAAAAACTTGGTGTACCCATGCCTCACGGTCGGTAGAGCGAGACGCCCAATTCACATGTTCGTAATGATACATGTGAAATTGCAGGTAGGTAAGTTTCTGACCAATTATGGTAGGTTTGCGAACGTCGGACGGGGTCACAGCGTGCAGCGCCATCCGGGAAGGATTTAAGCACAATGGAATGCATAAGTATGTAATGCAACCGCCCGAGCACTCCTATCACTTTATTGGGCTCCTATAAAGCCACAGTCAGGATAAAAAAAAAAGTATTAATGCGGCAGTCATTTAGCGTCATATCATACGTCAAAAAGCTGGCGGAGAACGCGGAAGAAGGCAAGAATCCACCTCTTCTTTTTAGCTAACCCAGTTGGATCCTGAAGGTGGTCGGGGTCTGTTAGGCTCCCAATAATTAGCGTAGGTAATTGTGAACGAAAGACTAGCATCTGACCTTCCAACGCGGAAGACTAGATTTTAAATAAAGCCTTTCCAAGTGAGTGGACAACTTGACTGTTAGAATTCCCCTTTGTGGTGATAACAGCTTTTTTCAACAACCTACGTTTTTCCTTCCGCTTACATCCAAAATCAATTAAATTGTTAACTATCAATGAAACCAACATTAGGTATTTATTGCGCCATAAAGACAATTATGGCAGCCATTGGAATTAGGTCAGTCGGCTTGTGATTTGTTTACCTCTGCCTGTATCTCGCTATGCTAAACGTTGTGTCCTGAACCGTTCTGTATGTTTATTGAGGACTTATGCTGATAGTGGATTGTGTCTCAAGGGAGCAAAATTATATATTTACGGCGAGGGCGGTATATTGTATCCTGAATGAAGCTCAAGATTGTAAAGTAGAATCTTGAGCGTAGCGAGGTATTCAAGTGTTTACTCCCAAGACGGAAATAATTTTGCTACTATGTGACACACACTGCTTTTCACACCGTCTATGAGGCCAGCTGTTAAACACATGAAATGTCTAACACATAATTTTGCTACCGAGTGGGACATACTGCTATTTATGAAGAAAAGTATCATGGTTGCCCTCAAATGTGAAAAGAAAAGTACGACTTTGATCCCTCATTCGAGGCCAACAATGATTCTTTTCTGAATAGCATGTGTTTTTTTTTCAATATCCTGCTACTTAGCAATCTGTTTCTTCGAAGCAATAATCTGATATGCTGTCAGATTTTCATCAGTAGAAATATCTCGCCGAGATGAGCTCCCACTGGAGCCATTGTCATCTTTTATCAGTGACTGTGAATCTTGTCGCTAGGTCTAATAGGCGTGAAGAGAGTATTTGTATTGTATTGATAGAATGTGGACATACCAAAAGTTAAGGGCTTACAAAGCTTAATTTTGGATTGGACCAGTAACCCGCATAAGTAGTGTAGTGTCTCCGTTTCCGATAAATCCCTGTAATAAAAACATACCTAACATGCACATAAGCCGTTAACTATTGACCACAGGAGGGCAGGGATCGGATACCGGTATTTTGTCCATAGAAAAATACCGGTATTATTAAGGTCACCGGTTCATTAATTCTTTTTTAATGGTACAATCTAATAATACGACGTTGTTACCTAAATACATGATTCAGCTCTACGTAAAGAGCAAAAAATAATCCAAAATATTGGGCTAATTCAGGGTTTTTTAAAAATACCGGTATCGGTCCCTGCAGGAGGAACGACTTTTGTTTTTTCAACTAAGCATGACCCAGAAGCGGGTGGAAGCAAATCATACACTGGAAGTGGAAATCAGCCAGTGATGCCTATGATCCTCCGATGACATGACTCTCATGACCAGAGAGGGAATCTGATCTGATAACCGTCGCGTCGGTTCGAATCTAAGGGTGGAAAATCTGACTGTATGGAAAATATGACAAGTTTCTATGGGGTGGCAGCTGCCGCCGCCATATATTTAACGTTAATCGATCTGTAATCGTAGGTTGGTGGAGCCCGCTCTACGCTGATTATGTTCAAACCACGTTGAATCACCATCATTACTTAAGTAGTTGGTGTTTAAGCACTTATCATATATATCTTCCCATCCCAATGAAAGGATCCCCAAATACCGCGTGTTTAACTGCTTAAATAGCAACGTTATTGCTTGAAAACGAGTAGATTTTGTAAACAGTGTTTCGAAACATGCGCGTGACCGGCTGGCCATGGCCATGCGAGATATTTACTCACATTTCATGTTTGACAAGGTAGACTATATCTTAAATTTTGTATACATTCGAACACAGACTAACTATAACTAGACTCGACATCAAATAATACCTAATTCCACTACCGAGCGAGATGGCCGTGTACAAATTTGTAAAAGAGCAACAGAGAGAGAGAGAGTATCATTTGTTGTCCTTACATACATATACTCACGCCCGTATCCCATTGGAGTAGGCAGATTGTTGTCCTTATCATAGTTTCATTTTTTTATAGGCTCATACTATTTGATATTACTTTGTGGCAGACAAACGATTACCCACCCAAGTTAAGGAGGTTATTTATGGTAAGCCGTCAGCCATTTTAAAGTACGTTTTGGGCGGTGAGCTACCAACATAATCATTTCAATGCCACATTTCTAATTCTCATATTAAACTTTAGATGTAGAATGTGCCCTGATTACACTTTTTGTTTATACAGGACGCGTATCTATGAAGAATTGGTACTTCTTGATGGCTGTGTAAGGTGCTGGCTGCTCGATGATGAATAAGGAACGTTCGGATGGAGTTTGAATTGTTTTGGAATGGCGAATGAGTTGACGTATGATTCAGTACTTAGATAAAGAGTGTGTATGACTATTCAGTATGAAAGTCGACCTGAAAGAAGTAACACGTAGTTTACTTCGTAGCTTTCATAAGATTTTATTATTTTCAACGTAGACCCTGTCCAAGGCCTACATCTTAAAGAAATAAAAACCGGCCAAGGGCGAGTTGGACTCGCGCACGAAGGGTTCCGTACTAGTATCTATAAAACAGCAAAAATAACTTAACCAAAATTACAGTTAAATCAACCTATCTCAAAAACTATAAGAGATACTTTGATCAAACCAAAAATCGTTGAAAGAGTTAATTAGCATGCATCACCTCTATTTTTTTTAGAATTTTATACCCCGTAGTTATAAAAATAGAGGGGGAGGGACATACTTTTTACGACTTTGAGAGCTGATATCTCAAAAACCGTTCACTTTAAGAAAAATGTTTTTTAGAAAACTTTATATCATTTTAAAAGACCTTTCCATTGATACCCCACACGGGTATGTACATCGAAAAAAAAATTTTCATCCCTCAGTTACATGTATGGGGGGCCCCACCCCCAATTCTTTTTTTTACTATTTAGTGTCATAATTTTGTAGCGGTTCATACAACACATATTCCCATCAAATTTCATCACTGTAGTACTTATAGTTTCCGAGTAAATCGGCTGTGACAGACGGACAGACGGACAGACGGACAGACGGACAGACGGACATGACGAAACTATAAGGGTTCCGTTTTTGCCATTTTGGCTACGGAACCCTAAAAAAGAGTCTGTTTTTAATGCTCTTAGGAAATTTCTATTGGATAATTGTTTTTATAGCTTACAGGAATATTATGAACACAAAAATAAATAATTTAATATAAGATTTCAAGCTTACATGGTCATTTACATTAGAATTACGATTTGAAACGGGATATTTACCATGTATACTTGTATTTTTGAGTTCCCGATATTTCGGCACTGTTGCAAGCGCCATTATCAAGGATTAACTGACGTGCTGCGAGTTTTAGTTGTGGTCTACCCACACACCACAGCGATCTACCCTCTTCCTGGTTCGCTTTTTTCGCAGTGTCACCGTCACTACCACCGTCCGCCTTGTCACTTGAAACTCGATTACGATCACGACACACCACACACAGTATCAGTATCAATACATATATACATGGTAAATATCCCGTTTCTAATCGTAATTCTAAAATAATTTAATGTATATAAGTTAAGTAGGTTAAGTCATTTTGCAGTGCCCTTGCAGGGTTTATGTTGAAAGCATGTGATATAGTTTTAAGACATTATTGTACAACATAATGCAATAAATGTATATGACTATGACTACATCTATGTATGATAATTGATAAACAAACGAAAGATTTTGCGCCATTCAACCTCAATCGTAGATAATGTTTTATGCTCAAATTGTATGTTTACCGCTCCAACAAGGTCGCCAACTTTCAAGTGAAGAGTTTTGTAAATTGACGCAAACTGAATATTTAGTAGTTCCATTCTTTTATTATTACAGGTTAATTATTACAAGTTTAAAGCAGAGAAGAAGATTCTTGATTCTTTATCACTACATAGTATAAAACAAAGTCGCTTTCTCTGTCCCTATATCCCTATGTATTGTATGCTTAAATCTTTAAAACTACGCAACGGATTTTGATGCGGTTTTTTTTAATAGATAGAGTGATTGAAGAGGAAGGTTTATATGTATAATAACATCCATTAAATAGTGCACCCGTGCGAAGCCGGGGTGGGTCGCTAGTTGAGTATAAAATTAAACAATTGTCATATGGTTTACAAAAAAAGAAGTTAAGTTCAATGGCAAACTTGATCCTTTTAGAGATCTCTTCCAGTTATTTACCTCCAGTTTTGGTTAAATAAGAGTAGTGAATAAAGTAGTCAAACTAATGCGGCAATTTGTAGAAAAGTTGAAGGTAAGATATTCCTGAATGCACAGCCAGCGCTGAGAAACCTGACCAGGAAGGTCACTGTTAGCTGTCTGGTACTGGTAAATAATTTAATTTCTTATTTGTACAATAGAGGCAAAATCATAAATTACAGGAAAACTAAAACTTTTTTTTATGACACATACATACTAGAAATACTAAACATGAAGACAAAGCTTAGGCTCATATTAATAAAATGATGATTCTAGAAACTGGCAGAACCAATAGAATTGCTGACTCAGAATTTCACTACTTACTCCAACAGAAACAAGGCATAAAAATATGACAAATTGTGAAGATCCTATTCAAATATCTCTCCCAGTAGCTCGATTCCACTCACACCTCAGATTCGGTTGAAACCGCTCAACCAATCTCACTGGAGCGCAAACTCTTAGAGTATTCCAGTGTTCCAAACCACACGCGTGGTCGTGCCGGAGGTTTTCCCCTGGATTTTCCCCAGGCTACTCTCCAACCGCGCACTCCTATCGCTTTATTGGGCCCGGCCTATAAAGCCATAGTCAGGTTCAAAAAAAAAATCAAATATCTCAAAAAAAAACGAAGAACAACCGTTTTAACCTCGAGCGTCATAGTAAATGACGATCGTTCCATACAAAGGTGCATTTTGCGGAAAAGGGACAGAGTATGCCCCCTCTTAAAACTTTAAAGACTTATAGTTATATAATTATTCATTCTTTTGAGTTACTTTTTTCGCCATTTGATTAAGAATTTGAACCTTTTTCGAAAAATCTATAACTTATCTATGTTCTTATTTGGTATCATCATCTCTATTCAAGTAATCCATGACAGGTTACATAACACATACTTATCATGGCATCCCGCTCGCCGCATAGCACGTTCCCTTTCGTTCCTAGCATGATAGGGTTTCTGGACACCATGGATGTGTGTCAGAGCCGAGTTTAACCAGAGCGACAAGAGGAATATGCCTGAAACAATTCTTTTGTGATTTCAAGCTTACATGGTCATTTACATTAGAATTACGATTTGAAACGGGATATTTACCATGTATATTTATTTGTATTTTTGAGTTCCCGATATTTCGGCACTGTTGCAAGCGCCATTATCAAGGATTAACACCCTAATCCTTGATAATGGCGCTTGCAACAGTGCCGAAATATCGGGAACTCAAAAATACAAATATACATGGTAAATATCCCGTTTCAAATCGTAATTCTAATTCTTTTGTGTTTTTTTGTTATCAAAGATGTTTTCTGTTTGCAATCTTGCTTGAATACTGCAACTTAATTTTCTGATCTTAAATCATTGTTTATGATGTTGACTTGTTACTATATCAATTAGAAGTGAATTATGATCTAAATAACCACAAACAAATACACAGCTTAAAGATTACTTAGGGATCCAGCACAAGCAATCCTAGGAAGCACTTTTTAACAAATTGTTTAGTATTTGAGTGGAATAAACTACCGGAGACAGTGGTAAGAGCAGGGCTCGGAAACCGGTTTCGTCTTCATACAATTAACCGGTTAAAAATTTCGGTTAATTGCGTTTTCCGATATTATTTCTTACTTTAAATCATTTATTTCATAGATGAAGGTTAACAAAAACAAATCTTAAAATAAAAATGGAGATATGATAAATACTTTAAGAAATATTTCAAAAATAGTAAAAACCGGTTCCGAGCCCTGGGTAAGAGCCCCTTCAGAGAGCAGTTTCAAAAATAGTCTTGATAAACATTTAAATGAAAAATAGACTTTTAATAATAAATATTTCCCTTTACAGTTATATGTTAAATGAATGCCATTTATGAAATACACTTTGAAGTTATTGTATACTAGCAGCGCCCTGCGGCGTTACCCGCGGATAAAAATGTCCTATTCTGATGTCTAAGCTACAATACTGGAAAGTTTCATAGAGATCCGTTCAGTAGTTGAGATTAAGCGGAACGTACATCCATCCGCCCAAACTTTCACGTTTATAATATTATTAGGATTATGTTATTTTTATAATATTTGTAGTATTCAAATTTTTATATCTCATGGTAGAGGCAGGAGAACACAGCGGGAGGGTCTTGAGACCTCAAAAAAATATTAATTATAAGGTTCAATTTAGTTGTTCTGTATGATTGTCCCAGGTTCCCCAATGAAGGGTGGAGGAGCTGGTGTGTACGGACTTTATGTATGCCGAAATGTCATCTGGTTAGAAGAAATAGGTATTTCCTCGTGAGGCCCGTGTCATATAGGTATTACATAAAATACAATTGATTTTGAACAATACCTAAATTTATTAAGGTCGAGGTTATTTTTTTAATTTTTGAAGGTCAGGCCTCAGGAGGATATTGAGTTTTTGTCTTGTCAAGAATCCTGCGTTTCTTTGTATAATTGCAAATAATTCCCAAATATTTCAAGTAACATTTTTATTACCTAAACTACCAATAAAGGTAGGTATGAAAGAGACTTAATCAATACCTGTCAGCACTGCAATGTCAGCATTTTTGGATTTGACTGTACATTGACAGTATTGACACACTTATTTTAAATATGCATTTTATCAGGCCTCAATTATTGTTCATTATTGCGGAAACAATTGTGAATACTTTGAAGAGGTCACTGACACTTTTGTTAATTAACAAATGGGAAGTTTACCATACTATAAAGGTCTGTATGTCAGCATTGAAAAAGTTGAAAATAGGCTGACCCTGCTTATGAAGCTAGCGGTGTAGGGGCTGAGTAGCACCCAGTGTTTGAATCCAGGTAACCTGTTGTCTCCTGATGAAAAAAAAATAGCATTCTTTTGTTATGTGCCTGTACATGTGCAGGATGGGTAGACAACATTTTGAATATTGAAGAAGTTATTTTTTTTTAAGCTGGAGGTCCCGGGTTTGAATCCCGGTCAGGGCATTTATTTGTGTGATGAACACGAATATTTGTTCCCGAGTCTTGGATGTTTTCTATGTATTTAAGTATATATTTATCTATATAAGTAACTATATCGTCATTTGGTACCCATAGTACAAGCTTGGCTTAGTTTGGGACCAGGTTGATTTGTGTAAGATTGTCCACAAATATTTATTTATTTATTTATTTGTGCCAATTTTGTATGAGGAATTTTAAGAGACAAATTGTGACTCTAAAAGATGACTAGCTATGGAAGATCCAGAAAAGAATTATACTCTAGAACTTGGGAAGTTGTGAATTAATTTCAGTATGACAGGATCTTCTGTAAAAGTTTAAGTATTCCTCCAATTGAGAAATTGATTAATTCTCATCTTCTCTGTCTTATTTTTGACACGTAACACTACATTTAATTGATGATACTTCGATTATTGTATTATTTTTACTTGATGTACCTAGATAGATTTTGACTTGTAAAAGTGCCCTTGAACTATTTGCAGAATAAATGTTTTGATTTTGATTTTCATCTTACCTTATATAGGTATATAATGCAAATTTCCAAATTTCCTTGTATCAGTATTGATTACCCCAAAGGTTTGGCTTACACTTGGAACCAAGTAATCTTAAATATGTTAACATTGTCTTAATTACTTGTTGGTTGCCTCTGAGACACATGTTTCTATCTAGCTATGCAGTAGGTAATAGAAGAGTTCATGTATGAAGGTTAAATGGTATAAGTACTATAAGTTAAACCTTCTACAGACTATAGTAATTCTGTCACTACATTTATAAATTGATTCAATTCATAATTATGGCAAAGAATGGCACTTGATCAAAAACATCAGTATTATACCAGCCCTTGACTGGTTCAACTCTGTGACAGGCAATAATTTGTGTTCAAACAAGTTTTGATTTCATGTTTTTTGTAAACAAGTTATTTGTGACTTTGCATTTATTTACTGCTGAGTTAATTTTTCAGATAATCTATGGATGTTCCAAAAAATATTATAAGTAAAAATGAGGAATACTTTGATATTGATTGCTTAGTCATACCTTATTATTCTAGAATATTTTACATTAGTTTGGTATGTGCTTCATTCTTCATTACAATCCAATAGATAATCATGTAAGAACTTCAAACTGGAAATATTTTGTACAATATCTTTCTAATGATATTTTCAATGAGATTATGTGGTTTGCTATTTAGATACATGAAATAATGTACATTTCCCTATACTGGCAATAAGATTAATAAACAATAGACCAAGATTACTTACAGCCATAACCATTTCAAAAGGGAACTTGTGGACCCTCACGGGAGACACGAATTCCTGCACCATGTTTACGTTTGCTTGACAATTCGCTCAACAAATAACATACATTAGTCAATAGTCCAGTTTACACAATCATTCCGTAAACACTACGGTCAATGAAAACACTCGTGCGTTACAGAAATCCTTTCACTCCCGTCATCGCATAACAAAATAAACGAGTGTCTAGCGCAGCGGACGCGACGACTCGAGGTTGAGAATCGAGACCGAAACAAGAATGAATGGCTCGTCGGGTTTCGTTTCGTGAACTTGAAAATTCTATTGAAACAATTTGAAGTCTACCGTACTGAAAATAGCAGCAAATGGGAAAACGGCTTGACAGTCTGTGCCTGTGTTACTAGCATAAAAATGTTTTTTTTTTTCTTTAAAAAAAAATCTAACACTTAGATTATATCCAATCTTTAAAAAACACAGGTAAAGTCAGGTCAGAAGCACTTTATTTATAAAATTTAGTTATCTCTGGCATAAATCAAGAATAACACACAGGTTTGTTTAAGACAAAAACATAGAAAATATAGTCTTCTCAAGTAACAAGTATCCAGATGAAGCCGACTTAAAAATGATATCGACAGTGTTACCAACAATACACTTAAATTTGCAAACGTGAAATTTAACATTTCAAATCAAAAAAATCTATTTTATTTTATCTTCTGAACAATTGCTGCTTAATAAAAAGAGAAGACGAAGTTGTTCCGTATTCCCATAATATTTCACTTACCACGGGGAAAATATAAGGAAGAAGCAATTAATTTCTTCATCTTGTCCACGTTATTCGTTGCTAACTTCAAGACAGTGAGTAAGCAAGCGGTCCATCTTCTGACGAAGCGCGAATGTCGCTCTCAATAATTTGAAGACTAATTTTCTTGATTGTCTTGGAAAAAGCTAAGCGAAATTCTGGCAAAATTGTGCGCGTTCGTGCCCGATGTCTAGTGCTGAAGTCGCCGATAATTCCGTTGACCCCCCGGCGAAAAAGCGGAAGCTAAACACAGGAGAATCCCGTTCCAATTCTTCAGCAATGGCGAACAATGGAACGCGCGTGGAAGATGAAATCGACGAGAGCCTGTACTCCAGGCAGCTGTACGTGCTGGGTCACGATGCAATGCGTCGGATGGCGAATTCCGACGTTTTGGTATCGGGATTGGGTGGCCTGGGCGTAGAGATTGCAAAAAATGTGATCCTAGGCGGCGTGAAGTCGGTGACTTTGCACGAGGACCGTAATTGCACAATTGCAGATTTGTCTTCTCAGTTCTACCTGTCTCAGTGTATGATAGGCCAGAACCGAGCGCTAGCCTCTTGCGAGCAGCTGGTGGAGCTGAATCACTATGTGCCGACAACGGCGTACACAGGTGCTTTGACTGAGGAATTTCTCCGAAAGTTCAGTGTAGTGGTGCTGACGAGTGCGTCGTGGGCGGAGCAGGAGCGCGTAGCAGCGATCACGCACGCCAATAATATCGCTCTGATCATCGCAGACACTAGGGGGCTGTTTTCTAGAGTGTTCTGCGACTTTGGGCCGGAGTTTACTGTCCGCGACGTGAACGGCGAGAATCCGGTGTCGGCCATGATTGCCGCCATCACTAATGATAACCAGGCTGTGGTCACCTGTCTGGATGACACTCGCCACGGACTGGAAGATGGGGACTATGTGACTTTCAGTGAGGTTAGTTACTTATTTTAAGCCTTATTTTATTTTTTAAGCCACGGGGGTGGCAGAATAACAGCGTCTGTTGACAAGTCTTTAGTGGTCTCTTGGTACAGACACAAGCTGAGCCACCTACCCTTTCAATTGTTTTTGTATACTTTGATTTATTATACCTGTCTTGGTTACCTGTAAATGTATACAATCATTGAATAAACGTCTTATTATTATTATTATTGCCAATTGTTATACGTCTCCTGGCAAAGGCAAACTGCCAGATGAATTGCCAGATGTAATTTGATCATGATATCCAATTGGACGACCAACGTAGTGTAGGGCGCCGTGTGACTATAGTGTCCACAGAACAAGCTGACGACCGAGTTGATAGCGCTATCTGTTACATACTTGCATGGTGTTACGAAGTGTCTCGTATTTTTTTATAGTTCCGGTCGTCAGTTTGGTTTGCGGTCAGTATAGGTGGGGCACGATGATATTCGTAAGGCACGAGCTGAAGACTGAGCTCAGTGGCGTGCCATGGAAGAGGCCTTTGTATGTCCAGCAGTGGACTGACACAGGCTGATGATGATGATGATGATGATCATCCAATTATATGAGGAGGTGCTTGTGAATTCCAGTAGCAGATTCAACTTTTAGGGAACAATCCAATGTTTTGATTTCGTATTTTGATTTAACTATTACACTGTTTATAATGTTAATTTATCATTAATTACACACTTATATTCAATCAATATTTTATCAACAGGTCCAAGGTATGACAGAACTGAATGGCTGCGAACCCCGTCAAATCAAAGTTCTGGGCCCATACACCTTCAACATCGGAGATACCACTGGTTTTTCCAAATACGAACGCGGCGGCATCGTCACCCAAGTGAAGATGCCCAAGAAACTAGCATTCAAGTCCTTAAAAGAATCCTTCAAGAAGCCTGAATTTGTTATCACCGATTTTGGCAAGTTTGACTACCCCCAACAGTTACATTTTGCGTTTGCTGCCTTGTACAAATTCGAGGAGGCTGAAGGCAGGCTGCCGAAGCCATGGAGCAATGACGATGTTGCTAAGTTCATGGATTACCTGAAAGGCATCCTGGCGGACCCGGAGTTCAAGGATGGGGAGTTGGAAATCAATAATGAGCTCATGGAGACATTCTGCAAGGTATGTGCCTAATGTGTTTTCTTTTTAAGATAAGATTAGATAAGATAATTTCGTCACCTTACAAACAAAAGTCACAAAAGGGTCGGTTGCACCAACATACGATCACAGGCCGGTCATCTTCAAATATGGCGCCGGCAGCTGTCATCCCATAGAAACTTGTCAAACTTTCCATACAATCAGATTTTAACGAACACCGCTTACGATTACAGAGGGTTTGGTGCAACCTACCCTAAGTAACAAATACTTAAAATATAGCTCGTATATCAGCATTGTTTCAGTACTGAGATATGAGGTTTCGAAGTGTAGTGACAGATTTCATAGTTAGTTGTGCTTCTCACCCGACGATTTATTTGCAAAATGTAGTGAGTACAGTTGGAATTGTCATTTTAAGAACTTACATTATACTAGAAGCATGTGAATAATTACTTACAAGCTATGAGTTATTAATTAATACATTAGGCATTATTAATATTAATAATAATATTCTTTATTGCACCACTAATACAGGAGTACATTTATAGATTCGGTAACATTAATAATGGTAACAACAGGCGGTTTTATCACTTTAAAGCAATCTCTTCCAGACAACCTTTGGGTAGCAGGAAATATTTTTATAAGAATTATTATTACATTACTAATTAAATATTATACACGTCATTCATTATCAAAATATTAATACCATTATAAGCTACTACAATACTACATTAGTCATTATTCCAAATTATTTATCTTTTATTGGTTTCGAATAATCATTAATTCTGTAATAACACTTATATAAGCAAAATTTATGTAATTTGTTCTTAAATTCGGGCACGTCAGAGATTTTTATTTCTACAGGTAACTGTTAATTTGGAGTGTCTTGAATGATAAAATCTGTTTTTTTAGGAATAAACTAAAACTAGACCTTGTTGGTATTGGCCTGGTTTCCTCACAATCTGAAAAGCTACTGTTAAATCAACATTTTCTTGTTATTCTGTCCCATCAGCGAGGAGAAAAGTAATTAAATGTTTATAATACTTCAAGCATGCTCAAAAGATGACCCGTGTCCAAATGCATTTATGCTCACCGCTAAAATTCATGTTTGGTAGATTTAAACGCTATAAAATCACAATTTTAAAGAGTATGGAGGAGACATAACAAGCAACAATGAATTGATACCTCATCACCCAAAAAAAAAAGAAATTATTTTTCATATGACGACCGCTTTAGCCTAGTTGGTAGTGACCCTGCCTTCGAAGCTGGAGGTCCCGCGTTCGAATCCCGGTCAGGGCATGTATTTGTGTGATGAACACGAATATTTATTCCTGAGTCTTGGATGTTTTCTATGTATTTAAGTATATATTTATCTATATAAGTACGTATATCGTCACTTGATACCCATAGTACAAGCTTTGCTTAGTTTGGGACTAGGTTGATTTGTGTAAGATTGTCCAAAAAATATTTATTTATTAATTTATTATATTAAATTAATTTATTCAAAGTACATACAGGTAAAGAAAGAGGAAGTAAAAAAAAAAATAAATCTAAAAACTATAGGTACACCTAGAACCACAATAAAATTATCGTAAATACTTATTTTGAAGCCCAATCCTCCAAATCCAATCAATAGATCCAACCAGTTACCGCTTCCTACATTTCATGAAATATAATACTATGTATTTATTTTATTGTATGACAATTTTGTTGCACCATTTAGCACTACCCAGTGTGTAATTAAAGTTATTTGGATACAGGCTTCATCACTTGTTTTTGTTTCAAATGCCGGTCTGATTACCAATTAAAAAAAAAATTAAACTCACAACCTCCAGACTATTGAAAACTGCGAGACTACCTTACCTCATCAATTCTCAAGTCTACCTATATTGTGAAGAAAATTGATGGAAAACATTCAAATAGATTCAATTTTCCAATTACTAGTGAATATGCTACAGGCTTGTACTAAGAATGCCGGTAATTATGCGTTCAAGGTCTCGCTGCAACCATGAGACTAGTAGAATCGCGTTTAAATATGACATTGTATACTACTTAATTGCACACATAACATGTTACACATTACATACACACATTGTTACATGTTACATGTTATGTGTTATGTGTGTGTATGTTTGTGTTGTGTATGTTACTTTTACATACATAACATGTTTCATAAAAACTTCTTTTTTTTTCTTTGCTTCTTGGTTGAAATTCCTCTTATTCGAACCAAGCGCTTTGCATCATCTTTTATAATGCGCACTTCTAAAGTTTGGAATTCTCTGCCGGCGCTTGTGTTTCCGAGCTCATATAACCTAGACCTTTTTAAGGCACGAGTGAATAGACACCTTCTGGGTGAGCTCGTTTCATCGTCGGCCTCATCTTTGCCCCCTGGCTAGATGCTGGCCACGAGCGATCCCATTTTTAATAAAAAAAAAAAACGTACAGAAGGTGGACTTGAGAAAGGACATTTTTTTCTGGCGAGTCTTAGGTCAAAGTGGATAATATCTTTGTGGATTGAATATACAGTTGAGGGCATAAATATGTTTACATTTTTGGACCTTATTTGAATGGAATAACTTGAAAAAATTTATACATATTGGTGCCCTTGAATGTACAATAAAAAACCATCATTCTAATATTTTTCCGGTTGTATTTTAAAGGAGCCTGGAGTTCACTTTGATACCTAATCGTGGGATTTGGCATAGGCACTAGTTTTACGAAAGAGACTGTAACTGTAAAATGACTTTCCAACCCAGTGGGATAACTAGACCTTGTTGTGTTTAGACATGCCTCCCCACGATGTTTGAAATAATAAATGAAATAAATGAACTTTATTCTGCAAGTAGGCCGCACAGGCACTTTTACAAGTCAAAAACTACTAGCGTTTCTCATGAGACCCATGCCGTGAAGAAACACCGAAAAAACTCGACAGTCAGTCATTTGCTCCAAAATATGCTTATTACAATGATACTACTTAACCTACTTAAGTAAATGTAAGTGGTAAACAATAAAAGAGAATTGAAAGAAAAACGAGGCATAAATAACAATAGGTATTTACAATGTGTAGTTACACAAGAAAACAAAACATGTCCAATCGTTTGATATGCTTTCCTGCAAGAAATGTGTCAACTAGATACAATGAAAATACGCCTCTTTACGCTATTTAGGTATTTGGTTTGGGCCATGCATTTCTGTCTGTTAGATAGTCCTCAACCCTATGATGATGATAATGTTTTTTTAGGTAATTTTTAAGAGCTGGATTTATTTCAAAGCTACGTTTAAATAAAGAATGATATTTCACACTAGTGTACTCCGGCGCATACCGGTAGATTCCGCCTCGGTATCCTCTAATGATGATGTTGATGAGGCGCAGAGAAATCCGCTGCGATGCTCCGGCGTCGGTTTGACATTGCATTCGGCAGAACATTGAAATTTATACCTTATTTCAATTGGAGTAGCACAAAATATACATTATAACTTTTTACAGACTAGTAAATTTGAAAAACACTTATTTCAAAAGCATATTATTAGATAAACGATTACATCATGGACAGGGATGTTTGGCAGTGATAGCGTCCCGCACAAGTAATCTAACATAGAAATATTTTGTCCTAAAAAATTGTAATTCTGTAGTATACTGCAGACTCCCAAAATCCGTGTTCTATTCTGAGCTTGCGGATGGGAATCGTAATCGTGGGGGGCAGTTTCTGCGATACAAAGACGTATTAAAACGCCATCTCAAAGCCTGTGACATCCCTGTTGAGCGCTGGGAGGACCTTGCATCGATGAGACCGGAATGGCGTAATAGAGTCCGAAAGGGTGTAGCTTCTTTTGAAGAAACTCGACTCGAACACCTGGACCATAAGCGCCATCTACGGAAGACTCGGCCCAAGCCCTCATATTCCTACACAAGAAATGATCAGGGGCAGTTATACTGCACACAGTGCGACCGAACATTTATATCCAAATTCGGTTTTGCGAGCCATATCCGTGCTCATCAGAGAAAGTTGTAAGGGTCGCCGTCGTCGGATACGACAAGGAGGACTATATATATTGTTTAGAAAAAATGACACCTCGCCGAGTTTCTTACGCCGGTTCTTCTCGAGGCAGAGGTTTATTTTATGAACCGGTGGTAGTCTTTTGACATTCATAAGTGCATATGATATGCCTAAATTGAACTATAAATCATTTCATTTCATTAATAAATTTAATACCCAATGTCGTCCCTTGCGCCGGTTTGCGGAGGCTTTAAAAAAACAACAATATTTTTGCTCCTAGCAACACTAATACCAACCAAATGCTTAAAATCTCTACTGCATTATTTATGATTCCCAAAAAGTCTTGATTTGTCTCCCATGAATTATGTATTTGCAATACAAAACTAAAATTATTATTTCACAAATAAGAATTTTAAATGTCTGTTCAGGGATCTGTTACAATTCAGTTGTCATGTTAACAGCAAATGTACCTACTTAGAATAAAATCCATACATAAAACGACTTTAAAAAAATCAAACAAAAACACCTGGGTCATACTTAGTTGAAAAAACAAAATTCATCCCTTCTGTGGTCAATAGTTAACGGATTTATAGAAACAGAGACACTGTTTATGCGGGTTACTGGTCCAATTCAAAATTAGGCTTTGTAGCCCTTAACTTTTGATATGTCCACAGGAAAGACGCGAACCTAAATCCGTGTATGACCCACCTACCCAAAAACTATAACAAGCAACGTTTTGTAACTCAATAATCAAATTTAAAGCTTTACTTAGGGTGGGTTGCACAAACCGTCTGTAATCGTAAGCGGAGCTCGTTAAAATCTGATTGTACAGAAAGTTTGTCAATTTTCTATGGGATGACAGCTGCCGGTGCCATATTTGATGATGACCGGCCTGTGATCGTAGGTCGGTGCAACCCTTAGTAAAATACCTACTTATTCTCAATAACATTATGTATCATCTCTTTTAAATCGGTGCCAGTGCCAAGCCTGATTGGTAAACCGTATACGATAGGTTACTCTACTATTCGTCCGCCCCCACCGCATCAATGAAATCATACACCGATTTCATAGAACCTTCTTGATAAAATGGTGATCTTGTCTGGTCACACCCTCAGATTCGGTTGTAACCGCTCAACCAATATCACTGGAGCGTTAACTCTTAGAGTAATCCAGTGTTCCTAACCACACGCGTGGTCGTGTCGGTGGTTTTCCCCACAGTTCTGCGAAATTACTTATTTGTGAAATATCGTTAATCTCACTCATCACTTATGTTAAACCTTGGGGCCATGGGGTCCAGGTGCGAAGGCGCTTTTCAAGTTAAATAGCGCATCGCCTTTTTGAAATGTCGGGTGACCAGAGGGCTGGCAGCTATTTTGGGCAGAGGATTAGCCTATGAATACAAAGAGGAAACGCTACCAGCCTTCTGGGTACTATAGTTTGTGATGGCGACTTGGGGGACATCTACCCTTTATATATTATAATTTAGGTATAGGTTTAGTTAGTTTAATTAGCTTAGTGCTGTATTATTTAACTTTATATTTGAATTGTGTTTTTTATGTTTGATTCTCTTAATAAAGTTAATTAATATCATTTGATTTTGTTTTATATAGGTGGACTTAAGGTTGGAACCCTGTGGGGTCTGGGGTTAGGAAGGCTCATAAAATTCACTCTCCAGTTTCTGTAAATGTGCACTTTTTGCAGAAAGTGCACTTTTACAGAAACTGCACATTTGATTTTTTAAGCCAAAGTCAAAATAATGATTCTTTTCCAGATCTCAGCCGGCGACCTGAACCCTATGAACGCCGCTATCGGCGGCATCGTGGCCCAGGAGGTGATGAAGGCTTGCTCCGGCAAGTTCCACCCCATCGTCCAGTGGCTGTACCTGGACGCGATAGAGTGCCTGCCCAAGGACCGCTCGGCGCTCACCGAGGACGCCTGCAAACCGACCGGGTGCAGATATGACGGGCAGGTGGCCGTGTTCGGGCGGGACTTCCAGAAGAAGCTGGGATCTTTGAAGTACTTCGTTGTTGGTACGTGTTTTTTAATGCAAATTAAGAGCGCTTTAATAAAATGTAGTGGGTCCACTAGCGCCACTCGTAAATAATTGTAATTATTTAAATTTAACGATATATAACTAAAAAAGGGGGCCCGCTACGTACTATAGTTTGTACTTAAGTACTTTTTGAATCCATCAAACTAGTTTTTACGTTGCTGGATTCGTCAATCTATGCGTCCAAAGTTAAAACGGCCGTTTTAATTTTGAGCTCTATCGTTAAATTTAAATAATTACAATTATTTACGAGTGGCGCTAGTGGACCCACTACATTTTATTAAAGCGCTCTTAAGGGTCCTTATAAGTTAAAAAACGCTCGTCTATTTACGCCATTTTCCGTTTGTATTGACTCGCATATTGACATTTTCTTAATGTTACTATCTAGAACAGGACTATTGCGACGTTACGTCATAAATTTTAAATGTATTTCTTGGATTTTTCATTGAGAAATATCATTTCAAACATCACTCCAAATCGACCATTTTCAAGCTAAAATCTTGTTTTTTCCGCTTAAATTCTACTATACACTATAGAATCCAAAAATGGCTATGTTGCTATCTAAAACTTTAGTAAAATTATCGTATCTTTTAATGACTTTATTGGTATTATCAATACTTTTGTAGTAATTCTAAATCGAAATATTTTAAGACTTATAAGGCCTCTTAACACCTATTATAGCCTATCAACATTTTTTTTGCCTACGCCACGTTGCGGATTTTCAGTGGTAATAATCTATTCTAGTGAAAAGGAGTACTCTTTGACAACATGTTGAAAGTCATCAAATGTCACCGATGTGAACAAGTAGAAAATATTTCGCACTTAACCCGTCGTCTACCGGTCCATGGGATCCCAGGGATCATAACAAAAGAATGCTATTGTTTATTTTTTTCACCGGAGACAACTAGTGTTGTTAAAAGACTAGTCTTGAAGACTATTGAACCTTAAAGACTGGCAAACCTTGAAGTTTCAAGCTTTAAAGGCGTAAGCGTTGAAGGTTTGAGCTCTAAAACGGTTCTGAACCTTAAAGACACGAGCTTTTTATAAGCTCTTAAGAGAAAGTCTTTAAGATTCTGGCCTCATAGAGAGCTCAAGCTTTAAAAACTCGGGCCTATTGAAAGCTCCAGCCCCAAACCTCGAAGGCCTGACACAAGCGTTAATAGCTCAAACAATGAGCGTTCTAGGCAGAAATTCTTTTTTAATATTTGGAAGATATTCAGTCAATATTTATAGAGTATTCCTGACAATATTTAAACATTAAAATGTCACATAAAATTGCAAAATATAATTAGAAACAAAAATGCCATAAATCAGTTTTTTCCCTATTGCACAAAAAACTATTTCACCCTATGACATAGATTAATCTAATTTGTTAAAAGCTTGTACTTTTTGCTACAAACCTTTACAGCTAAAAACCTTACAGACTTAAACCTTCAAATCTCAGGAGGCTTTAAAGCTTGAGGCCTAAAGACTCGAGGTTTCTGTGATCGTAAGCAGCAACACGAACTTATTAATTTGAGGCTTATACGCTCGATGCTTTAAGGTTCGAGGCTTCTAGACTCAGCAGTCGCGACTCGAGTCTTGTAGTTTACGCCTCGAAGTTTAAATTCACAACACTAGAGACAACGACTTAGGAGAACCTCAAAAATGAAAAAAAAAAATTGATTCCAATAAAATATTAACGACCGGTTTGACGACCGGTTTAGCCTAGTGGGTAGTGCACCTGTCTGTGAAGCTGACGGTCCTGGGTTCGAATCCCGGTCAGGGCAAATATTTGTGTGATGAGCATGAATATTTGTTTCTCAGTCTTGGATGTTTTCTATGTATTTAAGTATTTATATCTATTAAATATATCGTCGTCTAGTACCCATAACACAAGCCTTCTTGAGCTTACTGTGGGGCTAGTTCGATTTGTGTAAGATTGTCCTCTAATATTTATTTATTTTATTTATTTATTCATTAACATTAAAAAACGGGTCAAGCTCCAGTCGGACTCGCGCACGAAGGGTTCCGTACCATTATCTATAAAAACGGGAAAAATAGCACGTTTGTTGTACGGGAGCCCCCTTACATATTTATTTTATTCTGTTTTTTAGTATTTTTTGTTATAGAGGCAACAGAAATACAAAATCTGTGAAAATTTAAACTGTCTATCGCAGTTCATGAGATACAGCCTCTTGACAGACGGACGGACGTACGCTGGTTTCCTCGCAATGTTTTCCTCCACAAAAAAGCTACGGTTGAATATTAAATGATATTTGGAATTATAATTGATTTTTAAAAAAGCTTTTTTGCTGGCATGGTCTCCCTTAAAAAGATCGGTATTATGATACAATCATCATCATCATCATCATTTCAGCCGAAAGACGTCCACTGCTGAACATAGGCCTCCCCCAAACCCATGATGCAATACAACAATACAATACAAATATTCTTTATTGCACACCTCAATTAAAGGACATAGTACAGTGCAAAAACACAATGAGTAGAATTAGAATTTGGAAATGGTTGAATTGAAACATATTCTAGAATAAATTCTATCTTTCTGTGAACGCTCTACTTATCTTATCGACGGCATCAAAACAAACAATTGTCGATTTGCCTTGTTTGATTACTTTCTTGATATAAAACCCTCTTATTATCATAACAAAGAACGAATAATGTGAATGTGTTTTTGACTTACTTTGTTACTTATGTTCCTATGTCCCCTAGATGGGGCAGAGGGCTTCCACAGTGCGCCGCCATCCCGTTCGGTCTTGAGCTTCGCGCTTCAATTCGCTCCACGTCTTCCCTATGTTCTTCGCCTCTGCGATGATCGTCCGCCGCCAGGTCTGCTTAGGGCGGCCACGCTTACGCTTTCCTTGGTGATTCCAGTCTAGGGCTTGCCTCGGTATGTGATCAGGGTCCCTTCGGAGCGTGTGTCCGATCCAATTCCACTTGCGGCGTTTGATCTGCTGGTCGATCGGGGTCTCATGGCAGCGTTCCCACAGTGCGATGTTGGAGATTTTCTGCGTGTACTGCAGCAGGCGAATGTGTTTTTAATTAATTTTAATTGTTTTAAAACTGTTACCTGTTCTTTTTCATTTTTGTCTGCATCCCCCCACTGTTGAGTAAATTCCTCGTCATGTTCACACCAGTTTGCCCTGTTTTGAGGTAGTCTCATCCATATATATATTACCTACGATTTTATTCATTATATGTATACCTGTCCTATATAGTATGTTGTGTTGCGTTCCGTGGATCACGTACGGTTCTGTCTGAAAACCAGCGCTGCAGGTGTCTGACACATCGGCACAATGCTGAGACAGCAACCGATTCACTGCCGTGAAGACGCACTTTATAATAATACCAGCGACCCGCCCCGGCTTCGCACGGGTGCAATGCTGATGCATGTATTATACATATAAACCTTCCCCTTGAGTCACTCTATCTATTAAAAAAAAACCGCATCAAAATCCGTTGGTAGTTTTAAAGATTTAAGCATACATAGGCATATAGGGACAGAGAAAGCGACTTTGTTTTATATACTACTAGCGACCCGCCCCGGCTTCGCACGGGTGCACTATTTAATGGATGTTATTATACATACGAGCCCCAATGCAAAATAGCTCGTCTAGTCGCAATTCTGCATGCGTATTTTTTTTCAAAAACTAGTATTTCTACCCGAATCGACTTTGATGATTAATGGAATACACTAGACGCAATGTCACTAAAGCTAGCTTAGTTTTGAGTTGTACAAAGTGTACATCTCGTTATTTATTTTAAAATAATTTAATTATAAATATTACATCTCACACGCAAATAATTACGTCTGCTTCATATTTAAGGCAAAATAGGTCGTCTATTTAAAATAAAACCTGTTTACCAGGGTTCGTAATATAAAATATTATTTTCAAATTGAATACGGAATATTCTCTGTCATGTAAAATGACAAACCACTATATAAAAGGGCAAATTCAGCCTAATTTTTTATTACTCCAAATCGTTTTTCTATCGAGATGGCACGAGGTAAGCCAGTGACTGAAGAAGTGCGGAAAATTATAATCTCCAGTAACAATAAAGGCAAATCTACGTACCAAATTGCCAAGGACCTTTCTATGCCAAGGTCTACAATCCAAACTATCATCGAGCATCATCGAAAACACGACAAAATTTCTTGTTTAAAGAAATCCGGCCGCCCACGAATTACTACTAAAGCAGAAAACAGGATTCTGAGGAAGATCATCAAGAAAAATCGTCGTGCAAGAGCTGGAGAACTTACGGTACTATGGCGTGACGCAATTAAAAAAAACATTTCAGTGGATACTTGCAAGAGAGTGATGAAGAGGATGGGCTACGGTTTTTACACTGCTAAAGAGAAACCGTTACTTACACAACGGCAGAAAACTAACAGGTTGAAATTCGCCAAAAAGTACAGAAATTGGACCGTCGATCAGTGGCGTAAAATTATATGGAGTGACGAATCTAAATTTGAAGTCACAGTAGGCGATGAACGAAGTAAAGTCATTCGCGAAAAAGGAGAGGCATTTCAAAAAGATTGTCTTAAGCGTAAGGTAAAGTTTCCAGCTTCCTTAATGATTTGGGGCTGCATGTCGGCACAGGGTGTCGGCTGTCTGCAATTTATAGATGGAACCGTCAATGCCGAAAAATACAAAAGCATCTTACAAGAGAGTTTGCTGCCGTCTATACGTAAGTTAAAGTATAAAAATGCGTATACTTTTCAACAAGATGGTGCCTCATGCCATACCGCTAAAGCAACGATGGCGTGGCTGAAAAAGAAAAAAATACCTACCATGTCGTGGCCATCCAGCAGCCCGGACTTGTCTCCCATAGAAACGTTGTGGTGGAAAATGAAGAAGAAGTTGCGAAAGGACCCGTCCAGATCAAAAGCTGATCTTAAAGAGAAACTTACCTGTGTTTGGAATGAAACAACCCCGGAAGAGTGTCGACAGCTGGTAGATACAATGCCGCTCAGAATTAAAGCCGTTTTAGATGCAAAAGGAGACGCCACCAAGTGGTAGACGTTCTAATCTGCGTCGGTAACACTAAAGACGAACTTTTTTGCATTTTAGTACAATTGGTGAAACAATGTTTTTTTTATTACCAAGGAAAGTTCGTTTTTTTTTTCATTGAATAAATAAAATACGATTTATAACTTATACTGTTTTTATATTGCTAATTCTTCCAAACACCTTCGTCCCCCAGAATTTTTAGGTTAACGTTAGTTTAGTACATTTTTTTCCTACCAGACGTACTCATTTGCATTGGGGCTCGTATAAACCTTCCTCTTAAATCACTCTATCTATTTAAAAAAACCGCATCAAAATCCGTTGCGTAGTTTTAAAGATTTAAGCATACATAGGGATATAGGGACAGAGAAAGCGACTTTGTTTTATACTATGTAGTGATGTCAATGTACTGAGTCTATTATGTTTGTAACGATGTGTCTTTTCGTGCAGTGAATAAATGCTTTCTTTCTTTAATATGTATAACATTGATGGGTCTGAAATCGTATGTTGGTATAACCCGTTCTTTGTCTTAAGGGTCCTTATCAGTTAAAAAACGCTCATCTATTTAGACGATTTTCTTATTAAATTGACACGTATCTTGACATTTTCTCAGTGTTACTATCTAGAAAAGGGTTATTGCGACGTAATGTCATAAATTTTAAATGTATTTATATGATTTTTCTTTAAGAAATATCGTTTAAAGACTTTTTCAAGCTAAAAACTGTATTTTACGGCTTAAATTCTAATATACACAATAGATTCAGGTTCATTTATTCACAATATAAGATTACAATATAAATTACAATGTCAATTTACAAATAAATTACAATAAAATCGAAAAAAGCCATGTTACTATCTAAAACTTTAATAAAATTATCGTATTACTTAATCGCTTTAATGGTATTTTCAATACTTTTGATAAAATTTGAAATTAAAACATTTTAAAACTGATAAGGCCTTAACATGATCCCTGTCCGGGCGCCCCCAATGTGGGTGTCACACTGCTACTATGGAGACACGTCCCATACTGGGGCGCTACCGCTTGCACGTTCGGACGTAAGTGCGACAGAGAGGGAAAACTTCGTTTGCTGTTCGCGGTAGCGCCCCTGGATGCACAGTCTGTCAGTTGGACTTACATCATTGTCGGTTCGTTTTGTATGGGGACAGTGTTAATGTATACCCTAAAACAAAGTTGATTATAAATACAAATACAAACATTTAATCTGCAAATAGGCCACAAGGGCACTTTTACATATCAAAATATTAATTTACAATTTAAGAAAGTCTGACTATAATAAGTGTTCGGCCATATTGGCTTATGTTGGATTAAAACACTTATTATCGGTATGGAGTTTATTTTGCGACTAAAAAAGGAAATCACACCATCTTGACAGCTTTGACAAGTGAGTTGCACAGATTAGCAAAGATCTATGACTGATTGAATCAATATTATGTTCTGAAGTGCTGCCAACTTATAAAGTTAAAATATTAATGTTTAATGAATAATAATGCGTGAACATTCCGCCCACCAAGAGCAGTATGGTCTTCCTACCGCCCACCATGACAGTATAGGACAACATATGAAGTAATACTAAAGCAGCACTACAGTTAAGTCTAGCAAATACAACTTAACAAGGATAATAATAAACATTTATAACAATCTAGCAATATTATTTAAAGATCTATAATAAGATTCACAAAATAGTTAGAGCACAGAGTTACAACAAGATTTACAATTGAGATCCATAAGTTACACTTATTATTTAATGATATTAAAAAACAAGCAATGGAGTGAGCATTATACTTATAGTTTACACATTCTTAATGATCTTGCTTGTATGTGAACAGTAGCGTAATTATCAAATCTTCTTGAATAGATAGACATTAAGAATACAATAAACCTTTAACAAATGTAACACTTAGAAACAGACCAATTAACAGTCTTAAATTATCACAAAATTTCCGTTTAATACTGATAATAACAATAGTTTGTTACATATAGTTAACTTAAGACACAGCCTGGACTATACCTACATAAAGAATAATAATAATTTGGTAACAATGTACACAATTTTGGTAACAGTATACACCTGAATTACTAATTAAAACAGACATTAAATACCTGGACGGATAACTTCACATTCCTAATACTAATTAGCAACAGGCAATATAATCAATTTGGACACAGGTCTGACAAGTTTGGCATTTTTACATTTTAAAGTCACTACGCGTGTGACATTATCTGGACCAGGGTGCTTCTCCTCTATTAGACCAAAGAGCCATTTCGAGGGTGGGAGATCATCCTCCTTAACAAGAACAACGTCACCTACCTTAGGTTCAGGAGTGATTTTAGTCCATTTATATCTCTGATAGAGTGTAGTCAGATATTCCTGTGACCATTTACGCCAGAACTGTTGCATTAACTTTTGGGTTAGCTGCCATCTGTGTAATGGGCTGATTACACAATCTTCATAGCTGCGATCTGGAGCTGTCACCAGGGCTTCGCCAACTAAAAAGTGAGCCGGAGTAAGTGGGTTAGTATCGACTTGATTTGAGGGTAACTGGTACATGGGACGTGAGTTTAGACAAGCCTCGACTTGTACTAATACTGTAGACAGTTCTTCGAACGTGAGGGTGGTGCCATCTAGGATACGTTTTAAGTGGTATTTCGTGGAAGCAACGCCGCGTTCCCACAAGCCTCCAAAATTGGGAGCCCGGGGTGGAATGAAGTGCCACTCGGTACCTTCATTTGCTAAGGCTCCGGCGACTTCCTTAATGACACAGGACTCTGCCTGCTGGAAGAGCACACGCAATTCTTTGGCAGCGCCAACGAAATTGGTTCCGTTGTCGCTCCAATTCTCCCTACAGGGTCCACGTCGCGCGACAAATCGTCTGAAGGCAGCTAGGAATCCCTCAGTGGTAAGTGAACTTACGGCTTCAAGGTGTATACAGCGGGTCACCATACATACAAATAAGGCGATATAACCTTTGTAACTTTTACAGCCTCTACCTTTGGACATTCTCAAATTGATTGGCCCCGCGTAGTCAACCCCACTGCGATTGAAGGCGCGAGCGACTGTGACCCTAGAACTAGGCAAGTCCGCCATAAAAGGGTGATTTTTGGTGGATTTGTATGTGATACACTTAACACACTTGGATAAAATTTGTCTTATTAAGCCCTTTGCGTTCACAATTAAATACTTAGTCCTCACATAATTGAGGGTTAGCTGTGGCCCTCCATGTAGTGTTTTGATATGAGCATCGCTGATTATTAACCTTGAAAGGTGATGGTCTCGAGGCATTATAATAGGATGCTTGACGTTATAAGCAAGATCGCTTTGTTCGAGCCGTCCTCGGGTTCTCATGATACCGCCATTGTCTAAAAATGGGCATAAGGACAAAATACTGCTTTTCCGCGGTATTGGATTGGCATTTGTCAGTTGACTTAATTCACGGGGATATGCTGACGCTTGACTTGCCTTAATGCCTATCTTTAGAGCCTCATCTAACTCCTTCGCTGTCAGATAAGAAGGGACGGACTCGTGTCGGATTTTCCGGATAAATCTGAGACAATAAGCTACAACCCTAATCGTCCTGGCTAACGATGAATATTTAGTCCAGACACAGAATTCCTCTGACTGCGCAGGGGTGGATAAGGCCGTGGACAAATGTACCTTAATAGGCTTAGCTTCAAGTTCAGTGGATAGTTGCTCTAAAGTTGGATGCATATAACCTGGCTCATGTAGCCACGGTGGACCGTGGACCCACAGTTCCAGTTGGATAAAATCGCGAGGGCTCACGCCGCGTGAAGCACAGTCGGCTGGATTATTACCTGATTCTACATGAGCCCATTGGTCGTTGTCGAGTATGGATAATATTTCTGCTACTCGATTGGCAACAAAGGTTGTCCATCGATTTGGTTGACCTTGAAGCCACGCCAGAACGATGGTGGAATCCGTCCATGCTCGGCAACGGGATATTGGTATGGATAAGACTGTAGCTACTTCGGCCATCAATTTAGCTAGGAGCACCGAACCACAGAGCTCCAAGCGTGGTGTGGATAATTGCTTAACTGGTGAAACCTTCGTTCGGGCTGCTAGCAAACTGACAGACACGTTACCTGCACAATCCACTACTCGCAAGTACACAACGGCTCCAAAAGCGTCGTTGGATGCATCAGAAAACCCGTGTATAGAGACGTCTGGAATATCCTGGCTCACGCCTATCCATCTAGGTACGACGAACTCGTTCAGGGCTGGTAGATCCTCTCGAAACTGGTTCCACTCTTCTAGCAGACCGGGATGGCTGGATGAAATGTCTTGATCCCAGGTGACACCTGAAAGCCATAGTTTCTGCATGAATATCTTAGCTCGGATGACAACAGGCGCAATCCATCCGAGTGGATCAAAGAGGCGTGAGATATCGGATAGGATTGATCGCTTGGTAATGAGTGTTGGCTGAGGAGGTAAGTTAACTCGGTAGTGAAATGAGTCGGACTGATAATTCCATGAAAGGCCTAGAATGCGAACTATATCATCCATCTTAATGACCTTTTCAGCACTGGTAACAGGATTTGGATAAATAGCTTCCATTAGTCTTTGGCTATTGCTTGTCCATTTCTGTAATTCAAATCCTGCTCTACCTAGTAAACTAATTGTTTGGGAATGAATTTTCAAGGCCTCTTCTTCTGTCTCACATCCACTCATGAAATCGTCCATATAGAAGTCCGTCAGCACCCTATTTGCAGCCATTGGATAATCTTTCCCTTCGTCTATGGCAACTTGCTGCAAACTCTTGACTGCAAGATAGGGAGCCGAGGAGACTCCGAAACTTACTCGTAACATCCTGTAGTCCTTTACATCTTCATTTGAATTCTCCCGCCACAGCACGCGCTGGAAGTCCGTGTGTTTATCCACAACCTTGACCTGCCTATACATTTTTATTATGTCTGCTACAAGACAAATTGGATGAGCACGCCATTTCAAGATAATGTGGCGCAGGTCTGGTTGTAGTCTAGGACCTACCAAGAGATCATCATTGAGAGATCTGCCATTGCTACCACGACAAGAACAGTCAAATACAATTCTCACTTTGGAAGTGGATTTGTCATCGCGCACTACGGCTCGATGTGGCATATAGAAACAGCCAGGTTTGTGCACCTCCTGCTGGTCATGGATCATTTCCATGTGATTTATGGATACATACTCATTCATTACCTTTGAGTATTCTTGCTTTAGGAGTGGATTTCTATCTAATTTCCTTTCCAAAAAATGAAATCTCCGTAAAGCCACATTTCGTGAATCGCTATATTGACAAGAGGTATTCTCGTCACGAAACGGGAGACTGACAACATAGCGGCCCGAGCCGTCTCTAGTTGTAGTGGATGCATAGTGAGCCTCGCAGGCCTCGTCTTCCTTGGACAGGAAGGTGCGTGGATGATCGGTCTCAATTTCCCAGAATTTACGCAGCATGTCATTCATAGAATTGTCCATTATGTGAGTAGTAATAATATTATCAGAGTGGTTACTTACATGTACTCTTCCAGACAGGATCCAGCCTAACAAGGTATTCTGAGCTGTTAAAGTGCCCAGTGGATGTCGAACAATTCCATCTGCCAGGATCTGCCCGTAGACGTCAGCACCCAGCAACATGTCAACATTACTTGGAGTGCCGTAACCTGGATCTGCTAAAACCAACTCTGACAATTCTGGCCAATTCTGGATCTCTAATTTCTGAGAAGGGAGAGTGGAGGTTAATTTACTCAATACATAGGCTTGGATAACACAACTATAAGAGCTACAAATGGACTGTATTCGGAATTTGACCATGTATTTTATTGACAAAGTCTTGTCACCCCCCAACCCAGAAACACTACCATGTACTGGCAGTTTATTTAGTTGCAGCAGTTGCACTGCATGCTCTGTGATAAATGAAGCCTGCGAGCCCTGGTCCAGTAATGCCTTAAATTTATAACAATTTGTCTTATTTTCTACTTTAACTAAAGCAGTGGCTAACATTACCTCGGTGTTTGACATTACTGATCCCTTAGAGAAATGAGTAGCAATATTACTAGTTCCCGCTTCTCCCTGCTCCTGGTTGCTGTGGATGCCCTCTCGCCGCTCGCCTGCCACAGCTTGGCCAAGCTGCGCCGGAGGTGGATTAACATTATCTTGATGCAGCAGGGAGTGATGACGTCGGCCACAACGTCTGCATGTTGTGTGTCGCTTGCACTGTGTGGATGAATGATTCGCCCCGAAGCAGTTGAAACACAATCGTTTCTCTTTGATGAAGTCCCGTCGACTCTGGATACTATCTTGGGCGAACCGCTTGCATTGATATAACAGGTGGGATTCCGAACAAAATGGGCAGGATACTGATGCATTCATGACACTAAATACTTTCGGTGAGCGACACTCTTTTGATTCCTTCATGGCTTCTCTTTTTGACTGCGGCTCCAAGAATTCCAAAGCCCGGAACCTCGATTCCAAAAATGATGCAAATTCTTTGTAACTTGGTAGTGTGTCGGAGTAGTCGCTTATCTTTTGCTCCCATTGTTTTCTGGATTCTTGGTCAAGCTTCTGAGTGACCAAGTGGATAACAAGAATGTCCCATGTTGAAATGTCCACACCCATGTTGGTAAGAGCGTTCAAACAATCAGTGGTAGTATCTAATATCTGCTTAACACCATTTGAGGATTCTGATGACAATGGCTTTTGGCCCACTAACCTGCTGAGGATACATGATGCAATATAACGCTTGTTGTTATATCTTTTCTTTAGCTGTAGCCAACACTGTTCATAGTTTGCTTCTGTGATAGGTATGTGCCTCAGTAATTGTTCTGCCTCACCCGACAGATGGCTTTTCAGATAGTGTAGCTTCTGTACGTCTGCTAAAGATGGATTGTTGTGGATTAGCGAGTCGAACAAGTCGTGAAATGTGGGCCATTCCAAGTAGCGGCCTGTAAAGACCGGCAAAACAATCCTTGGTAATTTGATACTAGCATTGGATTCACTGTGGTTGTGGTGGTTACCGTTGTTTTGCGTGTTAATCGGTGTTGGTTGGTTTTGAGGTTGGATTTGACACAATGTTTCCTTTAAGTCTGATTTGTACTCTATGTATTTCTCCTCCACGACGTCGTACATATTGTCCGTGAAATATTCATCATTTTCGTCTTGGGATAAAAGCAGAATTTGTTGGTGATTTGCTTCAAATGTATTCCAATACCGGTCTAAAAGTTCCAACCTCGTTTCCAAGTACGTAATAGTAATCCGAGCTTTCGGTGTCTTTTTGAAGTTGACCGCCGCTTTGTTTATCTTCTCAAGCGTGTCCTTTTGCACTTTAACATAACCTATTACGTTCATGGTGGATAATTTATGCACTTATGTCCCAACACAACTTTAAAAAACCACGTGCTTCCTAGTATGATGGATTTCACTTTTTTCTCTTACACGGAACAAGTTCATACATGATTACACTTTGATCGCACTCGCGAGTCGCCCATGCGATAACTTAACGATTTATTTTGGCTAATCGTTCGTATTGTCACTTATTTTAACTTAATTTCCGGTTCGTTTGGACCATGTTCGGCCATATTGGCTTATGTTGGATTAAAACACTTATTATCGGTATGGAGTTTATTTTGCGACTAAAAAAGGAAATCACACCATCTTGACAGCTTTGACAAGTGAGTTGCACAGATTAGCAAAGATCTATGACTGATTGAATCAATATTATGTTCTGAAGTGCTGCCAACTTATAAAGTTAAAATATTAATGTTTAATGAATAATAATGCGTGAACAATAAGTAATACATTTTTCATGTCAAAATATTAATTTACAGTTCAAGAAGGAATAATAATTTCGAGTTTACAATTATAACAAAATTAATGT
This sequence comes from Epiblema foenella, assembly GCA_963556455.1. NCBI lineage: Eukaryota > Metazoa > Arthropoda > Insecta > Lepidoptera > Tortricidae > Epiblema > Epiblema foenella. Next base: position 20,797,248 of record OY747108.1, read on the forward strand.
CATACAGTGAAGATAAATTTGCAAAGTTATCTATTACAAATATTACAACATCAGTAAAGTTAGAGATGTATAAGGTCTCAAGATTAAACAAGGAGTATAATGAAATTAATATAATATCCCAGAGATGTACATGGTCTCTGAGCGTCAAAATTAAAATTAATTTAATATTGTTAGAGATGTATATGGTCTCTAAGTCACTGATAATAAAAACGAATCCACAACAGGATGATGTCTCTCGTCAATCCCCTATAAAAAGACACTAGTATTATACGTAGTCACTATGTCCTAGCAAGCATGAACAGACCGGACTCCACAAACAGCACCCGATCACGAGTATGACGCGTATCTCAGCCAGATTATCATTAGTCATCGTGATTAGTTGACGATAAATGTCTTTTCCGTGGAACACGATAATCATCATCATCATCCTCCTAGCTTTATCCCGGTACAGTTGCATCCTGAAGGATACCCGGGGTCCGCTACCTAATCCCAAGACTTGGCGTAGGCACTAGTTTTTACAGAAGCTACTGCCATCTGACCTTCCAACCCGAGGGGAAACCAGACCTTATTGGAATTAGGCTTGTCAAGTGAGTGGGCAACTTGACTGTTAGAAGTTCTCGATCCGCCCCAATGCTTCTAACTTGGCTTAACGACTGCTATCATAGACAGCATCCGGGATCAACGGCTTAACGTGCCTTCCAAAGCACGGGAGCGCTCAGTTAATAACCACTCAAAGCGGTCACCCATCAAAGAATTGACCTGGGCCGACGTTGCTTAACCGCACGCGGTACGCTTGATACTAAATCATCCTACCTTAAAAGCAGTTTCAATTACACGTATATCTTTTCCTAGCCATACATTCGATAGCCTTGGTTCAGGGTATAAATAAACTATCAATGACTCACCCAGTGGTGAATGGCAACAGCTCGATATTGGGGCATTCTAAGGGAATGTCGTTAACGCGAAGCGAGGATTGTAATAGCAGCTGCCTTAGTAAAATTAATAAAGCTCGGGAATGTATTGTCTTTAGGTAAATACTTGAAATATGAGAGACCAAAACTGCGTTGTCAGAAGTAGATGGGTCATACTTAGTTGAAAAAACAAGTCGTCCCTCCTGTTGTCAATAGTTAACGGCTTATGTGCATGTTAGCTATGTTTTTATTACAGGTATTTATAGAAACGGAGACACTGTTTATGCGGGTTACTGGTCCAATCCAAAATTAAGCTTTGTAGCCCTTAACTTTTGGTATGTCCACAGAAAAGACGCTAACCTAACTCTGTGTATGACCCAGATATTTTAGAAAATTTCCTTCCGCTGTCAACACAGTGCACCTCAAATCTTATAAAGGGTCGGCAACGCGTGACTCCTTTGGAGTTGCGGGCGTCTATAGGCTGCGGTGGCCGCTTACCATCAGGTGGACCGTAAGCTTGTTTGCCACCGGCGTTGTATTAAAAAAAAAGCCTTTCGTATGCGACTTTCTTGTGGAATGGCCCGAATTTGGTGTTTAGTCGATACTATACATAGTGTCTACTATTATGTTAGATACAATTTTTAAAGGTAAGAAAGAGTAAAGGAGAGAGTAGAGATATAACACAGCGCAATTCATCGCTATTTGGAGCAGACTAGGGAAGTACCTCGACCAGTAAAGGGTCGGCAATGCTGGAGTTACAAGCGTCCATAGACCATAATATTTGGCTATGGAAAGAGAAAACAATGTTATAACCAAAAAATCCAAACTGATCTCCCACAATCAAGTCTTAGGGTCGGTTGCACCAACATACGATCACAGGCCTGTCATCGTCGAATATGGCGCCGGCAGCTGTCATCCCATAGAAACTTGACAAACTTTCCATACAATCAGATTTTAACGAACACCGCTTACGATTACAGACGGTTTGGTCCAACCCACCCTTATACTTTATCCGTGTACGAGCCATGAATTTTTATCGTCAATTTCGCTCCGAGGCGGTGTAGGAAACCTTACACCGAGCGTGCACTCGGCCGGTTTATGTTATCCTTTTTGTGCCGGATGTTATGATTTATTTTTTATATCACGTCTGTGGCAATCAAGCCTTATAAGTTTTTAAAACATTTAAAAACTTATAAGGCCTGTTAAGGTAGATTCATATCTACAGACATTGAGCCAGACACATGCAAGGCAGACTAATAGTACATTACTTACCAAGGGCGGTAAAACAAAGAATGTCTCAGATCGCAGGTATTTGACGATAATTATGCGATCTGAGGCTTTCTTAATTACCGCCCGAGGTAAGTACAAACATTTATGTCACCCCCTGGCCAGGAAGTGGGATTTTCCGCGCGCGGAGCGTGCGGTAATTGCCACTTTATGGCCAGGTGTGACATAAATGATATTAAAATACATGGCCCTTAATCATGAGAACTAGCCGCGACGGCCGCGCGTTAAGCACCACCATCACCAGCATAGCATAATTAAGGGCCACGTATTGGTGCGAAACATGTCGAGCTATACTCGACCTCAAACTCAAACTCAAAATATTCCTTATTCAAATAGGCCTAGCAACAAGCACTTTTGAATGATTTAAAGACGTGAGTGACCCTTTTATTATATTTCAGAATGTCTGAAACTCACGGGAGTTTTATATTAAAATATTGTTTTCTACAGTATCTATTAACGTATTTATATCTATCTATCGTCTGTTGGTATCGGCGCGACCGTGTATCGATACATATGTGATAATCCTTATAGAAAGGGACCTTATGGCGGCCGACACTTACGCCTTTATTGCCGCTGTTCCAATACAATAGTGAATAGGTGCAACGTAAGCGCCTGCCGCCATAAGGTCCCTTTCGATATGGATTATCACATATAAATACTTTAATAGGCACTGTGTAAAAGAACATTATTTTGCCTGCCACGGTACGTGTCTGGTACGCTCAATGTCTAGATATAAATCGACCTTTACTCGCGCGTTGACGACCCGAAAGAAACCTTTTCACGCCTTTACTTCAGCACATGCTAATAATTAGCCGTATTTCTACATAAGAAACGGTACAAAACTTGGATCACATTTTAGTGGTTTTGAGAAAAAAGCTGTTTTCGCGTATCACGGAGTGGCACTGAGCTAGCGCGGATTGGCCTGTCAGGTGAATTCGAAAATTGGCTCGCTCTTACGGTCCCGATTGAGTGGTCATGTGGCCAATGTAATGTTAACATGAATTATGTCGGCCAAACCATTCTCGCCCCTAGCCCTATACCTAGAGAACATAGTTACATTGCATCATTTCAGCCAGAAGACTTCCACTGCTGGACATGGTCTCCCTTAAAAAGATCGGTATTATGATACAATACAAGTACACTTTATTGCACACCTCAATTAAAGAACATAGTCATCATCATCATCATTTCAGCCGAAATACGTCCACTGCTGAACATAGGCCTCCCCCAAGGCTCGCCATTTAGACCGGTCCTGTGCCGTTCGTTTCCACCGGATTCCCGCGACCTTCACCAGGTCATCACTCCACCTCGTCGGAGGCCTACCGACAGCTCGTCTTCCGGAACATAGTACAGTGCAAAAACACAATGAGTAGAGGCAAACAACACACGATACGATTACGTATGATTACATTTCGGTTGACCGAAAATTGTTGGGCCAATTATCAGTTTCATATTGCCTTTTCGACACCTTTCCATTTTTGGGCGCTCTGCTCGTAGACACGTAGCTGATACCATGCGTTTCCCCGTGTACGGAGTAAATTGCGTAGCGCTAAGAAAAGCTTTGGCAGGGCTCGCTGGTGGGCTTTGGAGTTGCGGCCGTCTATTGGCTGCTGTGTCCGCTTACCATCAGGTGGACTTTACGCTTGTTTTCCGCCGCTGTATAAATAAAAATACTAAACGTTTTGTCCAGGTGCTGGCGCCATCGGCTGCGAGCTGCTGAAGAACTTCGCGATGATCGGCATCGGCGCGGACGGCGGCCGCGTCACCGTCACCGACATGGACCTCATCGAGAAGAGCAACCTCAACCGGCAGTTCCTCTTCCGCCCCTACGACGTGCAGAAGCCTAAGTCGAGCACCGCCGCCAGGGTCAGTGAACTTTAATACTACTGACATTATCGTGCTCATTATCGTCATTCATCATTATTATTTCGTGATTATAATCATCAATATCATCATTCCCGTCATTGTTATCTTCATTTCGTCTTTAAAATCGACGTTATCCTCATCATCTCCCATCATTGTTAAATCATAACGATCACTTCGACGTGCAGAAGCCCAAGTCGAGCACCGCCACCAGTGTCAGTGAAAGTTAATACTACTGACATTATCGTCATTCATCATCATCGTTTCGTGTTTATAATCATCAATATCATCATTCCCGTCATTGTTATCTTCATTTCCTCATTAAAATCGACGTTATCCTCACCATCTCCCATCATTGTTAAGACATAACGATCATTATGTGTATATTCCTCTGACGCCAAGGTAAGGAGATCATAATACATACAATGTTCAAAGAAGAGCAACCTCAACTGACATTTCCCTTCAATGTGCAGATGATCAGTCCAAGATCTCATGGCGTGAAATAATTGCCATACGATAAACTACACCAAGAATTCTCAATTTATTTCACTATTTCCAGGTGATCAAGCGCATGAACCCATCAATGAACGTGCTCGCGCAAGAGAACCGCGTCTGCCCTGAGACCGAGTCTGTGTATGACGACTCGTTCTTCGAGGAGCTTGACGGAGTCGCCAATGCGCTCGACAATTTGGACGCCCGCATATACATGGACCGCCGATGTGTGTACTACAGGAAGCCATTACTTGAGAGCGGAACTCTAGGGACCAAGGGCAACACTCAGGTATAATAATAAATATATATATTTTTTTTATTAAAAATGGGATCGCTCTTGGCCAGCATCTAGCCAGGGGGCAAAGATGAGGCCGACGATGAAGCGAGCTCACCCAGAAGGTGCCTATTCACTCGTGCCTTAAAAACGTCTAGGTTATATGAGCTCGGAAACACAAACGCCGGCAGAGAATTCCAAACCTTAGATGATGCAAAGCGCTTGGTAAATAAATAAATATTAGAGGACAATCTTACACAAATCGAACTAGCCTCACAGTAAGCTCAAGAAGGCTTGTGTTATGGGTACTAGACGACGATATATTTAATACATATAAATACTTAAATACATAGAAAACATCCAAGACTCAGAAACAAATATTCATGCTCATCACACTAATATTTTCCCTGACCGGGATTCGAACCCAGGACCGTCAGCTTCACAGGCAGGTGCACTACCCACTAGGCTAAACCGGTCGTCGGTAATATACGTGGTATACATATATTGCAGTGATAGGTTAGCTCATCGCACGCTTCCCGGTGCCCGTAGACGACATCCCAACTTCCAAATAAAATGGGGGGCGGATCAAGGGCAACACTAAGAATATGCGTGGTATACAGTGCATATATTGCAGTGATAGGTTAGCTCATCACCCAGGACACACTTTCCGGTTCCTGTAGACGACATCCCCAAATTCCCAGGAAAATGGGGGGCGGATCAAGGGCAACACTAAGCTATAAAGGATACACTTTCCGGTTGCCGTATTCACGACACCCCCATCTTCCCATGAAAATGGGGGGTGGATCAAAGGCAAACCTCAGGTATAATATGCGTGGTATACAGTGCATATGTTGCAGTGATAGGTTAGCTCATCACCCAGGACACGCTTCCCGGTTCCCGTAGACGACATCCCCAAATTCCCAGGAAAATGGGGGGCGGATTAAGGACAACACTGGTATAATATGCGTGATATACAGAGCATATATTGCAGTAATAGGTTAGCTCATCGCCCAGGATACACTTTCCGGTTCCCGTATTCACGACACCCCCATTTCCCCATGAAAATGGGGGGTGGATCAAGGGCAACACTCGGGTACAATATGCGTGGTATACAGTGCATATATTGCAGTGATAGGTTAGCTCATCGCCCAGGACACACTTTCCGGTTCCCGTATTCACGACACCCCCATTTTCCCATGAAAATGGGGGGCGGATCAAAGGCAAACCTCAGGTATAATATGCGTGGTATACAGTGCATATATTGCAGTGATAGGTTAGCTCATCGCCCAGGAGACGCTAGCTCAGTTCTCGTAGTCACGGCACCTATGGGAAGAGAGAGAGGGGTGGGGGTCTGGACCAAGGGCAACACTTTGTCAGAGGGGTAAGCAGAGATCAGGGACTTTCATTTGCATGTAAACAGTTACTATAAATCCTAGTATGGTTGGTGTGTGCATTATTCAGTTATTCGAAAGGCTAGCATGTCCGAATGTCGGAAGCTTGGTCGCTTCAATTTTTTTTACATATCACAGTATAGTCGAGTTGTATACTTATTGGTAGCCGTCTACGACGACTCCCCTCAAAGTATTTTCCTATAAAATGAAAGAATCCGAAAACACTGGTACTCACCAGTTAGCGCCACTGTCGAGTAAGGTCCAGCTGTCAAAAATTGCTATTGGTTATTATGGGCATGAGAACGAAATTTACATTTAAATCATATTTAATAAGATCAAATCAAATCAAAGAATCATATTTATTTATTTATTTATTTTTTTAACAAATCATGGATCTTGTTGTCTGAATAAAGAATTATTATTATTATTAATACCTTAAAACCGTACCGTAAATTTAGAATAAAGGAAAAATTTAAAAATTTAGGCACCGAGCAGGATCCGAACCTGCGACCTCCCGGCACTGGCGGCCGTACCGTAAAAATATCGAACATCCCGCATTGTAGCACAGTCCCGTTTTGTTGGGAAAAAAGGAGGAAATAACTTTCCGAAAGACAAAACTGTCTCAAAGCACTGACAGTCAATTAACCCGTAACTCATTTTTGTCATAATCAAGCTTAGGTATTGAAAAAAATGGTCACCATATTGTTCCAATTAGATATTTACTCGCGTAGTGCAACTGCAAAGAGTGACATTTAACATTTCGCAGACCTCGCGCTACACTACCGCCTCTAGCGGCGAATAGATAGCCCTCATTGCATCAAGTAATAACCATTTTATGTCACACCTGGCCATAAAGTGGCAATTACCGCACGCTCCGCGCGCGGAAAATCCCACTTCCTGGCCAGGGGGTGACATAAAATTTTGTACTTACCTCGGGCGGTAATTAAGAAAGCCTCAGATAACATAATTATCGCCCTTGCCTTCGGCTCGGGCGTGAAATACCTGCGATCTGAGTCATTATTTGTTTTACCGACCTTGGTAAGTAATGTTTATAATATGTATTTATTATATGTTATAGTTGTTATATATTTATTTGGTTTTGGTTTTAGCTGTTTCCTTATTGAAAAGTTTTAGTACACTGTGTAAGTTTGTCTATCTCATTCTCCCACTATACACTCCATCCCTCAAAGGTTATCTGGAAGAGATCCCTCATAGGGATAAGTTCGCCTTTGTACTCTAATCTTATGTGACATGTATATTGTTTTAACCTGTTATTGTGTACAATAAAGTGCTTACATACATACATACATAAATAATAAATAAATAAATAATAATAAATATTAGAGGACAATCTTACACAAATCGAACTAGCCCCACAGTAAGCTCAAGAAGGCTTGTGTTATGGGTACAAGACGACGATATATTTAATAGATACAAATACTTAAATACATAGAAAACATCCAAGACTCAGAAACAAATATTCATGCTCATCACACAAATATTTGCCCTGATCGGGATTCGAACCCAGGACCGTCAGCTTCACAGGCAGGTGCACTACCCACTAGGCTAAACCGGTCGTCAAAGTAATGTACTAATATTCCAGGTGGTGGTCCCGTTCCTCACCGAGTCGTACAGCTCGTCCCAGGACCCGCCGGAGAAGAGCATCCCGATCTGCACGCTGAAGAACTTCCCGAACGCCATCGAGCACACGCTGCAGTGGGCGCGCGACGAGTTCGAGGGGCTCTTCCGGCAGGCCGCCGAGCACGCGGCGCAGGTCAGTCAGTACTAGGGTTTGCTCCCGGGAAATACCGGAACCGAAAATACCGGGATTTCCCGGAATTTTTAGACCAGCAAAGAACCGGGACTGCAAAATTGAAATCCCGGTACTTTCGGGATTTCGGGAAATCCATTTTTGCTCTATATTTTCCCAAATCTAGTTAAATTACACGAAACAACCGTTAAGCATAGAGGAGAAAAGTGAAATTCAAAGAAAACTATGTATTCCTCACCATTGAAACCAATTCTGAGTCAGTGTCAGATAAGGATAATCGAATTTCAGCGGCTATTTAACTAAAATAGGTTTAATGATCGTTTATGCATAAGGCGGTAATTTAGTAATTAAGTAACTGTAGGTAGGCAAAGGCATTGACATTCCTACAGTTGTTTTCTTTTAACAGTAAGTTTAGAATCATAACTATTGCCTTTCTCGGTTTGTTTATCAATTATATGTAACATTAGTGCGGTCCCGAAAGTACCGAAAATTATTTATTTATTTATTTATTTATAAAAAGAAACAAACGGTCATATAAAAAAAAAAAGTGTACAGAAATGCTTGTAGTTGACATAAGACCTACAGTTTCCTTAAATTGTAATTGTGCTAAATATAATATACACAAGGTTATGATTAAAAACATTTTAAAATGTCAGATTCCTTGGTAAGAAGTTTATGGTATTTTGAACCATCAATTTCAAAAGTGAAGATAGCTTTTAGGGCGTATTATTTTGATACGGATTCTGGCATCTCAAAATTATAACAATTTTTTAAGTCTACATAAATTAAGAAACGCAATTGCGAGCAACATTATATATATATATATATATATATATATATATATATATATATATATATATATATATATATATATATATATATATATGTACATACACTCAGTGACACATAGAAGTTTTATTGAGAAGTACTTACAGCAACTTTGCAAGTGGTTGCAGCTACAGTTATAGACAGCGGTATATTGCATTGCTAATCATTGGAAAATTTTCTTCAAAGATATTATGCTACTATTAAAAATATCAAAATTTGTCAATTTTAAACATTCATTAAAGAGTCTGCAAGCACGTCTAATAAACATATTGCGAGCATAACATGTCCTACTAATAGGTATAGAGAACAATTCCTTTCTGCGACATTGACGTATACGGGCACGAGGGACCTTGAGATAAACCATTTGAAGTAAGTAAGGGATTTCTAATTTTGCATTTAGTATTTTATAGAGTAAAACAGAATCTACGCAGTCACGCCGATCGCTCAGCAACTGCATTTTATGGCGTTTCAAAGAGTCGGCGTAATGAACATAATTATGGGAGGTTCTAAAATCAAGCGACTTTATAAATTTCTTTTGGAGCCTTTCGATTCTATCGATATGGGTAGAATGAAAAGGCTTCCAAACGGCACAAGCGAATTCAAGACGACTACGGACATAGCTGTTGTATAATATTTTATAAGTTGATGGATTTTTGAAGGGTTTTCCGACACGTAAAATGAAACCTAACTGCTTAAAAGATTTTTTTAGCATATTTTCTATATGAGGGATAAATGAAAGTTTAGCATCCATTGTTACACCAAGATCTCTAATTTCACATACTCTATTTAAAATTACATCGCCAAGTCTGTAACAATAATCTATATTTTTCTTTTTTCTTGAGAAAGTTATAATATTACATTTATCATTATTTAGGATAAGATTATTGTCAACGCAGTATCTTTCAAGATTTAGTAAATCCTGTTGCAATAGGTCACAATCGGAAGGATTCTTAATTAGTCTAAATATTTTAGTGTCATCAGCATAAAGTAATACATTTGAAAATTTTATGTAGTCTGTAATGTCATTTATATATAACATAAAAAGTAAAGGGCCCAAATGAGAGCCCTGTGGTACTCCGGAAGTTATAGACCTATATTGTGATGTGTACCCAGACAAGACAACAGCCTGTGTCCTATTCTCAACGTAGGATTTTATCCAACGAAATAGATCGCCATGTATACCGAGTCGCCAAAGCTTATTTAATAATGTGTTGTGACAAATTTTATCAAATGCTTTGGCAAAATCGGTATACACGGCATCTACAGTGTGTCCATCATCCATGGCGCCAAGCACTACTCCCGTAAATGTCAACAAATTGGTCTCCACAGACCGCCCTTTAAAGAAACCATGTTGACATGGGGTGATGTGATGTTTAACGACTTCAAAAAGCTGTTCCTTAATAATTTTCTCGAGAATTTTACCAAAATGACAGAGTTTGGAAATTGGTCGGTACTTTTCTACTTCTTTAGTAACTGTTCCTTTAGGTATTGGGGTAATCCAAGCTTTCTTCCAGATTTTAGGAACGCAGCCTTCCCTTAGAGATTTGTTAAAAATAATACATAGCGGTTTTGCCAAACAATTAGAACAATTTCTTATAAATAGCGGATGAATGCCATCAGGGCCAGAGCTTTTATGAATATTAATAGAATTTAAATGTTTAAGAATTATGTTAAAATTAATTTCTATAGTATTAATGTCTATAATAGGGTTTATAGTCGGCTCTAAGTTATTAGTAGACAGATCAGCGTTAAAGTTTTCAAATACAGAATGAAAATGATCATTAAAGAAATTACAAATCTGCTCTGCATCTGAAGACTCCAATCCTCTGTATGACATTGTTTGGGGAAGTCTATTTGTGGAAAATATTGATTTAACGTACGACCAAAAGAAGGCAGGGTGAGTTTTTATTTTTTGTTCAGAATAAGATATATAATCTCTAAAGCATTGAGCCTCCATTTTTTCAGCTCGTTTTCGTAACAATTTAAAATGATGGTAGTCGAGAGGGTTGGAAAAAGTTTTCCATAGCTTATGGTACTTACGTTTTTCCTTCAAAATTTTTCTGAGCGAATTGCTATGCCAGACTGGCACTGTGGTGGAAGCGCGTAATTTTCGGCGAGGTACATATTTAGCGAAAAGTTCGTTAATGATGTTATAGAATGTTTCGATGCATTTATCTAGATTTATATTATGAAATAGGCCCGACCAATCAACTTTAGATAATTCTATGTTCATATTTTTGAAATTGGCCAGATGAAAGTTATAAACGAAACCACGTACCGGCTTAATAGGACATCCTGAACAGATTAGGGGTAAGAAAAAAGTAAGCGACCTATGGTGGGCGTCTTCCGGTGTTAAAGGATGTTCGCTGGCGGTAACTACGCAATCGCGATTACTTATTATTAGGTCTAGAATACGATTATTTTTATTTAAAACACTATTGTATTGCTTCAGGTCAGTAAAACATAAAAAGTCTTGAATTATTTGCGTTGCGTAGGAACCACCCGAACGTAAGTGCATCTGTAATGACGTAGAGGATACCCAGTCAGCCTCTGGAATATTAAAATCTCCGATAATTAAGTAAATATCCTCGGGTCGATCGGTAATATATAAATAAATAAATAAACAGCATCAAAAACTGTATCGTTATGGCCACATCCGCCCATAACGATACAGGCTCGTGCTCAAAAGACTTCAACGGGCTCACACTCGACCTCACTACTCTTGCAACGCAATGGTTCCTGAACGCATGAAAGAGTATTTAATATACGGATGTAGATAAAGTAGTGTATGCAACTGTACATAATTGGGCCTTAAAGACCTCTCATTATGTATCAGTTGCATAAACTACTGTTATGCAATCGTTATATAATGAACTCGAAATTATTATTCTTTCTTGAACTGTAAATTAATATTTTGACATGAAAAATGTATTACTTATTATAGTCAGACTTTCTTAAATTGTAAATTAATATTTTGACATGTAAAAGTGCCCTTGTGGCCTATTTGCAGAATAGATTAGATTAGATTAGATCATTTATTTCATGATAAGGAATCACATTATAAATTTGCACACATGTCAAAATTACAAGAATTGTTATCATGATCGTCATAACAGGAAAAATAAAAATAACATAATGTCAACTAGAGTAATGCAAAACACGATAAAAAGTAAACAGAAAAATAAATGCATCTTCCATTCGGAATCGTCAGTCAGATAAATAATACTGTCCATTACAAAATACAAATTTCAAAACACAAAAATACAAGTCAGTTGAATTCAAATTGAGAATTTGAATTGATTGTTGAATAAATGGGCCATTCTACTTTTTCATGTACATAATTTTCAGACACTTTTTTTTTTAATGCAGATTTTGGAATACTTGGCCCTCACTTCATATTTTTGTATTGTTATTTAGAAAGAGGTTTAATTGCAGTATCATTCCGATAGTTTTGGTAATTAACGGATCACAGCTAATATCCATAAATCGAGTAACTCAGTGGTCCTGGGATGTCTCACCATTTGTATGAAAAAATGGTTTTTACCACTGTGTTACCCACCTTTTACAGCAATATGTTAATATTTAAGTATTTTCACCTATAAATTCCTTTTATTAGGTTCAGGTACTATTTTAAAATCCTATTTTTGTGCACCAATTCAATACATATCATAATATACGCAAGAAAATCGTTTCGTTGCTAAACCGCCTCAGGGGGAGTCCCAACAGACTTCTGAGTGTCATTGTTGGCAGATTTGACTGTCCAATCTTCGAGCACTGGGTGGGGCAAATTAGGAGCTGTGCCCTATATAATTATAATTAATTTAATTTAATTTGATACTAATACGTAGGTGTAAGCTGTACTAACACGATATGGAAACAAAGTCCGAAATAAAGATTTTATTATTTATTATTATTATAATTTTTTTTTGTAATAGAAAACTGGTTATGAGAAAGTGGAAACACCCAAATGTTTGATTTTGATTGTTCGTTTCCCGCAGTACCTGGCGGAGCCGCTGTGGCTCGAGCGCACCATGAAGCTGCCCGGGAGCCAGCCGCTGGACGCCGTGGAGAGCGTCAAGGTAAGCCACGCCGACGCCGACGCCGAGGGGCTTGCTCACCAACGCTACCCACCCTCTTATTTTAACGTGATGATGATGATGATGATGATGATGATGTCCTCCCAGACGCTTCCGTCGACGGCGACATCCTGACAAATTAATTCTATGGGATGTTAGATATTTTGTTATTGATTACGAGCATGTGCGCGAGAGTGACTTGCAAATGAATTGCACTTGCAACATGCAACATGGGAAACAGTGGAGCTCTCCACTTGAGTTATAAGTATATAGATAGGAGGGCTTGGGTCGAGTTTTACGAATCTGGCGTTTAGCATCCAGAGCTTCGAGACGAGTGCGTCCAAAGTCACTGAGGCCCGTATTAACAGCACTTCGCTAGTCCGGCCTCCGAGTAGCAAGCTCCTCCCAAGTCTCGCAGGATATTTTAACGTACCTTGGGTACGGCGACCACCGATCTATACCTAAGACGGATTGAGTACTGCACCGGAAAAGTGTGACCGAGAAGTCAAGTCAGTGCGATGCATCTCATTCTAATGGGGGCTATCGTTTTTATGCTCACCAGTTGGCGCCACTGTTGAGTAAGGTCCAGCTGTAAAAAATTGTTTTTGGTTATTATGGACATGAGAACGAAGTTTACATTTAAATCAATTTCAATACCTTAAAACCGTACCGTAAAATGATCGAACATACTGCATTGTAGCGCGGTCCCGTTTTGTTCGAAAAAAGGAGGAAATAAGTTTCCGAAAGACAAAACTGTCTCAAAGCCCTGACAGTCATTGACCCTTAACTCATATTTGTCATAATCAAGCTCAGGTATTGCAAAATAGTCACCATATTGTTCTAATTAGATATTAACCCGCGTAGCGCAACCACAAAGAGTGACATTTGACATTCCGGAGACTCCACGCTACACTAGCGCCTCTAGCGGCGAATTCATACGCGATAGCCCCCATTGGCCCAAATCATAGTCACCCTAATAGGGTTGGCATACCGTCTGGTCGTTTTATCGTAAAATAGAACCGGTCGTTCCATGCCTGTGAAGTGATATCCCACAATTAGCCTAACTTTCACTCTTACGACCCTTTACGCAACATGATTTAACCGTTTTTAACTAAATTTTATCAGCCGCTCATTTTTAAATTTCAAACTTGACATCTTATGAATGTTAGGGATACCATTCAATATTAAAAAATACTACATTTAATGCAATACGTACCAAGTCCTTTTCAGTTAGATGTTAAAAAATTCAAGTGAAAATATAATGAATTGTCACCATTTTTAAATTTTTTGGGTTCTTCATTAAAAATTATATATACTTATTTTAAATAAGTTTATATATAGGATCTTGATGTTTGATACAAAGCTGATGTGCTAATATTACGAGGCGATCAGTTACAAGGCGAGGAGAAGAGCTGAAGACCGAGCTCAGTGGCGTGCCATGGGAGAGGCCTATGTCCAGCAGTGGACTGACACAGGCTGATGATGTGAAGTTTATGCTGAGTTGGGTCCATTTCGTGACACGACTGTTTTTGTATTCTGTCCCATTATTATGTAATTGTCTGTCATGAATAAATGTTTGAATCTGAATCTGAATCTGAATCAATGCTTGCACCATTGTGTAATAGGGAAGTGATTTTCGGAATCGCAATTCGATACTGATTATAGCCTTAAGCGCTTAATATACCATTTTTGTAACACCCTGTAAAATGAGTTACGCAGCGCCCGCTACGCGAGTTCCTGGCGTCGGAAGTGTTGACAGGACATACCTGTAGTCTGATCAAATATATTTGTTCCAGAACGCAATAAACGATCGCCCTTTGACCTTCGCCGACTGCGTGACCTGGGCCCGCCTCCACTGGGAGGCCCAATACGCGAACCAGATCAAACAGCTCCTCTACAACTTCCCCCCAGACCAGCAGACCACTAGCGGAGCGCCGTTCTGGTCGGGCCCCAAGCGCTGTCCCGCGCCTCTGGCCTTCGATCCTCATGATGAGCTGCATCTGGATTATATTGTGGCCGCTGCTAATTTAAGGGCTACCGTGTACGGGCTGCCGAATAATACGGACAGGGAGAGCATTGCGAAGATGGCGGCTGAAGTTCCGGTAAGTTAATTCAGATTCAGATTCTTTATTGCATTCATGTTGTAACAATTAGGTCTTAAAGTTAGGTGTAGTTCTAAACATGAGCTCTTTCGAGCATTGCAATATACAAACTAAACTAATAGGAGCTAAGCCATTAACATTATACAAATTAATTATCATTATTAATATACTATTTAAATTACATCATTATATCCTTACATAATATTTTAATTACATTATTGCCATATGTATGTCCTTAAGAATTAGATTTAGAAGTATGTAAAAGCAATTATAAATAGTCAAATTTTTGTCATAATTTCAACGGTCTTTAAAAAAATCGCTTATTGAATAGTAAGCCTTTTCTATTAGAAAACGACTTAAATCTTTCTTGAAGTGCATACTATTTTGTCTCTCTTTAATGTAATTAGGGACTTTATTATAAATTCTAGGGCACATTCCCAAAATACTTTTTGATAAAAGAGCTGTTTTAGAAGAGTGAGCACGTAGTTGGTTTCGTTGCCGCTCACTATATACGTTCATCAATCTCTCTCTCTCTCTCTCTCTGGGCGGTCCCTCATGTCTGAGGATCGTGGTCAGCATCAGGGTTGCATCTGCGACGGATGATATCACGCCACCGGTTCCTGTCCAACGCGTCTCGTACAACCGTGTAAAATTTGGAGGACGACGAGTCTTTCACTTGATCGGTCCATCGTGTTGGTGAACGACCGCACGATCTTTCGCCTTCGGTGCTCCCAACAACAATCAGTTTTTCCAAATTTTCGTTGTCTATGGGCGACGGTAATCGCTTACCGTCAGGCGATCCGCCAGCTCGTTTGCCCCCTATAACAAAAAAAAGTTTCTATGGGATGAAAGCTGCCGGCGCCATGTTTGACGATGACCTCGTCTTATTGGTTAGGATAAACGTAGGAACACTATCACTAATTGTATGGTATCGTCAGATGCGAAGCAAAACTCACTATCAAGTCTGTCACTACTCCATGAAACCTCGTATCTCAGTACTGAAACGATGCTGATATACGAGCTTTATTTTAAGTAGGTATTTGTTACTTACTGACTTTTATTTGTAATCCGATGGTATGATAACAATGTGATTTAGTCCAAAAGCAGAGCTAGTATCATAAATAATATAAATTGTATCTCGCCGTCAAACGTCACAGTTTGGCGAGTTTTATTATGCTGTAATAAAATGTAATTTTCTTTTTCTAAAATATATATTTGTATATATATATACCTTGGGGCCTAGTTGTTAATCTTTTATGTTTCCTAAGGTCCTTATAAATCAAATAATTTTACTGTGAAGTGAACAAGCCTAATAGAAATCCTTATATTAGAAAACAAATCCTTGGCACCATCAGTTTTTAAGAATCTATCATCACCAGAAACTGATTGATCTGAATTTAGCTTAGATGAAATCCCAATGCCCAACAATACAAAAGACATTGAAATCTAAACTTTTTAGTGTAGACATAGATTTCGATTTTCTTTGCTTTAAAAAACGACAAAAACTAAAGTAAATTCTATTAATCTTCAAGACCCGGCGGCTACCCAGGGAGCCACTAGTCAAAATGAGAATTACGCCAAATATTGACAGAAATAAGTTTCGTAACCCAACGCCTACCCAGAGTCCCACGGTTATCGATAAGTTAATAGATTAAGTTCCTATAAGTCCTATCAGCCTTTAGGAGGGTATGCCCTCGTTATTTTCTAATTATTCCTCATCTTTTTTTTTTCTTTTTTTTTAAATTTAGATTGATTATATTTTCGAATTGTTTTTTATGTATTTTTTTTTATCCAATGTTTTGTACGCCTATTGGCAAGACATAGAAGATCACTAAATGTATTTTTAACAACTCTGTATTCAGCAGCCTACCTATGCCTACAATAAACATTTTTCTGATTCTGATTCTGATTCTTTCCAGGTCCCGGAATTCAGCCCCAAATCCGGCATCAAGATCGCCGTGACCGACGCTCAACTCCAGCAGAACAACGACGAACTGGACTCTGATCGCGCGCAGTCCATCCTCAGCGACCTACCCCCACCCTCGGCCCTCTCCGGCCTTAAGATCACCCCCCTCGAGTTCGAGAAGGACGACGACACCAACTTCCACATGGACTTCATAGTCGCAGCTTCGAATCTACGCGCCGCCAACTACAAGATACCACCAGCTGATCGCCACCGCTCTAAACTCATCGCCGGTAAAATTATCCCGGCTATAGCCACCACGACTTCCGTCGTCGCTGGGCTAGTCTGTTTGGAACTATACAAGTTAGCTCAAGGCTTCAATACGCTCGAGGTCTTCAAGAATGGATTCGTGAACTTAGCCTTACCGTTCTTCGGCTTCTCCGAGCCGATTGCAGCCCCGACCAACACTTACTACGATAAAAAGTGGACACTTTGGGATCGCTTCGAAGTGAAAGGAGAGATTACGCTCCAGCAATTCTTAGATTACTTCAAGAATGAGCATAAATTGGAGATCACTATGTTATCCCAGGGCGTGTGTATGTTGTATTCGTTCTTTATGATGAAGGCGAAGTGTGCCGAGCGTTTGAATCTGCCGATGTCTGAAGTGGTGGCTAGCGTGTCACGTAAGAAGTTGGAGCCCCATGTGAGGGCGCTAGTCTTCGAGTTGTGCTGCAACGATGAGAGCGGTGAAGACGTGGAAGTGCCGTACGTGCGGTACACCCTGCCCTAGCGCGAGGGCTAGGCGGCCGAGCTGCGGCGAGGCCCTTAAACAAGCAGGGTTCGAAGGGATACTTATCGTGATAATTATTATAGGCGATCGAATTCGAAGGCAAATTGCGCTCACGCGTGCGAAAGGAAACATCAGTGATAATTATCAAGGAGTATAATTATCTTGCCAGTTTCGAATCCTGCTAAGAAGGCATTTAAAAGCATAATAGCTGCCGTTGCTTACGATGGTTCCCCGCAACGGATTTTTACATTGAGATTGGCGGCGCGTGTACATAGTGTAATAGTGTGAAGTTTTACTCGTTTTGTGCTTGGACCATGCTTAACATTTATTGTCTATGATAAATTAACTTTCATATATTTATAGAACTAGTGTTAATTATTTGCTCACGTCATCACTGAACGCGTCTGTATTTTTTTTTTAATAATTTTATGTGAACTTCATTGATTTACGTACACCAAATCTATCAGATATTTTTAATGTTGAAATCAGAAGGGTCTGTATATGGAAAAGAAATATAAAAAAAACCGTAAAATGTGTTTTTTTTTTATGAAATTAAAGTTAACGGGGAAATAAAATCCATAACTTAGTTTATTATGTTTATTGCAGATTTGTTTCACAATAATATTACAAAATAATCTCACTTTTTAGGGGGTTTATATTATGGGTATTATAAAATCGTACATGCAACATGTCAAGTTATAAAAAATCACATCAAACAACAAGCTCTGTACATGCAAGCTCGTAGAAATACATTTTGGCATTATTTCCTGTCGACATTACACCAAAACTTTACAAGATACAAGTTAAAAACGAATCCTATCTGACATTACATTACACGTGATCGTTCTTACATATTAAAATCTCATACACTGCAGTTTTAAAGAGAGCAAAAAACGTGACTAGAGCGTAATTACCATTTTATAATATTGAAAATCCAATAACCTTAGAAATAAATGTCATTAGATGCGACCTAAAAAATAACATTTCGTATGAGTAAGCACGAATCACGATCAATATTATTTAAAATTAACTTTGCCAGAAGCGATAAATTTAAAATATTTCAACACTGGGAGTGTGATATGATATTGCGTAAATTCAACGTAAAGTGTGGCATTACTAGACTAGGGCGCTATTGCTATACCGATGCCATTAAAAATCAACCTTACGGACAACCGACAAGCCATACATAATTGCCGAAAACGAAACAAATAATTTAATTATGAAATAGTACAAAACCTTCAATTCTTATCAAAAACCTAAATCGAATTTTGGTTACACCAATACATTATTATCTTTAAGGCAATTTTAATCCTAATTTTGTGACAAAGTAACTACAGGTATTAAGCCAGGCACTTACGGAAGCTTCGCGAATAGATAAACGTTTTTACAATCATAAGGTATTAGCTAAACGCAAGTGTAAGTAGATTTTTAAAGTTTATAAAATTTATAAAAAATATCATAATTTACAATAACGGCAGAGACGTGTCAATCCGTCAACAACAGAAGTAACTACGCGTCACACGCCTTGATTATAAGGCAATAAAAGCCATTTTGGGCCCGCATAGCGATTTCTGTGTTGCTGATTGTAAAACATACCTTATCTTCGGATACTCGATATTGGAACTAGTTCGTCGTTTTTAAAGTTCATGTTTGCATGTAGCTAACTACTGAGCGAGCCTTTCGCGGCATTCAGAGATGCGTTATTATTACATTTATATATTATTTTACATTATGGGATTCATAATTATATTAGCATACCAACTAGCATCATTTAATATCGAAAGAAGCCCACCTCTTTCATTTTGACATTGCTTTGAGTTTTGTGACCTCAAAAAAGCATCTTAGTAATAGAAACCACATTCTTTCGAACGAGCGTAAACTAGTATGGTTATTGTTCAGTCATTCAATAAATAATACAAATTAAAATAAATAAATACATTCAAAAATAGAAGTGAAAAGCGACATTTGTTACTGTTACAATCATCAAACGTAATTTCAAGGTTCCCAATTCCACATTAGCGGTGAAATGGTTTTAAGCATTAACCATTTAGATTTAATGCATAATTATAAATACGCTCTTAGTGGACAACCAAAGGACGAGCTGTTTCTTAATGCCACATCACTACATAGTATAAAACAAAGTCGCTTTCTCTGTCCCTATAACCCCATGTATGCTTAAATCTTTAAAAGTACGCAACGGATTTTGATGCGGTTTTTTTAATAGATGAGTGATTGAAGAGGAAGGTTTATATGTATAATTAGTATTAGTATCAGCATTGCACCCGTGCGAAGCCGGGGCGGGTCGCTAGTTACAGATATTAGGTTCCATTATCCTTAGTTTGGTTCACAGTCAACTGGGGTTACTTTCAAATTGAGGGGCGACTTTAAACATCCAGTTTTTATACCGTATGTTAATTTTAATTTTGTTAGCATGAGGACAGTGAAATATTCTGGTAAATTTCCTAACCATTTACTAAACTGAATCAGTCTAAAAATACTTATTGACGATTATATAAGTGCTCTAAATCTATCAAAGTGGCCCCGTTTTTTCTTAAAGTCACCCCAGTTTACGGTATCCTATCAGAATGAGAGAGAGAAAGATATGAGAAAACTAAATATTTCACTAAACTAATAACAACCGTAGAAACAAGACAATATTATTTACATCGCATTGATATTTCTACAAGAACCTCAGGAAGTGTCGAGAGTTAAGTTTAGTGCCACATTAGATATAACTGTTGAGTGGTATTTTTCTAATATGTACGAAAACCCATAAAACGCCAGTTCAAAACGAAAGGAAGTATTAAAAAAGATAATCCGCACAAATAGCTACCTTCCGCTCTAGATGATATGGTTCAAGTTGTAATGACTTGGAAATAAAACAGTAGTAGCTTTTGCCACGCGCTACGCCGGCCGACTGTGCAAGCTCCGACCGTTCACCGTGACTGTTTATAAGTCGTTACAACTTGAACCTTATCATCTAGAACGGAAGGTAGCTATTTGTGAGGATTATCTTTTCTCATACTTCCTTTCATTTTGAACTGCTAACGACAAGCGTTTCATGGCTTTTCGGACATATTAGAAAAATACCACTATATCCACGACAGTTTCCTGATCATCCGTGAACCTTATCGCAATGAAATAAGACTACTAATGTACTGTGTCGTCGGTAGTACAGTAAAAAACAGGATTCGTCCACTTTATTACCTTATCTTCCTGAGACCCACCATACAAATAAAAATACAATCGAATTTGAACCTAACAGTTCTGATTACAAATTTGAATTTTATTTTATGTCAAATCAATCAAACCAAAACAAATGCAACTCTATCACTTCAAAATTTAACTTATTTTCCGTTGACCATATTTTGTCCTTTGTATAGGACGCGGGGCCTTAGGAGGTTATGCCAGTGTAATAAGGTTCATAATTGGATACATATTATCGGCGATAATTCGAACCACCAGGGCAGCAGAAGTCGGAGAAACGTCGCGGTAGCAGCGGTCAGCGCCAGGGGCGGCGGCGCGGGGAGGGCATGTGCCGCGAACTCAGCTTGGGGGTGTTAAACGTCTCTGTGGACCACAAAATCAATGTTATTCTAACCACCCGCTACAGCTATCTGCTAGAAAGAGAGGTAGAGCCGAATCAAAGATTGCTACATACTCATCTCACACAAAAGAGGGACAGAAGTGTTTTTCGCATACTCCACTTGAATGCAAGCACCAACAAGATCAGATTTATTTGTCTTTGGATAATGGGGGCTATCGTTTTTGTGCTCACCAGTTGGCGCCACTGTCGACTAAGGTCCAGCTGTCAAAAATTGTTATTGGTTATTATGGACATGAGAACGAAGTTTACATTTAAATCATATTCAATACCTTAAAACCGTACCGTAAAAATATCGAATATACCGCATTGTAGCGTGGTCCCGTTTTGTTCGGAAAAAAGGAGGAAATAATTTTCCGAAAGACAAATCTGTCTCAAAGCTCTGACAGTCATTAACCCTTAATTCATATTTGCCATAATCAAGCTCAGGTATTGCAAAATAGTGACCATATTGTTCCAATTAGATATTAACCCGCGTAGCGCAACCAAAAAGAGTGACATTTGACGTTTCGGAGGACCCCACGCTACACTAGCGCCTCTAGCGGCGAATTCATACGCGATAGCCCCCATTGAATGCTGTTATGCAATAATGTGTCAACCTAATAGGAAAACCAATAGTAGGTTGATACATTATTGCATAACAGCGTCCAATTATTACTAAGGTAGGGTTAGGTGGGGTAAGAAGAACAATGGGTAAAGACAATAAACTTTAAATGACGCATATCCCTATCAAAAATCCTATTAATACTTACCCTACCCGACCATATTTTTTTTAACCTGTGGTTTTATAGGCCGGGCCCAATAAAGCGATAGGAGTGCGCGGTTGGAGTAGCCTGGGGAAAACTCCGACGCGACCACGCGGGCGGTTTAAAACCTGAACTTTACTGACCTCTCTTTCTATCGTGCAGTTTATTGATTGTTGCATGCGAGACAGATTACTATATAAAGAAAAGGACATACAATGAATGTGTAGTCTGTCCGGTGGTCTAAGGCTAAACGCCATAAAGATAAGCGAATTGATTAATCTATTGCAAAAAATTGTAAGTGATTTCTTACTTACAGCAAAAGCTAAGGTAATAAATCGCACAAAGGTTCAATATCAAATGACACCAATAAAATATGTAATGCGACCAAAAATATTCGGTAGTCGTTGAGATAATCTCTGTTTACGGAACACAAAGCATTTTAAGCTTTAAAGAAGCTAGGCTTTGGTTACAATTCAAATGTTCGTGTTACGACTTGTGACCATTCGAAATAAAAGGTGCTATTATTGCACTATTAAATTTATTGCTTAGGGTCGGTTGCATCAACATACGATCACAGGCCGGTCATCGTCAAATATGGCGCCGGCAGCTGTCATCCCATAGAAACTTGTCAAATTCTTTTCCATACAATTAGATTTTAACGAACGCCGCTTACGATTACAAACGGTTTGGTGCAACCCACCCTTAGGGCGCCATATTTGACGATGACCGGCCTGTGATCGTATGTTGGTGCAACTGACCCTTAGGATGGGTTGCACCAAACCGTCTGTAATCGTAAGCGGTGTTCGTTAAAATCTGATGTATGGTAAGTTTGACAAGTGTCTATGGGATGACAGTTGCCGGCGCCATATTTGACGATGACCGGCCTGTGATCGTATATTGGTGCAACTGACCTTTTATCTTATGGGTGTTTGGCCTTACACCACCGAACAGACTATACTTAGGTATACATGTACAGACATAAATACAGGACAGCACAAGAACTAAGCATAATTAAGGATTATTCACACTAACCCGTTCCGTGTCCGGGCCGGCCCGTTTTCTGTGACAGAAAATCAACGGCCGCCCGGCCACGGACGGGCCCGGTGATGCTCGGAAACGGGCCGGCCCGGACACGGAACGGTCGCTCTGTTATCAATGTAAACGTTTGACGGCCGATCTACCTACGTCCGAGGGTCGGAAACGGCACGGTCCCGGCCCGACCCGGACGCGGAACGGTTAGCACATTGACACACAAAAAAGCTCGGAGACGGGCCGACCCGGACACGGAACGGTCTACTGTGAATCATGCTTTAAAGACATTGCTAAGAAGCGGTACATTTAGCATTCCACATGACAACGTGTTTACATTGCAAACTAGGATTATAATAACTGGTAACATTCGCAAATAATATCAGTACAGGCAACATTTTGTATTCCGACAATACGAATAATAATGCAACTATTTCGGTCTCACGAAGGTACGCCGCAAGTATACAAATGCATTGTCAACTCTTTACAAAATGGTCTTTGTTTTCAAATGCTTTCATTTATACAATACTCATTTTAAAAGGTGAACTTCCGCCCTGCTAGCATGATAGGTTTTATGGTCATGTTTAAATAAATAAATATATGTGGGTATTATGGGTAATAGACGATATTATACATATATAGATAGATAAATCATAACTAAAATACATAGAAAACACACAAGACTCGGAAACAAATATTCGTGCTTATCACACAAATAAATGCCCGTACCGTGATTCTAAAGCGGGAGCACCAGTTTTGTAGGCCACTAGCAACTAGGCTAAAGTAGGGATGTCAAAAAAAATGGATTACCATTTAAAAAATAATCGATTATGAAAAAATCGATTATTATTTAGAAAATAATCGATTAATAAAAAATAATCGATTATTAAAAAATCGATTACTATTAAAAAAAAAATCAATTATTAAAAAATCGATTACTATTTAAAAATAATCTATTTTTAAATGGATTTAGATTTATAAACGTCAGTCACAATGTGTCAAATAATAGAAATAGGTATGCAAATACTACAATAAAAGAGGTAAATATAAGATAATTACGTATAAATATAAGATAAAATGTATACAAAAACCCCGCCACCATTATAGGAGTCACACTAATACTGCACCGTACCTCCGCTCGCCCACATTACTGTGTGTTACCGTAGTTGGACTGCGTCATCATGAGCGAGTGCGCGCTCGCTCGCGGCGCGCGCGCCGGGAATGCCCCGCTGTGACTTTGCGACATTATGTCCCTAGCACACAATGTACACGTTAACTGTACTGTAGTCGACTTTTTATTTTTCACTTCCCCTATTCGAAAAATAGTAGATTGTGTCTCAAGGGAGCAAAATGATATATTTACGGCGAGGGCGGTATATTCAATTCTGAGGGAAGCGAAAGATTCCACAATAGAATCTTGAGCGTAGCGAGGGATTCTAAAGTAGAATCTTGAGCGTAGCGAGGGATTCAAGTGTTTACGCCCAAGACGGAAATAATTTTGCTACCGTGTGACACATACTGCTTTTCACACCGCCTATGGGGCCCGCTGCTAAAAACATGAAATATCTTACAAATGATTTTACTACAGTGTCACATACTGCTTTTTACGTTTGCGAGAAAGGGACAATGAGCATTTCAGTTAGCAGAGGTTTGTTAAGTTTTATGAATAAGGGGGTTAATAACGTTTGTAATTGTGTACGAGTGCGCACTTTAGTTCTGTATATACACTCTAGCGCTATCTGTGAGATCCTGTAATTGGCTCTGCTATTAATATGCATGTTGTTACATTGTTTGTACTGCTGTTGGTTCTCCTAATATAAATAAATAAATAAATAAATTACGGAAGATAGTAATGTTACTCACGTCTTGTGTCTGTAGTGCCGCGCGGGTACAGGCGCGGGCGCAGGTACCTGCCGCCGCAGCCGGTCCGCGGCGATGAGCGCGCAGCGCTCCGCCGGCGTGCTGGCGATGAACGTGTCGTGCAGCGAGTAGCACGCCGCCGTTATCTGTTTACCGAACTGTTGCTTTGAGGGTATGTATGTATGTATCTAAGATTCTTTATTTTGACGACCGGTTTAGCCTAGTGGGTAGTGCACCTGCCTGTGAAGCTGACGGTCCTGGGTTCGAATCCCGGTCAGGGCGCAAATATTTGTGTGATGAGCATGAATATTTGTTTCTGAGTCTTAGATGTTTTCTATGTATTTAAGTATTTATATCTATTAAATATATCGTCGTCTAGTACCCATAACACAAGCCTTCTTGAGCTTACTGTGGGGCTAGTTCGATTTGTGTAAGTTTTTCCTCTAAATATTTATTTATTTTATTTAACCTTTGAGCAATGGACTGGAGATTAAGATTAATAGGCAAACCGAAAAACATGTACAATTAATTACTATATAAAATACAATTAATTACAATCTATTATTATTATTGTTATTCATGTACTGTAAGGGTCCTTATCAGTTAAAAAACACACTGTTTAGACCATTTTCTGTTTGAATTGACAAGTATCTTGACACTTTCTTAGTGTTACTATCTAGAAAAGGACTATTGCGAGCTAATGTCTTAAATTTTTAATTTATTTTTTGGATTTCTTTAAGAAATAACGTTTCAAAAATAACTCCAAATCGACCATTTACAAGCTAAAAACTGCGTTTTTCCACTTAAATTCTAATACACACGATAAAATCAAAAAATGGCCATGTTACTATCTAAAACTTTAATGAAATTATCGTATCCTTTAATTAATTTAATGGTATTTATCAATACTTTTTTCACAAATTGAAATCAAAACATTTTAAAACTTATAAGGCATCTTAATACAAGTATACCCGGCATCTATATCCTGGACATCATCATCGGACTTCTGAGGATATTTCGCACTCTTATTTTTTCTATATTTTTCAACCACCATCGTCTCACATATTAGACAAATTGAGAGTAAATGACACCTCAATTTAGTGAGAGTATGGCCGGTGTACCTAAACAAATATTTAAATAAAGTCTACGAAAAATTTGTATTGAATTTGTACAGTCGCCATCAAATATATCTGTACTCTTCAGGGTGCTCAAAAATATCTGAACATGCACTTTAACGCCTTGACAATAGAGTCGTGTTCAGATACTTGTGAGCAACTTGTTCGCTCCGATGTATCTAATGGCGACTGTACTATTTTGTACCACTTTAAAAACCCCTGTGAGGATGGCCGGTGTACCTTCACTTTGGAATAACTTTGAATACGGAAGGGCACAATTTTTTTTTTAAAGTGGTACAAAATAGTACAAATTTTTCGTAGACTTTATTTAAATATTTGTTTAGGTACACCCGCCATCCTGAGTGTGATGCTATACAGCACGTCCACGTAGGATTTCGTTATTACTTTTGCGGTACATATTCACGAAAAAAAATGCACTTTTTTGTACTTATAATTAAAATAAATGTACTCACGCGGTTTCGGCATTGCGACATAGAGCTAATGGTCGTGCTAGGTAGATGCTACCTGGCACGACCACAGATAATTTTGTTATTTCTTTTGCTGTGCGTATTCGCGAAAATAAAGAGTACATTATGGACTACCGTACGAGAACATTGATTTCAATAAAAGTACATTTTTTCGTGTTGGACGTGCTGTATAGCATCACACCCATCCTGACTCTCACTCAAATTATGACCGAGTTGAAAATTGCGAGTAACCGTTTTGATCTTCGGCGATTAAAGGAGAACGAAATAAGGCCTATTACATAATAACTTACGTAATTATAATAGAACTACGATAAAAGTTGAATATTCCTAAATTTATTATTAACACTGAAAATACCATTTGTATAAGTACCCGCTCATAAGCTAGGCTCCCACAATTTTAAAATGCCAAATTACTAAACATGAAATTTCAAAATGCCAAAGTCCCAAAATTAAGTAGGTGGGTAAATTTTGTAATCCTTTCTGTAAGTCTTCCACAAATACGAATATTTGTCACTGCTTGAAAAGTGACGGCGCAAGATAATGACCACTTCAATATACAGGATTTGCTCAATAAAAAAAGATAAAAATGAGTTTTAAAAAATGGACTGTTGGTCTATTAGTACATACGTAAAATAAAAAAAAATTACCTCCTACTGGTCCCATAAAGAAAGTCGGATGAATACATTTATAACACACTTGATTTAGATTCACTTCTCCAAAACTACCCTTGATTTTGCACATCTTCTGCCGTTGTGGAAATGCCGACTAATAACATGTTTCACTTTAATACAGGCAGCAACAAATCTGCAAAAGATGCCGTTGCCAGTGATGTTCTTCAAGGGAGTGGTCTGGTTTACAAACGCCATCTCACTGGTACCTATTTTGAAAAAGTACTTTAGATCTATGTGAAGTTAGAGCGAAACCTATTAGAGATCTTGGCATTTTTAATTAGGAATTCTGGCATTTTGAGTTTCATGGGAATAATTAGCCAATAAATGGGTGTTCGCTGCCTTTGCCACACCGGACATATATCAAACATTATTTGGGTATTTACAGTCCATGATACGAACGACGGAATTCGAAAGAACTGCGATATAGGTACCTGTGTGAATTTCAGAAATTGGTATTTTATTTGAGTGTAAATATTATGTCTTAAATATATATACGTTCTCAAAGTAACAACAACATCTGTACGCTCTTACGCCCTTAAGATTAAAATCATTTTCGCATATCTTGTCACCGAGTGTGTATAGATATTTTCGATGGTGCTATGTTCAAATTAGTTTAGTTTCGTTCCTACATACACGTTCAATTTGTAATAAAGTTTATACCAATAACTTTCATTTGTCGAAACAGATAATTGTTTGTTTTTAAAGTAAAGCCCGACCAGATATATATATGACCATGCACCATGTTGCGGAATGTCATTGGAACTAATTCCTTACACTAGCAATAATTATAATGATAGGTTGTCACTTGTCAGTGTTACAGTTGCGGTTTATTTCAATAACAGTAGTGTTGAAAATTAAATGATAATTGACAAATGATGCCCAAAACCATTCATAGTCAAGAGCGAAACCTTACAAATAATGTATTTAATAAATTGGTGAAAATAAACGCTCGTGAAATAAAATAAAAACGGTGGAAAACATTTCAAAATTGACATCAGATCTGACAGGTAAACAAATTCGAAATGTCATTTAGTCTGTTGCCAGATAAATTAAAATAATAGCGCGCTCTTCACAAGGGTCATATGTAGGGTGTAACCAAACTAGTGAGGATCCATTTAAGGGCATATTCGGTATCGTGTTCTGATTAGGAAAAAGTAGAATAAAATAAAATAAATAAATAAATAAATAAATAAATATTAGAGGACAATATTACACAAATCGAACTAGCCCCACAGTAAGCTCAAGAAGGCTTGTGTTATGGGTACTAGACAACGATATATTTAATACATATAAATACTTAAATACATAGAAAACATCCAAGACTCAGAAACAAATATTCATGCTCATCACACAAATATTTGCCCTGACTGGGATTCGAACCCAGGACCGTCAGCTTCACAGGCAGGTGCACTACCCACTAGGCTAAACAGGTCGGGTCGTCGGGTAGGTAAGAAAGTTTTTTTTGACGCAATAAATTTTTGGCCTTTGTAGGGACAGTTGGCTGACTTGGACGACCTGCCCATTCTGCCCGCGTCAAAAAAAAATTCCTCACTAGTTTTGTTACACCCTGTATTTGTGGTCGGGCTTATCAATTAATAAATATATTATAATACAGTGCAAGCGAATCGACATCGACACCACGGCAAGCGAAGCGAACCCAGCAGACAATACAAATGGCAATCTTTACACCATTTAACTCATGGGGACATCATGTTCATACACGCATAACATGCGAATATGAACATGTAACAAACTGAACGTAGCAAAATATGTCCACGAGTATACAATTGCGAATTAGGTCATTGACAGATTTAGATTCGCGTCTTTTCGGTGGACATATCAAAAGTTAAAAGCCACAAAGCTTAATTTTGGATTGGTCTAGTAACCCGCAAAAACGATGTTTCCGTAACTATACATATATGCGTCTATAGGCTGCGGTGGCCGCTTACCATCAGGTGGACCGTAAGCTTGTTTGCCACCGGCGTTGTATAAAAAAAACTATAAATCTATGTAATAAAAACATAACTTATATGTTCATAAGCCGTTAACTATTGACCACCGGGTGGACAACTTTTGTTTTTACTACCGACAATGACCCAATTTATAGAGGTTATCACTTATCAGTCTGCGAAATTTTGGTCAGATGTATGGTAAATGTGACATCTCTTGTCTTCTACCGACAAAATGTCTCGGTCGATACATGACCATTTTTTACCTGATTACAAAATAAGGAAACGGGTCTCTTGCCACTTGTTTTTAAGCTCTAATATCGATCAACAATTCGACATGTTTTGAATCCAAGTGATCAGCAATTCATAATTATGATTCCGACACTAAAACACGATTCTCATCGACCGCGCGGAATCGGAGAGCATTCAAAGTACAAAGGAATTTGAAGTATATACACAGCAGTTAAATTTCATATTTGAATGGAATTGCCACTGGTCACTGGACGTCAGCCGCCTCGTAGCGGATGCATGGTTCCATTCAAATATGAAACGTAACCACTGTATATATAGATCAAATTAAGGCAAGGCCATTCCAGTGCAAATGACCCCCTCTAACACGCGTGAGTTTGCAATTAACCATCCCGTTCTCTACGGAAGCTCTGCGCGTAATTTCGTAAATATTTAGTACATTTTTATTGATTGTTGGAACACTGAATCACTTATGAAAAACCTATCCGGTTATTTTCTTAGAACAATAAAAAAGTTATAATTTTTGTAAAAAATAAACGTATCACTGTCGTTGATAATTAAGAGGTCTGCAGCATTCTAGTTTATTTTTACTATGACATTTAGGATTTTTTGACAGAGTTACCAAGGCATTTTCAATATTTTGTACAGTAGTACCCAACTGATAAGGCGCGTCGTGAATCTTCGTTCGCGCAGAAAAAAAAAGTATCGCTCCGAAGATAACGAAAGAATGCTTAAAACTTACAATTAACCTTAGATCACTACTATAAGGTTCATAATACACTGTTCATAATGCGCGTGCATTCGATCAAAAGTATGGCGGCTGACTAACATGCCACGCGGCGCGCACTAACATGGCGGCAGCTGCGGACCAATAGCGGTACAGGAAAAAGAAGCGCGGTGTGTGGAGCGTGCCGATTGATCAATAGCATTTCCCGCGCTTTAAAAATTCAATTTCTGCGCAGGTACATCGGTAAGCCATATCAGTTGGGTACTACTGTACGGTTATTTCTTTTCTTTGTTTCTTTTTCAGTCTACTGTAATTTTTGTGTAGTGTAATTCTACATTGTCTTCACACTGGAAGCTCAAACTTCAGTATTTACGTCAGATCTGTGAATGGGCCTTGCCTTAATCTACACTTAGTAGAATGCTCTCCAAATACGCGCGGACGATGAGAATCGTACATAAAAACCAGGGATCGGATACCGGTATTTTCTCCATAGAAAAATACCGGTATTATTACGGTCACCGGTTCATTATTTCTTTTTTAATGGGACAATCTAATAATACGACGTTGTTACCTAAATACATGATTCAGCCCTACGTAAAGAGCAAAAAATAAGCCAAAATATTGGGCTAAATCAGGGTTTTTTTTTAAATACCGGTATCGGTCCCTGATAAAAACCCACTTTCTTAGCTTTCCAATTTTTGCCTCCTCCAATATTACCAAAGGTTTCCAAATCCCAAACCTGCTGAATAAGCCTGCGGTGCAAGTCCACATCAGCTCCCCTGATCCCCGCGCGGTCCTGGTGCATCTGCAGGGCGCATAAAAGCGCGTCCCGGATGGTCTGCACGGTGGCCTGGACGCGGTCAGTGCGAAGCAGCCGCCGCACGAGGTAACCCTTCGCGTGGGCCACTATAGTGGTCGCTGCGGCCAGCTACAACCATCACCAGTGCCGTCAACAAAGATGTACATAAAATTGTGCAAAGTTGTTCACATAGGGTGATTTAATTGGGAGGTGGAAGTAGGAAGACAAGTGGAATGTCGAACGGGGAACAGGAGGATTGGGTTAGGAAAATACACTATCCCATGTCAATAGAATAGAATAGAAAAACATTTATTGATAAACCAAACATACAGCACCACATGAAAATATTTAAACAAATAGAACAAAGTAAAAAAAAGTAACACATTTTGAATTATAAAACAGACAAAAAGAACTTATACCTATTTGGTGCTGTTATGGTGGCTACAAAAGGACACCACTCAGCATATGCTGTGGCATACATAATTATACCACAGCGCTGGTCTTCCGTGGGGCCCGGGGCCGGAAAGATAAATCAGAACAGACACACTAGTGACGAGCATATTATGATTGTGTAACAAGTAAGTAGACACTATCATTTTACTCAGATGTCACTCAGAGGGAGTTTCTCTGCGTGCTATGCTGGGAGTTTCTCTGCGTGATCGCATCAGAAATGAGGCCATCCGTAGCAAAACCAAAGTAACCGATATAACCTTTCGAATCGCTAAACTTAAGTGGCAGCGAGCGGATCACATTGCAAGTAGAACCGATGGTCGTTGGGGCCGGAAGGCTCTCGAGTGGCGACCACGGACCGGAAGGCGCAGCGTGGGTAGGCCCCCACAAGGTGGACTGATGACCTGGTAAAGGGATGCGGGTGGCGCAGGACCGGTCATTATAGCACCCTTTGGGAGAGGCCTATGTCCAGCAGTGGACGTCTTTTAGTTAGGGCTTTATAGGACATCAATGTATGGGAACCAATATTTTTGACATTAAAGCATGAGCCTTGGCACACTTATTACTTAGGTGGACTAGAGTTGAAAACGCCCGGGAGACAAGGGCGGACGCGATGCAGGTGGGGAGGGGGAGGGGGGGAAGTTTCGTTCTGCCTTGCTTCCTTTCAGCCCTTATATTGTCTTATTTATAGACACTAGGGCATGTTTGGTATCGTATCCGGATAAATTGAGGATGGACGATCGTATTTTGGGACATAAATAACATGTTTTCATAGAAAAAAAATGAAATACAGGCAAAAGTTGTAAATAGTCAAGTTAAAAAAATATTTTCTGCAGCGATTGCGTGAAAACAAGCAACAATTCGGGCATGGAAAAAATATGTTTAAATAGCTACTTTTATGTAGATTCTAAAAATATATCATTTGTTAGGCCAATATAAATTACAACTTAGTAAAAAAAAAAACACGGGTGACACGTCAAAATTTTACTTCATATTCGTTCCGACCCGCGTTGTTTCAGTCCTCATATTATCCTATTTATTGAGCCTAGGGCATGTTTGGTATCATTTTCGGATAAATTGAGGATGGCCAATCATTTTCTGTGACATAAATATTATATTTTCATAGAAAAAATAATAAATATAGGCAAAAGTTGTAAATGGTCAAGTAAAAAAAAAAAATCTGCAGCGATTACGTGAAAACAGGAAACAATTCAGGCATGAAAAAAATATCTTTAAATAGCCACATTTATGTAGATTCCAAAAACATACCATTTGATAGACCAATAAAAAACACAAATTAGTAAAAAAAATCCTTCATAAAAATACGGACCTGTAAAGCAAATTTTATAATTCTTTGAAAATGTAATGTCACTACTCGCCTAATTCTATATTAAGTAGTTTGTACTTGTATTTAAGTTTGTTAGCATGCGAGTTGCATTTTTAATTGCAAATAATCTAACCGTTTAATCAATTCAATGGTTCAAAATAAAATAAACGAGTTACAAATCTAATCCTGTATAATGTTATTCGTTACTTGTGAAATACGTATAATAGTACTCATGTGTAGCATTTGCCGTCACAAGCACACATTTCTGTACACTTCAATTTTTGTTGGAGACACCTGCATTTAGCAGCGCATTTTTTTTGCATCTGCACCTTATCATTTCCAGACAG
This sequence comes from Epiblema foenella, assembly GCA_963556455.1. Lineage (NCBI taxonomy): Eukaryota > Metazoa > Arthropoda > Insecta > Lepidoptera > Tortricidae > Epiblema > Epiblema foenella. The sequence continues at coordinate 20,830,297 of OY747108.1, forward strand.
GCTTCGGCAGCTACTGGTAAGTTAGTCCATATAGGTTCCCATCTGTGATTAACTTTCGTCCATCCCCAATCAGATGGACTGGGGATATTTTGGATCGGTAGCATTTGACCCCATATATGAACTGCTTGCAAAACCGCCCGCAGGAAATGTTGGTGCAGTGCAGCATTAGATGGTGGTATGTGTTCTAACTGGCGATCTTTTTTTGTGAACAGCTGCTTACGGCATTCGTTTAATGTCGAGACTGAGCTGGATCTGAAACAAAAATCTTTAATGTGCACAACTACCCTCTAAATGACTCATGGTTTCATGAAAGAAGTAAATATTACCTGTCATACATAACGACAACAAACTTTTCCACAATCGCCATTGCATCTTTGATTCTGCCGTCGTACGCTGCCAAGAAACCTTCTGTGACATTAGGGAACGCATTCCAGGCTTCGAAAGCACTCTTGTTTCCTTTTCCGTTGAAAAAAGAAACTGTGTCACAACCTGTGAAGGCATGGAACAGGGGTAGCACTTTTGCTTTTGAGGCCCTGTGAAAGAAAATATGTTTGAATAATTGTAACAATTACAGTCATAACGTACACAATATTGATATATTATTTATGTTATGACTGTTTCTTACCGAGCGCGTTAGCTATTTCTTGACAGCAAAGGTACTGCTGGTGTTTCCCGGTACCAATATGTACCTTCTTCGTGGTTACACGGAGCTAAACCTTGGGTGTTCCGACCGCTTTTAGATAAAACATTAGGCCCATCTGTGATATTCACTTCTTTGTTTTCCGCAAAATCATGTGAATAACAATAAGAAGAGAGTAAACGAAATAGTCAAGAAAAACGACCGAATGAACGAACGACGAACGAAATAGTCCCCTGTTCCATGCCTTCACAGGTTGTGACACAGTTGCTTTTTTCAACGGAAAAGGAAAAAAAGAGTGCTTTCGAAGCCTGGAATGCGTTCCCTAATGTCACAGGTTTCTTGGCAGCGTACGATGGCAGAATCAAAGATGCAATGGCGATTGTGGAAAAGTTTGTTGTCGTTATGTATGGCAGGTAATATTTACTTCTTTCATGAAACCATGAGTCATTTAGAGGGTAGTTGTGCACATTAAAGATTTTTGTTTCAGATCCAGCTCAGTCTCGACATTAAACGAATGCCGTAAGCAGCTGTTCACAAAAAAAGATCGCCAGTTAGAACACATACCACCATCTAATGCTGCACTGCACCAACATTTCCTGCGGGCGGTTTTGCAAGCAGTTCATATATGGGGTCAAATGCTACCGATCCAAAATATCCCCAGTCCATCTGATTGGGGATGGACGAAAGTTAATCACAGATGGGAACCTATATGGACTAACTTACCAGTAGCTGCCGAAGCCTGTCTGGAAATGATAAGGTGCAGATGCAAAAAAAATGCGCTGCTAGATGCAGGTGTCTCCAACAAAAATTGAAGTGTACAGAAATGTGTGCTTGTGACTGCAAATGCTACACATGAGTACTATTATACGTATTTCACAAGTAACGAATAACATTATACAGGATTAGATTTGTAACTCGTTTATTTTATTTTGAACCATTGAATTGATTAAACGGTTAGATTATTTGCAATTAAAAATGCAACTCGCATGCTAACAAACTTAAATACAAGTACAAACTACTTAATATAGAATTAGGCGAGTAGTGACATTACATTTTCAAAGAATTATAAAATTTGCTTTACAGGTCCGTATTTTTATGAAGGATTTTTTTTACTAATTTGTGTTTTTTATTGGTCTATCAAATGGTATGTTTTTGGAATCTACATAAATGTGGCTATTTAAAGATATGTTTTTCATGCCTGAATTGTTTCCTGTTTTCACGTAATCGCTGCAGATTTTTTTTTTTTACTTGACCATTTACAACTTTTGCCTATATTTATTATTTTTTCTATGAAAATATAATATTTATGTCACAGAAAATGATTGGCCATCCTCAATTTATCCGAAAATGATACCAAACAAGCCCTAGGCTCAATAAATAGGATAATATGAGGACTGAAACAACGCGGGTCGGAACGAATATGAAGTAAAATTTTGACGTGTCACTCGTGTTTTTTTTTTTTACTAAGTTGTAATTTATATTGGCCTAACAAATGATATATTTTTAGAATCTACATAAAAGTAGCTATTTAAACATATTTTTTTCATGCCCGAATTGTTTCCTGTTTTCACGAATTATGTGAGGGGAGTGGCAGCAGCGGAGGAGGTAAATGATAAAAGGTCTGTACGACGGAATAGAATATAATTGGTGCAAAAGGTTACAATAATATCTTAACTAAAGTGTCCAACCTAACTGAATTTGAAGTAAAGATTGGCCGCGAGCCTTGGCGGCGATTTGCTTTTATTGTTCATGTTACTGGGTATTACACAATCACAAGCACTGTATTCGGCGGTGGCCCGATACACTACGTATGTTGATGACGCGGTGTGACGTAGGCCGACGCAAAGGGCTGACGGCGAGCCGTGACGTGGTGAAGTGTGATGTCACCCGTGACACCTCCCCCCTAAGCTGAGCAACTAATTGCTGAGTCTACAGCAAGTGTTGCGACGTTTTGTTCTTCAGTCTGTACTCCTGTAGATGCGTTGGTGCGTACGGCGGCGGCTGTTTTATGTCTGCGGTATAGCATGAATGCGAGTGCGCCTGCACCGGATATTGTAAGTAGGTATAATGGTATCGAAGTATGATAGAAATTTGTCGATTGGATTCTGTCGATTTGTATTGGTTTTTCTATCGCCAGTTGTTGTTCGATTTTCTCGAGGTTGCTGAGGTTGATAGAGTTCATTTTCAATATGTCGGTGCGGTCTGCGCTATACGTAGTAGGTATCTTCCGCTGAGGTATATACATAATTTTCAAGGGTTGGCCGCGTACTTTATTGTTGTTGTTTATGATAGTAAAAAGTTGTGTCTTCATGGAGCAATGTTGGGGTACAGTAGCGACGTAGCTACCTTTCAGAATGACGTGTTGTTCCTGTTGGCATTTTATTTCGACCTTTGTAGATTTCGGGAAACTGACGGCATAGTGTTGATCATCTAGCTCTAATAGAGCCTCCTTGGACAGAGAGATAGGCGTGGATCGACACGTTTCATCTACCTCCTGTGTATGAATGAGCTTCTGGATGCAATCCTGGTCTGTTCGTATTTGGTGGCTCAGCCTCTGTTCGCAGATGTACCAGTCGCCAGACTTCGGGCATTCTGCCTCCATGTACACATGTTCTAGAGAATTGGTTGCAATTAACGGGTAAGGGGGAACAAGGATTTCCTGATTTTTGTTAGGCAGTGGACACAACTTATATAGTTCAAAGGTGCTTTTATAAATAATAGGTACTCTAAGTGCAACTACTAATTTATTCCCTGAGAAGTATGAACCTATCCTAATACACGAATAATAGTCCCTTATATCTAAATGGAGAATCTGCTCCGTATCATAGATTTTGTGCAAGATCTCAATTATATACTTTATTGACGCAATACTTAAAATAGAATGGTGCACATTACTTATTTTACTATATGCTAAAATATTTTCGATCCGTAACATCTCCGTATATAAATCGTTTGCATTATCCGTAATAATATTAAACAGCTGGTTAAGATGCGCGTAATTAATTAGTTTGTCGTTATTTGATGCGGTGCTATTACTCAACATTAAAAGAGCTTTATATAATTTATTTTGATTTCTAATTAAAGTTGATAATGTTTGGTTTTGTTCAACTATCCATTTTTTACACAAACTAATATGTTGGTTAAATTTCTTGGTCAAAATTTCGTCATTTGTTTGTAGCAATTTAATCGCGTTGTCATATTTTATTGCGTCATTATAGTCTAGGTTTCCACTAATACTTTTGATTAATGTGCCCAGAGGGTCAACGAGGCCTCTCTTTATCCTTTTATTGGAAAAAGTACTAATTTGTGCCGAAATCTTGTCAATTTTTGAATACAAATATTTTATTTGGTATTTAAAGAAATTAAAAGTACTGTTGTTCAAGGAATTAGTTGCTTCAGTCAGTTGTGTCCGGATCAAGTCTATGTTTCTCTGTGTGTCATCAATGTCAATGTATTGTAGAAAAGTGTGGTAGTGCGTGACTACCTTTGTGGGTCCCAGTTTGAAAGGTAAAAGTCCAGGTCCGTCGTCGACATTGTCAAGTTGGATCTCCTGAGCTAGGGCCAGGCCGATCCCTGTCCATAGTGTTATCAACCTGTAACAATTGAGACCGTGGTACTTTCTTTAGTTGTGATTTAGCTACAAGTCCACGTTTCTTGGAAGTGTAAATGTGTACAGGTAAGTTAGCTGTTACTTTGTCTTGTGTAAATCGTGGGGCCAGTTTTTGTCGTGCGGCTAAAGGGTTCTGTATGAAAATTTCCTGGTTGGGGGAATAGTCTATTACGGAGTCTCTACTCCTATTAATTCTTTCCATTATATTAGATCGTTCATTTTGACAGTTTTCATGGACTATGTCGTAGACACCTCTCATTCTATTTCTATGATTATCTATATATTTTTGTAATAAAGTTTCCTCAATTTCAACGTGTGTAGGGTCTCGCGGATCGAAGTGTCCGTTTAAAAGGTCGTAAGGACGACATTTTGTCAAACTGTGGATGGAACTGTTATATGCCAATAGCGCATAGGGTATTAAATCTCTAGAGTGTTCATTTTTATGTTGTAGTTTTAATAGTCGCAAGTGTTCCAGTATGGTAGAATGAAATCTTTCAATTAATCCGTTTTCGTTCGGTGAGTGTGCTGCTACTTTATGGTGGTTTACTTTGTGTAATTTTAAAAATTCTCCTACTACTTGATTGCTAAATTCAGTGCCTTGGTCTGTGACTAAAGTATAAGGGAAGTTATGGTGTGTACTATAGTTCAATAATGCCTTTACTATGCTAGGTGCCGTGCCATCTGGTAAGAGATATGCTTGTCCATACTTTGTGAATGAATCAATTAGTGTTAGGTACTTTTCTTGCTCAACCGTGAATGTGTCAGCGTGAATTATTTCAAAGGGCTTTGTTGCAGGTGGAACTACCTGGAACTGCTGATTAACTGGGTTGCGGTCATACTTCGCGCAACTACATATGTGACAGTTGTTTATGTACTGTGAAATGCTTTCTCGCATTTTCGGCCAATAATATTTGTGAGACAATGACAAATATGTTTCGTTAACTCCGCGATGATTTGTTTTACCCTCATGATAATTTCTTAGAATTTGTTGTTGTTGCTCAACGCTGGTGACATTTTCTAATTTGTATTTTACTAACATTAGTTTCATGGAAGAGTTTTTGAACCTGTTCTGAATGATGGGAACTACGCTGTACATTTTGTCTAATGGTTTAACTAAGATCGCGGTCCGTTGTTTGGGTTCAACATGCTTTATTATTGCGTTCGCTATTTCTTGTTCTAAGTTATCTTTGAATATCTCAACATATGTTTTTGTTCGTGATTCAAAAGGTTTTGTTACAGTGTCCGAGATGCGTGATTTGCGATTTAATATGTTAAAGATGATTTGTCTAGGAAATTTATTAAGGGGATCCTCGGAAATCGGTATTTCCAAAATTGGGTTTTCCTGGCTTGTATGGTCAGTTTCCGTCTGTCTGTCATCTAGGTCATGTAAATCGGGGGTTTCAGAAGCATTTACTATTACAGAACTAATTTCATTGTGGATTTCGATACGAGAAAGTGCGTCTGCGTTTGTATTCCATTTTCCCTTTTTATATATTACTTTATAATCGTACTGTGAGAGTTTTAGACTCCATCGAGTGAGTCGTGAATTGGGTTCCTTAATATTTATTAGCCATTCGAGGGGTCTATGATCTGTTACTATTTTAAATTGTCGTCCGAACAAATAGGGTCTAAAATATTTAGTTGCCCATACGATTGCCAGTAGCTCCTTCTCAATAGTGCTGTAGTTCAATTCGCTATCGGATAATGTACGTGAAGCGTACGAAATAGGTTTGTCAGAGCCTATGGGGCCTTGAGATAAAATTGCGCCTAAAGCTACGTTAGAAGCGTCGGTTGTCAAAATGAATTCTTTACTAAAGTCTGGGTATTGTAATATTGGATCATTTGTTAGTAAGGTCTTACATTTCTCGAAACACTCTATGTATCTTGAATCAATCTTTATTTTCCTACCTTTTTTTAAACATTCTGTAAATGGTTTCGTAACGCGGGCAAAATCAGGAATGAACTTTCTGTAGTATCCTAAAAGTCCAAGGAATTGTTTTATCTGTCGGTTAGTTCTTGGTAAGGGGTAATTTTCTATGGCTTTAATTTTATCGGGGTTGGGCTTGACACCATTAGGCGTAATAATGTGTCCTAAATATGGGGTTTCCTGTTTTAAGAATTCGGATTTATCCATTTGGATCTTGAAATTCGATTCTCGTAGTCTTTGGAAGATTTTTTTCAGATTTACCGTATGTTCCTGCAATGATGTTGAGAATACGAGGATGTCGTCTAAATAGACTAGACAAATGGAATTTTGTAATCCCTGAAGTACATTGTCCATGACTCTCTGGAATGTCGATGGTGCATTTTTCAAACCCATTGGCATTCTCAGGAATTCATAGGCGCCATTCTCGACCTTGAAACTAGTTTTATGTATATCCGCGGGGTCCATTTCGACTTGGTAAAAACCGCTTGCCAAATCGAGTGTGGTGAAATACTGACATCTACCTAACTTGTCAAGTATGTCCGTGATGTTCGGTATCGGGTATTTGTCAGCTATAGTTTTTTCGTTTAATTTTCTAAAGTCAACTACCAATCTCCATTTTTTTTTACCAGATGCATCATCTTTTTTGGGAACTATCCAAATAGGGGCACTCCAAGCTGAAGTTGAAGGTCTGATTATACCCTGTTCTAACATTTTTTCGATCTGTGTTTGTACCTCTTTCCTGTGAACATAAGGGTATCTGTATGTTTTGGCATGTATAGGGGCTTCGTCAGTTGTTTTTATACTGTGTTTAATTTTGTTAGTAAAAGTAAGGGGTTCGTTCTCTACGTAAAATATATCTGAATACTCTGCGCAAAGGTTTCGTAAGTTAATTGTTTCCTCTGAATTTAAATGCTCTGTACGTAATCGTGACAAAACATGATTAACGCGATCATATGATGACTCAGTGCGCCTGCACTTGGTCTCACAATTGAATACCTCCGCGCGAACGGGTTCGGTCAGCGAAAAAATTATATCTCTCGATAATGTATTGTTTACCTCGAGTATGCAATTGTTATTTTTCGCGGAACTGATGCAACTTGTTATGCTGCAATTACAAAGTATTTGTTGCTCAATGAGAATATGACCATTTTTAATATTTACGGGGGCTTTAATTAATTTTGATGAGTTTGCCGGGATAATAGTTTCAAATAGGTTCTTATTTCCGGATGAATACATGCGTATCGGATTGACTGCGTTTGGGGTTTTGAATTGTCGGGTGCCATAGTTAATTTCGGCTTGCCACTGTTCTAATAGATCGCATCCAATTAGTCCGTCAAAATAGTCGTGAAATTTATATACGTATAACTTTAGAGGGTTTGTACTATTAAATTCCGGGAATGGTGGCACTACTATGGAGTGGGTGTTTCTTGTAGATGCATGTATATTTGTTACAATAAATGGGTCATAGGTCAATGGGCAATTCGGATAGAATTTACGCACTGCTTCGGGACTTATAAAAGATTTGTTCGCTCCTGTGTCAATTAATAATTTAAGCGGCGGGTTATTAATTTGTATATACGGAAGTTGTTTTTGGTTCTGTAGGTGAATTTCTATCTCGGTGGGTTTTTCTTCGGAATATGAGAAAAATTTGAATTTACTTGTTGTGTGTCGGTATTTGTCTCCGGGTTAGGGCAATTTTCAACTGGAAGATGGTTTGTCTGTGAGAAATTTTGTTCCTGTAAATTATAAGTTTCGTATTCCTCTTGGTAGGGGTACATTCCGTCGTAGTTATTGTCATAGTCATATTGATAGTCATTATAAGAGTAGTTCGGGTAGTCATTTTCGTAGTCATAATCAAAGTCGTTTAAGTTAACATCCATGCGGTTGTTATTGCGGGGTAGCGATCTCGCATCGGGGTGACTTATGCCACTCATGGGTCTAGGATAGTCATTGTGTTGGGGCCTAGGTGGGATTCTAAATCCTGTGGACATGTTAGATCTCGGGAGAGCTCTAAACATTTGTTGTGTGCGGGAAGGACCTTGTGAAAATTGATTAAATCTTTGGGCTGGTGGGAACCGTTGGTTGGGTAGGTTTGGTGGGTTTTGCCTAGATGGGCCGGGTACATTGACCATAGGGTCGGGTTGTCTCAAGTGCATGGGTGGGCGTGGGGAAGTAAAACTGTTCGGATATCTAGGTGGTTGAAATTGCATTGGTCTTCTGTCAGTCATAAATTTATCACTTCGGCTCTGTAAATAAAGGGTGTTACTTTCTTCATGTACAAATTCTAATGCCTTTTCTATTGTATCTGGACGCATACACCGGATACGATAGCCAAGGGGGTCCTTAAGTCCTCTGACGAATGCCTGTAGTGTTAATTTTTTGTATAAATCGCGTTTTGACTGAATAGTACTTTGTATGGTTTCGTGTAAAGTCACATATGTCATTATGGTGCTGAAAAGATTTTGGCACTGTTCATAGAATTCTTGGGGTGTTTTCATCCCTTGTGTAAGTAATGCAAGATCATTATAAAGGGAAGTCTCATCTCGTTGGTCAGCAAAATTATTTATTAATGCATTCCGAATTCCTAGCCAATCGTCTGGGATGCCATTCGTATTTATTAATCTAGCTGCGGGTCCAGTAATCTTATTTAAAATACCATTTACTAATGCACAATTAGCAAGCTCTTGTTCTTCTTGAGCATACTCTGCTACTAACTGATCGCAAAGTTTTACAAATCTAGTCAAGACGTTTGGGTTACCGTCGAAGTCCGGTACCAGGCGGAGGGCCTTAAAAATTCCGTCCAAATCTGCCATATTCCTAACTTCTACTTCTAGTTCAGATTCTATACTATTATCTAAGTTACTTAAATCTCGGTTAGCGTCAAGAACGACGTGCCTCGAATTGTTATTACTTAACCTAGGGGAACTTGCTCGGCGGGGATGAAAAATTTTGGCGGGGAGAAACACTGGGATAGTAAATTGCAACCAATCTCATATGTGTACTCACCAAGCCGATTTCATTGCCGATTCCCTTGGATGCGCCAGGTCTTCTATTCCGCTGTCTCTACCTCTTGATCGCCTCGTCTGTCTGCCAGGGTTCTTTGGTTGATCGATGCCGGAACAAGATCTCGGTGATCTATTCGCGACTAGACCGACTCAACTCAACGACTGCGCCAATTATGTGAGGGGAGTGGCAGCAGCGGAGGAGGTAAATGATAAAAGGTCTGTACGACGGAATAGAATATAATTGGTGCAAAAGGTTACAATAATATCTTAACTAAAGTGTCCAACCTAACTGAATTTGAAGTAAAGATTGGCCGCGAGCCTTGGCGGCGATTTGCTTTTATTGTTCATGTTACTGGGTATTACACAATCACAAGCACTGTATTCGGCGGTGGCCCGATACACTACGTATGTTGATGACGCGGTGTGACGTAGGCCGACGCAAAGGGCTGACGGCGAGCCGTGACGTGGTGAAGTGTGATGTCACCCGTGACACACGTGATCGCTGCAGATTTTTTTTTTTACTTGACCATTTACAACTTTTGCCTATATTTATTATTTTTTCTATGAAAATATAATATTTATGTCACAGAAAATGATTGGCCATCCTCAATTTTTCCGAAAATGATACCAAACATGCCCTAGGCTCAATAAATAGGATAATATGAGGACTGAAACAACGCGGGTCGGAACGAATATGAAGTAAAATTTTGACGTGTCACTCGTGTTTTTTTTTTACTAAGTTGTAATTTATATTGGCCTAACAAATGATATATTTTTAGAATCTACATAAAAGTAGCTATTTAAACATATTTTTTCCATGCCCGAATTGTTGCTTGTTTTCACGCAATCGCTGCAGAAAATATTTTTTTAACTTGACTATTTACAACTTTTGCCTGTATTTCATTTTTTTTCTATGAAAACATGTTATTTATGTCCCAAAATACGATCGTCCATCCTCAATTTATCCGGAAACGATACCAAACATGCCCTAGTGTCTATAAATAAGACAATATAAGGGCTGAAAGGAAGCAAGGCAGAACGAAACTTCCCCCCCTCCCCCTCCCCACCTGCATCGCGTCCGCCCTTGTCTCCCGGGCGTTTTCAACTCTAGTCCACCTAAGTAATAAGTGTGCCAAGGCTCATGCTTTAATGTCAAAAATATTGGTCATGTCCTATAAAGCCCTAACTATTTGGGCTGATATGATAATGATGACTATCCCTTGTTGTCATATCTCAAGTTAATTACATTTAAAAAACGGGCATAAAACTAAGCACCGTCTCCACCATCAAAACTTTTAATGAAAAAAATTGCACTTAACTCGGTTCATCCATTAGGAAGCTACGATGCGACAGACAGACACACATACACACCGATAGAAATGACTTATAACACCCCTCTTTTGTGGTTTGGGGTAAAAATAGAAGCATTAACTTGGAAAGTACATAAGATTGAGACTTTTCATAATATAGATTTTTAATAGGGATAAAGGAGAAGATAGAACTGTTGCGGAGTGGTAGGGGTACATAAAGGTAAGGGGGAGGGGGAGGGAAGAAATGCTGATACCGCGGGAACTGTGAAGGAAAGCAGTGGAAGCAGTGACGAACACTAAACAGTGCTAACAAATACATTAAGGGTGGGCTGCACCAAACCGTCTGTAATCGTAAGCGATGTTCGTTAAAATCTGATTGTATTGAAAGTTTGACAAGTTTCTATGGGATGACAGCTGCAAGCGCCATATTTGACGATGACCGGCCTGTCGTATGTTGGTGCAACCGACCCTTAGTATCAATTCAGTTACAAATAACGACCTGTACACGACAGTTGAGTCATAATAGGAAATAGAATGATTATAATATTTACTGGTGAAATTTTTTATGAAGAAATGACACTTCATAGGCACATTGCGCATTGAAATACTTAGACTGGTTCATATCTTTTTGTCGATTTGACATTAGACATTTTCTAGGATGTAATTGTCTTGTACCTACAACAAATATAGACACATTATTTTTTCGTCTCTCCTGTTCGGAAAGTTCGATTTTCATGAGTAGATAGCCGAGTTGAAAGTCGCTTTTCCGACCCTAGCGTGAAAAGTAAAAGAAAATTAAAAGTTCTGTAGGCCACAGGGCGGCGCCGGCTGCTGGATGCATCAGCGCGTGTTTTTATTACTGAATCCTTAGAATAAATCGTTTACTATTACTTTTATTTCTCTTTTATTTCCCTCATAGTCGAAATGAAAATTAGTGTTTAACTCGGGTGAAAGCACCCATTTCACCCTTGAACTATTGGCGTTCTCACTTCGTTCAAGCGTCAAAATATCTCGGGTGAAATGGGTCACTTTCAACCCTTGGTTAACAATCTATTTCTTATATTTTTTATTGGCATGTGGCATTTTTTATTCTTGTATTTTCAAATTACTACACCTATAGACCAGCGGTGGGCAAAAGGCGGCCCGCACGGCCCTTACTTTGGGCCCGCGAGCCTCCTTATTGATACTCGACAATGTGACCTATTGTCTGATTGACGCTTAGAGACTTTAAGCTTCCTTTACACCTTACGATATCTCTTAGCATCTCAATCATTAGAGCGAGATAGTTTAACTCCCCTCCCCCAGTTAGCGTGCTAAATATCGTAAGGTGTAAAGGCCGATTTAAACATCTCTGAGGATATTTATTTATTTATTTATTAGATTTTATTATTGACATGTTGACTCTTATAGACATATCTCACAATATTTTATTACGATTAGTGTACCATATTAATTTTTATCTTGACGCTTAGAGACCTTATACATATCTAACAAATCTGGATTGTTATTGTAAAAGTGCCCGGCGGCGTAATTGGAGAATAAATGGGATAATCCACATCGAAAGGGACCTTATGGCGGCAGGCGCTTACGTTACACCTATTCACTATTGTATTGGAATAGCGGCAATAAAGGCGTAAGCGCCTGCCGTCATAAGGTCCCTTTCGATGTGGATTATCACAAATGTTTTGATTTAGTCACAAATTGTTAACACTTGCGGCCCGCGACAAATTTGTTTTGGCTCTTGGCTTCAAAAAGGTTGGCGACCCCTGCTTCTGATCTTTTGGTGTAAACATTTTATTTTTTATGTAAATAATATTGTTATTTTACTTTTTAAAAAATTAAATGAATCTAATTTATAAAAACGATTTTACAGTGATCCAGAAAGAACATTTTAAGGTCCCAAACTTACCTGTTCTGGTGTCGGTGGCATCCTGGCGGGTACAGCTCTGTGCGCCGGCACAGTATGGACAGAATGTACTGACGTTTCATTCCTCGCGCTGCCCGAGGACGGGCGCCGGCGCAGGAAAGTCGGCTCATCGCTGTCGGACGTGAAAGTCACGTTCAATCCCACCATAGTGTCGTTCGTTCGGTCAGTTAGAATCGGCTCAAATTCTGAAGACGAAGTGTCATAGCTTAGCTTCCTTGATGCTCTGCGTTTAGGAGAGTGAGTCCGCGTCCTACTCCCGTCAACGGGGCTCCGAGGGCTGCTGGCCTTCTTAATACTGCCGGTTATGTCCTTGCTCTGTTTTAAAACAGCGGCGCATTTCTCTAAATTGTTGTGGGTGTCAGTCAGCGTGCTTGTTATGGAGTTGTTTTCAGATTTGTGATTTATCAATTGACTTAAACTGACCGGTCCTCGGTCCACTTTGTCGGCCCACGCGGCTTTCGCTTCAACAGGCGATGTGGGGCATATCATTTTAAGTTGCCTGTATAATATGCTGTTCTGTTCATCGAAGACTTGTTGTAGCAGCATTTGTTCCCGCTTCTGTTTTTCGACTAAGCTTGCCATCTGATGAAGCTGCTGATTCTGTATTTTCTCATACAACACCTTCACTTTAGTCGCAGGGTCCTCACATTCAGATATAAATTTTTTTGGTGATGCTTGATTATTAATTGGTTTACTTGCTTTTTTCACATTTGGTGAGTTCACATTTGAATTCATCGCATATGGGCTTGGAGTACATTTTTTCAACTTTTCAACTGGTTCAGATTTTGTGAGATTCTTTCCAGGCAAACTGCCACGCCTGGGTTTCTCCTGTACAGACTTAGATCTAGGTTGACTGTTCTGCTGGGTTTTTTTAACAGGCTGTTTAGAAACATTTTTGTTGACATCTGTTTTGGAATGTGCTGACGTTTTCTGTTTTAGCTCGTGAGCCATCGATGACCATTTGATCTTGGCTGACTCCAGATCCCAACTTCTTCGTTTCTTTGGCGTATTCAGGTTGGACAATGACTCACTCATCGAAATAGAAGTCACATCAACTCCAGTGCTCAGTGATTGTACTTTCAAATGAGCGATTAGCAAGGGACTCGGATTAAGCACCGTGTATGAACTTTGACGAACTAATGTAGAGGCATCCTTGACACTCTCTCTATGAATGTTGTTCAAAGACCCAGTGAAACTCTTAGCACCAAGAGATGACGGCCCATCCACCAAAGACATGTCCGGGATTGGATCAGACAGGAGCGGGTCTTTGCTAATGTTGAATTCAACACATAACAAATCTACTATTTCTCTTTCTGGCTTTTTGTTATTATAGGAAGTCTCTTCATCAGTTAGAATTTCCTTCTCTATTTCATTAGTATCATTCTTAGGTGTGGCACTGCAGTCGCGCTCAGGAGGATCGACAGGTTGCGGTGTGTGTTGGGGACTTGTATTTTTCATGCTATTATTGATTCCATTATTGATTATATCAGCTGTGAATTTCGGCAAGCTACGGGATGCATTACTGTTCCAAGATATACTGTTGCTCAAATCAGGTGAGTTTATGTTTGTACAGTCGGATAAACTGTCTTGTAACTTGTCTTCCCTGTATGACACATTAGTGTTAAATACTTCCAAAATCTTTTGACGAGGCTCACATGCTTGAGGCTCACATGCTTGTTCATACTCCGGTGGTAGGTCAGGGGCATCGGTATTGTCCTGAGCGGAGTCTTCATCACTCTCTCCGACATAGGCCTTGAGTTCAGCTATTCGTTTTTCTACTTCTTTGGCAAGAAGCTTGTAGTACTGCATTTCTTTTCTACATTCTTTGGACAGCTGAAAATGGACACAAATTATAATTATATTATTATGTATTAACACTGCATTATAATGTCATTCATTCATAATACAGTGTGATTTGTTAGTGGGCATACAGTGTTACCCGCAGATAAAAGGTGGCCTATGTCCTATTCTGATGTCTAAGCTACAATACTGGAAAGTTTCGTAGAGATCCATTCAGTAGTTATTGAGATTAAGCGGAATGTACATCCATCCACACAAACTTTCACGTTCATAATATTAATTAGGATTGTCTAGGCGACAGAGAGAGAAGCCTCCTAATTATTGCACCATGTCCAGAAGTACCAGCTTTGGTATCTGACCCTTGCCGAGCCATCTAGCTAGTCAAGACACTTCGGTATTAGATCACTTATAGACACAACTCTCGGGACAATGATCTTTGAATGCACACTTGGTGGTTTCCTTGTGCACCAGGTCTAGGTACTTGCTGTCTTTGTCCTTTCAGGCCTTCACAAGTTTCTTGTCATGTGGGATATTATTGTTATAGTGAATCATAGTTAATTTAAAATTTTAGTATTTATAAATAATGAAACTATGAGACCAGTACGATACCTTGTTCAACATCATATTTTTTTATTTAAAGTAATTTACTTATTTTTAGCAACACTATAGAATTAATATAACTGAGTCTGAAAAACAAAAGTTATCTGTTTTTCATAACTTATGTTTTTATTTTGAACCTGACTGTGGCTTTATAGGCTGGGCCCAATAAAGCGATAGGAGTGCGCGGTTGGAGAGTAGCCTGGGGAAAATCCAGGGGAAAACCTCCGGCACGACCACACATGTGGTTTGGAACACTGGAATACTCTAAGAGTTTGCGCTCCAGTGAGATTGGTTGAGCGGTTTCAACCGAATCTGAGGTGTGAGTGGAATCAAGCTACTGGGAGTTTTGTCTTAACTGTCATAACTTATGTGTTAAGAATAATTAGAACGCATTAACATGCAACAATAATATTACACCCATCTACATATGAGATAGCACAAACAGCTTGTAGGTTGTGTTCAAATAATTAGTGCTTTAATATTTATTTTACAAAAACTTAACTTTATTGCACAAAAACAATATAAATACAAAGGGCGGACTTAATGCCATGAGGCATTCTCTACCAGTCGACCATAGGGCCAAACCGAATCTAGCAAATGTGGGTGCAATGAGAAAATAAGTCATAAAAGTTAAATAATTACAATACAATACAATACAATACAAATACTCTTTATTGCACACCTCAATCAAAGGATACAGTACAGTACAAAAAACACAATGAGAAGAGGCAAACAACAGGCGGTCTTATCGCTAAAGAGCGATTTCTTCCAGACAACCTTAGGGTAGCGGAAATCTAAACAGAACGATTCATAGCAGGTGGTGCAGAGTTAATACATATGAAGCCTACTAATAATTACAACAATAACATTTAATTAAGGATAAATAAACATACATAAATATAGTATAAAAATATACGTACATAAACATATACAAATATATAGTCAGCCACAAAGTCTAAAGGAGCTAAGTCCTTAAGTGTGTCATGAGAGAGACAAATAGTGATCTTTAAGCTGTTTTTTGAAGACAGCAAGAGATTCAGCACGCCTCAAATCAGGAGATAAAGAATTCCAAAGCCGAATAGCTCGAAAAGTGAAAGAAGAATTATAAAATTTTGATGAGGAAGATGGAACAGTGAGAAGCAAGTTTCGGGAGGACCTAACGGAACGAAGATAAGTAAAACGCTCTTTGAGATAGCGTGGAGTTGCAGGGTTGAAGAGAGTACAATACAAAAGAGATAGGGTGTGAGAATCTCGGCGAAGACGGATAGGGAGCCACTTGAGCTGGGAGCGGAAGAAGGATACATGGTCATATTTGCGTAAACCAAATATGAACCGAATACAGACATTTTGAAGGCGCTCAAGCTTATTAAGTTGCTCCTCCTTGAGGTCAATATAGGAAACATCAGCATAATCCAAGATGGGGAGGAGTACTGTTTGAGTAAGCGCAATTTTAGTGGCAATGGGCAGGAAATTACGTAGCCTTCTCAGGGAAGCTACTGCCGAAAACATCTTCCTGCTGACCTCGTTCACTTGAGGTGCCCAAGATAAAGTTCTATCCATAATAATGCCTAAATTTTTTACTTGTGTACAAAAAGGGATTAATACGTTATCGAAGTAAATCGGTGGAACACGATTAAAATCGATTCTTGAGACAAATTTTGAGCTCCCAATTATGATAGCCTGGGTTTTAGAGGGGTTAACTTTAAGACCAAAACTATGACTCCAATTTAGGATACGCACCAGGTCATTATTTACAGTGTTGATAACAGATGGCAGATCAATAAGTACGCCCTGCGAATAAATCTGAAGATCATCGGCATAGAGGTGATAGTGAGAAGAGAGATTATTTGTGATAATTACTTAATAATTTAATTTTACCACATACACAACAACATAACCTTCAAAGTAGGATCAAATTTAGCCTAAGTCGCGCGGAATTGAAAAGTTTGCGCACTTTGTCGCATTGTCACGCCTACAGCTTTACTACAACTTAAGGATATTCAAAGTTACTCACTACTGGTGGTAGCAACGGCACTCCATTTAGCTTCATACAGGATACGTACTGCCCGGCCTGGCGGGACTTCACATCCCAAGGATCGTTCATGCTTATTTAATTAAATTAAATCGGCATATTGTCCGACCGCACACTGAAACTAAAATTACGGCCGTGCCGTGGCAATCGCTTGCCTGATCTTGCTAACTCATTCCCCCGCTCGCGTAGGAAATTGCGAATCACTTTTGAAAGTTTCCCCCTAATCGTTGCTCTGATTTCAACCCTTGAACACTTTCGTTAAAAGCATCCATGTACCGATGAAGTCACGGCCTGATTACGTCAGTTAATAACAACTTTAAACAATTTACGACCGCTTTAATTATAAACTTATCTGAATCAACGGTAATTAAACTACTTTAAAATAATGATACGTTAGTACGTTCACTGGAAATGTTATGGATAATTAGAAAAAGTGTAAGGTCCGTAAACAAAATGGGATTTGGAATTGAAAAAGTTGTTTTGAATGTTTTGTTTGAAAATGCGAGTGTGTAATATTTGTAATTATTCAAGAGGACCAATCAAACCCTTGTTATTTTTTATTTTGTTGTCAAAGGTCCAATAGTAACATTTCAATAAAATTATATTCTTTTAAAGGTTTAAGGTATAAAGAAATAACTACAACGGAAACAAATTGATTCTTGGGATGTCAAGCTTTGTGTTGCCATGGCTACATAAACCGTTATTGTTATGGTTACTGAAAGTCTTAGCTGAAAGTACAAACGAAAGGAACATTTATTTTGCTAAAAATTATTACAATGAATACAGTGAATGAATAATCAATTAACTCACTCCACAAAACAATAAAATTAAATTAAATAATTAATATAGTGTTTTAATATAGTATTTTACACAATAAACACCAAAATAACGTCATGGTAACATACGAAAGACACCCAACTTTTGCACGACACGACAGCCCTGAGGACCTACCGCGAACCGTACACGAAGTTTTTTCTCTGTCGCACTTGCAAGTCTGTACGTAAGTGCGACAGAGAGGGAAAACTTTATTTGTGGTTTGCAGTAGGCCCTTCGTTCCGAATCACGCTCACAGGATGCTACCGCGAACCACAAACGAAGTTTTCCCTCTCTGTCGCACTTGCAAGTTTTCACATAGGTGCGACAGAGAGAGAAAACTTCGTTTGTGGTTCGCAGTAGCACTTCAGGGCACTCACGGTCGGATCGATTCACGCTCACAGCGCGAAATGAGATGTCGTGACGTCATTGATGATGTCATGGACGGCGTTCACGGTACTCACCAAAGAAAAATACTCACTAAAGGGTGCTCACTAATCGTAGGCGTAAACACCTTGAGCGCAAACGTCAAGTTGAAGTTTGATATAAGTATGCACATGACAGTCAAATGTCAGTAAGCACGCGATGACCGGTCCGAATCAAAACACCACTCTGCGGACCGGAGCGCGCTAACTGATGCGGACCAGCAGTGCTACCGCGAACCACAAAAAAAATTTCCCTCTCTGTCGCACTTACGTCCAAACGTGTAAGTGCGACACAGAGAGAAAACTTCGTTTACTGTCGCGGTAGCGCCCCAGCCGTCAGTACTGCAGGCGCTGTGGGTGTAATTGGCGTGATTCGGAACATGGGGGACAATGACGTAACATGACATTGACACTTCGCACCTGTCAAAAGTGTCAAATTAGCAGTGAATACATCTTGCAGCATTTGTGTATTTTTGAAATCATTATTTTAGTATAAAAATGGTCTTTATAATACATCAAAAGTTTATCAATTTCCTTCCTTAAAATATCAGGCTGTTTTTGAATTTTCTTATAGACAATGGAGTTGTTCCTAGGGAAAAAGATGCATCCGGCCGGAAGACAAGCAATTTTGTGTTTTATAGTGTGTGCCGTTACATTCACGGTATCTTTCTTCTCGGGAAGCATCCTGGGCTTCTCGTCGGAGTTATGGGCGCTCACCTACTGGGGCCCGGGCCTGTACTTCTGCTTATTCAACTTTATTCTCAGATATTGCTACAAAGGCTTCATATATGAGGTAGGAACTTATTAAATTAGTAATTTTTATCTACTGATTACTTTTGACGTGACAACGTCTTATAAATTGGTTTGCCGGGTGACACTTCAAGAAACTGCGTTACGCTCCGCTCACGTTATGCGCTCACAATGAGAGCGAGCGAGAGGCATGGTTAGCCCGCCTAAGAGCGAGAGAGACAGACATAAAAAGTCGTTGTCACGTAAAACTTTCGCCCGTATAACGACTTTACAGGCAACCAATTTTTTTTTTAATTTGATGAGTACCTAATTAGTTAAAACATTATATCCAATAATACTTGCACCATCAAAAAAATGTAGTATGTATAGTTCAGACAAGTTAGTAAAATTATTAATAATTTTCACTTATAGTCTATAACTAATCTACTTAGCAACTAATATTTAAGCAACCATGTTTCTTATGTTTAAAAAAATCAGTATTGGAAACTATAGGTCTATATATTATAAGAATTAACTTGTAGCAAAATGTTTGTATGACTGTTTGTTTCATAATAAATATAAATAAATAAATAAAACTTTAACATCATTTTAAACAACCAGCGGTTTGAATAGTGTAGTATTTAAATATTCAAAGCGGACATTTTTTCAACTGATAAAAGATATCCTAATAACTGCTATACGATTATTAAACTTTTACATTTCTATTGTTTAGTGACAGATCTATAATGAGACTAGAAATAAAAAGATATAGATTTTAAGAAACTCCAGAACGCACTTGGTATTAAAACAGATGATTTTAGAAAAATTTTTTGAAGATTAATCCAATAAATAAATAAGTCACTATTAACAATTATAAGGGTTATATAATCTATTCGGAACCCTAAAAAAAGAACTTATACCTATTTGGTGCTGTTATGGAGGCTACAAAAGGACACCACTCAGCATATGTTGTGTTTTGTTTTAGGATATAGACTATACCTATTTTTAAAATATTTTGTATGTATTCCTTTCATTTTTCTATGTCTGTTTTTTTCCCTAATAAACAAAAATAAAATAAAATAATAAAATAAAACAAAGCTCTGGGCCTATACTCGGAACTTCGAAATCCGAACTTCGTATCATGCTGTTCCTTTCACTCCCGTGTTATACACTATATGAGTGAAAGGGACGGCACAATACGAAGTTCAGATTTCGAATTTCGAAGTAGCCCCTCTGGTTCCTGGTCCTCGTTTTTATTTATATTATAAATGATTACTGTTTTGAATAGAATATTGAAATATTATTAAAACAGCTTAACCTGCCCCGCTCCACCAGAAAACAGGCATCGTTATAGAACCCCCCAGAAATAAGGCTGATAATATGTGCATGATTGCAGGTATCAGTCCGATCAGCATTCCTCGGTGCTGCCTTCGCCACCGGCCTCTACCTGAGCACCTTCGAGACGGGCTGGCGTGTGTTCGGCCTCTACGCCATGGCGCTCACCTTCTTCCACTTCTCGGAGTTCATGGCGGTGGCCCTGACGAACCCTCGGACACTGTCCGTTGACTCGTTCATATTGAACCACAGTCTACAGTATGGGGTGGCGGCCGTGGCCAGCTGGATTGAATGGGCTGTGGAATACTATTTCTTTCCCGGTAAGTTTTCATAATATATGTACATATGTTTTTAGGGTTCCGTACCAAAATGGTAAAAAAGGTTTCACTTTGTCTGTCTGTCTGTCTGTCACATCGCTAAATATCTCAAGAACTAAGTACTTATGCTATCGATTTGAAATTTGGAATAGTTATAAAGAAGGCTTACCTACATACATAGAACATGACTTTTTTTAATACTTTTTTTTAATTTCTGTGAAAAATAACAGATAACTGGTGGTTCAGAAAGTCTAGTTAATATGTCGAGTGGGGTGTCATATGAAAGGGCTTGAATTGCACATTCTGAAACATTTTTTTTTATTTTTTAAGTTGAGCCATTTTTGCTTTATGAGGAAAAATGTAAAAAAAAAATACCGTTCCCCTCCCTTATCTCCGAAGTTTACCAAAGAAAAAATATAAAATTATTACGTAACATTGATATTAATGTATATTTTACAAGAAAAATATAACTGTAGCTCTATCTAGTTTTTCTTTTTTTTATCGTCAAATAACATTTCTATACTAAGTTTGTAATTTAATCACCTTTGCATGTATTTTTGTTTTATAAATTCCTACGAGATTATGCTGAAAGTACCTTCTTTCAAATAAAGAAAAAAAAATTGAAATCGGTTTACGTGTTAAAGAATTATCCTTGAAAAACTACCATACATACAAAGTTATTCAGTCGCTCAAATTTGTAACAAAAGTCGCCGATAGATGGCGCTGTACCCATGGAGTCCAATTTTCACACCAGGTTGTTGAGATTTTCCTAATTTAATAAGGTTGAAACCGGTACACATCTGTATACGGAACCCTCGGTGCGCGAGTCCGACTCGCACTTGACCGGTGGTGGTTATGGTAGCCTAGTTGTTTGATAAAGCATAGAGCTATCAAGCGGATTGTGGGTTCTAATACTGGCTCAACCAATGAGTTTTGCCGATCCCTGATGTTGCGTCTTAAGTTTATATTTGTAAGTTTAGTGGAATTATGTCAGGTATAATCTGGGAGCGTACAATACTCGTGCGCAGAAACACGCGCGCCCATCACCTACTGGTCGCGCCGACGTGGAGGTTAGCCCGGGATCGAAAATCACTCGGCGTACTAGACCCAAAATTTATAATGCTCTTCCGGCTGGTATAAAAACTCGACGACGGATAACGTATTTAAAAATAAACTGAAAAAAATCCTAGTTGATAGGGCTTGTTACAGTATTGATGAGTTTATCACTACATAGTATAAAACAAAGTCGCTTTCTCTGTCCCTATAGCCCTATGTATGCTTAAATTTTTAAAACTACGCAACAGATTTTGATGCGGTTTTTTTTAATAGATAGAGTGATTGAAGAGGACGGTTTATATGTATAATAACATCCATTAAATAGTGCACCCGTGCGAAGCCGGGGCGGGTCGTTAGTAAACAATATAATATATCATTGATCAACACAACATACATAACAGATGAATAAATGATTCCACTCAAAATGTAGGAGACTTATACAATACAATATATATTTTTGACTAAGTTTTTAATGTAATTGAAATGTTTATTTTTTGACATGTAAAATGACATTTTATCAATAAAAATTCTAATTCTGATTCTGATACGATACCACTAGTATGCACATACACACACGTTAACTTATAATTTTATGTGTGAACTGCAATGAAATATTGTATTTTGTATTTTCAGAAATGAAGACTTACTTCTGGCTGTCAGGGATAGGATTTCTCATGTGCGTAGGAGGAGAGCTGCTGCGGAAGTCTGCCATGTTCACTGCCAGAACCAACTTTAATCACACTGTAAGTTTCATGTGTTCATAAGTGCTAATATCGCGTATTTGACACCCCCCCTGGAGTTGTTCATAGGCAGCAGTGACTGCTTACCATCAAGCAGGCCAGAGACTTGTCAAACTTTCCATACAATTTGATTTTAACGAACACCGCTTACGATTACAAACGGTTTGGTGCAACCCACCCTTATAGCCGGTTATTTAATGTCATCAACTTGGCAAATTTTCAACAAAGGACGCCACTTGGCACAGGTGTACCTTCCATAATTATTAATACAAATAATAATATATACTTTATTGTGCACCACAATGTGAAAAACAAAATAAAAAAAAAACTAGGGTCGATTGCACCAACATACAATCACAGGCCGGTCATCGTCAAATATGGCGCCGGCAACTGTAATCCCATAGAAACTTGTCAAACTTTCCATACAATCAGATTTTAACGAACACCGCTTACGATTACAAACGGTTTGGAGCAACCCACCCTAAGTAACCGTGACCGTCGGTGTAACCGTCTGTAATCGTAAGCGGTGTTCGTTAAAATCTGATTGTATGGGAAGTTTGACAAGTTTCTATGGGATGACAGCTGCCGGCGCCATATTTGACGATGACCAGCCAGTGATCGTATGTTGGTGCAACCGACCCTTACCCCCTTATTCATAAACGCCTATCAAACCTATATTAGTTAACTAGCAGCTAAAGTTCGTTTGTCCTTATCTGTCACTTTGACATTGACGTTTGTGAGAATGGGACAAAGAACATTTTAGTTAGCAGAGGTTTAAGTTTTATGAATACGGGGGTTAGTGTCTAACGTGGTAATGGTGATGGTTGCAGGTGCAGTTCGTGAAGCGGCCAGACCACGAGCTGGTGACCCACGGCGTGTACTCGCTGTGCCGGCACCCCAGCTATGTGGGCTGGTTCTACTGGTCCGTCGGCACGCAGGTTTGTGTTGACACATAGACTCATACTACGTCTCATCACTGGTGGCGCGTTAAAAATATTCTTAGGGAAGCCGGAAATAATGTATGTATGTATGTATGTAAATACTTTATTGTACACAAGACAAGTAAAATAAATTATACAGAAACAAAAACAGATCAATCATGTACAAAGGCGAACTTATCCCTGTAAGGGATCTCTTCCAGTTAACCTTTGAGCAATTGAGTGAAGAATAGGAACTAAACGATAGACAAACCAACACGTGTACAAAGATGTATTTATATAAATATTCTAGATATACAACTACACATTAATAAACATATATAACTACTAATATATAAATATATATATGCATATATGTACATATATCTAAATAAAATATAAAATAATACATATAAATATAGTATCCAAACAATTCACAGGTCATTAGATAGCCATAATTCCTTCAACTTGCTCCTGAATGATGCTACAGACTGGGACTGTCTTAAGGACAACGGTAACTTGTTCCACAATTTTACGGCGCGCACTGTGAAAGATTTGGAGAAGGCACGGTGCTTAGGCGACGGTATAATTGCAATCTTATTCGTCATGAGTCGTAGTAAAAGAATTAGACTGGCTGAAAATTAGGCAAGCTGGTGGAAATCGAGTTGTATGGACACTGCGCCACTGCTACTCTCTCATTTACAGTAGAATCCGCTTATAACGACTCCGTTTATAACATTTTACCGCTTTTAACGACTTCTAAATCACCATACATTAGATTAGATACCAGACATTTTCAAAGTAAATCAGTCCGTTTCGTGCGACGTCCTGTTAGTGCGACGTAATATCACCGGTCCCTTGACTGTCGCTTTATCCGGATTCCACTGTATAACCTAAGAGTGTAAAGGTTAGGTTATAAAATGTATGGAAATGACTAGTGATGCGCCGAATATTCGGTTATTATTCGGTATTCGGCATATTCGACATGTTTTTGAAAGTTTGGTATTCGGCCGAATTATTTGGTTCAGCTGCTGAATGGGAACAGCTGCTGCTGTTCCCATTCAGCTGCTGAACAGGCATCAGCAACAGGCCTCGTCAAACAATGCATGCATTGCACATACTATAAATCCACAACAGGTTTCGTCAGCCTTATACTAAATTAAATTTAATTAAATCACACCCCACTCTGATACTCACCCGGACCAAACGTGCCAAAGATACTAGCGGCATTACCCCG
This sequence comes from Epiblema foenella, assembly GCA_963556455.1. Taxonomy (NCBI): domain Eukaryota; kingdom Metazoa; phylum Arthropoda; class Insecta; order Lepidoptera; family Tortricidae; genus Epiblema; species Epiblema foenella. The sequence continues at coordinate 20,854,717 of OY747108.1, forward strand.
CTGAATGGCTAGAATTAACTTGTTTTTTTTTTCAATATATGTTGACATACGAAATAAATACTATCTTTATTGTTTTTGTACGGCCTTAACTAACGTAATTAATGACTATCAGATTTATGTATGAAGAATTATATACCTACAATACGCATGTTATTAAAATAGAATACCAATTAGCACTTAAGGTTTAGCTGTTAGTGCTGATAATGGTTTACAATAAATAAATAAATAAATATTTCGCTTTGAATTCGCATAATGAACAAAAACTTTACCATTCAATTAGTATGTTTTACAACAATAGATGAAGGAATTACGTTGAACCGAATAATTCGGCCGAATATTCGGTTCGGCAACAGCTGGACCTAATATTCGGCCGAATGTTCGTATTTGGTCAAACTCATCGGCGCATCTCTAGAAATGACAGGTGTCATGATTGACTTTTCATCTGCCGGGGACTGTTGAGAACGGTATCATACGATGGACATATTTCGGGACTCTCAGGTAACATTTATTATTGTTTAAAAACGAGCACAGGGCTTGCTTCAAGGGAGGAGGCCGCGGGGATTGCCGCTCTCAATCTGTTAAGGGTCTTTATCAGTTAAAATAGATTTAAATTAGATTTAGATTTCATTTATTTCACAATACAAGACTTCATTATAAATTGCATTTAAGTCAATTTAAAAGAATCCCTATTGTGGTCGTCAATACATTGAATAGAATAATAACACACAATAAAACAATTAAAACAAAAGAAAAACAAACATAAATTAAATAAAAATAACATTTCAAGTTTCACCCAAGAGGATCGTCATACTATTATTAATGTAGGCATTGATAACAATATAATAATGATTAAAATACGTTCATCTATTTAGACGATTATCTGATTAAATTGACACATATCTTGACATTTTATCAGTGTTACTATTTAGAAAAGGACTATTGCAACCTGATGTCACAAATTTTAAATGTATTTTTTGGATTTTTCTTTAAGAAATATCGTTTCAAACATCACTCCAAATCGACCATTTTCAAGCTAAAAACTGTGTTTTTCCGTTTAAATTCTAATACAGACAATAAAATCCAAAAATGGCCGTGTTACTATCTAGAACTTTAATAACATTATCGTATCCTTTAATGAATTTAATGGTATTATGAATACTTTTTTTTTTGTATTTTTTGACGACCGGTTTAGCCTAGTGGGTAGTGCAGTGCACCTACCTGTGAAGCTGACGGTCCTGGGTTCGAATCCCGTTCAGAGCATTTATTTGTGTGATGAACACAAATATTTGTTCCCGAGTCTTGGATGTTTTCTATGTATTTAAGTATCTATTTATCTATATAAGTATGTATATCGTCACTTAGTACCCATAGTACAAGCTTTGCTTAGTTTGGGACTAGGTTGATTTGTGTAAGATTGTCCACAAATACAATACAATACAAATACTCTTTATTGCACACCTCAATCAAAGGATACAGTACAGTACAAAAAAAACACAATGGGAAGAGGCAAACAACAGCCGGTCTTATCGCTAAAGAGCGATTTCTTCCAGACAACCTTAGGGTAGCGGAAATCTAAACAGAACGATTCATAGCAGGTGGTGCAGAGTTAATACATATGAAGCCTACTAATAATTACAACAATAACATTTAATTAAGGATAAATAAACATACATAAATATAGTATAAAAATATACGTACATAAACATATACAAATATATAGTCAGCAAATATTTATTGTTTATTATTATTTTATTTATAAGGCCTCTTAATATAGGGCGTGCTAATTAAACCTAGTAATTCTACACTTTTCTGTCCTCAGATCACCCTCCTAAACCCAATCTGCTTAGTTCTATACACGCTCGCCTCGTGGCTGTTCTTCCGCGATCGCGTGCAAGCGGAAGAACTGACGCTATTAGCGTTCTTCGGCCCTCAGTACGAGCGGTACGCGGAGCGAGTCGGGACAGGGCTGCCCCTCATCAGGGGGTACTTGGACGAGAAGACTGATGAACAGGATACGCCTAAATACTGGAATTGAGAACTAGATACAATATTCATCATCATGATCATCATTTCAGCCGAAAGACGTCCACTGCTGAACATAGACCTCCCCCAAGGCTCGCCATTTAGACCGGTCCTGTGCCGTTCGTTTCCACCGGATTCCCGCGACCTTCGCCAGGTCATCACTCCACCTCGTCGGAGGCCTACCGACAGCTCGTCTTCCGGTGCGTGGACGCCACTCAAGCAGTTTCTGGCCCCATCGACCGTCAGTCCTGCGAGCAATGTGCCCTGCCCACTGCCACTTAACCATTGATACAATATTATCAGGATGAAAACGGAAAAAGGTTAACCGTTTTTGTAATATTTCATCTCACTATATCTAGTCTATGATTATAAAGAAAACATGGGCTGTAATATGAGGAGTGTTTTTTCAAAAGGGCTTATTGAAACATAAATATAATAATAATAATAAAATATTCTTTTTTGAGATAACTCAGATCCATTGGTTAGTAATTACATGTGAATAAAACTAGTGTTAGTGCAATAGTGATTAAATTAACTTTAAAACTACTACAAAATACCACTTGTAATTCAATGACCAGCAATCAGTTTCGATTGCAAAAAACCGAGGTATTAACATACCTCGGTTTTTTGTATTTAACTGTATATAAGGAAAAATAAACCCTTTTAATCTGAACTTTGACATTTTAACCTTTTATTAGAGAACAAGGAGAGACTTTTAAATAAATAACAAATGAAATAAATGAACTTTATTCTGCAAGTAGGCCGCAAAGGCACTTTTACAAGTCAAAAACTAATAGCGTTTCTCATGAGACCACTGCCGAGAAGAAACGCCGAAAGAAACTCGACAGTCAGTCATTTTCTCCAAATATGCTTATTACAATGATACTACTTAACCTACTTAAGTAAATGTAAGTGGTAAACAACAAAAGAGAATTGAAAGAAAAACGAGGAAAAAATAACAATAGGTATTTACAATGTGTAGTTACACAAGAAAACAAAACATGTCGAATCGTTTGATATGCTTTCCTGCAAGAAATGTGTCAACTAGATACAATGAAAATATTAGACTGTTTACGCTATTTAGGTATTACAACTTGTTTTAAACAGAACTGCATTTAAGGTTAAAAAATGGAAATAAGCCCCTTTAAAAGACACTGCATATGTTAATAAGTCGTATTGCTGTCTTAAAATTTAATATTCCCGTTAGATGGCGCTGTTAAAACTTTTCTTAAAAGGCAATACCTGCATTTGACATATCTTCAAACTGACAAATACTGGATCTAGTGATAATTGCAACTAAGTGTACGTTTTATATCGCTATTGTACAGTAAGCCAAGAAAATTGGTTCACCACAACTAGGTGCCAGTTTTCGACTCCATTATTTCCCACTCTTTTGGCTGACTGTAAAATGTATGTGTATAGTTGTAATGTATTTTCGTAACATTGCATTTAATAGTTTGTAAAGCACAATATTTTCTGTTCATAATCAATACAAGTATGTTTGAGATTTGACAACAAGCGTACTTGACTTTCTCACTCTTCAAGTCTGTTCAGTGTTCACCGTAAGTACTAAAACGTTGATGTGTATTATTGTATATTTATATTTACTAGTCATACTTACTTTACTTTATAGCCTATTGGCTGTCCCACTGCTGGGCAAAGGCCTCTCCCCATGTTTTCCAGGTCTCCCTATTGAGCGCTTCTTCCTCCCAATTCTTGGCAAATGCATCCAGATCATCCCGCCATCTCCGTCTGGGCCTGCCCCGTCTGCGTCGTCCATCATGTGGCACCCACTTGGTGGCTACATTAGCCCACCTGTCTGGATGCATGCGACAGACGTGGCCGGCCCAGTCCCACTTGAGCCTGGCAGTTTTTTTACCTACGTCAGCAATGCGTGTTTTAGAGCGCAGTGTAGTGTTTCGGACACGATCCGTCCTTTTGACACCCAAAATGCTGAGCTCCATAGCGCGCTGGCAAACCTTCAATTTGGATTTCTGGATCTCAGTTAACGACCATGTTTGTGCACCGTAGGTGAGGACAGGCAAAATACACATGTCGACGAGTTTTCGCTTCAGTGACAGTGGAAGGGTGCCCTTCATTAGCTCCTTCATGGACCAGTAGCTCTTCCAGGCGTTCTCGATACGGCGTTCGACTTCCTTGTCTTGCCTGTTCCTGAAAGAGACTAGGTGGCCCAAGTATATATACTCGTCAACGTAGTGTATGATATGCCCGTCTACCTCGACCCTACGCTTTGTGCTGTTTGTCATCACCTGAGTTTGTAACCGATTGATCATAATCATAATCAATCGATCATAATCATAATCGAGTCATAATCTTTGTTAAATATAAATACTTATATTTACGAAGTGAACAAATAAATATTCCTAATTTTGAAAAATACTGTTTATAGGTCATAAAATGTACCTACAGAAATCTTCCGGCTCGAAGGACCAGTGTTTGGGACTTCGTATAATAGGGTCAGTAAAAACTGGTTAGTTTTTTGAGTATATTTATTTCATACTACATTTTTATAACACTTAAAAATAATCAATAGTGGCTGTAGGTATATAATGATCTAGGATATTTACCCATCACTTCCTGAGTTTGCCTGTGCCTGTGACATGAATACGTGGTTTTTTGTATGGTTAATTAACTTGCCGGCGCCAAATGTTGAATTAATGGGCTTTTTATCTGGCCTCCCTGCTCGTTTCGATGGCTAATATTTCGTAATGCACTCGGGTGGGTTGCACCAAACCGTCTGTAATTGTAAGCTGTATTCTTTAATATCTGATTGTATGGAAAGTTTGACAAGTTTCTATGGGATGACAGCTGCCGACGCCATATTTGACGATGACCGGCCTGTGATCGTATGTTGGTGCAACCGACCCTAAGGTATATATGTCATATGTGCATGATTTAGGCTGCCTTTCCACTGAGGCGAAGCGGAGCGGAGGCCCAATCAAATGTTTGTATGGGACCAACTACAATTACAACAACACAAAAGACGAAAATGAAAGCCAAAGTACAGCATAGCTGTCGAGCACTGAGAATGCTCCGTACAGATTTACTAAATGTGACGTCACAGATTTGTTGTCTCGTACAACCCTTGTATGGAAAAAACGACTAATTTGCCGTTTTGGTCGTGAAATATCGTGTTTATGTTCATGGTTGCCATACAAGCTCTTTGTTATTGAAACTGATTGGTCAATGAGAGCTATCGTTACCAGTTGGCGCCTCTGGCAAAAATTGTCATTGGTTATTATGGGCATGAGAACGAAGTTTACATTTAAATCATATTGAATACCTTAAAACCGTACCGTAAAAATATCGAACATCCCGCATTGTAGCGCAGTCCCGTTTTGTTCGGAAATAAGTTTCCGAAAGACAAAACTGTCTCAAAGCACTGACAGTCATTGACCCGTAAATCATATTTGCCATAATCAAGCTCAGGTGTTGCAAAATAGTAACCATATTGTTCCAATTAGATATTAACCCACGTAGCGGAACCACAAAGTGACATTTGACATTTCGGAGATCTCACGCTACACTAGTGCCTCTAGCGGCGAATTCATACGCGACCGCCCTCATTATGTGCACGTCTCCGCTCCGCTCCGCCTCTGTGGAAAGGCAGCCTAACTCGTGTCTACATATTATTGAGAAGGTAGTTCTCTACTATATTATAATTATTATTGAACTGTTTGTAAATAAGACGAGTTTCAGTGTTGTATAGAGTTAACATAGTCTATTATTAGCTTGTGGGCCATTATACTTTTCCATGTACATAATTTTCACTTTTTTTTAATGCAGATTTTGGAATACTTGGCTCACACTTCATATTTTTGTATTATTATTCAGAAAGAGGTTTAATTGCAGTATCACTTCGGATAGTTTTGGAATTAACGAACCACAGCTAATATCCATAAATCGAGTAACTCAGTGGTCCTTGGATGTCTCAACATTTGTATGAAAAAATGATTTTTACCACTGTGTTACCCACCTTTTACAGCAATATGTTAATAATATTTAAATATTTGTACATATAAATACATATCATAGTTTTTTTTTTGTAATAGAAAACTGGTCATGAAAAAGTAGAATGACTCTTGTACATATTCAGAATGTTACCATTTTTCTCGTTGAATGTACACAAATATTTGTATAGCAAATCTTGCTTAGGGTCGATTTTTCAATCGCCAGAGAAAATTATCCGTCGGTTGAAATTATCGCTGTCACTTTCTAATGTCGTATGAAAGAAAAGGACAGAGCTAACATTTATCTGACAGATACTTTTATCTGGGTATCGAAAAATCGACCTTTAGAGTTATTTATTTTAAAAGAACAAAGCATGTTTTGAATGGTACGTATTTCTGGATGTAGACAATTAAAGATATGTACATCTGAGCTATGTCGAGGTTTACCTGAGGGACTACAGTATGGGGTTCTTCGAGAAAGGAGGGTTAAAAATGTTAAAAGGTCGTTTATCCGAGGGACTACGTTATAAGGTTCTTCGAGAAAGGAGTGTTAAAATTTTTAAAAGATCGGCAACGCACATGTTACACCCATGGAGTTGCAAGCGTCCATAGGCTGCGGTGACAGCTTACTATCATGCATACGCTTGTTTGCCACCGACGTGGTGTAAGAAAAAATCCAAAGCAAATGATATAAAGAAGGTATTCCTGTATGTATGCGATTTCTTCCAGTACCTGTTTTGTTTAATTGTAAAATATAACGTACTTAACTTTTGAATAAGTTTTTGTGGAAGGTTGTGAATGTCTGACATCTAATTAATTTAAATCTGTATTAATAAACTGACGCTGATGATAATAGTTTTTTTTAAATTATGCATCCATACTATACTATAATACTACAACTATAAAAATAATATATTATACAATACAATACAAATACTCTTTATCTACACCCATACAGTAAATCCTATTTTATGTGCTCAAAAAGTGTAGGTAAGGACCAACTTTACAATATCGCGCCGGTCCGGGGCGGAGATGGCCATAACAGCATCAAAAACGGTATCGCTATGGCCATCTCCGCCCATTACGATACAGGCTCGTGCTCAAAAAGACTTCAACGAGCTCACGAACTCGAACTCCTGCACTTTCAACGCAATGGTGCCTCAACACATGAAAGAGGATTTAATGTATGGATGTAGATAAAATAGTGTATACAACTGTACATAATTAGGCCTTAAAACACTCGTGTGATCCACACTCGTGTTTTAAGACCTCTCATTATGTATCAGTTGCATAAACTACTATTATTGCATACCTCAACCTGTCTTCTACCGGTCCCTGGGATCCCGGGGATCATAACAAAAGAATGCTATTGCTTGTATCAGCGCAACCTAAAGTGTATATATAGCTAGGTCCGATATTAATAAAAGAACTCTACGACCAGCAACACTGAATTTACCTCACCTCTTTTACAAGTCAAATACATAGTTAGTACATATAGTGAAATAGTACATAGCAATAAGTGAACAATACATCAGACATGAATAACCTGGGCACGCGTTTGCAAAGAGTTGTATAGAGTCTCAGGGTCTATAATAACTTTTAATAGTATAAACTTAACCTGTAACTAAGAGATGTAAAGAGTCTCTAGTGTCAAATTAAAATATGTTTACAAAAGAAAATAAAAGGAGATGTAAAAGGTCTCCATGGTTAGAACTTCATAATCATAATCATTTATTTTGCAAAAACATACACAGATGGTACAGTAGTCATGTCAGGGGTATTACATTTCAGAAGCGAAGAACTTCAAAAGCATAAAAAAAGATTTACTATATGGTTTCGAACTTTCGAAGTCTTCGCGAACGCGACTGTACCGTCCACATCATAACGTCAACAAGCATTGTGTAACCAAAAACATCGATAACATTTCTCGAAATGGCCAAAGCGGTTGTGTTACTCTTCTTACTAGACTCCTTACCAGGTAATTAATATTTAACCGGAAGATTGCATACCATTAAACTAGCTTAATAAGTGCTTTAATCATTAGTTGGTAACGTTGCCTACGAAGCTGCTAGTCCCGGGTTTGAATCCCGGCGAAGGCCTTTATTAGTGTGATGAGCGTGAATATTTGCTCCTGAGTTTTGAATGTTTTCTATGTATTTAAGTAAGTATAATATATATTTATCTATAGGTACTAGAGATGGGCCGACTATGGGTTTTGCCGACTCGCCGACTAATCGGTGCTGAGATGGACTATAAACGTCACACAAGCCTTCTTGAGCTTACTGTGGGGCTAGTTCGATTTGTGTAAGATTGTCCTCTAATATTTATTTATTTTATTTATAAACGTGGCCGGACAGTCGGCTTCCCCGACTAGTCGGCTATTTATCGCTACATCTCTAGTAATTTTTTTAAATTAGTCTCTGAACAAAATTAAAAGTTCCTATTCCTAAGATGATTATTTGTTGTATTTAAGAAAGATACTCAAAAACATGAAACTTGAAGTACATAAATTTACACTAACGTGAGACATATTTACACTTAATAAGAGAACGACGGTTGGAACTCACTTGGAAAGTCACTATTTGCGACATGTTTCGGACTACAATTGGAGTCCTTCATCAGGTTGAGTGTTATCAAGGCAACCGACCGCGCAACAATTGCAGTCCAAAACATGTCGCAAATAGTGACTTTCCAAGTGAGTTCCAACCGTTGTTCTCTTATTAAACTTGAAGTAAATATTGGTAGCTTTTTTATTATTGCATAGTCGGTCTTTTTAGTCGACTAATCGCCGACTGTAAATGTGGCCGGACAGTCGGCTTTCCCGACTAGACGGCGACTTGTCGGTACATCTCTAGTAATTTTTTTAAATTACTTAGTCTATCATCAAAATTAAAAGTTCCTACTCTTAAGGTGTTTATTTGTTGTACTTCAGAAAGATACTTTACCTATTTATCATATCTATTTTCAACATGAAACTTAAGTAAATATTGGTAGTTTTTTGATTATTTTGCAGTGCCGAATAATCGATCTATTTAGGCTCGGTTTTATAAAGATCCGTTAGACCTTATGTCAGTTTATTGTTATGTCAAAAAATGTACTGAGTTATTGAAATTTGATCTAACATTTGGTCTAACGGGTCTTTATAAAACCCGGCCTTAGCCGACTAGTCGCCGACTAATCACCGTCTATAAATGTGGCCGGATAGTCGGCTTTCCCTACTAGTAGGTACATCTCTACTATATACGTATACCAAGGTGTATGCATGTGCACCATGATACAATAATATTGATATTATACTGTATCAGGTATGGCAATCCGGTACATCTGTTAATATTGTGGGTGACACGCACGACCTACGGCGTCAGCCTATCTATGGTATGGACGCAATTTGTATGGACGCAAAGTAGCATGTCTGTGCGGTCTTCTACAAATTGTACTTCAGAGGGTGTGCTCAGGAGCTCCATGAGCTCATACCGCCTTCCCCCTTCTTCCATCGGACATCCAGACGTACGGCTGGATACCATCCTTACTTGGTCGAAATTCCTCTTATTCGAACCAAGCGCTTTGCATCATCTTTTATAATGCGCACTTCTAAGGTTTGGAATTCTCTGCCGGCGTTTGTGTTTCCGAGCTCATATAACCTAGACCTTTTTAAGGCACGAGTGAATAGGCACCTTCTGGGTGAGCTCGCTTCATCGTCGGCCTCATCTTTGCCCCCTGGCTAGATGCTGGCCAAGAGCGATCCCATTTTTAATAAAAAAAAATAAAAAATGGTATGTGGATGTAAGTGTGAGTGTGTCATCGACAGTGACGTCACGGTGTCACGCATTTGAATTGTCAGGACTTGTTTTCTTAGACCATGCACGTGCGCCAGGTGCAGAGTTAACTCGATCGGGTAGTAGATATGCTTTCCTACAAAAAAATATTTATTATATTTGCAGATTTCAATAATGTCATTAACACAACTCTACAAAAACTACCAGGTATGATTGGAGTGTGTGATTCCGCCATTACAGCACCAGTACTGCAAGTGATTGGCAAGAAACTCAATTTATCAGAAGATTCCGTAGAAAAACTACAGAATATCGACCGTTACCCAAGTTACAAGTATCAAGAATTGTCGCCAGAATCGGTAAACAACGTCGGTTTCCAGCCCAACTCTATTCAAGAATCGTATGAGTTTTCGATAGAAAAAAAACCTAATTATATTGAGCATAATTATAAGAATTATACCAAGAACGAAGATATTCTAGAGACTACCGAGGATTTAACAAATAAGGCGGAAAATGAGGGTAGAACAGGATTTCCAGATAGAGCGCCATTTTTGGCAGCCATATTCGAAACGGTTGGGAATGTCACGGCGCAGACTTGTGGCGGTGTCGTGGTGTCTCCGCACTGGGTGCTCACAGCCGCTAGCTGCGTCAATGTTCTGAGCCCTTTTTATACCAATTCGTAAGTACCTGTTGTCGAGAACAGTCATAATTATCATTACCATCATCATCACCCCTAGTCGGATTCAATGAACTATTAATATTAAGTATAGTCCTCCTTGTCGTATCCGACGACGGCGACCCTTACAACTTTCTCTGATGAGCACGGATATGGCTCGCAAAACCGAATTTGGATATAAATGTTCGGTCGCACTGTGTGCAGTATAACTGCCCCTGATCATTTCTTGTGTAGGAATATGAGGGCTTGGGCCGAGTCTTCCGTAGATGGCGCTTATGGTCCAGGTGTTCGAGTCGAGTTTCTTCAAAAGAAGCTACACCCTTTCGGACTCTATTACGCCATTCCGGTCTCATCGATGCAAGGTCCTCCCAGCGCTCAACAGGGATGTCACAGGCTTTGAGATGGCGTTTTAATACGTCTTTGTATCGCAGAAATATATCGGTATAGGTGACGTAGCATCAGTCAGTCAAAGTAAAATAGCAACTAGCGTTTATTTAGGATTGAACTTTGAACTACGTCTGCCGTTCTTCAATTAACTATAGGTTAACATTTCAGGTCAAACGAAACACTGGACAACAAGTACTCAATCGTAGCTGGGGCCAAAGATCCGCTAAAAGACGGGACGGTGCACCAAGTCTCCCAAATCTATATCCATCCTACTCCACAAGTAAATGAAAGTGAACGACTTAACACGAGGAGTTGGTTGGACTCCATGATTGGGACAAATGAGACTGCCCCTAGATTGGCTCTGTTGAGGATTGAACCAGGCGCACAAGGGGGAATGTTGCAGATGATGGAGAACAAGACGGATTGGGACGGTGTTAATGCTAGAATTTATGGATGGGTTTTGATAGAAGTATGTAATCTAATCCTACTTGTCGTTGTAACTGGAACCTACCCAATGGTAGCTTACTTTTTTTGTTAACCAAGATTTAAACACTTTATTACTTAGTTTATTACTTTTCAAGCCTCCCGGTCAAAAAGTTTATTTGTTACGAAGATTTTTGCCAAGTACGAGGTTAAATCTCTTCTTGAATCACAAGATTATTCTACTTAACTCTTTATTTGTTTTTTCCTTGTCCAGAATCAGGCCGGTTTCGAGATGCAGTCCGCTCTATTACCGGCGAAACAATTGAGTCCCGCGGAGTGTAAGAAAGCTTACGGAATCGTGGAAAATAATACGACATTGTGTCTGGCGGTGAATGAAACCACCTCGAACAATACCAGGGTTAGTGGTCAGTTCTGATACGGTAGCTCTTTACGTATGTGTTTCAGCCACTCAGAAACTGCACAACCTGCGCCTCCGTTTGTGAAGATAACGGCAAGTAGGTACAAAGGTTAAACTGGGAGGTGCTTAAACTGTAATTAAAATTTATTTATTTATTTGTTCCATAAATTAACACATCACAAACAAGCTACACGTGTTAACAGGAGAATAATAATATTTCAAAGGCAATTTGTAACATTATAAAATAATAACATAAAATAACAACTTAACACACAGGTATAATATATATGACAGGTAGGTGCAAGTAAGTACTTAAAACTACATTATGGAGCTTGGTGTTGTAACAGACTCCAGATACCGGCTTGCGATTGCAAGAAATCTGGGTTCTGAACTGTAGAATATATCAAGTTCACTGTCAAAATTGGAAAGTTCCTGCAAAATTGACCCATCTTCAAGAGCTAGCTTAAAAAAAAATAACATAGCTTCCATAGAGAGGAGTAAAGAGTTTTATCAGGAATACTTTTGAGCTTAATTAACTTTGAGAAACTACTGAATTTCATTGTCATAAAACGTACGTAGGTACTATAGCTACTCAGTTGTTGACAATGGTGACGCGTGATACGAAGCAGTCATAGTTTTCCAAAATTGCTAATTTGGTTTAAGAGGATAGTGTAGCACCTCCTAATTCTGAACCGATTTGCATGATTTTTGGAAATGTTATAAATATCATTAAATACTAGGTTTGTTTTGTGATTTTTTTGAAAAAATTGCATACAAGTGAAAATATGGACCTTTAAAGATTCGTTTTTTGACTCGAAAGTTTTCTCCTCGGTTTTTTGTTATTATTACTTAAGTGAGAAATAGTTACTAAAAAATCAAAACAAACCTAGTAAAGTATATAAGGAATCGATCAAGGCCTATATTGTCTCATTTGATACAGGTTTAAGGAATGAAAAAGGATGCCGCCCGAAGCACTAATTTTGCGAGAAATTAGGCGCCAAACGGCCGCCGGCGACGACCCAAGGGGCTACCGCGAACCGAAAACGAACGAAGTTCGAATATCTCCCTCTCTGTCTCCCGCGATGTCTAGTCCTATGAATTGTAAATGTTTCGTTCTTTGCACGGTCTATAGACTAATTTCAATCTTCCTTTCCAGATGAGCTCAGGCTGTCCAGTAGTAGTGCTGCAGAATGGACGACCGACGCTCCTGGCCGTGGCGCTCACGGACGGAACCCAGCCGCTCTTCGCCAGCCCGCTGTCCGCGCATCGAGAGTGGCTGGCGAAACTTAACAACGATTACGGTAATAGTAGTTCAATAAATTGAAGAAGTAACTGGAAGTTTGTATTCTAAACTCAAAAACAAAGGAATAGGTGAAATGTTTAGCCAAGCCAAGCCAAGAGTGGTGGTCATTCTTGGCCGTGGCGCTCACGGAAGGCACCCAGTCGCTCTTCGTGAGCCCGCTGTCCGCGCATCGAGAGTGGCTGTGGTGAAACTTAATAACGACTGGTAATAGAGCTCAATAAATTGAAGAAAAAAGTATAAATTTGTATTCTAAACCCAAGATCAAAGGAAGAGGTATGAAATTATATTTTTGACCAGACCAAGCCAACAGCGTTGGTCACTCGGCCCTGGTGCTCACAGACGATACCCAGTAGCTCCGCTCTAGCCCGCTGTCGGCGCATCAAGAGTGGCTGGCTGGTCAAACTTAATAACGATTACCTATAGTAATAGTAGCTCAATAAATTGAATAAGTAAGTGGAAGTTTGTATTCTAAACCCAAAATCAAAGGAGGATAGGTATGAAAATTATATTTGGCCACGCCAAGCCAAGAGCGTTGGAGACTCTTGGCCGTGGCGCTCACGGAAGGCACCCAGTCGCTCTTCGTGAGCCCGCTGTCCGCGCATCGAGAGTGGCTGTGGTGAATCTTAATAACGACTGGTAATAGAGCTCAATAAATTGAAGAAAAAAGTATAAATTTGTATTCTAAACCCAAGATCAAAGGAATAGGTATGAAATTATATTTTTGACCAGACCAAGCCAACAGCGTTGGTCACTCGGCCCTGGCGCTCACAGACGATACCCAGTCGTTCCGCCCTAGCCCGCTGTCGGCGTATCAAGAGTGGCTGGCTGGTTAAACTTAATAACGATTACCTATAGTAATAGTAGCTCAATAAATTGAATAAGTAAGTAAGTTTGTATTCTAAACCCAAAATCAAAGGAGGATAGGTATGAAAATTATATTTGGCCACGCCAAGCCAAGAGCGTTGGAGACTCTTGGCCGTGGCGCTCACGGAAGGCACCCAGTCGCTCTTCGTGAGCCCGCTGTCCGCGCATCGAGAGTGGCTGTGGTGAATCTTAATAACGACTGGTAATAGAGCTCAATAAATTGAAGAAAAAAGTATAAATTTGTATTCTAAACCCAACATCAAAGGAATAGGTATGAAATTATATTTTTGACCAGACCAAGCCAACAGCGTTGGTCACTCGGCCCTGGCGCTCACAGACGATACCCAGTCGCTCCGCCCTAGCCCGCTGTCGGCGTATCAAGAGTGGCTGGCTGGTTAAACTTAATAACGATTACCTATAGTAATAGTAGCTCAATAAATTGAATAAGTAAGTAAGTTTGTATTCTAAACCCAAAATCAAAGGAGGATAGGTATGAAAATTATGTTTGGCCACGCCAAGCCAAGAACGTTGGACACTCTTGGCCGTGGCGCTCACGGACGGCACCCAGTCGCTCTTCGTCAGCTCACTATCCGTGCATCGAGAGTGGCTGGTGAGATTGAATAACGACTGGTAATAAGTATTAACTCAATAAATTGAAGAAGTAGAGGTTTTGATTTAATCTGAACCCAAAATCAATAATAGAAGTATGTAATTACATGTTTGGCTACGCCAAGCCAAGAGTGATGATCACTGTGCTCCGATTAAAGCGAAACGTAATTGATTACAATTTTCCTTATAGAAAACAAATGCAAAGTTGAGTCGTTATTTTACTTTTTTCCTTAGCCTAGTCAAATAATGCATTATTAAACGACGCAACGCAAAAAGAAAATCTCATGAATAAAACTTCACGTCAAACATTAAGCCGTGGTCTCCCGGCGAAAAAAAACAATAGCATTCTTTTTGTAATGAGCCCGGGGATCCCAGGGACCGGTAGACGACGGGTTTCGAAAATTAGCGAGGACATATTTACACGTGCTGTATCCTCTCTTAACCTGTAGATAACATTTGAAAGGAACCTTATGGCGGCCGGCACTTACGCCTTTATTGCCGCTGTTCCAATACAATAGTGAATGGGTGCAACGTAAGCGCCTGCCGCCATAAGGTCCCTTTCGATGTGGATTATCACATTTATTTCCGCGAACGCTAATTTAATATAGCGGCCTGAATGGGGCTTCACCTTTGCCAACGTAACCCGTATGTTACGTGGTTACGAGTTTCATATTTATTCTTATGGCGTGTCCTTTTACATGTGCGCTTTCGTAACTTTATTAATACTGTAGGTGCGTAAGCTATACTTTAACAATGCGGGTTAAGGGTGGGTTGCACCACCGTCTGTAATCGTAAGCGGTGTTCTTTAAAATCTGATTGTATGGAAAGTTTGACAAGTTCCTATGGGATGACAGCTGCCGGCGCCATATTTGAAGATGACCGGCCTGTGATCGTATGTTGGTGCAACCGACCCTAACTGTCAAGATTACTTACAGAAGTCGATAGGTAGCCTACTTCTAAAAATTTGTAATTTCATCAAGAGATACTGGCTGCTTGCGCCACGTCCGCCGAGCGACTGCTTGCTTGCGGAATAAAGTTTTTTTTTCTCAAATAATCGTCGTCTTCGTTTGAGACACTTGCGGAAATATTATTTTCGCTCGTCACGAGTAATGAATGACATATTTTCCGTACTTGCATCCGAATGTACTTTGCCTTGAATTAGCGCTATTTCTAACAAACAGTTTCACGATCGCTGCACTGGCGTTTTCATCTGTGTTATATTATGACCTGACCCCTTACAGTTTATAAAACTTGTTTGCTAGGTCCAGTATACGGTGGTCGCCGTCCGCTGTGACATTTTCGACTCGACACATAATTTGACACACAAATCGTGAGTTATCAGCCACCAAGTGAAACGGCCAAGTTCATTCGTATCATAAGACACGCACGAAGAAAGTTACCGGCGGGCGGCGCGCCAGTCCCCAACCTACAGCCGCGCCGCTCGCACGCGCCATGGACGAACGCGGATTAAAAAGTTAAATTAAAAAATCAAAATGTCATTCCAAAGGCTAGTGAGTGCGGTGAGGTCTGCACGCGAAGCGCTTGCCCGCGGCGCGCCTTTAGCAAACGGTTTACTGAAATCTTTAGTTTCTGTTATTGTTATTTGTTGTATTGCGGTGTCTTCGCCGCCTTCGGCGTCCGCTAAGCCGTTCGCTTTGAGTTTTCCCGCGGGATGGTCCCTGGCGGGGCTGGTCGGGAGTGTGGGGGCGAGGTCGGACGACGCGGAGCGTCCAGCGGCTGGGGTGAAGCCGTACACAGGCCGACGGGTCGGGAACGACACGCTGCGGATGATATATTACTTCGACCAGACCGTGGCGGTTGTGGAGTTGGGGCCGGACAAGTTACTGCTCAATTGTGAACTTATCGAGACTATGTGAGTGTTCAATCCATTTTTTTCACGATAGTTTTTTAGAAAAAGAAGAAAGAAAGAAAAGAAATTTATTTCGCAAACCTTAATCTAGGTACATATACATAATTACGCTAGTTACATGTAGTGTTTTTTAAAGTGCGAAAAAGGAGTCCACTCAGCACAATGTCGGGCCACAGTAGATGACCCGACGCTGATATTATGAGGATCCTTAGGTTGAGTGTCACATGACCGCATTTAGGTTAAATACATGTTTACTTATTACACTATAATATATATATACATAAACCTGCTTTTATCGCTAATAATAGGTTAATAATAGGTCATCGTCCGAAAGAAGCCCTTTCGCTAGACTCACCTTCGTTTTACAACTTTCAAAAAAGGTCACCTTAATAAATACCTCCATTATTAGTGACTTATGAATGGGCAGATGTTTATAACGCTGACTTGACTGACTGTATTTTTAATGTACTGAACGGAGAATCGAACCCTGATCCGCTACTTAACTCATTCCATAAATTTGTTCTAATACTTGCATTAATCCAGTAAACATTTTGGTGTATCCGCATCAATAATTAAACACACACAATACAAATACTCTTTAATGCACACTTCACATAATAGAATAGCACATAAAAAACAAAAAACAAAGATACAGGGAGACAGAGGCAGAACAACAGGCGGTCTTATCGCTAAAGAGCGATCTCTTCCAGACAACCTCCACACACACACTCCACACACATTTTTTTAATTGAGGAAAAAAGGTTAGAAAAGGTTGAATTTTGTGGAGAAATCGTTTTTTGTATGGTCCCAGCGACCAGTTTATCGTCGTCCTTCCAAATATTAGGTATGGGGCCGCAAAAATCTAGTCCTAAGCAGATGAAAAGCTACTTTATACTCGGTAATGTTCGCGAGCGGCGCGGGAAGTATCGGAGCCGATACCGAGTTGACAAATATTAGGTATGGGGCCGCAAAAATCTAGTCCTAAGCAGATGAAAAGCTACTTTATACTCGGTAATGTTCGCGAGCGGCGCGGGAAGTATCGGAGCCGATACCGAGTTGACAAATATTAGGTATGGGGCCGCAAAAATTTAGTCCTAAGCAGATGAAAAGCTACTTTATACTCGGTAATGTTCGCGAGCGGCGCGGGAAGTATCGGAGCCGATACCGAGTTGACAAATATTAGGTATGGGGCCGCAAAAATCTAGTCCTAAGCAGATGAAAAGCTACTTTATACTCGGTAATGTTCGCGAGCGGCGCGGGAAGTATCGGAGCCGATACCGAGTTGAAAATATTAGGTATGGGGCCGCAAAAATCTAGTCCTAAGCAGATGAAAAGCTACTTTATACTCGGTAATATTCGCGAGCGGCGCGGGAAGTATCGGCCGATACAGAGTTGATCTCGACAGTTGATGGACACCTCAATTGGCGGCACAATGCATGCAGATTGAATTGACTCCATTTGGGCTTGTCACCCGTGGAGAATTCTGTTTCGCACATCGAATATGAGACTCGAACTGCCGCGGCAATATTGATCAAATATTCTTAGTAAAACCCAGACCTCAATTATAAATAATAAATAAATATTAGTGGACAATCTTACACAAATCGAACTAGCCCCACAGTAAGCTCAAGAAGGCTTGTATTATGGGTACTAGACGACGATATATTTAATAGATATAAATAATTAAATACATAGAAAACATCCAAGACTCAGAAACAAATATTCATGCTCATCACACAAATATTTGCCCTGACCGGGATTCGAACCCAGGACCGTCAGCTTCACAGGCAGGTACCCACTAGGCTAAACCGGTCGTCAAATTATGATAGTACTTAAGTTTTATGGTCATGGATTTTTTGTTTCTGTTTTTGCGGCAAACTTGTAATAGAAATTAACTCAGTAATCTTCAAAATGAATGAAGACTATATACGAGTAGGTATTCTTTTTTGAAGTAGGAAATAGGAAGTGTTTGTGCGGGCGGACGGAACAGTTATTGTTTTTTCTAACATGCGCAAGTATGTATGTATGTAAGCAGTTTACTGTACACAATAACAGGATAAAACAATATACATGTCCCATAAGATTAGAGTACAAAGGCAAACTTATCCCTATTAGGGATCTCTTCCAGCTAATCTTTGAGGGATTGAGTGGAAAGTGGGAGAATGAGATAGACAAACTTACACAGTGTACTAAAACTTTTCAATAAGGAAATTTTACATGCGCATGCATTTACAAGTTTACATGTAACCTAACCTAACCCAATTGTGATAATCCACATCGAAAGGGACCTTATGGCGGCAGGCGCTTACGTTGCACCCATTCACTATTGTATTGGAACAGCGGCAATAAAGGCGTAAGTGCCGGCCGCCATAAGGTTCCTTTCAATATGGATTATCACAATTTTTGAAGTTGAAACATGTAAGGCACACGTCCTAATGTTTGATTTAATACCCAATAGTTGACACTTGACACATAATATTATAAAATAAGACTAAAAGTATCCAGTAATGGTTTAGTGTCGAGCACTAGAACATCAATTCAACAGTATACTTTACTGTATGTACTACTAGCCTCTGCGAGTAGTACAAGCTTCTTCAAATCAATACAGTATAGGAAAAAACTACTGGCTTCTGCCCGCGACTTCATCCGCGTAAACTTTCACTCCCTGTTTCATTGAGGAATAATTTTCGGGATAAAAACTATCCTATATATTAATCCAGGCTATAGACTCTTTGTGTACCAAATTTCATCATTACCCGTTTGGCCACTTTTGCGTGATTGAGTAACAAACATCTAAACATCCTAACATTCACATCCTAATCCTCATCACTACATAGTATAAAACAAAGTCGCTTTCTCTGTCCCTATATCCCTATGTATGCTTAAATCTTTAAAACTACGCAACGGATTTTGATGCGGTTCTTTTTAATAGATAGAGTGATTGAAGAGGAAGGTTTATATGTATAATAAAATCCATTAAATAGTGCACCCGTGCGAAGCCGGGGCGGGTCGCTAGTAATATTATAAACGTGAAAGTTTGTACGGATGGATGTACGTTCCGCTTTATCTCAAAAACTACTAAACGAATCTCTATGAAACTTTCCAGTATTGTAGCTTAGACATCAGAATAGGACATAGGCTACCTTTTATCCGCGGGTAACACCGCAGGGCGCTGCTAGTTTATTATAATAGTTGGATTGATTCAAACCCAAATCTACAATTAAAAACTAATTTCCTAAATTGACAACCAAACAAGTCGGACAAGTTAAATCTTAAAATAACGGGTTATTTATACTTGATTTAAACCTGCTCATGATTATATTTGGTATTTGCGATAATTGAAGTTCTTGACTGATTAATTCATCAAATTATCTACATGCGAGTCGCATAGTTAGTGGGCATCAAAATTAAATTTTAATTGGAGTTTTCTTATGTTGTAGGAAGCTGCCTAGTAATTACTAATTACGACATTCTAATTGAAAACATACAGGATGCCCCGAAATTGGTTCAAACTGGATAGGCTTAAATGTATCTAGTATCTAGGTATATACTCTGTGGTTAACTACCTTAAAATACTTCTTTTTTTTAATACAACGCCGGTGGCAAACAAGCGTACGGCCCGCCTGATGGTAAGCGGTCACTGTAGCCTATGGACGCTTGCAACTCCTGGGGTGTCACATGCGCGTTGCCGACCCTTTAAAAGCCTTTTTGCCTTTTTTTCGTGTCCGAGAAAAGCGAATTTGTTATGATGTCGTATCCAGAAGACACGTTTAGTGCTAATAATTTCGACTAGGCCAACTGCTACTAGAAAAGAAAGAAGAAAAGAAAAGAATAAACATTTATTCGTGGCACAGACACAGTACAAATTAACTTAACACCAAAAACCAAAATACAGAAAATAGCCACGAAATGGCCCCAAATCAGCATAGTGCTAGCCATTGGCTAGCGCTGGTCTTCCTTTGGGACCACGAGAAGCCACGAAAGACAAAAAACACTAAAGTCACAAACAACATATCATTTAAATAAACGCTACTAAGCCAAGTGCTAGTAATTTCGGCCAACTGCTACTAACGCACGCGACTTCCAATTTGAAGGTCGCGTGTTCGAACTACGCTTTCGTAGAACTAGTTAGTGCCTACGCTAAATTCTAGGTATCATAAAGGATAAAGATAAAAAACCATTTATTCAAGTAGGATTTTCCAATCACTTTTGCATCGTCAGTTAATGGGTGGATCAACTTTTTTTGTGTTGTTATTTTGACCCGTTGTCTAAGCGACACTAGTGGCGCAGTTTGTACAAAAAAATATTGTATGAAGTTCTACTAACATGCTTAATTATAGACCATTATGGAAATAGCTTATAAGTACCAGAAATACGTATGTTTGATAAACTTAAATAGCATAAAATCACGTTTGTATTCGAATTTTGTCCCCTGGACAACTAGACGTGACCACGGCAACAAGTGGCACTAAAAAGTTGATTCATCCTAATGACATACATTTACATATATCAATACATACAATCAATACATTAAAATTAACAAAATTAAAATTGTCAAAACAAAAATATTATTTACTTAGTCCTATGAGAGGCCAGGCATGCTTGTCATTTATTTAGTCCTCAATAATGTAATAAGCCTTTTGCATTAAGACAGTCTTTAAATATGTTTTTATTCTAGGAAAGGGTAACTCTAGCGCTTCCTGGGGTAGTTTGTTATAATAAATGAAATAAATGAACTTTATTCTGCAAGTAGGCAGCAAAGGCACTTTTACAAGTCAAAAACTACTAGCGTTTCTCATGAGACCACTGCCGAGAAGAAACGCCGAAAGAAACTCGACAGTCAGTCATTTTCTCCCAAATATGCTTATTACGATGATACTACTTAACCTACTTAAGTAAATATAATAACGTATGCATTGACCCAAAAAGGATTTGCTGATCCTCCTAACGCGAAATTTGGCTATCGCAATTTTGTGCCTATTGTCTCGCACTGTGCATTTTTTGGAACGTATCTATATTTTTCGTATCAATTCGTATTTTGTGTATGAGGTGTCAAAGCGGACCCAGGGCTCCGGGAAACCGCTAGGAAAAGGATGAATTGGCAAACTTAATTGCAAACATACCTACTTTATATTAGAATTACGATTTGAAACGGGATATTTACCATGTATATTTGTATTTTTGAGTGACCGTAATCGAGTTTCAAGTGACAAGGCGGACGGTGGTAGTGACGGTGACACTGTGGGAAAAAAGTGAACCAGGAAGAGGGTAGATCGCTATGGTGTGTGGGTAGACCACAACTAAAACTCGCAGCACGTCAGTTAATCCTTGATAATGGCGCTTGCAACAGTGTCGAAATATCGGGAACTCAAAAATAAAAATATACATGGTAAATATCCCGTTTCAAATCGTAATTCTAATGTAAATGACCATGTAAGCTTGAAATCTTATACTCGTATTATAGCTACTTTATGTTGTTAGTGTCTGTCCATTAGCTGGATGTTGTTGACAATTGGGCAGTTCATCCTTGTAACGAATGTGTGCTCGATCGGAATGGATTATAGGTAATTATAGTGTCATTAGTGAATGGTACGTATCTATGAAACACGTGCCTATATATTTGTTATGTCTAATGTAAACGACCTTTGCATAATTGATTTAATTTTGAAGCACTCAATCCTTGTTTAGTTTTCTATTCACCCGTTTTACAGATTTCAGATTTAATTTATTACACAATACAGACTTAATTATAAATTACATTTAAGTCAATTTAAAAGAATCCTTACTAGTTTACGTTTAGAAACAACACCTATTTTTTTAATATTCTATATAGTTTAGTTTTCTATTCACCTGTTTTAAATACTAGTTTACTTTTAGGAACAACACCTATTTTTTTTTTAAATAATCTGTATAGTTTATTGAAATAGCAGTGTTATACCCGCCCGGCTTCGCACAGGTGCAATGCTGATGCATGTATTATACATATAAACCTTCCCCTTGAGTCACTCTATCTATAAAAAAAACCGCATCAAAATCCGTTGCGTAGTTTTAAAGATTTAAGCATACATAGGGATATAGGGACTTAGGGACAGAGAAAGCGATTTTGTTTTATACTATGTAGTGATTAATATAAAATGATAGAATTGATACATAACCTACTTAATAATACCAAAAAACTAAACTAAAATTAAAAATAAATTATATTATATCTAAAAAGGGCCCCCGTAGCATCGTCCAAAAGACGCTGCGCTGGCAGCATTCCCTCCCTGTATGTCTTACTTAAATGTTGTACGAGGAAACTGCCAGCTCTTTGGTCACCAGTTGCGTCGACGAGCCTTTTACTGAGTACCTAATTGGTCCTTCCTTTTTTATGAAACTCGGGAAAATATAGTTCAGGCCCTTGTAATTATCCTAAACTTAAATTTTTATGTAGGCATCTGTGTAAAATACGTTGTCAATAAATTATTTATTAGGCAAACGTTAAAAACCTTAATACAGGCACGTATCCAGAGGGGGGATAGTTGGGATTTATCCCACCCCCCCCCCCCCCCCCCGAAAACGTTTTTAGCCGTCTGTTTATTTATTCACTTGCGTGTTCTTTCAATAAGTAGGTACACAGTTCACATGGTTGTTTCAATGTTTGTCCCCCCCCGAACCAAAAGTCTGGATACGTGCCTGCCTTAATATAAGTTTTATTAGGGTAAGTATACGGCGTGCTGGAGGGCTTACAAGCAATATAAACCTTCCCCTTGAGTCACTCTATCTATAAAAAACCGCATCAAAATCCGTTGCGTAGTTTTAAAGATTTAAGCATACATATAGGGATATAGGGATTTAGGGACAGAGAAAGCGATTTTGTTTTATACTATGTAGTGATGTGCATGTGCATGTAAGGTAATGATATATTGTTATACAGATAAGCTACAAATGACCATTCTACTTACCCTCAATATAATAAAGTGCAATCATAGTAAGTAGGTACCTATTTCGTGACAGATACGAATCATACATAACAGGCGTTTATTTATTCAGTAAGTAGTTCGGAACCGAACGACGTGAAGGCCTAGATAAAAAGCGGGATGAGTTGAAAACCAGACCACCTGTATCCATCGCCTACAATGGGGGCTATCGTTTTTGTGCTCACCAGTTGGCGCCACTGTCGACTAAGGTCCAGCTGTCATAAATTGTTATTGGTTATTATGGACATAAGAACGAAGTTTACATTTAAATCATATTCAATACCTTATAACCGTACCGTAAAAATATCGAATATACCGCATTGTAGCGTGGTCCCGTTTTGTTCGGAAAAAAGGAGGAAATAATTTTCCGAAAGATAAATCTGTCTCAAAGCCCTGACAGTCATTGACCCTTAATTCATATTTGCCATAATCAAGCTCAGGTATTGCAAAATAGTGACCATATTGTTCCAATTAGATATTAACCCGCGTAGCGCAACCAAAAAGAGTGACATTTGACGTTTCGGAGGACCCCACGCTACACTAGCGCCTCTAGCGGCGAATTCATACGCGATAGCCCCCATTACGTCGGTGGAGTGTTGTCGTGCCCAAAGTGTGCTCGTACCTTCTGTAACAAGATTGGGTACGTAAGCCACACAAGGGCGCACTTAAGGGCGGAACAACAAAACAACTCACCATGAGTCTTGGTAAATATCCCTGACCAGGATATACAGTCGCTGCGGCCGAAATCGGTCAAGATCTATACATAAGTATGTACCCAACCAGCAAAACAGTCCCAGAATGCGCACTTTATAAGAGTGGTAGGCTTATAGCGCTCTAATATTTGTTTGGGAAAATGTCATCGCTCTTATATTAGTCTTAGACAAGCTAGTACGGTCTTAAGAACGCTCAGTCTTATTACCTAGTCTCATATATGTATATATGAGCATTTTATAATGCTATTATAAGCCTCTTGCTCTTATATTAGTCTTAGACAAGCTAGTACGGACTTAAGAACACTCAGTCTTATTACCTAGTCTCATATATGTATATAAGAGCATTGTATAATGCTATTATTAGCCTCTTGCTCTTATATTAGTCTCATAAAATCTACGTAAGTTTAACGCATGGATATTTATGGTTTCATACGGATATAGACTGTTTGATCTGTAAATCTTAACCGGTAGATCGAGACAATAAAAAACCGGCCAAGGGCGAGTTGGACTCGCGCACGAAGGGTTCCGTACTAGTATCTATAAAACAGCAAAAATAACTTAACCAAAATTACAGTTAAATCAACCTATCTCAAAAACTATAAGAGATACTTTGATCAAACCAAAAATCGTTGAAAGAGTTAATTAGCATGCATCACCTCTATTTTTTTTAGAATTTTATACCCCGTAGTTATAAAAATAGAGGGGGGGGGACATACTTTTTACGACTTTGAGAGCTGATATCTCAAAAACCGTTCACTTTAAGAAAAATGTTTTTTAGAAAACTTTATATCATTTTAAAAGACCTTTCCATTGATACCCCACACGGGTATGTACATCGAAAAAAAAATTTTCATCCCTCAGTTACATGTATGGGGGGCCCCACCCCCAATTCTTTTTTTTACTATTTAGTGTCATAATTTTGTAGCGGTTCATACAACACATATTCCCATCAAATTTCATCACTGTAGTACTTATAGTTTCCGAGTAAATCGGCTGTGACAGACGGACAGACGGACAGACGGACAGACGGACAGACGGACATGACGAAACTATAAGGGTTCCGTTTTTGCCATTTTGGCTACGGAACCCTAAAAATGAGTCAAAGGCCTTAACCAGTTACCTCCGATTATAGCCCGCTCGCCGGACTTCCCTGCCTGCGCAAACGCATGCCAGCTGTACTATTCATAATCTAGCTTGCCTCGTTTCACCACATATTTTATGAGAGGTACAGAAACGGAGTATTCGGACGGAGTATGCGAGGTTTAAGCAACGTGAGCATAGGTCAGTTATTGGATGGGTGACCGCGTTGAGTGGTTATAAACTGAGCGCTCCTGTGCTTTGGACGACACGTTAAACCGTTGATCCCAGCTGCTGTCTATGATAGCAGTTCGTTAAGCCAAGTTAGAGGCCTTCGAGCGGCTTCAGAACTTCTTTCAGTCAAGTTACCCAGTCACTTGACAAGCCTAATTCCAGTAAGGTCTGGTTTCCCCTCGGGTTGGAAGGTCAGATGGCAGTCGCTTCCGTAAAACTAGTGTCTACCCCAAATCTTGGGATTAGGTAGCGGACCCCGGGCATCCTTCAGGATGCAACTGTACTGGGATAACACTAGCAAGATGATGACAGAAGCGGATTATTATATCTGATTATAGTCACTCATATTTGAGCAGCCCAACTGGGGAAGTGCGTCCACAATACAATACAATACAAATACTCTTTATTGAACACCTCACATAATAAAAATAGCACATAAAAAACAAAAAACAAAGATACAGGTAGACTGAGGCAGAACAACAGGCGGTCTTATCGCTAAAGAGCGATCTCTTCCAGACAACCTTTGGGTAGTGGAGAAATGAAATATAAAGCTGAAAAATAGGTGGTACATAAACTATTACAATGAGAAAAAAAGATTCCAAAACAACTATTCAATATAAATACACATACTTAAATAATATATAAATATACATACATAAAAACCACCGTACAGAACACCGTGTTCGGAAGTCATGTTAAGCCATTGATCCTAGCTGCTGTCTATGATAGGAGATGTGATCTAAGTACCCTTGAAAGAACTTGGTTACCAGTTAGATCTCATTTCTTTTATTAGCGAAACCGTTTAAGAACTTGGTATTCTTTTTACGTTTACGTTTCTGTTGGGAAATCGTTTTCCTGAAGCGAGTGGTATGTCATCGTGAATATCCTGGATCGGCGGCGCAAGGACGCTGGCGGGGGGCATTTGAGTCCACAAGTGTCAGTTTTAATTTCCAATATACTTGATACAGGTTTATTTTAGACGACTGTCATACATTAAGGTTCGGTTGCAGCAACATACGATCATAGGCCGGTCAGCGTCAAATACGGCGCCGGCAGCTGTCATCCCGACGTTGACGACCGGTTTAGCCTAGTGGGTAGTGCACCTGCCTGTGAAGCTGACGGTCCTAGGTTCGATTCCCGGTCAGGGCAAATATTTGTGTGATGAGCATGAATATTTGTTTCTGAGTCTTGGATGTTTTCTATGTATTTAAGTATTTATATCTATTAAATATATCGTCGTCTAGTACCCATAACACAAGCCTTCTTGAGCTTACTGTGGGGCTAGTTCGATTTGTGTAAGATTGTCCTCTAATATTTATTTATTAAGGCTTGGTTGCAGCAACATACGATCACAGGCCGGTCATCGTCAAATATGGCGCCGGCAGCTGTCATCCCATAGAAACATGTCAAACTTTCCATACAATCAAATTTTAACGAACACCGCTTACGATTACAGACCGTTTGGTGCAACCCACCCTAAATAAATAAGAATTACCACACCTAAACCCATGAAGTTCTAGTAACATTAGTACAGAAGGAGATTGTAGTGGCTAAAAATAGCCACTACCTTATTACCTATACTTCAGAAGTGGGCGATTACTGGCTGAAAATGATGATGATGAGAAACAACATCACATCTGCCGAAAGCAGGTTTATCCACAAAAAAACATACGTGCACAAAGGGGAAACTAGACGGTTAAGGTTAGGCTTCAAAAGTAAACAAAAAAAAATTGTGGACAATCTATAACACAAAAATGAACCTAGTCCCTAAAGTCCGGTTAGGGCCTAAGCAAAGCTTGTTCTATGGGTACGATACTTAAATACAAAGAAAACATCCAAGACTCAGCAACAAATAGACCGGGATTCGAACCCGGGGCTTCCAGCTTAAACACATTGGATATCGACCACATATCGACACTTATTCATGTAGGAATGTTGGTCACGTTTGCGCAAGGCTAGACAGCGGGCCGGACCTTCGGCAGCCGAATACATCTTTAATGCCCCCAGCTAGTACGCAATAGGACGAGCGCCATTAAACGTGCCCTTTACCCTAATTCTTGGCCTTGGACTTGACACATTTTATTTGATTATGTACGGGCTGAGATGTAATTGGGAAGGGGCCGCTGTGTTGAGAGTGAGGGACCTGCATTTATCTCTAGCAATCAAACACAACGAATTCTCAAATACAATAAAGTTGCAACTTGTGTATAATTTTGTGATTCTTCTGGAGTTGCGTCCATAGGTTATTTTATTACTATTTTTATTTTATTTCGAAAGGTACATAAAACAGACTAATCAAAATGAACAGAGAAATACAGTCCAAAAATATATGTACACATGGCTATGAGTTATAAATGTTATAATTTACAGAAAAAAAGCAGTTTGAATTATCTACAAAGAAAGTGATAGCAAAAGGCAAACGAACATTAGCGCGTGTTTTGAAATGATTTAATTATTTGTGGCTATATATACAGATTTTTTAAATAGAGAGATTTTGAAAACATGGCAACAAGACGCGAACCAAATCCTCACTCTCCCGACACATGCGAACAATTGCATTATAATATGAAGTATTATTTCGGTATACAGCCAGAGTAAAAGGGCCATTGTCAGATTTAGGTTCGCGTCTTTTCGGTGGACATATCAAAAGTTAAGGGCCACAAAGCTTAATTTTGGATTGGTCTAGTAACCCGCATAAACGGCATTTCCGTAACTACGAATTCATGTAATAAAAACATAACTCATATGTAGATAAGCCGTTAACTATTGACCACCGGGTGGACTTTTGTTTTTACAACTGACAATGACCCAAAAGTTTTTGGAGAACGAGTCCGAGTAAACTATATTGATATTCAGAAGTGAATAGATAAGGACAATTAATACTTTACTGCGTCTTCTTATCGTTGGACAGGCCGTGAGTTTGTTTGCAATCGTCGTTAAATTTTAAATGACTGTCGAGTTTCTTTCGGCGTTTCTTCTCGGCAGTGGTCTCTTGAGAAACGCTAGTAGTTTTTGTCTTTTAAAAGTGCCATTGCGACCTACTTGCATAGTAATGTTCTTTTATTTCATTTGTCGTATAAAAAGCCCGTGAAATAGAATTCGAGGAAGACAGAAGGACAGAAGCCAGTAATGAAAGGTAGGAGCTGTGTCACGCGCGGCCGAGCCTTGCTGACTCAGCTGTGGAAATGTTTCTTTGCTTCCCGAATCCGGCCTACGCTGTTTCACAATGATGTATGACGAACATATATAAGTAACACTGCAAACACGTTTGCGGATGGCATTTAATATCATTTTTATACCAGTTGGGAACCTTGTTATTAATTACCACGTATTGTATACTGTTCTTGCAATAAAATATTTTTCTTTCTTTCTTTCTTATGTTTTTTGGGGTTGTCCATATCACTTAATTTTTTTTTGTGATAGTAGACTTAAGTTTATTATATAGTTCAAAACTAAGTATCTCTTTTAAGAAATATTTTTTTGAATCTTATCTTTGACATACCACACGTTTTGAAGTATTAATAGGATCGTGCCTTGGTCAGCTGTGAAACAAAAAAATAACATCAACTTGACAGCTGACAGATGTCAAATGTGGCAGTTACGTCTATGTTCATATGGACAACTCCAAAAAACTTAAGGTTGGAGAATGGTTATGGCATTAAGTCCTCCTTTTATTAGGGTTCCGTAGCCAAAATGGCAAAAACGGAACCCTTATAGTTTCGTCATGTCCGTCTGTCCGTCTGTCCGTCTGTCCGTCTGTCCGTCTGTCACAGCCGATTTACTCGGAAACTATAAGTACTACAGTGATGAAATTTGATGGGAATATGTGTTGTATGAACCGCTACAAAATTATGACACTAAATAGTAAAAAAAAGAATTGGGGGTGGGGCCCCCCATACATGTAACTGAGGGATGAAAATTTTTTTTTCGATGTACATACCCGTGTGGGGTATCAATGGAAAGGTCTTTTAAAATGATATAAAGTTTTCTAAAAAACATTTTTCTTAAAGTGAACGGTTTTTGAGATATCAGCTCTCAAAGTCGTAAAAAGTATGTCCCCCCCCCTCTATTTTTATAACTACGGGGTATAAAATTCTAAAAAAAATAGAGGTGATGCATGCTAATTAACTCTTTCAACGATTTTTGGTTTGATCAAAGTATCTCTTATAGTTTTTGAGATAGGTTGATTTAACTGTAATTTTGGTTAAGTTATTTTTGCTGTTTTATAGATACTAGTACGGAACCCTTCGTGCGCGAGTCCAACTCGCCCTTGGCCGGTTTTTTATTATTTTATTTGGAGATTCAACAGTCATAATATATTTACATTAAACATTAAAGTAGATGCGGAACCTAATTTAATTTTTAGGAACTCACAGGTTTGTACGATAAGTTTTACTTTTTACACGACTGCCCAAAAAAGGAGTGTAATGTTTTGTGCAATAACGATTAAATTATTTTTAGTCGTTGTTTGTAGTCTTGTAAAAACATTAAAAGGTTCTGGTTTTATTTTATAATTTTAGCGTTAATTATAGTGCAAATTGATTCAGTCATTACCTATTTACCTTTAACGTGCTAGCTTCGAACTTGTCGGTATATCTCATGCATGACAATTATCATGGGTTACTGTTTTTCTGGTAAGCATAGTCAGAGGCTGGGCGACCTGAGAAAACCCTGGAACGAACTTCCGGAACCACGAGCACGTCTGTAAGAAGCTTTTCAGATGCTTCACAGAGGTAGGTTCTTTCATGTCTGAAATCGCAGCGATCTTGTCGGGATCTGGTGATACTCCTTAAGGTGTGATGATATGTCCTAGATATTTGACGCTTTCCCGTGCAAACACGCATTTGGTGCGGTTGGCTCTCAAGTTGAAGACACGTAAGCGATCAAGAACAGCACGTAAGTCTTTCAGGTGTTGAGAAAAGCTGTCGGATATTAAAATCAGATCGTCTATGTACCCCAGTATAGTCATACCTTGCAGCGATGAACCAGAACGAAATCTGTCGATTAACCGCTGAAATGTGGCCGGTGCGTTTCGTAGCCCGAACGGCATACGTTTAAAGCGGTAGACGCCCAGCGGAGAAACGAACGAGGTCTTATCTCGATCCTCTTCCCTGACCGAGACTTGCCAGTACCCTGAGCGTAGGTCGATGGTGCTCATGTAGCAGCTTCCGGTTACTGGAGCAAGTCGTCAATGACGGGGAGTGGATAATAGTCAGCTTTCGTTACCGCATTGAGCTTTCGATAGTCCACGCAAAAGCGGAAAGTCCCACCCTTCTTTGGAACTAGGAGAGCCGGTGACTCCCACGGTGACTCGCATTCTTCAATCACCCTATCTTTCAGCAACTTTTCTATTTCAGCTGTCATGATGATTTTCTTGGCTGGAGTGAGTCTGTATGGCGGCGTGGAAATCGGTTTATGGTTACCTGTATCGATACAGTGCTCTGCGAACGGAGTTGGGCCTCCTCCTTCTCTGAAGATGTCGTCATATTCCTGCAGCGTTTCAGCTAAGATCGTCTTCTGGTCTGATGTCAGCATAGTGCCTTCATTACAACGAAGAACGTCTGCGGTCGTATACCCTACATAAGACCTTGATTCCTCACACTGAAGAGGGTGAATGACCTGAGGCCGATCAGCTGTAAACCACAAATCATCAGAAATATTAATGACAAGACGTGCTCTTCGCAAGAAATCGATTCCCAACAACGTGTCATTATTCACCGCATCGGGAAATATGACAAACGTAATAGGTATCACGGAACCTTCGAGCTTTATCTCCACGTCAGCAAGCTTTATATTAATGTCGCGCACTACACCGTCGGCGATCTTGACCGTCATGCAACTATCGCGAAAAGGGTGTTAGTTGACGTAACAACGCGTAGAGACTGAAACCCGCGATACTACGTTTAGCCGCCGTGTCAATCAAACCAGTACCGCGATAACCGCACACCTCGAACCGTAAGATTGGTCGTCCACCGGTACCGTTATTTGACGATGTAGATATATCACGCTCGCGATCCGCTTGTGACTCATCACCGTGTTGAGCAGTCTGTGACACAATACATTCAAACTCAGTATAACTAGGTGATTTAACAGAGTGTTCTGTCTGCAAATCATTTATCTTTGACGGTATGACACAATGTCCCATCTGTACATCACTACTCTTTGACAAGGTAACATCAACATGACCCCTCTGCGAATCATTAGTCTTTGACGATGTGACACTGTGTTCCGTCTGAGAATATTTACTCTTTGTTGATACAATAACATGTTCCGTCTGTACATTATTATTCTTTGACGGCTTGTCACAAAATGCCGTATGCTCATCATTACCCCTCTGCGAATCATTAGTCTTTGACGATGTGACACTGTGTTCCGTCTGAGAATATTTACTCTTTGTTGATACAATAACATGTTCCGTCTGTACATTATTATTCTTTGACGGCTTGTCACAAAATGCCGTATGCTCATCATTACCAAACAATGATACAGTACACCCTACATGCTCAGTCTGAGAATAACTATTCTTTAACAAAACACACGGAATCGAAGTATCAAGTTCAGTGTTTACATTAGTCATCATAGGCATAGTGTTTAAGCTACGTGAGCTTTGTGAAACAAGAGACGAATCATTTCGTGGTAACGCGGCACTTGTGAAATCACTATCCATATCCCACACGAATGTATTTCCACCTCAGATTCGGTTGAAACCGCTCAACCAATCTCACTGGAGCGCAAACTCTTAGAGTATTCCAGTGTTCCAAACCACACGCGTGGTCGTGCCGGAGGTTTTCCCCTGGATATTTTCCCCAGGCTACTCTCCAATCGCGCACTTCTATCGCTTTATTGGGCCTTCAAAAAAAAAGAATGTATTTCAAACAAGCTGCGTATACACATCACGTCACACACAACTTAAATTCACACTGCGCGTTTTTTGTTTTTTCTTTTTTCCAAGGCTTACTCTTGATCTATCTCTATGGCCAGTGCTTGTGATTTGATAAACAAGGCGATTTTTTTTTAATCTTGTATATTATATGAAAGTAGGTATGTAACTATGTAAAACTGAGTTACAAAATTGAATTTAACTGAAGTTGAACGGCAAGGCCAGTAATCAGCTGGTGGGTGCCACACTGTTAAAAGATTCAGAAATGCGAAGCGAATCGATATTATTGTAGCCATGACGCTTTGTAGAGCCAATTAACTTCGATGATACTATACATTTTTTCGATCAGTATAGTCTTCCTAGTATAAACGGTAAGTAATTTTAGCCTAAATAAAATAATGAACGAGTATACCCGGCCTAAATGACACTTAAATATAGGTAAGTATAGAAACTTATAATTATTCGTATGATGTACATACAGATAAGTTCAAAAATATGTGCACGAACAAATTGATAAAAAAATACGAACACGATCTCGTTTTTAAGGGCATAAGTTTGCTCAAGTATTTGAAGCCTTGGAAACTAATATATTTTGCACTCGACTATACGTGACTATACTAAGTTGTGTTGCAGGGCTTAGAAACCGATTTCGTTTTCATACAATTAACCGGTCTAAAAATCGGTTAATTGCGTTTTATGGATATTACTAGCGACCCGTCCCGGCTTCGCACGGGTGCACCTTCCTCTTCAATCGCTCTATCTATTAAAAAAACCGCATCAAAATCCGTTGCGTAGTTTTAAAGATTTAAGCATACATAGGGATATAGGGACAGATAAAGCGACTTTGTTTTATACTATGTAGTGATTTATGATATTATTTCGTACTTTAAATAATTTATTTCATAAATGAAGGTTAACAAAAACAAATCTTACAATAAAAATGGAGATATGAGAAATAGTTTAGGATATATTTCAAAAATAATAAAAGCCGGTTCTCAACCCTGTTGTGTTGCAGGATCGTTTCGTTCATTGTGACGTCACATAGCCTGCATTCGGGAAGGCTGCAGTGTCTGCAGTACAGTTTTATCACTAGGCATGTATTGTTGTTCGGTCCCGCAGTGCAGTTGTCATATCCATATATTAACATAACGAGTAGTCGATAGTGATGGTCCCTAATATAATCTGGGTCAGATTATATTAGGGACCATCACTATCGACTACTTACCGACGATACCTACGACCTTAAACCCTTAATACACACATTAAATTTAGTTGCTGACAAAAGTGATCTGTTTTATTGTTCAATGTCTGAATTTGTGAATGTAAGTTTGTGTTTAGTGTCCAATTATTCTAATTAGGTTAAGTAAATCTTAGTTAAGGCACTATTGCATTAGAGTCAACCTGTAATAATAGTTGCTGTATTATAAATAAAAATAAAAATAATAATAACTAAGTGCAGTTGGAGGTCAGGCTTAAAACAGACACATGCAATAAAATAATAGGTGAAAGCCTAAGATTTAGATATCCTCCTTAACGTGTCTCCTGATGTTGTACCTATTTTAAAGGGGGTCATCTTTGACACCTAATCCCAAGATTTGGCGTAGGCACTAATAGTTACGAAAAGGACTCCGCAATGGCCTAGAAAAAGACCTTATTGGGAACGGGCCGGTTTCCTCGCGACGTTTACTTAACTTTTTCATATTTTGTTCAGGGACCGATACCGGTATTTTTAAAAAACCCTGAATTAACCCAATATTTTGGATTATTTTTTGCTCTTTACGTAGGGCTGAATCATGTATTTAGGTAACAACGTCGTATTATTATATTGTCCCATTAAAAACGAAATAATGAACCGGTGACCGTAATAATACCGGTATTTTTCTATGGAGAAAATACCGGTATCCGATCCCTGATTTTGTCGTAAATTGTACGTTCAGGACAAGAACATTACAGATATTTATGTGACACCCTGTATGTTTCACGCCACAATGTGTGAAATGTTGATGTTATTGTCCCGCGCGAAGTTAACAACTACGTGCGTGGATGGATATCACTACAGATTATATACACCGAGATTTACGACAAAATTGTACCTTCCTAAACTGGACTGCAAAACGAATGCGCTAATAAATACTATATCCGAGTCTATTTTCATTAAAATTGCCGATTTTAACTTGGGAAACGTGGGTTCAAGATTTTGATTATGTGTCAAAAATTAGTCATATTAAATAAATAAATATTTGTGGACAATCTACACTATTGGCCTAACAGCTAACAAATCATATAGATAAATAGATACTTAAATACAAAGAATACATCCAAGACTCAGGAACAAATTTTATGTTCATCACACGAATAAATGCCCTGACCGGGATTCGAACCCGGGACCTCCAGCTTCGAAGGCAGAGTTACTGCCAACTAGGCTAAAGCGGTCGTCAATTAACGATACACCCTGTATGTTTCGCGTCACTACGTGTGATTGTCGATGCTATTGTCTCGCACGAAACCGATTTCATTATAACCGATAAGCGAGTATGTACGTGTGCGGACAATTAGATTGCCACTGCGATATCATGTTTGCGGATTAACGAGATTTCAGGGAACAACAGTCAACAAAAATCATATTTTGCACAAACAAACGCCAAAATATCAGCAGTACTGGACTCTCATACCTTTGACTCCTTATCAGTTAAAAACACTCACCTATTTGACGATTTTCTGATTGAATTGACGAAGTAATATAATAAATTTTAAATGTATTTTTTTGCACATGTTATCATACATGTTATCAATAAAATAGAAGACAATCCAAAGCAAACTAAAAATATCATAAACAGAACAATATTGTATAGCCCAATCTAAACGAAAGAAGACCATATATTAAATAAAATATAGATTTAGCTAAGTAATTAACATAAAATGTAATTAATTTTCTTTTTTGAAGTAAACAGTTTACATTTTTTTTTTGTAATTTTCACTATGAAATGTCGTTTCAAACATCACTCCTAATCTACCAATCTCAAGCTAAAAACTGAGTTTTTCCGCTTAAATTTTAATACACACAATAAAATCAAAAAATGGTTATGTTACTATCTGAAACATTTATATAAAATCATCGTATCCTTTAATCACTTTATTGGTATTATCAATACTTTTGTCATAATTTGAAATCAAAACTTATAAGGCCTCTTAAAGGCCGAGCTCGTAGATTTTTTGAGGACAATCCGTCAGTTGAATCTAAATTGCAAAGAAAATAGAAAATACGTTTATTTAACATCACAATTCAGCCGATTAAATAAAAAAATATATTAATTTAAAAATAGAAGACGTTAAAAAGGATCCCCACTCAGCATTAAGCCACGGCGAGACACAGCAAGCTGAGGAACTGATTTTCAGTGGGGACCTAACTTAAAACTAAGATAAGTGGCGACACAGACGTCAACGACAGATATATTTTACATAAAAAAAGAAGCTTGGAACACCGCCGTCGAGTCGCTTGTCTGTCACTGTTAGTATTTTATTGGATATATTTATATATTTTGGAGTGCGGATACATTGTGCACAGGAATGACACTATTTAATTCCGCCTTGCCGTGTGGTTGCCGGGTAAGAATTGCGCCACCCCATCTTTTCCCGTGGGTTTCGTAGGAGGCGAATAAGGGAAAATCGGAGGGTGGGCAGCAGCATCCTTCGTTCATTACCACCATCAAACTGCGGTCGCCAACCCGCTTGCCAAGCGTGGCGACTATGGCAAATCCCCCAAGGGAAAAATAAATTGGGGAGGCCTATGTTCTGAAATGATGATGATGATGATGATGAATTCCGCCTTGTCCGTTCTATCAGCAGACGGACGGGGGAGTGGTGATGGCACCGATGTGCGAATAAACTGAAGACTAACAACATAAGGATGGCCTTATGTTGTTAGTCACCCGTTTATTCGCACGAAGCGGTTTGCTTCCTGTCCGACCCAGGTCGGGCGTAACTAAGTTTCTTGCTGGACTCTTCTCAGCTAGGCTAGGTATAGTGAACCAGCGACAAAACTCCCAGTAGCTCGATTCCACTCACACATCAGATTCGGTTGAAACCGCTCAACCAATCTCACTGGAGCGCAAACTCTTAGAGTATACCAGTGTTCCAAGCCACACGCGTGGTCGTGCCGGAGGTTTTCCCCAGGCTACTCTCCAACCGCGCACTCCTATCGCTTTATTGGGCCCGGCCTATAAAGCGTGAGAGTCAGGATGGTGGGTGTACCTAAACAAATATGTAAATAAAGTGTACCAAAAATTTGTACTAAATTTGTACTATTTTGTACCACTTTAGAAAAAAATTGTACCCTTCCGTATTTAAAGTTATTACAAAGTGAAGGTACACCCGCCATCCTGACAGTCAGGATGGCGGGTGTACCTGGGAAAATTATGATCCTACCAATTATCAACCAATGTTAATATCTCAATTTTTTGTACCAAATTTGTACTCAAATATACAGTAAAAACTTCAGCCATTTAATTCGTAGTTTGCCAGTTTTACACATTTTATGATTTTCTACTGCTGGGTAATACGGTTACGGTACGGTACCTTCACTTTGTAATAACTTTAAATACGGAAGGGTACAATTTTTTTCTAAAATGGTACAAATAGTACAAATTAAGTACAAAATTTTGATACACTTTATTTACATATTTGTTTAGGTACACCCGCCATCCTGACTCTCACTATAAAGCCACAGTCAGGTTCAAAAAAAAATAAAAAAAAAGTTCGCTTCCTCTTTTCTAATGCGAACAGCAAAGGAATGGAACTTGCTCCCGTCTTCTGTATTCCCGGTTAATTATAATCCAAGCCTCTTCAAGGCAAGAGTGAATAGGCTCTTACTGAACCAGCGAGCTATATCTTCGGCCTTGCCATCGCCATCGCTTTCCATTAGACGAGTCTAAGGCCAATCGCTGTTCAGTATTTCATAAAAAAAGGCGTGTAGTACCAACAGATAATTTGCCTTTTTGGGTACAGAAATAGATTAGATACTTAAAGGCCGGGTTTTATAAAGATCCGTTAGACCAAATGTCAGATCAAATTTCAGTAACTCAGTTCCTTTTTTTCACATAACGAACCGACATAAGGTATAACGGATCTTTATAAAACCGAGCCTAAGTTAGGTTTGGTTACCTAGCTTGTTTTTTGTTGGTGCTTAATTATCCTTGTTTATTTTGTAAATAAATTTATAATGTGTATTGTACACTCGACTTCGACTCATGAAAATGTTTATTATTATTACTTTAGACTTGACAATCTTAGTAAAATAGGACAAACCATAAACCTTCCTTATTGTTACTATTTTTAAACAATTATTTTACTTTTTCTATTCGAAAAACATAATAAAAATACATTATACATTACCATACATGTCAAAATCATAAGAATAGTCATGAAAATCGTCAAAACAATAAAAATAACATAATGTCAACAAATAAAGAATAATCGAAAAGAAAATCAAAATATAGGTCTCACACTAGGAATCGACATTTACTTAAATAAATGTCCATTTCAAATACGAATAAAAACAAATGAAATAGGTACACAATTTAGGAATAATAATTATTTACATGTCAAGTTAAAGATACAAAAAAGGATCAAATTATTGAACATTTCGTATTTTACTAACTTATTATTAATTAATTAATCTATAATTATTACTAACAATTTCTTGTAATGTGTATATAAGGTATATGGATGCCCGTCGTCCGAAACGAATGATTTCATTTCATTTCATTTAATTAATCAAATGGCGAAAAAGTAACTCAAAAGGAAAAAAATATTACATAATTATAATTCTTCAAAGTTTTAAGAGGTGGCATACTCTGTGCCTTTTCCGCAAAACCCACCTTTATATTGGAACGATCGTCATTTACTAAGCTCGTGGTCAATGACGTCACTGATCTTTCGCGTTTTCTCTCTCTAATCAGCAACATTAAAACTGTTGTAGCTTCGTTATTTTTTGATGGCTGAGATACGCGTCATACTCGTCATCGGGTGCTGTTTGTGGAGTCCGGTCTGTTCATGCTTGTTAAGTAAGACATAGTGACTACGTTAATACTAGTGTCTTTTTATAGGGGATTGACGAGAAACATCATCCTGCTGTGGATTCGTTTTTATTATCAGTGATTTAGAGACCATATACATCTCTAACAATATTAAATTAATTTTAAATTTGACGCTCAGAGACCATGTACATCTCTGGGATATTATATTATTTCATTATACTCCTTGTTTAATCTTGAGACCTTATACATCTCTAACTTTTCTGATGTTGTAATATTTGTAATAGATAACTTTGCAAGTTTATCGTCACTGTATGACATTAATTTTGTTATATTGTAAACTCGAAATTTTTATTCCTTCTTGAACTGTAAATTAATATTTTGACATGAAAAATGTATTACTTATTATAGTCAGACTCTTAAATTGTAAATTAATATTTTGACATGTAAAAGTGCCCTTGTGGCCTATTTGCAGAATAAATGTTTGATTTTGATTTCTTGATTTTGAGATATTTGAATGGGATTTTCACCTTTTGGCATAATTTTTACACCTGTTTCTTTTGGAGTAGTCAAATTTTGAGTTAACATCCGTTCCATTTTCTTCGTATGGTTGTTGTAAGAACCAACTATGGAAATATTATTGAAGTCTGTATGCTACGCTTTGGATTTCTATGCATTTTGACAGTCGCGCTACGCTAAAATTGTAGGAAGCGACACAAAAAAAAATATTTCATGTTTTCCACGCATCGCTTTTGGTAATACATGAATGAGCAGATATATATGTACAAGTAAACATCCACATTATAGTAAAACCCAAAAAACCAAGTTCTAAGCGACCCCTTATTATCTCGCCGGAATCCAATACTGGAGTAACAAAAGACAGCCCGCTTAGAAGACCTGCAAAAGTGAATAGAACCCAAGACACCGACAAGAACGCCTTTGATCTAATGAGAGAAGGAGCTTATGCAATGTCATCAAAGAATGACTATAACAAATAGCAACTACAGAATAAACACAACAACCGGAACACTACAAAACTTAAAAACGCTAACAAACCTAACAATGAACCTATTCCCCCAAGCCGGCTGGTCCCCGTGGGGGAGAACGACCACCACCCTCCATCAAAAGAAAACGAGAACAAAAGAAAGAAAAAACAAATATTATATGTGGGCACATATAATGTACGATCGCTAGTAACTCCCTCCAGGCAAATTGAGCTAGAAAATGCATTAAAAAACATACACTGGGATATCTTAGGACTCTCAGAGGTCAAAAAAAGTGGGACAAATATAGTCCAAAATGGTGAATACATAATGTTCTATAAAGGTGATACAAGTGGAAGAAATGGTGTGGGATTTATGGTTAAAAACTATCTGAAAGACAACATAACAAACTTTATAGGTATATCAGATAGAGTAGCCAGAATAGATATACAATTCTCAAACCAAAACAATACCTTTAACATAATTCAAGTCTACGCACCTACAGAAAAATACTCAGAGGAGGATATCCAAGTATTTTACAGCGAGATCCGGAAAGCTATGAGTAATGCGAAAGGAAATATTCTCATAATAGGTGACTTCAACGCTAAGATAGGAAGCCCAACTGTTGAAGACAGACCTACTATGGGACCATGGGGATATGGCAAAAGAAACAGTAGAGGAGAAACATTAATAGAATTCTGTATCGAAAATCAAATTAGAATTATGAACACTTATTTCAAGAAAAAACAAAAACAAAAGTGGACATGGTGCTCACCTGACCTCAACACAAAAAACGAAATCGATTTCATAATAGCAAGAAGCACAATAAATTTAGAAGATATCCAGATTATTAACACATCCCATCCTACAGATCATAGACTTGTTAGAGCAAAATTAATATTAAACTGTGAGAAAAAGAAGAGTAGAACCACATATAAGCACAAGACAGCAGATCTTCTGCCTATAGAACAAGAATCTTTGAAAAATATATTCACTGAGAAATCAAAAAACTTTCAAATAGAAACCATCCAGAAATCGTATACAGAACTAATAAATAATATAACACATAGCTACAACAAACTACCTTCAAAGAAAACAACAAAAACCAGGGATGTAGTCAACACCCCAGAGGTAACTACTCTAATCCAAGAAAGAGAACTGCTGAAAGGAAAGAAGAACAAGACAAAAGCAGACAGAAAACGCCTAAGTAAACTATACTGGATTATTAGTAACAAAATAAAAAAGAATATGAAAGAATATCAGATGAAAATTATAGAAGAAGAAATACAACAAAGAAGCTCAGCCAAAAGAGCTGACAAAAGGCTTAACAATACAACGACATGGATAGTATCTCTGAAAAAAACAAAAGACTGTAATACTACACGTAGAGACGCTATTGTGAATATAGCCACGGATTTCTTCAAAAACCTATACAACATAGACAATGAACAAATGCATCACAACACAACACATTATAATAATCAAGACGACGACATCCCTGTCCTCTTAGAATCTGAAGTACAACACGCAATCAAATCACTCAAAAGCAACAAATGTCCAGGAGAGGATGCTATTACGAATGATGTACTTAAAGCCATCTCTGAACCCCTCACTCCGATACTTACAAACATATTCAACAATATAATTAGCACATTACACATACCGGAGGAATGGGAGATGTCAATAATAACATTAATATATAAAAAAGGAGACCCGCTAGATATTGCTAACTACAGACCAATTAGTTTGTTACCCACAATTTACAAATTATTCTCTAAGGTCTTACTGTCAAGAATAGCCCCGACAATTGAATTCAATCAACCTAGAGAGCAAGCAGGATTTCGAAGTAAATACTCGACAATAGACCATATCTTCACTCTTACACAATTAATGGAAAAATATATAGAGTACAAAAAAGAGTTATATATCGCCTTTGTGGATTACTCCAAAGCCTTTGACTCTATTTCACATAAAGCACTATGGAATGCACTGATATCACAAGGAGTAAACAGGAAATATGTGAACATATTACAAGCACTTTATAGCAAAAGCAAAGCAGCAGTCAGGTTGGAGAGAAAAGGAAAGAGTTTTAACATACTGAGGGGTGTAAGACAGGGTGACCCGATATCTCCCAATCTCTTCACATCGCTACTGGAAGACATCTTCAGGAAATTGAACTGGAAAAGAATGGGCCTGCGAATAAATGGAGAATACTTGAGTCACCTTCGCTTTGCAGATGACATAGTCATTTTGAGTGAAAACCACCAAGACCTTGAAGTAATGATAAAGAGCCTAGAAGCAGAAAGTCAAAAGTGTGGACTAAAAATGAACATTAGCAAAACCTGCATCATGACTAACGCGAGACATAGGCCAGTTCAACTTAGCCAAGGGACCTTAACA
Source organism: Epiblema foenella (assembly GCA_963556455.1). Classification (NCBI taxonomy): domain Eukaryota; kingdom Metazoa; phylum Arthropoda; class Insecta; order Lepidoptera; family Tortricidae; genus Epiblema; species Epiblema foenella. The sequence goes on from OY747108.1 coordinate 20,896,311, forward strand.
TATGTGGAAGAATATACATATCTAGGTCAGAATATTTCATTCCAAGCACAGACCATGGTCGAAGTAGAACGACGAATTAAAAGGGCTTGGAATAAATACTGGTCTCTCAAACACATATTTAAAAGTAAACTGCCTTTACACTTCAAAAAGAAAATATTTGACAACACTATACTGCCGATAGTTACATATGGATGCCAGAGCTGGGCTTTTACCAAAGAGATAGTTCGCAAACTCCAAGTCTTCCAAAGGTCCTTAGAAAGAAGTATGCTGGGTCTAAGACTCAAAGACAGAATAAGGAGCAGCGAGATAAGGCAGAGAACGAAATTAAAATGTGTGACAGAGGTAGCCTGCAGGACAAAGTGGAGATGGGCAGGGCATGTAGCCCGAGCACAAGATGGCAGATGGAGCGAACGGGTGCTCCACTGGTGGCCACGCGAGGATAAGCGCCAACGGGGCCGCCCGCGTCGTAGATGGTGTGATGATATCATTAAAATAGGAGGACTCACATGGACCAGAATAGCCGCCGACAGAAAAAGATGGCATCAGATGGAGGAGGCCTTTGTCCAACAATGGACAACCCAATAAAACTGAACTGTAACATATAAATATTCAAAACTGTAAAGGGAAAAAATAAAAGGCTTATTATTATTATTATTATTATTATAAACATCCACAAATTCACACCATGTAATTATGTACGTAACACATAACATTAAACATGTACTTACTGAGCGAATTCGGACTAAAATCGTGCAATGAATTCTCACCTCGCCGCCTCAAATTTCTCTTCCGCTTTAAGCAACAAAAATGTGACTTGCTTAAGAATAGTTAAGAATATGTTAATGTTATGTTATGGCGGCGTTAAAGTACGCTTGAATTTTTCTAGCAAATGCAGTTTCTTCTATTTATAAATTACATTGCTGCGCTGTAGCAGTTTTGTGCAACATACAGTAGAATCTGCTTAGTACGACTCTGCGTATAACGTTTTACCGCCTTTAATGACGTCGAAATCTCGAAATCCCCTCATGTTAGGTTTTCATACTTAGAGTATAAATATTTCTAAAGAGCTGCTATACGCGTGCCGCAACGAGGGACGACAACAGAGTACATACCTCCCGTGGGGTGACCATGTTACTAAAATTACCCCATGGCTTTTGTTTATTTTTGTATATTTCGACTCATTATAGGCATTATGTAATTATCTGGTATGAGCGATAGAGTAAGTTGTTTGTTTGAAATAATTGAAAAAAGTATACTTACATGTATAATGACATATGACCGGTAAGTTAGAGAATCGCTCGGCACCCAGTGTTTCTTTGCGGTATTCCATGCTAAATAACTTCGTTAAAGTGTATAAGTTAATTATTAGGTGGAAGTTATTGTAGGTATAATGCTCCGAAATTGTGTACAAGTTATTGTCACTAATAGGTATAGCCGTCGTCTCCCGGCGAAAAAATAAACAATATTATAGCATTTTCTGATATGATCCCTGGGATCCCAGGGACCGGTAGACGACGACGACGACAAAACATGTACCTACCTTATTTATGGTGCTTGTCATGCTTGTGCAAGCGAGATAGCTTTCCATACCTTTCTGACATTTGAGTGGTTTGGCGTGTAAGTATAGGTTTAAAGTGTGTAGATGCGATTTTACTTAATTAGAAAATTGCCGTGAGTCTCAGATATATTGAAATATAATAAACGGACCCTCGCCACAGCCGCCGCCAACATTTATTTAGCAGGCAGTGCTAGACAAGCTGCCATCGCGACTGGTTCTTATTGACTACGGACGACGTATTGGTCTGAAACATGTTGAGCGAAATTCAACCTTAAAGACGTGAGCGAGTTACTATATTTCAATATGTCCGACTCACGGAAGTTCTCTAATTAAAATTGATGATGCACTTTCTTAACTACTCAATTACATATATGTAAGGCGAAAAAATAATTCCACTAAGGAACGAAATGATAAACAAATATACATTCATACATTTATTATACATATAATATTTTTTTAAAGATAGGACAGGAACCTGATCGGGGCACTTACTGACCTTTGAATAATATTAATTTTGTGTATACTTTTCTAATACTTTCTTTTCTGTTTGGCGTAGTGGTCTTGATCACATAAACTCTTGATAGTGTTTTGCGGAAGCAATGCAATTCGAAATGCTTTGAACACAATCAGCTGTTTTAGACGGCTTCCAGTTTTGCCGACCTGTCGCTGCTATCCACTTATTTCGGGTGGAATAATTTAGTGGAAACCTAGAAAAGAAAATTATATATTGCTTGTCCATTTCTAAGAAATACTACAATTTTGCTGCTACATAAATTTAAATACAACAAAAATTCACCCTAGGCTAGCATTATAAGTATTTTATATAATGACAAGTGTTATTTTTATAGTACACTAAATTACCAAATAATTGGGCTACTGTAAAATCCTATTAGCTGGTATCCCTAAATTGATTGCAGGGAAGCTAAATTAAGAACAGATTTAAACGTTTCTGACAGCTTCCAATAAACGACCTACGTAATTTAGGCGAATAATAACGTCGACAAAAACTTTATAACCTAAAATCACCAATGTAAACAATGTTGTTATTTCAATATTAATCGCTTTATTTTACAAGATTTTGAATGAAACATAATGGTACCAATGAAATAACACATATTACGCTTAGATAAAGGTATAAAATAGTATAATTACTTGTGAAAGGTTACATTTTCTTCGCATCTTTCTCTGCGGCTTTTACAGCCGATCACGCTGCAAACTACCATTGTTTTATAGAAACTGTACCACATAAACCCTGATCTATATCATTTGTTGCCCAAAGCACTATTTTATGCACAAAAACATTAATTAATTCAGTTATATTTTGAGATGACACTTCCGACTACCTTTTGTTGAGCCCAACGCATGCTAACTTTGACATTGTGCCCAATAACAAAAAGTGGAACTATGACAAAGACAGCAAATGATACATATCTCTCTGGCGCACTTAGCGAGATTTGTATATGACCTTCTCGCTTGGAACTGGTATTATTATTACCGCGTCACGTCTGTATTTATTATAAGTCTGTGTTTTCATACAAAACACTTTCTAAGCAAGTCAGTCCGATTTGTGCGACGTTCTGTTAGTGCGACGTAATATTACCGGTCCCTTAACTGTCATTATATCCGGATTCTATTGTATTATTTTCACTTTATGAAAGTGAAAATCACTAGGTACATAGTATAAAACAAAGTCGCTTTCTCTGTCCCTATATCCCTATATCCCCATGTATGCTTAAATATTTAAAACTACGCAACGGATTTTGATGCGGTTTTTTTTAATAGATAGAGTGACTCAAGGGGAAGGTTTATATGTATAATACATGCATCAGCATTGCACCCGTGCGAAGCCGGGGCGGGTTGCTAGTAGTAGTAGTATATTATGATTTGAAATTCTCTCTGGAGGTGTTCAGTTTCGTTCTTGTAACGTTATCAATGTTATCATATCCATTTGAATTTTCAAAGTAATTGTAAAATACATTTTTTATGCAAGTTAGGTTTGCGCTTGACCACTAATCATCTCATGGTAAGGCAGGTTGTGGTCTAGGATGGAACGCGCGTACCTAGTAAAAATCGATTCACTCTCGTCTTGAAGATCAGTGCGAGTTTTCGGAACTGCCACCGTAAAACGGTGTCGCCTTGTCGTAGCCCTACTCCTCCGATGCGAGAAAGGGACGGGAGGAATTAATGCGCAAACGTAACGTTCAAGCTGAAAAACCCCGCGCACACTCTGTCTGGTTCCGGCAGAATACCAGCGCTGTGACAGCAATGTCACAGCACATGCTGAGTCGGCACCTTTTCGCGGCTATGTCATGACAATAGTATAGGCATTAGTATAGTTTTGTGTCCATTAGCACTGTTTTTATTTTATAAGTGTGATTATTGTAAGAGTAGTTTTTTCTAAATTGTCAAGTCATATCCGTCAATAAAGTTTTTATCTATCTATCTATCTAAAAACAAAAATTTTAGACTGGTAGGAAAAACCTTAACAGCACGATTAAGGAATGGACTCAGACAGTACCCTAACTATATATAACATTGACCCTAACGAGAAATCTTATGCTCACGTGAAGTCAGCCATGTGATACGAAGCTCATCGCTACAGATTACGATAGGTACAGGTCGGGACAATGCATACTTGCGCACAATGGATCGGGTGACCGTTGCCAGCCCGATTGTTAGCCCATCAAGCGGTTGACGAGTGGCGAGACCTAGACACATATACACGCGTAGTATTTGATGGTATCTATGTCGTTCTCTATGGAAGGAACTGTCGCCTGCGGTATTTCCGGACCGATTTGACCTTCAAACCTTCAAGAAAAGAGCGTATTCCCTTCTGAAAGGCCGGCAATGCGCTTGCGACTCCTCTGGTGTTGCAGGTTCTAAGGGCGACGGTAATAGCTTACCATCAGGCGATCCGTCTGCTTGTTTGCCCACTATAATATTAAAAAAACTATCCTCAAGGAGGTATAAATAAATAAAATAAATAAATAAATATTAGAAGACAATCTTACACAAATTGACGACCGCTTTAGCCTAGTTGGTAGTGACCCTGCCTTCGAAGCTGGAGGTCCCGGGTTCGAATCCCGGTCAGGGCATGTATTTGTGTGATGAACACGAATATTTATTCTTGAGTCTTGGATGTTTTCTATGTATTTAAGTATCTATTTATCTATATAAGTATGTATATCGTCACTTGGTACCCATAGTACAAGCTTTGCTTAGTTTAGGGCTAGGTTGATTTGTGTAAGATTCTCCAAAGATATTTATTTATTTATTTAAATCGAACTAGCCCCACAGTAAGCTCAACACAACAGGCAACTATCCTCAGTGACTAAGACATTTAGGTTCGCCACGTCATGCTAAATGACTATATATAGTATGGCTCTGCCACGGACAGGCGGACGGATTCGACAGCGGAATTCAGCCCTTCTGTCTGTGCTGTAAGCGGAATCAGACCGGCTGAATTCAGTCTGTATGTGGTGCCTCTTATAGACGAGAGTTTTGCCTCGTGGAAACCCGGAAATGACCCCTAAGTAGATCGGTTTTCCACTCTAAGCCACTTTGTTTTAAATATCAGTAGAAATCGTTAGAGCCCAGATATTGCATTTACCAAAAAATAACCTACTCGTAAAATATAAAAACCGTAAATTCGTGGTGTTCCAATTTTGTGACGTTTCATGTTTTATTAACCATTATCAGCACTAACAGTAAACCTTACGTGCTAATTGGTATCTTATTTTAAAATCATGCGTGTTGTATATAATTATTAATACATAGATCTGATAGAAATTAAATGTTATTAGTCACGACAGTACAAAAACGCTACATTACATAAAACTAATAAAAGAGCAAATAAATCATCACCGGTCAGTTTCCAAATACCGAGATGAAGCGATTAAAAATCTGGATTACGGGATTGAGAACATGTCCAGTTGGCTATCCCTGTCCAGAATACTATTTAATAGGGCTAAAGTCTGATGTTGAGGGGAAGAAGCAAGCGAGTGAGTCCTGAGCGGCTATCGCGATCCGAAAACGAACGAAGTTCGAATGTCTCCCTCTCTGTCGCACTTGTTAATTCGTGTGGCAGAGAGGGGGATATTCGAACTTCGTTCGTTTTCATTTCGCGGTAGCCTCTCTGGCTGGGTGCGACGCGGATACAGCGGCGTTGAGAGACGGGTGACTCCGAGCCAATGACTTGACGAGAAATGACTTGTCATTCGCGGAAGAGCACAACTAGAGCTGTGCACTTCCGCGAATACATGTCAGCAAGCTGACTAAACTGATATACTCAAATTACCATTAACTATGGTTTCACTTGCTTCATTCCCGCTTCGTAACATATCATCACAATTTGTTAGCGCCAGTATTAAATACTACTTAGCAGCTGCGCGCAACTGCGCTCCCTACAGGTGTCCATGGAAGACTAGCGTCGGGTACTCCAGTAGTACCTGGCATTATGCTGAGTGTTTACCTTTTTCATGCAGTGTAATGTTCAGTGTACAATTTAGATAATACTTTTTCCATTGTTTTCTTTCTTATATATTGTATTAATGTGTTTTTATACTGAAATAAATTATCTTCTATTCTATTCTATACCAAATAACATAGCATTGCTCATTTTCAACTTTATACAGAGACTTTTGCGCGTCATAAATTCATCATTGTGGCGGACATAAATCATACTTTTGCTAGAATGTTAGTATATTTATTTCCCATCAATTTTCAAGTGTCAATTGTTAAAAAGTTCATGAACTTGTCAAAAATCATTAGTGCAATGCAAAGTTGTTTTTGTCTTGGCTTTACAAACATTTTTTTTAAGTAGCTAAATTGACTACTCATGGAAAATTTAAAACCCATCAAAAGTGAGTACTTTTTAGGGTTCCGTAGTAAACATTTAAATAGTTTCGCCTTGATTGTCTGCTCGTTCGCGGCTTATTAGCTCAGTGAACTTTACTACTAGAAATAATAGAAATCTGAAATTTTGAATAGGTACAGCCACGTCGATATTATAATAAAATAACACGGAATAGTAGATTGTGTCTCAAGGGAGCAAAATGACATATTTACGGCGAGGGCGGTATATTGAATTCTGAGTGAAGCGAAAGATTCAAGTGTTTACGCCCAAGACGAAAATAATTTTGCTACCGTGTGACACATACTGCTTTTCACACCGTCTATGAGGCCCGCTGCTAAGAACATGAAATATCTTACAAATGATTTTACTACAGTGTCACATACTGCTTTTCGCACCTTCAATGAGGAAAAGAGTCATTGTTGCCCTCAAATGAGGGAAGAAAAGTACAACTTTGATCCCTCATTCGAAGGCAACAATAACTCTTTTCTGAATAGCAGGTGTGAAAAAGATATTTGTTCGGGTTACTTCTCCTACATTGTATAGAGCGGGGTTTTTTGCTAAACCTACGGTGTGGGGATGAAATTCCATAACATGGCGCGTGATCATATATCTACTCGTGGATTCCGGAGCAACCAGCAATATACATTCCGATACTATAAGAACTAGGCAAGTGAAAGTCGGCTAAAATACTTGTACTTTGATCATGTATCATTAGATTTATTAGACAGTGAACTTCGAGAAAGCACGCGGGTCACGCGAACACGCCGGATAACCCCAAGTCACGTCCAAGTTCAATGTTATTATCATGATATTTTCATGATTTTATTATTATGATTGGGGAAAATTAACTTTTACACGGTATAAGAAATAAAGTCCCTAATTACATTAAAGAGAGACAAAATAGTATGCACTTCAAGAAAGATTTAAGTCGTTTTCTTTTAGAAAAGGCTTACTATTCAATAAGCGATTTTTTTAAAGACCGTTGAAATTATGACAAAAATTTGACTATTTATAATTGCTTTTACATACTTCTAAATCTAATTCTTAAGGACATACATATGGCAATAATGTAATTAAAATATTATGTAATGATATAATGATGTAATTTAAATAGTATATTAATAATGATAATTAATTTGTATAATGTTAATGGCTTAGCTCCTATTAGTTTAGTTTGTATATTGCAATGCTCGAAAGAGCTCATGTTTAGAACTACACCTAACTTTAAGACCTAATTGTTACAACATGAATGCAATAAAGAATCTGAATCTGAATCTGAATCTAAGAAAACTAGTGAGGATTCGTTTAAGGGCATATTCGGTATCGTGTTCTGATTAGGAAAAAGTAGTAAATTTTTTTTGACCCAATAATTTTTGGCGTTTGTATGGACAGTTGGCTGACTTGGACGACCTGCCACATAGAAAAATATTTTTTTTCGCGTCAATTAATTTTTTCAACCGATACTCGTGAAATTTTGTGAGCAGGTTCGATAATTACTTACATATAACTTTTTTGTCGTCAGATTTTGAAAAATATAAAGAAAACACTCGAGAGTCGCGAGGTCTATAGTTTTAGCTTAGACAAGCACGTATTCTGTTACGTAAGAGATCTAAAGGTCGCAAAATAAACGATAGCGCTTGGTTCCAAGATCTGGCCCACAAGCGTGCTAAATGGCATAACCGCCATGAGGGTATTTGAGCCTATGGCACGGATCCTCACACACATTTACACTTGTCTTAAATGTGGACGTAAATGTCGATCCCGGATTGGACTATATAGTCACGAGAAGCGTTGTTTCTCACACACAGACGCTGTTTAAATCATCCGTCAAGATGCATAGGCCTGACGATGAAGAGATCTAAAAGTTGCTGATTAGAGAGAGAAAGCGCGACAGATCAGTGACGTCATTGACCACGAGTGCCATAGTAAATGACGATCGTTCCAATACAAAGGTGCGTTTTGCGGAAAATGGACAGAGTATGCCCCCTCTTAAAACTTTGAAGAATTATACAATACAATACAAATACTCTTTATTGCACACCTCACACAAATGAATTAGCTACACGCAAAATCAAAACAACAACAGTATACAGGTAGAGATAGACAACAGGCGGTGTTATCGCTAAGGAGCGATCTCTTCCAGACAACCTTAACCCAACTATAATTATAATTCAGATTCAGATTCATTTATTCACAATATAAGATTACTATATAAATTACATGTCAATTTACAGGAATCTCTATTGTGATCGTCAATAACATTAAATAAAACAAAATAAATTAAAAATAAATAAATTAAAAATAAATAGTGCACCCGTGCGAGCCGGGCAGGCACGTATCCAGACTTTTGGTTCGAGGGGGGACAAACATTGAAACAACCATATGAAAATGATGAGTGTTATTGAATGAACACGCAAGCGAATAAATAAACAGACGGCTAAAAACGTTTTCGGGGGGGGGGATAAATCCCAGCTATCCCACCCTTAGGATACGTGCTTGAAGTCGGGACGGGTCGCTAGTAAATAATAAGTAAAAAAAAGGGGGGACAATCTTATACAAATATGACCGGGATTCGAACTCATTCCATCAGGTCAGTTTCGTAGCTTTCGCGGGGTCAGGGTCACTAACTACTATGCTAAAACGATTGTATACACTACATACACACCCGACAAAATCACTACCTACATAGTATAAAACAAAGTCGCTTTCTCTGTCCCTATATCCCGATGTATGCTTAAATCTTTAAAACTACGCAACGGATTTTGATGCGGTTTTTTTTTATAGATAGAGTGATTGAAGAGGAAGGTTTATATGTATAATAACATCCATAATAGTGCACCCGTGCGAAGCCGGGGTGGGTCGCTAGTTGTAGATAAACTATAAAAAAATTGCAATGAGACTTGATCTAAAAGGTCCAGTAAAGGAAACCTGGATCTCTATGGTCATTTACATTCTAGAGTGTTCGAGAAGTCGCGTGATCGAGGGCTGGCATCGCAACTGATTGGATCATTGAACAAATTGCCGCAACGGCATCGGCGCAGACGCAGGACCGCTTTATGCTATACATAACATTCTTAAATTAAATTTTATACAAATAGGATTTCCAAGTATTTTATAATTTTTTTTTTTTATTAAAATGGGATCGCTCTTGGCCAACATCTAGCCAGGGGACAAAGATGAGGCCGACGATGAAGCGAGCTCACCCAGAAGGTGCCTATTCACTCGTGCCTTAAAAAGGTCTAGGTTATATCAGCTCGGAAACACAAACGCCGGCAGAGAATTCCAAACCTTAGAATTATGAATGAATGAATGATTTTATTTGCTGAAACATGCTAAATTGAAGTTGACATAGGTAATAGGTGTAAGTATACTTTAATCAATTTATTAAACCATTACAATTGATGCAATCATAATAATAACTCTATAATTTATGTATATTGCTCTTATGCATTGTATTTGTAATCCGTGTGAAGTGCGGAGCGGGGAAAATGGGCAAAAACAGTGTCATAAAAAAAGATAAGTAGTTGGTTCATACAGACAAAATTTTGCTTTTAAATTGATATACCGAACAGTTACCTAAAAGTAATTCAAAAGATTAGGGTAAATGTATTTTCCTTCTTTTATTACTTATCCCTTTTAATGCGATTTGTATACATGAATTGTACCGTTAAGGAATATAGTATAGTCATTAAAATATAGCTACATGAGTAGGATCATCGTTTTATTAAAATAGACTGACATGAATTAGGTATCTTCGCATAGAGAGAGGCCTTCACTGTTGGGTACCAATACCACTCAAGAAATCCAGAATCCAAATTAAGTATTTAGCATTTGATCCAGACTGATCCAAGACTGCAGTAGGTACCTTTATAGCTCCTTGCGAAAGTCTTAGAGCAGGTATTCAAAACCACCAGCCTGGTCGTGTCGGAGGTTTTCTCTGGATCTTCCCCGGGCTGATCTCAGACCGCGCATTCCTATCGCTTTATTGGGCAAGGGCTATAAAGCCACAGTCAGATTAAAAATAAAACTCCTTGCGACTCAGTCTACTGATCGCCTAATCCGGTTGCTTGTTTAGATACTACTAGACTAGACTAGATTCAATTAGTATACAAAATCATAATCTACGTTATAGGTACATTGCATAAATCAAATACTTTCAGAGCATTGTCATGAGCTGATGATGAGCAGCTTGAGGAGCTCATTTGTGTGTTAATTAGTTACTAAAATTAAACACAGATTATGCAAACGTTAAGTGCATATTCAAAGTTTAAGTTTTGCATAATGAATATGACTAAGTAACTATATTTTTTAACCATTTCGCTTCATTATACACACGTCAGTTATCTTTGTATAATAACTTTACTTACCTTGTCATGGAAATGAATAATTACAAGGTAGGTAAACGTCTCTGTGCTCGACACTGACCCAATACTTGACACTTTCAAACTCATGTCATGTTTAATTGGGGTGAACATTAGGTGTCAGCTATTGAGTATTAAGATGTCAAACATTGGGCTCTTTACATGCCAAGTAAACTAACCAAGTAATCCACGTTAACGGGGATATTCAATTTCCTTTATTTCATTTCAATTGCATTTCCATTCGTAAATGCGTTCCGTCAATTGTTATTAATTACTTCTCGGAACTTTGCCTGAAAACCTTTTATACCTCCGATGACATATAGGTACCTTTGGTGATTATGGTATGTCTCATCAGTAGGTACTCCTTTTTTTGGACTGCGTATGTTTATTTATTTATTTATTTGGAGAAACAAACAGAGATAGATGTACAAATTGAAGTAACTTATTTTAGGTTAATGTTATACATTCATGTAGCTCCTCAACAGCTCTCACCAAGACATAAAATTTATATTATTTATGCACTACCCTATAGAAGATATTATATCCGAAAAAGTTGCAGAGATGTCGAGATGTTGTGTGAAATGTTTGATGTTGATGTTACTATTACGACGGCGATAATCGAAACACATATATACCTTTCTCGCTCTTGTCACGATGTCAATAAGAGATAAAAAGGTACGTATGTTTAGGTTTCCCTTACTGTACATAAACACTCCTAAGAACCATATATTTGTGTGTTAGGGCGACTTCAGACTCCCGTAAGACGATATAAATAAATATAAAAGTAATATGTACTTAGATCAGTAATAGCTGAAGCTAAAAGCAAAGGCCAATCATGACGGGAAATTATTAAATCAGTGGCGTAGCTACCAAAGGGCTAGGCGGGGCAGTGCCCCAGAGCCCCCAAGCTCTGAGGGGCCCCCAAAACCTGATTAGCAAACCAATCATTGTACTAGCGCAAAATTCTCCCACGTTCGGAATCTAAATAAAATAGGTTGCATGCAACACTACTTTAATCATGACAACTCATTATAAAAAAAATACGTTTTGGGACCCCAGTCTTTTCTGCCCACTAATAAATAAAAATAAATAAATAAATAAATAAATATTAGAGAACAATCTTACACAAATCGAACTAGCCCCACAGTAAGCTCAAGAAGGCTTGTGTTATGGGTACGAGACGACGATATATTTAATAGATATAAATACTTAAATACATAGAAAACATCCAAGACCTAGAAACAAATATTCATGCTCATCACACAAATATTTGCCCTGACCGGGATTCGAACCCAGGACCGTCAGCTTCACAGGCAGGTGCACTACCCACTAGGCTAAACCGGTCGCCACTGTATTAAATCATCCAATATATTCCAGCGTGGTTCCTTATTGTTGTGATCAATTCGCAAATTGCTCTTTTGCGAACTATTAGCCGGTACACGTGAGCCCTGGGCACGGCTTCGGCGAAGAAAACATATTTATTAGTTATGGAAAAGTTTAATACATTGCTATTGAGCTGTTTGAAACAGACTGATATTTGTCGGGAGCAGCAGTATTCTAGAGCCAACTTAACGTGATAGGTGTAAAATATGGGTGTGGCGCTTGACAGAATCAGACCAGGGGGCGATTTTTGAGTGTCGAACGCTCGACTTTTCACTCAACATCTGTCAAATCACCATAGTTTTTTGACCGAGATCTGTCCAGCGACCGGCACTCAAAAATCGCCCCCCTGCTCCCAATTGCATAAGGACAAGGAGACACATATGAGTGTAATCGGGTCAATACTGGCACTCGAAAATGGCCGGCACGCCTCTACTACGTTTTGTAGAGAAGTTCTATTGCTTTGTCAATAAATAATACGGGAAAAGTTTAATTCAGATTTAAATTTCCAAACAACAGTACAGTGTTACAAAATAATCTGCCGTTCTGTAGGTAAGCTGACCAAGGCCGCAATTCAATTCATTAAAGTATACGAGTACATCCCCAGGATATCGATTTTCTTTCACATCAGATCTTGAGATCTCTGTTGTTCTGATTTGGAAAGAGTCTCCTTTCTTAACAACACATCCTCGGGACCTTAGTTACCAGGAACACAATACCACATCAGTGTTGCCAGAACGTGCTATTTATCACGGTTTTTACATGCGCTCACCAAAAACATCCTAAAATCGAGCTTTTTATGTACTATGGTGCTTACGATTGTACTACTAAAAGTTATTAAAGGCTACGAATTTTATCTAAGTTTTAGATAGTAACATAGCCATTTTTTATTTTATTGTGTGTAGTAGAATTAAAGCGGAAAAAACAAGTTTTTAGCTTGGAAATGGTCGATTTGGAGTGATGTTTGAAACGATATTTCTTAATGAAACATCCAAAAAATACATTTCAAGTTTGTGACATAAGGTTGCAATAGTCCTGTTCTAGATAGTAGCATTGAGAAAATGTCAAGATACGTGTCAAATCAAACAGAAAATAGTGTAAATAGATGAGCGTTTTTTAACTGGTAAGTACTCTTAAAACTTATATCTTACCTTTGGTTTCAGGACAGGACTGTTCTGTCCTGCAACTGCAAAATCTACCATTCATATATACATATATTCATATGTGTACACGATCTAAAAGCTCAATGCACTCAATATAAGGCACAAAACACGTGCTTTTTATTACAAAAACGTGCATTCTTGATACCCTATCGTGCTTTTGATGCGAGTGCTCTGGCAACACTGCACCACATGACAACAGAGTATGTAGTAGTGTTTGTATTATTATAGCTGCGGTATAACTGACCATCGATCGCGCAAACTTATTAAGGGGGGTCGGCACTGTTGTCCGAGCATCCTAAGGGAACATACATAAACTACGTGACCCGTTTAGGGGGGGAGGGGGGTCGTCAAAGTACCACTCTTGGTCACCGGGGGGTGGGGGGAGGGGATCGGTTTCTTGTCACGTAGCCGGTAGAATACTTTTGAGAAACATTCTAATTGAAGCGGACTCACGCGCCACGGTTTAACCCCATCACTAAAACTTGTCCAGTTTCGCCACATCACTAATTGTACTGTTTCTTCTTGATATATTCTTTACTAAATACAATTACAATTGAATAGCTACGCTATACCACGCTTGCACTCTCGAAGTATGCATTTTTAGGGGCCGTATGAGAAAATACAAAGAAAAGCCATTATTATTTCAACTTTCCGCAAAATTTTTTTTATAAAATATACTACGTGAAAACTAGGGGGGGAGGGGGGGGGGTCTTGCCATATACTACGCTTGGTCACCTAGGGGGTCGAGGGGGGTAAAAAACGCAAAAAAAATGGTCACGTGGTTTGTGTATGTTCCCTAACCACCCAGCGTAGCGCAGTGTGCGCTCATCGCATGGTAATACCGTGCATGGCGGGAATAAGTTGATAAGACGTACTGAAAAATGGAAGAAATTTGAACCTTATTGCAATGTAATCTAAGTTCAAAGTCCGACAAAAAACATCTCGAGTTGACAACTTATTGCCGCCATGCACGGAATTATCACATTGCGACACATTCGAGAGCTGTTTACCAATCTGTGCACACAATGGGAAAGTGTGAGTAAACGTGGATTTATTTAATTTGCACCCAACCGTATGTAATCGTAAGCGCTGTTCGTTAAAATCTAATTGAATGGAAAGTCTGACAAGTTTCTATGGGATGACAGCTGCCGGCGCCATGTTTGACGATAACCGGCCTGTGATCGTATGTTGGTGCAACCGATCCTTAGGGACCAAACCGTCTGTAATCGTAAGCGCTGTTCGTTAAAATCTAATTGTATGGAAAGTCTGACAAGTTTCTATGGGATGACAGTTGCCGGCGCCATATTTGACGATGACCGCGGCCTGTGATCGTATGTTAGTGCAACCGACCCTTAGGGACCAAACCGTCCGTTTTGATCGCGAGTGCCAGGAGGTCGCAGGTTCGAATCCTGCTCGGTGCCTAAATTTTTCAATTTTTCCTTCATTCTAAATTAGAGAGTTATAGTTATATTTCCTGTAAATTATATATTGTAACAACGTTATGCAATCATTTAATTTCTTTTTTTTAGTAAATTTCGGAGATAAGGGGAAATGATATTTTTTGTACATTTTCCCTCATAAATCGAAAATGACAACGTAAAAAAGAATTTTTTTCAGGATGTCCAACTCAAGCCCTTCCATATGACACCCCCTTAGTATATTAACTGGACTTTGAAATTTTGAATCACCTGTTCTCTCTCATTTGGCACAGAAAATAAACAAAAATATATTAAAAAGAAACATGTTCTATGTATTCCCAGATACTCTTCTTTATAGCTGGTCCAAAATTTCAAATCAATAAATACCATAAGTAGTTTTTGAGATATTTAGCGATGTGATACACAGACAAACAGAAACCATAAGGGTTCCTTTTTTACCATTCAAAATCAAAATCAAACATTTATTCTGAAATAGGCCACAAGGGTACTTTTACATGTCAAAATATTAATTTACAATTTAAATAAGTTTGACTATAAGTAATAAGTAATACATTTTTCATGACAAAATATTAATTTACAGTTCAAGAAGGAATAATAATTTCAAGTTTACAATTATAACAAAATTAATGTCATACAGTGAAGATAAACTTGCAAAGTTATCTATTACAAATGTTACATCAGTAAAGTTAGAGATGTATAAGGTCTCAAGATTAAACAAGGAGTATAATGAAATTAATATAATGTGCCAGAGATGTACATGGTCTCTGAGCGTCAAAATTAAGATTAATTTAATATTGTTAGAGAAGTATATGGTCTCTAAGTCACTGATAATAAAAACGAATCCACAACAGGATGATGTCTCTCGTCAATCCCCTATAAAAATACACTAGTATTAACGGAGTCACTATGTCCTAGCAAACATGAACAGACCGGACTCCACAAACAGCACCCGATCACGAGTATGACGCGTATCTCAGCATTTTGGTACAGAACTCTAAAAACGAGAGTTAAGTAACTAACGACAATATTACGAAACTTCTATCCGGCACAAGGATGTCTACCGACCTCTCGACGGTCGCCCTCACCGCTTAAATTTGGTGTCTAAGTACAAACAGTACTTATATATGGTATTCTAGAATCTAGTTCACCATAAATATATGCTTTGGACAGGTTGATTACAAGAGTAGCTCGTATTTTAGTGCTTGCGGCGGAAGGTTTAGGTTGGATTTTGAATAATTCTGCTTACATAACCAGTCTGTTACTTCATTAGGTAGACTCTACACTGTGATATGAGGATATGACATTGATAAGCCTCCTATTTCATTAGATATTCTAATTTAACACTAATTGACTGATTGTTAAGGTCTCCTTCAGCTTCGACAAAAATGCTTTCATATGTCCGAATTTCCGGTTGTTCTCCTCTACAGGTCGCATTTTTCAACCGATCAAATATAGAATTTATTGTCGAATCAGTTTTAGGGTGGATCAATTATTCTTTGTTGTCCGTTGCCATGGTCACGTCTCCTGAGTGACTCTCTAAAACTCCGATTTTGTAGGTTTTAAACCTACCAAACATGAGTTTTAGCGCTGAGCATAAATCCATTTGGACATGAGCATGCCTGAAGTCCATATTATTAAACATTTTTCTAAGAGACTCGGTTACTGTTGTCTCCTCGCTGACGGGACAGAATAACAACAAGAAAAAGTTGATTGACCCTTTATGAAAATTTTCGAAAACAATAATTTTTCATTCAATGATTTCGTATGTTTCTGCATGTGGATTTCGGTTTGTTTTCCTCTACATTTCTCAACCGATTCTCGTGAAATTTATAGCAGGTTCGATAATTATATAAAAAAGTTTTGTAGAGTATATATGTGTCAAATTTAAAGTAATTCTATTGACAGTAAGGGTGGGTTCCACCAAACCGTCTGTAATCGTAAGCGGTGCTCGTTAAAATCTGATTGTATGGAAAGTTTGACAAGTTTCTATGGGATGACAGCTGCCGGCGCCATATTTGACGATGACCGGCCTGTGATCGTATGTTGGTGCAACCGAGCCGAATTAAGCAACTGCAGCGACGGTCTGTAGACAATAGAGCGGTAATTTCATTATATTTCACAGTTTAAGTAAAATTTAAACAACGAAGGACTGACAAATCAAAAAAAGATTCATTTAATAAGGGCGGCCAATTAGATATGAATGTAAAATTTTGACCATCTTGAACAGTAAATTGCGCCTATGCAGCGCGAACTCATATAATCCCCATCCGATGGAATTGATAATGACAATTATGACAATAATATATCATGATGAAAACATTGTCAAGAAAACCGTCTCCGTCACCAAGACTTTCGATTTCGATAAACCGCACCCAAATCGGTTCATTTGTTAGGAAGCTACGATGCCAGTTAGACACACAGATACACATGTTAAACTTAGAATTTAGAAGAAAAGTTAATCCATCGAAAAGGCGGCTAGAACATATGACCATAGACATAAATCGACAGCATTAGAAAATCAGGGCCTGTACTCCGAACTTCGAAATCTGAACTTCGTATCGTGCCGTCCCTTTCTCTATCGTGTTATACACTATACGAGTGAAAGGGATGGCACAATACGAAGTTCGTAGTAGCCCCTCAGGATCGAAACGCGATCCATGTAGTGAAGCGTGTCGGCAGTGTTGCCAGGGCCCTTAGGACGAAAATTACGTTTCTTTTCTTGAAAAGTTACATTTTTGATGGAAAAGTTACATTTTTTTATATTTTTCATAATTATTTTCGTAACTTTCGATTTTAAGAAATGAGTAGCCACATACAATTATAATTCGGCGAGTTCGGCGACAGAATTACGGCAGTCTGGTGGGCGGTATCTCGAATGTCATACATAGTTGCAACAGACGGACAGACTGAGGCGTACCATGTCTTTTGTCACCTTTTCTGTATGAAAGCCTATAAATTGTCTCGTTTGGTCCCGGTTAGATTTAATTGACCTTTATTTTTAAATAGAGTTTCATTATTCTCAAAAGTTACAAAAAAATCCTTTACAACAGAAGTTACTTACATGTTACGCGAGCCGGTCAAAAGTTACGAAAAATAAGTCTAAGTTTAAAGAAACATTTAAGTATATGCATGTAATAATTAGTACTAGACAAGTCTCACATCTTTTTTCTTTTCATTAGGATTTGGCCGTTACACCAACTCAAATGGAACTTGTTTGTTTTAGTATTGCCATAAACGTTATTTGAGCTGTGTCATTAAGAGCGGTCGTGTCGTCACCCATTATATATTATATATTAATTAGGTTAAGACTAGTATATATATATTTTTTGGTTGTCCTGAAAATCAGCGTCACGACACATCAGTCGTGGCACATGCTGAGCGACAACCTTTTTGGTG
Organism: Epiblema foenella; assembly: GCA_963556455.1. Classification (NCBI taxonomy): domain Eukaryota; kingdom Metazoa; phylum Arthropoda; class Insecta; order Lepidoptera; family Tortricidae; genus Epiblema; species Epiblema foenella. Next base: position 20,914,463 of record OY747108.1, read on the forward strand.
TATACCCATTTCTAATTTGTATTCTTCTTCTTTTTTATCTGTATGTACCTACACCAAATAAACGTTTTTTCTTTCTTTCTTTCTTTCAAATGTAAGAACTGTAACCATCTGGCAACACCGCGTGTCGGAGAAACGCAGCCGTAGAAAGCAGTCCACGTGGCGCTGCCGCTGGTGGCCATTGTTATTGCGAAGAAAGCTGTAACAACCGCACGAGGTAACAATTCCCACGGCAAATGGCAAACAGGCTAATTTGGCGTGGGAATTGTTAGACAGGCTAGAACTCCCAGTAACTCGATTCCACTCACACCTCAGATTGGGTTGAAACCGCTCAACCAATCTTACTTGAGCGCAAACTCTTAGAGTATTCCAGTGCTCCAGACCACACGCGTGGTCGTTTTTTTTTTTTTTTAAAATGGATTCTTTAAGATTGGCCTCCAGTTTCTTTTTCGGGAAGACTCGCTCGACTCGGCCTTTTGGGCCAAGTCGAGGTCAAGAAAGTAAAATAGAAAAGTAAAAGTGAAGAGAAAGAGTGAAGAATAAAGTAAAAGAGAGAAGATGAGAGGAAAGAGGAGAGAAGAGAAGTTGTTTTTTTTTTCACTAAAATTATTCACTTAAAGTCAGTGGGTGCGGCCACACTGATTGTTAGGAGTGTTACAGTACACACGCGTGGTCGTGCCGGAGGTATTTCCCTGGATTTTCCCCAAGCTACTCTCTGACCGCGCACTCCTATCGCTTTATTGGGCCCGGCCTATAAAGCCACAGTCAGGTAAAAAAAAGACAGGCTAGGTAGGTACGATCGGCTTGGAATTATTATAAACGTTAAAGCAGTTTCACAAACTACTGGCATTGAAGTTATTGATGAAACTTACGATAGCGTAATGATGTCTTAACATCAACAGCGATCGATTCGTCGACGCTCCCCAATCGATTGGACACAATGAAAGGATATAGACACGCAATGTACACTAACTGTCACAACTTCAATACAGGAACGACTCGGATTGCATGCTTGTTGACATGATTCGTAAGAACGACGCATCATTTGCGTTAATACTTTTTCATGTGCATGATAATAGACTTGTTAAAACGAGCGCGGTCTCGCCAACAAACTGTCTTGTCAGTTTGGCGAGTAAAATTGAAACTGGAAACTTTATGTACCTTTTTGGAAATAAATTAAATTAAAAAAAAAATGTACATAATTTTCAGACACTTTTTTTTTAATGCAGATTTTGGAATACTTGGGCCTCACTTCATATTTTTGTATTGTTATTTAGAAAGAGGTTTAATCCGATAGTTTTGGTAATTAACAAACCACAGCTAATATCCATAAACAGAGTATCTAACTCAGTGGTCCTTGGATGTCTAACCATTTGTATGAAAAAATGGTTTTTACCCCTGTGTTACCCACCTTATACAGCAATATGTTAATATTTAAGTTGAGTTTGACGACCGCTTTAGCCTAAGTTGGTAGTGACCCTTCCTTCGAAGCTGGAGGTCCCGGGTTCGAATCCCGGTCAGGTCATGCATTTGTGTGATGAACACGAATACCTATTTGTTCCTGAGACTTGGATGTTTTCTATGTATTTAAGTATCTATTTATCTATATAAGTATGTATATCGTCACTTGGTACCCATAGTACAAGCTTTGCTTAGTTTGGGACTAAGTTGATTTGTGTAAGATTGTCCGTAAAATATTATTATTATATTATTAAGTACTTTTACCTGTACATTCCTTTTGTTAGGTTCAGGTATTTCGAAATCCTGTTTTTGTACACTAATTCAATACATATCATATTTTTTTTTGTAATAGAAAACTGATAATTAAAAAGTAGAATAAGCCAGTAGCGTTTTCAAAACAATTAATGGTTTTCAATTAATTAAATTATCCAATGAAGCCACTGTAGCCGAGCGTTAAGTTAGGGCAAAACTCATTCAGAGATCTGACGAAAATACGAGATCGTACTGTAGTGTGATAGGTAATAAACCCCTCTCACATGTCTGCATATATACTCTTTGTGTACTCTCTAGTATAAGATTACTCTATGATGCTAGTATATAAGCCCTGTAATGCGCCATATATAGCTCTCTAATAAACATCGTGGAATCATCAACTCGTTTCAATTATCTCCCACATCACACTACAGTACTGAACTTTGAGCTTCCAGTGTGACCAAATAATGTAGAATTACATACACAAAAATTACTGTGGACTGGAAAGAAACAAAGAAACACAATAACCTAACAAAATCATCATTATCATCATCATCCTAGCGTTATCTCGATACAGTTGCATCCTGCAGGATGCCCGGGGTCCGCTACCTAATCCCAAGAGTTGGCGTAGGCACTAGTTTTTACGGAAGCGATTGCCATGTGACCTCCCAACCCGAGGGAAAACCAGACCTTATTGGAATTAGGCTTGTCAAGTGAGTGGGCAACTTGAATGCTAGAAGTTCTCGAGCCACCCGAAGGCCTCTAACTTGGCTTAACGACTGCTTTCATAGATAGCAGCCGGGATCAAACGTGCCTTCCAAGGTACGGGAGCGCTCAGTTAATAACCACTCAAAGCCGTCACCCATCCAATAACTGACCTGGGCCGACGTTGCTTAAGCGCTTATTACACCATCCTGAATTCAGAATCCTGACTGAGCTAGGAAGCAGATTCAGGAACGTGTAATCGCATTCAGGAAGTAAGGATCCTAAAAAGTGTCCTAACTAGGACGTCAGGATGGTTCCGGACGAACTGAATGACCAAGCATCCTAGCTAGGAAGCTGTTTAGGACAGTGTAATAACATTTAGCCAGATCAGTCTGCTCGCGCCAGCGGCAGCGTATGCACGTGTAGGTCGCGTGGAATGAATGAAGCACGAAAGAATGACAATGTAAAAGTGAAGTATGTATTCTGTAGTATTTATCAGGTTTTTCTGTGAAAAAAGGCGTCTCACAAATTAAGTAATAATGAAAAACAAACGCTCACAAATATTATAGAACTTTATAGAGACATGCCATATTTGTGGGACAAAAATGATAAGAATTTTATGAATAAAAATGTGCGTGAGGAGGGCTACAAAGTTTTATTAGGTGTATATATAAAGCGGTTATTACACTATCCTGAATTCAGGCGTCCTAACTAGGATGCGAGGGAGGGGATAGGAAGGAAGCTTCTGATTACACTACACTGAATCAGTCTCTGAATCAGTTCGTTTCCACTGCTCGACGGAGTGCGACGTATGCCAGCGATGCCGCCGATGTTGTCAAAAAAACAGAAAGTTGGCCTTGGCCTAGCTTTGGCAGTCGATATTTTTATATACACCTAATAAAACTTTGTAGCCCTCCTCACGCACATTTTTATTCATATAATTCTTATCATTTTTGTCCCACAAATATGGCATGTCTCTATAAAGTTCTATAATATTTGTGAGCGTTTGTTTTTCATTATTACTTAATTTGTGAGACGCCTTTTTTCACAGAAAAACCTGATAAATACTACAGAATACATACTTCACTTTTACATTGTCATTCTTTCGTGCTTCATTCATTCCACGCGACCTACACGTGCATACGCTGCCGCTGGCGCGAGCAGACTGATCTGGCTAAATGTTATTACACTGTCCTAAACAGCTTCCTAGCTAGGATGCTTGGTCATTCAGTTCGTCCGGAACCATCCTGACGTCCTAGTTAGGACACTTTTTAGGATCCTTACTTCCTGAATGCGATTACACGTTCCTGAATCTGCTTCCTAGCTCAGTCAGGATTCTGAATTCAGGATGGTGTAATAAGCGCTTTACTGCTTTAACCTCGCATACCGCATGCGGTACGCGGGCGCCGCTGGGCCACGAGCGTTCTCAATAACCGAACAAAATAACCGAAAATAATCTAAATATCATGGTAAACATAACCTTTTAAGTATGCTGCCAATCTCGTAACTGACAACGACAGTGATACTTATGTTTTTTTTTACAAAAAGGATAGCTTTCTGTTGTTCTAACAAATTAACCATATATATTTTTCATAAGTGATCCAGTGTTCCGAAAATCAATTAAAATGTACTAAACATTTACGAAATTACACGCAGAGCTTCCGTAGAGAGCGGGATGGGTTTAATTGCAAATTCACGCGTGTGAGAGCGGGACATTTGAAATGGAATGACCTCGACAAAACTGGCAACAGTGGCAACCGTACTGTCTTCTCGAAGGTAGCAACGGTTCGAAATAATTGCCATACGATAAATAAATAAATAAAAAATAAAAATAAATAAAGCATTTATTCACGAAAACAGTACTCTTTTACAACTTGTTATAACTTCCGCCAAACTGTATAACAGTTTGTTGGCAGAAATAAGCTCCCTTTCTTTACATTACTGTTTTAAGTTAGCTATTTAGTTAAGTGCATCAACTGCTGCAGTAGTAGATATGCGATACGCGACCCTCTCCCACTCTGAACCCCGTCTCCATTCAGATTCAGATTCAGATTCATTTATTCACAATATAAGATTACAATATAAATTACAAGTTAATTTACAGGAATCTCTATTGTGATCGTCAATAACATTAAATAAAAACAAAATAAATTAAAAATCAATGAATAAAATAGCAGTTAAATAATACAATGAGTATGATAAAATTCACCTGAGAGGGTCGTCATGAATATATTAATATTTTTGGTACTCTAAACACGGTTAACAAGGAATTAAATATCAATATCTCGTAATGATCGTCAAAGTAAATATTAAAATAAGAATTAAATTAAATCAATAATATTAAATTAAATTAAACAATGTCAACTATATTTTATTTCCATGTATTCGCTAATGGAATATAACGGGGTTTCCAATAAAAAGTTTCTTAGTTGACGTTTGAATGTTTCGTCAGATGGTTCATTCACAGAGACTGTGTTTTTCAAAAACACTCACCTATCCCCGGAATATTATTTGATATTGTAACTGTAGCTCTTCGGTGAAGGGAAGCATCGATGAAGAAACCAGTCTAATATAGGTCTAATTTCAATATGATTAAGTTCCCTCTGAGATGGACGGTCAGGTGACTCAGATTGCAGTATCTTTCGAAAAATTAGCACCTAGGTAGCCAAAGATTATGCTGAAAGTACCTTCTTTCAAATAAAGAAAAAGAATTGAAATCGGTTGACGTAATAAAGAAAAATTTAAATACTAAGTTATTCAGTCGCTCAAATTTGTAACAAAATTCGCGCATAGTTGGCGTTCTACACCATTTTCTTGAAATATACCTGAATTATTAGGGTCGGGTGCGATACACATCTACCATTTCATTGACATAGCAAAAAAAAACTAAATTTTGTACAGAAATTGGACCATCGCGGGCATCACGCCCTTTTATTAAGACATAGGTATACTTCAAGTAATTTCTTCGTCTATATAAAAATTTCATTATCATGTTACCATCAGATAACGCGGAAATAGAGTTAATAACTCTAATAGATTCTTCGAACATCATGCGATTACTTTGTTATGTCAGAGATAGGCAAATGTTCCGTAAGACTTCCGACACGCGAATGAAAGTGGCTATTGTGGTATTGAGTTTAATTATGCATAACAAATTAAGACTTCTATGGAAACATGTCGGAAGTAGCAGCCGATGTGTTTGGAATATGTAAATTATTGGTAAATCTTCAATAACAGTAAATAATTGGCAGTATTTTTACTATTTTACATACATGTATTAATAGTAGATTGTGTCTCAAGGGAGCAAAATGATATATTTACGGCAAGGACGGTATATTGAATCCTGAGTGATGCGAAAGATTCTACAATAGAATCCCGAGCGAAGCGAGGGACCTTCTATGAGGAAAAGAGTCATTGTTGCCCTCAAATGAGGGAAGAAAAGTACATCTTTGATCCCTCATTCGAGGGCAACAATAACTCTTTTCTGAATAGCAGGTGTGAAAAGGTAAATGTTTCGGTGGACTGCATGACTCGACCACGACGGAGGTATCACAACCCTCTGAGTGTTTTTTTTAAACCTGACTGTGGCTTTATAGGCCGGGCCCATTAAAGCGATAGGAGTGCGTGGTAGAGTGGCCTGGGGAAAATCCAGGGGAAACCTCCGACACGACCGCACGTGTGGTTTGAAACACTGGAGAACCTCTGAGTAATGAGAAAACAACGTAGGTACGCGACAGTGTTGCCAGATACCCCGCTTTTCCACTTTTTTCCCCGCGTTTTTGCCATTGTCCCCGCTATCCGCGATAAGCAAACGCGGATCCACTTCTTTGAAATGTTAGCATTTAGTCCTTGGTTAGGTAGTACTTATTTGCCCTTTTTTGCGAATATCTTAACTTCAACTACACACGGGTTCGCACCTGTGCTGTAAAGTCCATTAAGCGTGCGCGCGCGCCTTTGCTGTAAAGTTTTAAGTGATCTGAGGGGCTACCGGGAAACGAAAACGAACGAAGTTCGAATATCTCCCTCTCTGTTGCACTTGCTTATTCGTGCGGCAGAGAGGGAGATGTTCGAACTTCGTTCGTTTTCAGTTCGCGGTAGCCCCTCTGAGCCTACTACGAACTTCGAAATCCGAACTTCGTATCGCGCCGTCCCTTTTACTCTCGTATTATATACTGTATGAGTGAAAGGGATAGCACGTTACAAAGTTCGGAGTAAGCCCTCTGTACGGCGCGGCGTGCGCGCTCGTGGCGGAAGGATGCCGGGGGGCTACCTCGAACAGCAAACGAAGTTTTCCCTCTCTGTCGCACTTACGTCCGAACGTGCAAGTGCGACAGAGAGCGAAAACTTCGTTTGCTGTTCGCGGTAGCGCCTCGGGCTAGAGAAGATGTTCGAAATTTTAATGTAGATAAATTATCGATTATCGATACTTTAATGTAAACATTAAGATGCAACCACAGATACAGGTTTATTAAATATACTATAGGGAAGTTATGACATGGATGTAGATAATAGTAGTTTATGCAACTGATACATAATGAGAGGTCGTAAAACACGAGTGTGGTTTTATGAAAGGAGCGTCAGCGAGTTTCATAATAGAATCACTAAAGTGCTTTAAGACTTAATTATGTACAGTTGCAAACACTACTTTATCTACATCCGTTATTAAATCCTCTTTCATGTGTTCAGGAACCATTGCATTGCAAGTGTAGTGAGGTCGAGCGTGAGCCCGTTGAAGTCTTTTGAGCACGAGCATCGTTATGGGCGGAGATGGCCATAACGATACCATTGTCGATGTTATTATGGCCATCTCCGCCCTGGGCCGGCGCGATATTGTAAAGCTGGTCCTTACGTAAGTACACTTTTTGAGCACATTAAAGAGGATTTACTGAATGGGTGTAGATAAGAGGATTTACTGAATGGGTGTAGATATTATAAAGGTAGTAGCAGAGAGGCTCTTTGACACCGGTCGGCATTCTCGCTCGTGTCACTAATAAATAACCTACTGAACTGGATCCCAGTTATTGAATTACAATAATACTCACCTGTTGGTTCGATCGATACACTCACGAATTAAATACAAGGTTGATAACTTTATGGAATCTACTGAGCTGAGGCGCTGTTAAAACAAACTGGAATGTGAATTTTGTTGTGTACTTAACCTTAGTATAATATTATCTAGTATGGACGAGCTACCACAACTTGAAAGTATATTCATTACTTATCAAAATCAAAAAATCTTTAGGTATTTTTTCAAATATAAGATTTCAAGCTTACATGGTCATTTACATCAGAATTACGATTAGTGACGGTAGTGACGGTGACACTGTGCGAAAAAAGCGAACTAGGAAGAGGGTAGATCGCTATGGTGTGTGGGTAGACCACAACTAAAACTCGCACCACGTCAGTTAATCCTTGATAATGGCGCTTGCAACAGTGCCGAAATATTGGGAACTCAAAAATACAAGTATACATGGTAAATATCCCGTTTCAAATCGTAATTTTTTCAAATATATAAATAATTTCACATAAAGCTAATAAAATATTTTGATGCTACGCAGAAGTACTTAGCATACATATTTTTAGAGGTAGGGCAGAGCAAAATGTCATCTTGCTCGAATTTGGAGCAGCCCAACTGGGAAAGTACCCTTGCAGAAGACCACAGGCATAATAACATTATCTACTATACAAGCATGTAATGTTGTGTTCCTGGAGGTGAGCAAGGTTGCCAGAGCTCCCGAGGATGCACTGTGTTGAGAGCGAGGGACCTAAATTTGTCCCTTCGGCTGTCAACACAGTGAATTCTCAAATTTCATAAAGGGTCGGCAACGCGTACGTGACTCTTTTGGAGTAGCGGTGGCCGCTTACCATCAGGTGGACCGTACGCTTGTTTGCCACCGGTGATATATAAAAAAACACACATTTATCGCACTTACTTGAGACTCGCACTTATTTTGCTCATAGGATGGAAAACATAATTATATCTTACGCAACTGGGTTTTAAATTAAAAGTACCTACAGAACTATAAACATTATAGTTCTGTAGGTACTTTTACTACCATTATACCTTATACTACTTATGTATAAAATACCCCACCCAGTTCAACCGCTTGTGGCACTCTGACTCTCGCTTCGCTCAGGATACTATTTTCGAACCACTCGCTTCGCTCGCGGTTTAACCATAGAATCCATTCGCTAGCCGCAGTGCAACCCTAGAATTCATTCGCTAGCTCGTGTTTTAATTCCACACTCGCCGTTAAAATACAACTTTGCACCCTTGTACATAACAAATAACTATAGGTCTCACATGTCACAAAAAAACCGGTCAAGTGCGAGTCGGACTCGCGCACCGAGGGTTCCGTATACAGATGTGTACCGGTTCCAACCCTTTTAAATCAGGAAAATCTCAACAACATGATGTGGAAATTGGACGCCATGGGTACAGCGCCATCTATCGGCGACTTTTGTTACAAATTTGAGCGACTGAATAACTTTGTATGTATGGTAGGTAGTTTTTCAAGGATAATTCTTTATCACGTAAACCGATTTCAATATTTGAAAGACGGTACTTTCAGCATAATCTCGTAGGAATTTATAAAATAAAAATACATGCAAAGGTGATTAAATTACAAACTTAGTATAGAAATGTTTTTTGACCATAAAAAAAAGAAAAAAATAGTTATATTTTTCCTGTAAAATATACATTGATATCAATGTTATGTAATCATTTTATATTTTATCCTTGGTAAACTTCGGAGATAAGGGGGGTAACGGTATTGTTTTTTACATTTTCCCTTATAAGTAAAATAAAAATGACAACGTAAAAAAAATGTTTCAAAATGTGCAACCCAAGCCCTTTCATATGACACCCCACTCGACATACTAGACTTTCAAATTTTGAACCAGCTGTAAAAATCTGTCATTTTTCACAGAAAATTAAAAAAATATTTAAAAGTCATGTTCTATGTATGTAGGAAAGCCTTCTTCACTACATAGTATAAAACAAAGTCGCTTTCTCTGTCCCTATATCCCTATGTATGCTTAAATCTTTAAAACTACGCAACGGATTTTGATGCGGTTTTTTTTAATAGATAGTGATTGAAGAGGAAGGTTTATATTGCACCCGTGCGAAGCCGAGGCGGGTCGCTAGTTATAACTATTCCAAATTTCAAATCGATAGCATAAGTAGTTCTTGAGATATTTAGCGATGTGACAGACAAACAGACAAAGTGAAACCATAAGGGTTCCTTTTTACCATTTTGGTACGGAACCCTAAAAACATATTCCGCTTCACTTTGCCTTCACAGTTTAATGTTACTTATGGAAAGTGCAACTATTTGCATGCACCTTTCTTGCTGATAAAAACATTTAAGTACTTCCCCCACCGTCGCAGTCGCGTTCCTCGGTACTTTACTGTTCATGGCAGAAATTAAAAATTTTATAAATTTCTTGTTGTGTTTTCACTTTCTCCTAACGTGCGTGGTTGCTTTACATTTTCAAACAAATTATGACATTAAGTTGTGTCGTAAGTAGGTTTATGTCACACCTGGCCATAAAGTGGCAATTACCGCACGCTCCGCGCGCGGTAAATCCCACTTCCTGGCCAGGGGGTGACATAAAATTTTGTACTTACCTCGGGCGGTAATTAAGAAAGCCTCAGATCGCATAATTATCGCCCTTGCCTTCGGCTCGGGCGTCAAATACGTGCGATCTGAGACATTCTTTGTTTTACCGCCCTTGGTAAGTAATGTCCTATTTTCGAATGCATCAATGTTTCTTTTACTTTTGCAAGCTTTTTTTTTTGAACCTGACTGTGGCTTTATAGGCCGGGCCCAATAAAGCGATAGGCGTGCGTGGATGGAGCTTTTGCAAGCGTACCAGTGGAAAAGCATAGGTACATTTACATAACACCCAATTCAATACAGAGCCGTACCTACTCCGATTCGAAATCCGTACTTCGTGTCGTGCCGCCCCTTTCGTTCTCGTGTTACACTATATGAGTGAAAGGGACAGCATGAAACCAAGTTCAGCAGAAAGCGACTTGCGAAGTTGCGACTCCTCTGGTGTTGCAGGTGTTTATGGGCGTCGGTAATTGCTTACCATCAGGCGATCCGTCTGCTCGTTTGCCCCCTATAACATAAAAAAAAGAAACAGTAAAACGGCTATTTTAAGCGTACTTTTTATGTCCGCGGATATCATGTTGTTTTTCTGATTGTTCTAATGGTAAGTGTTCGTGATTGCCGTGGGACGAGCGACACGCAAGCCTTATCTAATAGATCGACAAATGATGCGTTAACTGCTGCAATCTATAAACGAAAAACATCTTATTTTCAATGCGTTTTATTAGACTGATCGCATGATTATGGTCGAATATAGACTGTAAGGCTGTAATATGAAAGTTCAGTATCCTGAGGGGCTACCGCGAACCACAAACGACGTTTTCCCTCTCAGTTTCACTTATATGCAAACTTGCAAGTGCGACAGAGAGGGAAAACTTCGTTTGCTGTTCGCGGTAGCCCCTCTGGATCCACGAACCTACTCAGTAAACGGTATGGGAGGTAGGCCTAAGATAATATTCATTTCGTAGACACGTTGACCTGACATTACCTCGCACCATCCTCACACCTTCAACGACGCGATAGAACATACCTATGTTAAGCGTTCTACACACACCTATCAATTTATATTTATCAGAACAACCACCTTGAAAGTGGGTAAATTGAAGGATTACTGTCTCTTTTCATTAAAGCTGCGTCTCTAGGTTGTTAAATAACATTGATAGATTGTGTAGCACGCTTTACAATACATGCATGCTTACATAACACATTTATATTAGGTATCTATCTCCTCCTTAGGACATCCCTCTGGGATCTTCATCATTTTGTTAGAAATAGTAAATACTAAATGCTGGTTTCGTTTGCTGTTCGCGGTAGCGCCACTGGTTGGCATCAGCGTGGCATGTAGTCTGCACGCTGTACTTGGACGTGAATGCGGCCTTAAGACACATGTGAGATACACCATATTTTATTTTGAAAACGTATAAACCGTACGAGAAGTATACTCGTAAAACGTATTCTCGATAGGATACCATAATTGGCAGTAAGGTCAAAGTGTCGATGTCACCGGACACATAAGTATTCACACATCTTTTTTTTTGTAAAAAGTCTACTCCTACACTCCTACTTCAAGTCAGTAGACTTTCCACATCTAGCGCTAACATGATAGATGATAGATAGCATTTGTCCCTTACTAGCAAATATGAAAGTGCGTGAGGAACGAATATGGTGTGAGAGTCAGGATGGTGGGTGTACCTAAACAAATATTTAAATAAAGTGTACGAAAAATTTGTACTAAATTTGTACTATTTTGTACCACTTTAGAAAAAAATTGTACTCTTCCGCATTTAAAATTATTACAAAGTGAAGGTACATATTTGTTTAGGTACACCCGCCATCCTGACTGTCAGGATGGCGGGTGTACCTTCACTTTGTAATAATTTTAAATGCGGAAGGGTACAATTTTTTCTAAAGTGGTACAAAATAATACAAATTCAGTACAAATTTTTGATACACTTTATTTACATATTTGTTTAGGTGCACCCGCCATCCTGACTCTCACAATATGGTATATGTCCGACATATACGTATTAATGTTACCTATGTTGTATATTTTGAGACAAATCAGTCTATTTTATCATGTGAGTATTTAAGCAAATCTCGGTCTGTGAAAGTGGCTCTGGTAATCAGCCCGTGCGCTTGCGCAACACGCGTCATCTCGGTAATGAGACAATGACCTTAGCATTGCGGCTAGACCGTACTACTGCTGTTATATAATGATACTTGAACCTGGAATTACTCGTTACTCCAGTACTTATGTGTACTGGATCCTGATTTGTTTTTAAATGGCATTGGAAGGCTTTGAGTATATTCTCATTACTATGCCGGTAGAAGCAGTAATAGTTATTTGTTATACAAGGGTGCAAAGTTGTATTTTAACCGCGAGTGTGGAATTGAAACACGAGCTAGCGAATGGATTCTAGGATTGAACCACGAGCTAGCGAATGGATTCCATGGTTGAACCACGAGCGAAGCGAGTGGTTCGAAAATAGAATCCTGATCGAAGCGAGTGGTTCAAAAATAGAATCCTGAGCGTAGAGAGTGTTGCAACACACGAGACGTAAAATAACTTTGCAGCCGTGTATAGCACAAATCTTTTCACCTCAGTAGAGCGAGGAATTTGTTTTCCTCCTCCTCGTCCTAACGTTGACAGTTGCGTCCTAAATTTAGTTGTCCACTACCTAATCCCGAGATTTGGCGTAGGTACTAGTTTTTTAACACAACAGCACAATATAAAATTTTTGTTGCTGGACTGTCTGGACTGGCTTTTACATGTTATTATGTTTCAAAAAGTTACAAATAGCGCGATCGGATTTCAAATATTCTTTGTACTCTTGTGAATAAAATGCAGTTTTGCTATCTGTTTTTAAAGAATAAAAAGGGGCTTTCCGAGCTAGTGAGGTGAAAATACCTTTTTGTCTCTCATTAGCATATCAGCCAAGGACCTTAGTATTGAGGCCACTTAAAAGGTACCTAACTCTACTAATCACAGTTCTTGCCCATATAACGTCACTGGAATATAAAATTATATTAACGGGAAAAGTAATTCGATCCACAGGTAGACTCAGAACAGTCCCGCGTCGCATGGCACTTTCGGAAAAAACCCACGCGTTATAGGACCAACGTATTACGAACATCTACCCACCAAATTAAAAAATGAAACATCTGACGAAGCATTAGACGCCAACTTAGAATCTTTTTATTGGAAAATTCTTTTTATTCCGTAGATGACTTCATGAAAATGAAATTTGTTTGACATTGAATTTTTAAATTATAGTCTTGTTTGATTTTATTCATATTCATATATTCATATTCATTTATTCATCAACAATCAATATTGTGTTTGAACTTAATGTAAATACATAAGATAACATAGAAAAAAAATACATTGTTTTTAATGTATTGTGATTGTTGACTGATGATTATTTAAATCTTCGACATTATATTATTCACGCGGATTTTTATTGTTATAAATGATGTGATTTTAGTAGTATGATCATTATTTAAATAATTTTGATAATTGTCGTATACTTAATTTAATTTTATTATTATTATTATCATTTTTGACATTTCATAATTTTTCTGATGATCATAATATAAAGTCGTATAAATTGACTTAGGATAATTTATATTGTATTTTTATATTATGAAATAAATAAATCTATATCTAATCTAAATCTATAAACTCAAGCGTTTAGCCAGCCCGGGTCAAGCCAGATTTGATTGAGAGAGAGACAGATATGTCTAAATCCAGACACTCTTTTCAACGTCTCGGTACAAAACTGGCGTTGTAATTTGTGTAATTATTCCAAATGTGTTCTGCCTCGTTAGCTATGGAAATTTGCAGCAATAGATTGCTAAATTTAAGTCTTTGTAGGCACAAAAACAATACAAATGTGAAAATAAAAAAAAAATAAAAAAAACTGTTTAAAATAAAATAAAAAACTGTTTATTGTGACACTTAAAGAAGACAGATAGGTATAAATTTAAATTACTTAATGTTAAGTTTATGATATTAACTTTAAGTAAGTATTAATAATCGCAATGAGTACCAATCTCAGCCTTTGCCAGACAGTTTCTGTCTATCCAGCGTTGATTTTCAGATTGGTCCCTATATTTGCATTTATAGGTACCAGAACTATGAATTACTTTCGCATCATACCTACTCGCAATTTAGTGTCTGTGGAAGAGATCACGCAAAACGCAATGGAACGATATGTTTGTGTAATTTCTATAGATCCTGTCTCTTTCATTTCAGTGACGAGGAAGACACGGAGCGCCTGCTGCGTCAACTGGGCCGCATCAACAGACCTCTAGCTATCTCTTTCCGGCAGATGATCAAACTCATGAGCCAATGTCACCAGGTAACGCCTCGGCATAGGAAACAGGTGACTTAACTGACGCTTTACTTACCCCCAAATCTCGCATCCTCTACTATCAAATTTATTTAATATCAGTGCCTTTACCATGAGTTTGCATGACCGTACTCGCTAGCGACTACGTAAACGATTTAGTATGCCGATTCTTAGTAGCACTACCATGAGTTTACAATGACCGTACTCGCTAGCGTCTGCGTAAACCATTTGTATGTACAAAAGTACAGCGCCTCTGGCGGTCACTCATAGAACTAAGGATCGGTAGTATGAGTTCTACTGTAAATGACCTACCAAAAACTAAACGCTAGCGACTGACGTTTTGTAGCTGTCAAATGGCTGTTACCGTAGAAAATCGGTACCGTGTGTTACAAACTTGACAGATACTATCGAACAATACGCTATCGAGTGTAGTAAACTATTTATCTATAGCGCTACCATGAGTCGACAGTGACCGTACTCGCTAGCGTCTGCGTAAACGATTTGTATGTACATTAGTACAGCGCCTCTGGCGGTCACTCATAGAACTAAGGATCGGTAGTATGAGTTCTACGGTAAACTACCTATCGAAAACTGAACGCTAGCGACTGACGTTTTGTAGCTGATTCCGTAGAAAATCGGTACCATAAGTTACAAACTTGACAGATGCAATCGAACAATACTATATCGACTATAGTAATCTATTTCACTAGCAAATTGGGCCGTGAAAACATAGTTCTATTGTGTAACCGTCAGAGGCGCTGTACTTTTGCCCATACAAATTTTTACCGAGTCGCTAGCGAGTACGGTCATGTAAACTCATGGTAAAAGCACAGCTATACAATCAATACAATGTCTATACATCATCATCATCGTAGGTCAATTTGTAATAGCCTTTTCTTTATCAGTATGGGTTTCATCAACTTGTTTAGATAGAGCTTTCTGTGGTACAGTCGCCATCGAATATGTCTGTACCCTTCAGGGTGTTCAAAAATATCTGAACATGCACTTTAACGCCTTGACAATAGAGTCGTGTTCAGATATTTGTAAGCACCTCGTTCGCTCCGATCATGCTCCGATATATCTGATGGCGACTGTACTACCCGTGATGGTCTAAGAAAACAAGGTGACAATCCGGATCGTGAGACCATGTACGTCACTATCGATAACATACTCACATGCACTTACGTCCGCATACCATTGATAGGCCGATGCCGGCTGATGACGTAGGTCGTGTCACCCACACTACTAACCGATGTACCGAATCGCCATACCTGGCGCTGGGATTACATTATTGTATCATGTACCTATCCGGTATACAGGGTGTCCCACGGCTATGCCACATGGAGGGAAAGTACCTTGAATATTGTAGATGGAACATTTTACTGAATGAAGACATTATTTGAATTTTAAAAACAATTTAAACTGCATTCACAGATATTTAAATAATAATTAAACCGTGAACCGGGAATCGAACACATTACATTACACAAGAAAAATAATTACCCTATAGCTTTATCATACCAATCGAAAGGCTTCATCATATGGATTATTTTTTGCTAAATAACATAGTATCAGAAATAAAAGGAAGACCATGAATTTTAACATTTTTAATACAAAATTAATTGATCACTTGTAAAGGGTTCGATTCCCGGTTCAACCACAAAATTATTTATATATCTGTGAATTCAGTTTAAATTGTTTTTTAAATTCAAATAATGTCTTCTTTCAGTAAAATGTTCAGTCAAAACCCAAAACGAGATATATACTTCGTTTTCGGTTTGCGGTAGACCCGCTGGGAATGTGCACAGATATTGTCACCGGATAGTAAAGCTGCATCAGCATCACACACATCGTTGCAAACGCATTGTGTTTTCTCTACTTAACAAAGAACTCTCTAGAAACAACTAGAGAGTTCTTTGTTCACAAAGAACTCTAGTTCTTTGTTACTCTAGTATATAGCTTACTAGCAGCGCCCTGCGGTGTTGCCCGCGGATAAAAGGTAGCCTATGTCCTATTCTGATGTCTAAGCCACAATACTGGAAAGTTTCATAGAGATCCGTTCAGTAGTTTTTGAGATTAAGCGGAACGTACATCCATCCGCACAAACTTTCACGTTTATAATATTATTAGGATATTGCGCTAAATACTATAACATGAAATATTAAATAAGCAGGGACACTGAGCAAGCATCATACTTTTTATGGGCACTAAACTTTAATTCACATCGTCCACATAATCATCGAGTTATCATGTTACTGCTGGACTTACGTGCACAAGAGAAATATCATAAAATCATAATTCTTAATTAAAATTGGTAAATACAAATATTTTCCCAATTGCGTATTTATAACACTTAGGTACATGCATAATAGAAATACTTATCATCATTTCCCTTCGTCTACCAGTCCCTGGGATCCCACGGCTCGTAACAAAGAATGCTATTGTGTTTTTTATCGCCGAATGACGGCTTAATTCAAATTGGTATATATTTATCCAATTGCGTATTCGCAAGCTTGTTTTTTTTTATACAACGACTGTGGCAAATAAGCATACGGCCTGCTCGATGGTAAGCACTAAGCAGATACCGTAGCCTATGGACACTATACTCACTCAACAGGAATAACACCTTGAACTTTTATTAACTTGAGGATACTATTAACTTTATTAACTTAAAATTAAAATGTAAATAAATTCTACTCCAATGCTGAATAATATAAGTTAAAGTTATATTTAACTATAGGTTTCTATTATGTACTATATTTGTAAGAGCGAGATCTCCTGATACAGGTACCTCTATACCTACTAGAAGACCTCGATCACACTGTACCTATACTAAGCCCTAATTGTTGAATGAAATAAACTTTATTATTATTATAACTTGTTAGAAAACTTTAGAAGACTCATCCTCTCCTTGTTGACAGGTGGAAGGAGTAGAGGCGCACGCGCACGTGACGTCACGGGGCGAGACGTGGCGGGAGGGGGGAGCGGCGCGGGCGCGGCTGGATAATGGAGGAGCGCATGCTGGGATACTGGGCGGGAGCCCTCTGACGTTGCTGCAGGGAATTATACCCGGTAGGTGTAGTAACATGTCTTAAGAGCGCTTTAATAAAATGTAACAGGTCCATTAGCGCCACTCGTAAATAAGTGTAATTATTTACATTTAACGATATATAACTAAAAAATCGGGCCGCTACGTACAGTAGTTTGTATTTAAGTACTTTTTGAATCCATCAAACTAGTTTTTACGTTGCTGGATTCGTCAAGTTCAGTTATTGTACTTTTATATTTGACGTGTACCAATGTGTTACCAATAGAATTTATCATTTATCATTATCAATCTATGCGTCCAAAGTTAAAGCGGCCGTTTTAATTTTGAGCTCATAGAGAGACCAATCTTGCAATGTAAAAACTAGTTTGATGGATTCAAAAATTACTTAAATACAAACTATTGTACGTAGCGGCCCCCTTTTTTAGTTATATATCGTTAAATTTAAATAATTACACTTATTTACGAGTGGCGCTAGTGGACCTGTTACATTTTATTAAAGCGCTCTTAACCCGTCGTCTACAGGTCCCTGGGATCATAACAAAAGAATACTATTGTTAATATATTTCGCCGGGAGACGACGGCTTAATAGGGCCCGGCTTGCATACAACATGTAAGTACAGATACAAATCGGTGGGTCCAGATTCACAATCCCAAAAAATCAATCCGGAATTTATGAGGTTCAATAGAAATTCTGAGGACCCAACCGACATACAACTAGGCCGTGCCTGTAGAGTGTAAAAGATTAAAGTAACATCGTCCTCCTAGCGTTGCGTTGTCACAGTACAGCTTTGCTCGTGGACCAGCGGCGCCCGCGTAACGCATGCGGTATGCGAGGTTAAGCAACGTCGGCCCAGGTCAGTTATGGGTGACCGCTTTGAGTGGTTATTAACTGAGCGCTCCGGTACTTTGGAAGGCACGTTTGATCCCGGCTGCTGTCTATGATAGCAGTCGTTAAGCCAAGTTAAAGGCCTTCGGGCGGCTCGAGAACTTCTAGCATTCAAGTTGCCCACTCACTTGACAAGCCTAATTCCAATAGAGTCTGGTTTTCCCTCGGGTTGGGAGGTCAGATGGCAATCGCTTCCGTAAAAACTAGTGCCTATGCCAACTCTTGGGATTAGGTAGCGGTTGGGATTAGGGCATCCTTCAGGATGCCCGGGGTCCGCTATCTAATCCCAAGATTTGGCGTAGGCACTAGTTTTTACGGAAGCGACTGCCATCTGACCTTCCAATCCGAGGGGAAACCAGACCTTTCGAATTAGGCTTGTCGATTGAGTGGGCACCAAGACTGTTATAAAGTTCTCAAGGCGCCTGAAGGCCTCTAACTTGGCTTAATGACTGCTATCATAGACAGCAGCCGGGATCAACGGCTTAGCGTGCCTTTCAAAGTACAAAAAAAAAATACCGACATATATATTTTTGCCAATAAATAATGTCTATGTCTATGTCTACGGGAGCGCTAAGTTAATAACTACTCAATGCGATCACCCATCCAAGAATGGGCCAGGGCCGACCTCGCATACCGCACGCGGTAAGCGGGCGCCGCTGGGCCACGAGCGCTCCTCTAAAATATTAAAGCCATTTAAAGCAACATCAAGACGTCAATATCTTGATTTCCCACTGATGGTGGCTATACGCCCATCTCATTATCGCCTCCCATATCGCTTATACCTAAACTTTATGATCCATTCATATTACACGTGCTGTACGATTTAGAGACGTGATGACTTGAATAGATATGGGATCATAGGCGACCGCAGCGTGTGGTTGCAGGCCGTATTTAGATGTGGTGGGTTGTTGCAGCACGTCAGTGATATACCGATGCTCATAAACCCTTTTTTTTTTAACTTGACTGTGGCTTTATAGGCCGGGCCCAATAAAGCGATAGGAGTGCGCGGTTGGAGAGTAGCCTGGGGAAAATCCAGGGGAAAACCTCCGGCACGACAACGCGTGTGGTTTGGAACACTGGAATACTCTAAGAGTTTGCTCTCCAGTGAGATTGATTGAGGGGTTTCAACCGAATCTGAGGTGTACTCATAAACCTCGATATTGACATTAACTATACGTACAATATACCATAATAAAGTTTACCAAAGCAGTTTTTCTATCGGTGGAAATGATAGTTAGCGGCACAACGTGGGACGCTTGCGACTCCATAAGGAGAGATTGAGGATTGAGGAGTATTTGTAGTCTTCAAATCTAGTATTTAAATAATAACCAGTCTGACCCTTGGTTTTCTTTTCTAGGCACAAAATGGTGCGGCACAGGCGACATTGCAGCCGACTATCACGACCTGGGCGCCGACCGACGCCTCGACCGCTGTTGCCGCTCCCACGACCTCTGCCCCACCAAGGTCCGCGCCTTCTCCCAACGCTACAACCTCACAAACAACTCCCTCTACAGCAAATCGCATTGTACATGCGACGACATGCTCTTCGACTGCTTAAAACACACCAACACATCAGCATCTCACGTCATGGGACACATTTACTTCAACATAGTCCAAGTCCCGTGCTTGGATGATACCCCGAACGGCAGAAAGTTCAGAAACGCCAAGCAAGGGTTTTAGCGACTTTGGCGAGCAGCGCCATCTAGCGACACGTTAGACGACGAGCGAAATTGATTTGCATTTCTACGTGAGGGTTGTAAATAAAGACATTTTAACTGTGATACGCCTGTGCCTTTACGAGTATGCCCTGGAGGCATTGTGGTTTGTTTATACTGGATCGTGAGGCTAATTCAACAGTCAAAAGTACCATACTGCTGCTAATTGATCTGGCGATTCGATGTAAACCAGCCCTTAGTGGCCCTTCATTTGACGTGTTGATCAAGTATTTGTGCCTTTATGACGGTGCAAGGTCGCCACCGCCATCTAGCGTCAACTTAAGGAACAAACATAGCACAGACAAATGAAATGCTGCCTGTTTGACAGGTGGCGCTATACAACAAAATCAAAAGATATAATATTACCTTATTCATATCATGAAATTGTGTTATAGTTTTCAAGTGAGTGCTTTTCTACTTAGCGCGATACAATTTATTTGGTTTATAAATATTGTTTGTATAATGCTCTGTAGTAAACTCGCATAATCAGGCGACTACCTATATAAACAGTATTTATTTGTACCAGTTGTGAAATATGAGCACAGATATGACGATTTTGTTTGAACCAAATTATTTAAATTTATTTATTTAGGAGCACATGTAATAGATCAAAGATACTTTGTTACTATTAAATAAACGTGAGTAAATTATACCAAATAAAATTATTTATTTAAAGATTGCGTTGTTTCTTTTATTACCTGTGTAGTATTTACGATTTGAAACGGGATATTTACCATGTATATTTGTATTTGTTAGTTCCCGATATTTCGACACTGTTGCAAGCGCCATTATCAAGGATTAACGGACGTGCTGCGAGTTTTAGTTGTGGTTTACCCACACACCATAGCGATCTACCCTCTTCCTTGTTCGCTTTTTTCGCACAGTGTCACCGTCACTACCACCGTCCGCCTTGTCACTTGAAACTCGATTACGGTAATTCTATTGTAAATGACCATGTGAGCTTGAAATCTTATACCTGTGTAGAGGTATCATTGCATGGAATTAACTCCCGCAGAGAAAAGCAACTAGAGAAGAAAAGAGCCTAGAAATAAACCAGCATTTAGTATTTACTATTTCTAACAAAATGATGAAGATCCCAGAGGGATGTCCGAAGGAGGAGATAGATACCTAATATAAATGTGTTATGTAAGTATGCATGGATTGTAAAGCGTTCTACACAATCTATCAATATGTTATTTAACAACCTAGAGACGCAGCTTTAATGGAAAGAGACAGTAATCCTTCAATTTACCCACTTTCAAGGTGGTTGTTCTGATAAATGGGCCATTCTTCTTTTTCTTGTATATAATTTTCTAACACTTTTTTCTTAAATGCAGATTTTGGAATACTTGGCCCCTCACATCATATTTTTGTATTGTTATTTAGAAACAGGTTTAATTAGAGCATCACTTCCGATAGTTTTGGTCATTACCGAACCACAGCTAATATACACAAATCGAATAACTCAGTGGTTCTTGTATGTCTCACCATTTGTATGAAGAAACGGTCTTTACCACTGTGTTACCCACCTTTTACAGCAATATGTTAATATTGAAGTATTTTTACCTATAAATTCCTTTTATTAGGTTCAGGTACTATTTCGAAATCTTATTTTTGTACATGAATTCAATACATCATTGATTTTTTTGTAATACAAAACTTGTCATGAAAATGTAGAATGACCCAAATGCAAATGTATAGGTGTGTGTAGAACGCTTGACATAGGTATGTTCCGTCGCATTGTCGTTGAAGGTGTAATGATGGTGCGAGGTAACGTCAGGTCAACGTGTCTTCGAAATGAATATTATCTTAGGCCTACCTCTCATACCGTTTACTGAGTAGGTTCGTGGATCCAGAGGGGCTACCGCGAACCACAAACGAAGTTTTCCCTCTCTGTCTCACTTATATGCAAACTTGCAAGTGCGACAGAGAGGGAAAACTTCGTTTGCTGTCGCGGTAGCGCCTCAGGCACGGCTGTAACCAGAATAAAATCCTGGCTATGCCCTTGATTCCGTTTCCTCCGAAGCTGTCACCCCTCCCAGACCGTGCAATCAACTCAGAGATAAACATTAGGACTGGACTATTCTGTTAGTAACAAAAAATAGCTATAAGTACCTATATTCCTGACAAACGGACAAGTAAATACGACAAAATGAATCCGTGCTGATCTTCGCGGCAGAGTCTTCAACTACCTATATATTTCGAGTCAGAGAATATAATCACTACGTTTTATTTCGAGTCTGGTGGTTTATTACAACCGTGATACAATAATATGATTACAACGGTAGAATAAATTGGTATGTAAAAAATACAAAATTCCTGTGACTGATTTGACCAATGAAAATTGGATTTTGGATTTGACCATTGCATTGCATTCCCGCCATTCATTTTTATTCTTAATTTATATGGCAACGCTTACAAAGTTGCCAGCCTCAATTATGAGATCTCAAAACAAATGTATATATGATTTAAAATGACGTGATTATTTTATTTACTGCTCGAATTATATCGTGTAAGAACCCTTCAAGAATAATAAGTCCTTATTAAATAAATGTTTTTGTTTTTATTTGGGTAATGCTGTTTGAGTGTAGAACCATGGCATGGTCTCCTACAGAAATACAATAAAAAAGCGGAGCGGAAACGTCACTGAAAAGACAAGACGTCAAATAACGTGAATATTTTTCATTCCGTCTAATTACCTTACCTTTGTTTTCTTGTATACGATCCATTAATTAAGTTCTATCAATCTCAAAATGCGATGATCTCAGCCTTTATAGTTAACTAGTGGCTCATGCAGTGACTCACAGGATGTCAGACGACACGAGCGACGTATCGAAAGGTGTGTTTGCGAAGTGGTTCAGATTAGTTCAGCATGATTCTGTGTTCAGCTGGAGGCTGAGTGGTGTTTTTGTTTCAAGTTGAGGGCGGCAATGGGGCCGGCGGGGCGGAGGAGTCGGCGCGCCGAGGGCTGGAGGAGGAGTTTAATGTCCAGCGCGCCAGGATGAAAGAGCTCTTCCTGCAGAAGGAAGGTTCGTAGCCTCCGTTCACGGTGTCTATGCTAGGGTGCCATAAATATGGGGACAAACACCGGGACAATTAAAGAAAAAATACTGTTGGTAAAGATCAAAAAGAAAATTTCGAAGGACATCAGCACTTGCCTCCGGTCACGGTCGTGTCTATGCTAGGGTGCCATAAATATGGGGACAAACACCGGGACAATTAAAGAAAAAGTAGTGTAGGTGAAGATCAAAAAGAAAATTTTCGAAGGACATCAGCGCTTGCCTCATCC
This sequence comes from Epiblema foenella, assembly GCA_963556455.1. Taxonomy (NCBI): domain Eukaryota; kingdom Metazoa; phylum Arthropoda; class Insecta; order Lepidoptera; family Tortricidae; genus Epiblema; species Epiblema foenella. The sequence continues at coordinate 20,937,785 of OY747108.1, forward strand.
TCAAAGTCAAAGCAGACGTGGGACGATGCAGGTCTCTGCCGTCGGACGGCACCTTTCATACGCTGCGCGCCGCGCAGGCCTTTACTTAGCGGTAGGCTTGTAGTCATCCTTACTATGTACATGCATGCTTATTTATCTAGCTGGGGGGGGGGGGGGGGGTCCCTACTAATTCACTATCTTTTTCAAACTGGGACAATTTGCTTAATGACAGGACACTGGGACACTACGCTTCAAACTTGTCCTTGTTTGGTGTATGTTCAAGCGTTTGATCGTGTTTTGTCTTATTAACATTTAGTGACAAAAAAGGTGCAGGCCTGTGTGTGTATGTAGTAATGTACCCATAATTATTTTCCTACTTCGCTTAACTTGTCCTTGTTTGGTGTATGTTCAAGTGTTTGATTGTGTTTTGTCTTATTAACATTTAGTGAAAAAAAAGGTGCAGGCCTGTTTGTGTATGTAGTAATGTAGCCATAATTATGTTCCTAGATTATGCACCAAATGTGATTGTCAATTTCTGACATTGAACACACCTAAATCCTAATGTGACATAATGTCAATAACAAATGTAGTAGCAGAGTGTGGTCTACTATTAGAAGTTAACTGGATAATGAATTAATGTCTCTGTTACTTTTTCTTGTGTAACATTTCTTGTGGTATAATGACTATCATACATTCTTAATATATATGTCTAGTCTAACATACTTTTCACTTTATAAATAGCAAGAAATATAAAATCGGAGTTGCCAATGGGTTGCTAGGACAGTTACGCGGCCTGCGTCATTTTGCGGCCTTCTGAAGAACGAAGTTTTTTCAATTAAAGATATTTACATGCCCTAAAGAAATAGTGAGTCTTATGCGTTTTTTGTAGCTATTGAATGGGAATATATTTAAAAAAGCTGTAGCTATTGAATGGGGATATATTTAAAAAAGCAAGAAAATGAAAATCAACTCTTCCAAGTGGCCGCAAACTGGTGCATCAAATTAACAGGCTGTAAACCCAGCTACCAAATCTACTGTGTCTTTAATCCGTACCCAAAGGGTCCAAATGGAACCCTATTGCTGTCACTCACATGTCCATCTGTCTGTCATTTGTCACATAGGTTAGGTTACACAGTATAAGCATCTTGTTCATACAAAGCCATACAAATTGTCAAGACTTATCAAACCATAAAATAAAGTTGGTTGTAATAGGAAAGATAAGGATATATCAAAGAAAAAATGTGATTTATCAATATTTTAGGATTTGTTAGTAAAATACATGTAATAAGAAACATTATCATTAAATTTAAAGCTCTAAGTTCTATGGGAAGTTTACAAATTCTTCAGGTCAATATTTTGTAGGAAATCCCGACTTTGAAAGAAAGAAATGAAATGAAAGAAATGTTTTTTATACTCAAGGAGCTCTAAAACCCATTTATTGGGTTGAGTAAAAAAAATGCGCCTCCTTTAGGTGTATGGGATTCCCACTTAAAAACATAAACATGTTTTTTTATTCTTAGGTTAAGTGACTTTAGTTATATTATTCTTGTGGTATCAGATGTAAAATATATTA